>JADNYV010000001.1:0-1200000 GCA_015501055.1 Mucidula mucida | reverse complement strand
CCTGGTCGTCGAGTAACTGGACGGCCTTGGTAAGCTCCGCTTCGCTCGTCGAAGGTTTGTTTTGGCGAATGTAAGCGGTATAAAAATTGCGGCGTTCTTCTCTCGTCGGGTAACGAAGGGAATCGAGGAGATGAGGCGTCTCGCCGTGATAGTTTGCCGTCCATTCATGAAAGTGATTCGCGATATCGTATGTGGCTGGGTTAGGGCCAGCATATTCAAAATCGACAACGATTATCTGAATGAAAACGACTATCAGCGACCGCGGAACCTCTAGACGGGAAGGCTGACCTGATGGTGAGGAACGATATCGTCCGGAGGGTTCGTCCGTCTAAGCAAGTTGCCGTATTGCGCATCATTGTGAGCAAAAACACGATGACTCGCTCCTTGCACATCATCGACATTCTTCAGCCAGTTCAGGTAGGCTCTCCACTCAACCTGGAAGCGATCCAGGTCGAGGGCTTCACGAATATTGCTGTGTACTGCAGGAAGGTCAAGGACATCGCGCGCAAGGCCGAGCCAAGATTTGATGTTGACCTTGGCAGAAATATCCCAGCCCTTGCCCTCGCCTCTGTTATCCGGTGACGTTTCCTCGATGACTTCAATATCAACAGAATGAAACTCTGCCATTCGAGATCCGATCCACGAACTGATCTCCGGATCTCTCATATCATTTGCAGTGAGTGTTGTTGACTCAAAAAACTCTTCGAGTCGGCCATTCTCAAACGTGCCATAGACCTTTGGCCCAATGTTGTATTTCGACGAGAGTATGTGGAGGGTGTGAAGTTCACGTGGACGCGATATGAGGGAGCCAGAGGAGGAGCCGTAGATGCGAAGGAGTAATGTCCGGACCTTGGACGACGTGGGATAGGACACGAAAAAGACGGCATTGGTCATAGAGCCGGACACCTTCTGGACTTTGATTCCTTGGGGAGTAATATCGGCTGCATTCCAGGTTGGTATATGTAAAGACTTGATGCAGGCGAGCAGCTGGGTCGCAAACTCTGCAGTCTTGTGACGCCTAGGGGAATGAGGGCTTCATGAGCTTCGGGGGATACAAAGGAGCGGCAGAAGCAAACCATGAACACCGTAGCTGTTCTGATTATGATAGTCTGAATGTTTTAGAAGAAATATTTCTCACCTGGCTTCGAGAACAGTCGAGGAGTGCCGTAGGCCTTCTTCAGTGACAACTTGTACATCCTCAGTGTTTAATTGGATGGAGCTAGCGGACGAGGCACTGCGACCGACGAATAGGTCCGCCAGACTTTTTACAGAAGTTGCCGACAGCCTGTGCACAAGAGGAGTCTGGTCGCTACTGACAGACTGCGGAGAGGATATCGAGGGAGATATTACCGGGGAATAGTTGACGTTGACCATCTTTGGGGTGGCGACAGTGGTGGTAAGATGCAAGCGACGTGTTAGGTATCGATAAGAAATTTGCTCCATATGTAGCATGATCTTGCTAAAACTTCCTTTCGCAAGCATGCTAAGCTTAGCCTGGCACTATTGTTGACAGAATGGATGCAGGTTTGGTTCCATGACGCTCCATAATGGTCGTGTGCCGGAATGACGACGGTCCCGTGCCTAACGTTCTCCTCTCTTTCATCATAACTTGTCCTACAAGTGAGGTCCCTACTCTCCAGTTCTTCTTTATATGTCTTTGTGAGGTCAAGAAGGTTTCCAATCACTCCTTTAGTTTCGTATTCCGACGATATCCAACTACGTTTGAGGAGAATATATATCGTAACTGACACGAGGAGTTGAGAACAGCAGCGCGCTAAGGCTCTCACTGGACCGTAAGCTCTCCGGTCAGTTACGATCTACTCAAACTTCCTCAAGATCTCCGTTGGTCTATTCGGAGCATAAACGCTGCTTGTCCGTATCATGTGATTCCGAAATGGAATCCATATCTTCGCCCTCGAAAATCTGACGGTAAAGTTCTACGAAGTTTACGATGCACTGTAGTCGTCGGTCTTCTAGTGCGCTGGTGCCCTGACTTCCTCAAGATAAGAGGTGAGTACACTTTATTCTTTCCATGCTTGTATATACTCTAATTGTCGCGAAGGCTTCGTCCGGCACGTCACACAGCGGTAGTCCCTGCCTCCGCTTTCTCATTCGTCAAACTGTGTGTTGTTGTCACACTTGACAGCGTCAGTTTCTTCATCATCAATGACAACTAGCCAAGAGTTAGAGACCACGAAAAGTTAGTCAACAAGGTCCGACGTACTAATAGTGACAGTCCCAAGCAGGGCGTACAAACGATCCAGATAGTCTAAGGTTCTGTAAGGCGACACCGTGACTTGCTGTAAACAAACGTGCCTGAATCGAAGTGGCGAATGCATCCAAAACCTTGAGCCGCAGTATTGGCGATTGAAAGGAATTGAGTCCTTCCAAAGAACCCGCAACTGCCAAGTTGACCCCGGTAGGCAAGAGGTGGGAAGCGCGCGCGTATAGTATAGCTCCCGACACGGCCTGATAGTACATGATCAGAACATTCAACACGTCCTGCACTGCGTGTACACACCAGCCCGACGGTAGCGCCTGTGAATCGCACTAGAAAAAACGCACTAGTCCCTGCAGCCAATTCTCCAGGCTTCAGACATCGAACAAACACCTGATAAGGCGCGTGGAACAATAAGCCCATGCCTATACCCGAAACGAGGGGATACATGATTTGTTCAGCTCTTGAAGCTTGTGCTCCTAGCAGGATTAGAAGCCCTAGTGATAGGTATTAGACCAAAGAGGAGTGAGATATACTTGCGGCTAACCGAAGCCAATAGTTGATACTAAGAGACCAACTGAGATAACGAGATTCTGTCCACTTGAGTCCTTGCGGCGATGTTGCCACAGCTCGATGAACCAAGCTGCCGGCATGGATGCCAGAGAAGAGCCAAGTGAAAACGGCAGAAGTTGTAAACCCGCTTGTAAAGGAGTATATGCATTGACCGTCTAAAAATCCGCGAGTCACGGTCAGGGTAGACACTGACATGTGAGAACCCACTTGGAAGAAGAGCGCGAGATAGAACGTGCCCGAAGTAAATGCAAAGTTGTGCAGGAAGGTAATAACCAGTATGATCGCTAGCGAACCTCAGGTCAGCACGCTTTATAGATGTATCAAATCCATCCTACCGGCGGTTGGATTTGTGAACGCTGTTGGGGGGAAGAGACAATCACGCTTTGTGCGGATTTCATAGACTCCTGCACAGATTAAGATACCTAAGCCAAGCGTCAACGTCGTGATAGTTGTGGCCGAGTTCCCTGTGAAGAAAGCCCTGGATTAGCAAACCTGGAGCCCATATGAATCGGAATGAGACCACACCGGTTTTGGTTCGCGAAGCTAAATCCAAAGACTATCAAGATCGTGCCAGTCATGAAAAGAAGTCTGCAAACAGGGTGGAAATTAATTGACGGTGACTTCAAAACAGTGGCCGACCTACAAGCCTCCAAAGTCAAACCGCTGCATCAGAGTTTGCATAAATGTATCGGCGGAGCGTTGGAACTTGACTGTTCGAAGCGAGAAATATAGGACCACAGACGCGAAAAGGCAGACTGGCAAATTCATGTAAACTGGTACGCAGAATTAGTGAATCAAACAACAGATAGACTTTGTGCACTGACATCCCCAACGCCAGCTCAGTTGAGAATTCGAGCCCGTATTCCCTGAAAACGCTCCCCCTAGCAAGGGCCCAGCTACGGCGGAACAGCTCCACGTAATACTCAAAGCCTGGGACCATTTCGGGCGACTTGAAATGGGAACGATTTCCGATGTCATCACCCATACGGAGCTGACAATCCCTCCGCCTCCGACACCTGCTATAGCACGTGAGATGATGAGCCTAGTGATGCATTGTTCGTAAGCTCAGGCGAGGGACCTCATGAGGCCTTACATTGTGATCGACTGCAAGGAGATGCGAGATGAGCACCTTCACACATATCCGTCGAGATCAACTTACATTGGAGACACCGCAAAGAAGGGAACCGAGACCGAATATGGCGACGCTCGAGAACAAAAGAACCTTAAGCTTGGATGAGTAACGGGTAATGACCATATATGTCCGCCACGTACTTTGCGTCCTACTAGATCTGAGATTCTCCCATACAGTGGCTGAAATGCCGTTTGCGTTAACATATATGCGACTGCAACCCAAGTATACTGCGTTTGTGACGCATCGAATTCACGAGAGATCGTTGGCAGACTGGTGGAAACAATGTTCTAAACCTCAGTGAGCGTAGACATCAATTGAGACAGACGAGGACATACCGCGTCAGTAGTTGCGAGGAAAAGCGTTAAAGCCGCCCTACGGCGATACACCGTTAGCCAGGAAGTACGACGCGTCAAACCGAAGAACATACCCGATGTGTGCTGCTAGGAGGCGCGCAGTGGACAGACCAGGGGTCGCTGGTACTTCATCCTCATCGCCAACAGTAGAAGTGAGCGTGTCCCTGGTACTGGTAGGGGAGAGGTCTAGTAAGACGCTATGGTGAGCCAGAGAAGCGGAAGCAGTTTGTTTCTTCGTCGGTCCCGCAATCCCATCAGCGAAATCCTTCTTTCTCTCGTCCATGCTGGGAATCGTCTGGAGTAGTGAGAGAGAGAGCTCTTGAGAAGCGGGGTCGATTGTGTCGCTGGTCCTGGACTCACCGATAATTCATGCGAAGCATTTTATAGTCGAGGGAGATGCCCGTTCGGGGGTAAACTGAGCTGAGAGAAAAAGGAAACACCCAAAGAAGTACTAGCTCAGGAAGTGGTGGGTATACGTCCCAAAATGAACCCTTGTATCAGAAAGGATTCTATGAGGAATATCAGTAAAGTTTTAAGATTAGCTGGCATCGCTTCTCGCACCTTTTCGTCTTTGTCATAATTCACCGAGGAAACATCTCCATTAGCCTTACAATGTCCGTTGAAGAAGAATAAGATGGACGAATAATATGAGGAAGCCTCGATTAGGCATTCTACAGAAGGTCAGTGGTGACCTACAGAGTAGCATGTGGATTCGACTTCAGCCAGAAATTGGTCAGGACACATCAATCGAAGCCTGGGGGTGCGAAAGGAGGAACAAGGGCGTAGAGTGTACGAAATATCATACCCCTCGGACTTAGATGCACGAACGCATCAAGTTCAGGTAATCCTTGAGCCCCATGTTTCTAAGATTGGTCGAGGCCACATTGCAACTCCGCTGGCAATGCGGTGGAAGTGATGAGCAGTGCTATCAAGTGGACTGTAAAATACACGACATTAGCTGAATGATAATAAGTGCGGTAAAGATCTATAGTCTGTATAATCATGCCGTGGCCCTCTTCTTCTCTTCTTCTTCCGAGTCCTGACCGTTTTTGTCCACTTTGCCGACAGTCGTATCCGTGGATTCTCCTGGTCTGCCACTACAGAGGTAGGATGCAAATGAAAAGTTGAGGGATGAAGTTGGCGGAAAGATAGAAGACATGCCAATAAAATCAAAGCCCAGTGAGCTCTCGTATTCTTTGCCAAGCGCGAGACAGCCAGCCACCAAAGGGTGACTGGTGTGTAAAAGAAGGCATACCGTTATCATTTCCATCTTCTTTCGATTCTTGCGATTGCGCAGAAGAGTGCTGTCCGGTGCCCAAATCCTTTGAAGAGCTACGACCTTCTACTTCGTCGGCGTATGCTTGTATAAAGTCCCGTTGTCGGGAACTTAGAACTCTGCAATGGATGGCATCATTGAACGAAGAATATGACGACATACCAATACTTGCCTTGGGACAGTAATGTTGAACGTGACATAGAGATCCCCACTAAATCCACGAGATTGAGGGACACCTCGCCTCTTCAATACCATCTCTTCGCCCTGTTGAGTACCAGCTGGTAAACGCACATCGACGTCCCCGTCGATAGTCGGCACGCGGACTTTGCCACCGAGAAGGGCTGTGTAGAAAGGGATTTGAGCCTGATGGTACAGATTTGCTCCTTGTCGAGTGAACTGCTTAGACTGCGTGACCCGTATTCTAACGAATAAATCTCCCGGACTTCCACGCCCTCCAACCGGAGCATCACCGGCACCGGATACTTGTATCGTCATGCCGTCTTCGACACCTGAAAATGAAGGTAGGTAAAACAAGAAAAGGAGATTTGAGAACGCACCTGGGGGTACATCGACGTCTATGTTCTGCGAGGTTCTAACTTTGCCAACGCCACCGCAAGGAGCACAGCGACCACTACGAGGAACCGTACTTCCAGTACCACCACACGCATTGCATGTGCTTGCCATCCGAAACCCAGAATCGATGTTAAAGGTTCTTGTTCCGGAACCGCCGCACGTCGTACAAGTTGAACGCTTGGCGCCTGACTTTAAGCCAGAACCGGAGCATGAGTTGCAGTCTACGACGGGTGAAATCTTGACTTTGCGCTTGGTACCCTTGCACGATTCCATGAAGGAGATATTGATGCTAGTCTCAATGTCTTCACCGCGCATGGAACCAGGCCGACCAAAGGGAGAGTCATTGTGGAGTGCACCGAACAGTGATTCAAAGAAACTAGATCCCTGTGCGCCGCCAGCCCCAAACGCTGAGGAGAAGTTATGGAATCCGGCACCACCACCACTGAAAGCTTGCGAAAACGCGTTCGGATCGAAGCCAGGTTGTTGTGAAGCGGAACCATATTGGTCAAACGCAGCCCGTTTCTTCTCATCCTTGAGCGTCTATAGAGGATTGAGCGCACAAAATGTAAAAAAAAGGGTGAGGCTGACATCATAGGCTTCCTGGATTTCAACAAACTTGTCGCGCGCGTTCTTGTCAGAATTGGTATCTGGATGGTATTTCCGCGCAAGCTAAAGGCTATAAGCTGATGGAGACAAGGAAAGCCGGGACTAACGTACGGCAAAGTATGCTTTCTTAACATCCGCCTGACTGGCATCTTTGGCTACGCCCAGTGTTTTGTACGGGTCTTTCGCTGCCCCGAGAGGTGCTGTGGCATGCAGTGAGCGCTAAACAGCTGTCAAACAGTCGTTCCGCGGAAACAAGAGAGGACGTACCCTACCACTGGGCCGTTTTGGAGCAAGCCAAGGGTGTGGGGTCCGAAGGATGTTATTAGGACATGGTGACCGGTATACAGAAAACGAGCGGACAGGCGTGAAGGAGGATGTTCTGGAACACGAGTAGAAGGCAATAAATGAGAAACGACGAGTTGGTAGACGCATTCGGCCGGTGATGGCAGAGTTGCAAGCAAGCAGGCAAAAATTTATGTGCTTATTTGGCATTGGGTACACGTGCACTTCCGATCAACGCCTTTCCTTCCACCACGACCGACCATAAGAAACAAGTATCTCGTCGCCCCGTTTCAGAGTACAACTTGACCAGATACTCATTCTCAGCTCCCCGTTCATATCACGCCCGTCAACAAATATCGCATTTGGCTTATCCTGCACTCCTCGAAAATCGTTGATAAAGCGAGCTTCATTCCCCATCTTACTCGCATCTATGCCAACGGACGTTCCATCTTGAAAGCGGTAAAGCGAGAGATCATAATCGCTGTCAGGACGCTCATCGACATGGATCTCCTGAAAAGATATCATTCTTCTGTTCCTTTACAATACAGTTACAAGTACCCCGATGTAATCAATGATGCGTGTCTTTGCGGCTATTTTTTTGGCTGCGAACAATCCAAATTGACCGAACGCTGGGTGATCTGGGTTGGTGATGGGGCGAATAATGACCTGGGATCCAGAGTTGGCGCCATGCTTTCCCGGAGAGGGCTGAATGAATATCTTGGTCGAATCAGAAACAGAGGAATGCAACTTGGACGCCTTGAGAAAGACAACATCTTTTGGCCAATGATGGGGGGCTGTTCGCAGCGTCATGCGTGGGAATGTTAGGCTTGGCCCTTGGTTTCTCTGACGCCGCCGTCTTCTCCTCACTAAATGGGCCGGTCGTCGACGAAATCCGTCGCCAGAGTATACGCAGATGTCAACGCCAGGCTTGGACCGACATGGCATGAATATGGTGCGTTTGTCATGGCCATCGTTGCGCTCGATCCTCACACGTTGCCCAGACAATCTCCAGGTTCAGTGGGGATCCCAAGACCACTATGAGATCGTCAGAAAAGTAGGCAGGGGAAAGTATTCAGAGGTGCGCAGATCTTTAGTTTCACCTGCCCTTCATGACACCGTCTCCAGGTCTTCGAAGGCGTGAATGTAGTCACCGAAGAGAAATGCATCGTCAAGGTGCTCAAGCCGGTCAAGAAGAAGAAAATTAAGCGCGAAATCAAGATTCTGCAGAATCTGGCTGGCGGTCCCAACGTTGTCGCGCTTCTGGACGTTGTTCGCGATCAGGCGTCCAAGATTCCTAGTCTGATCACAGAATACGTTCACAATGTTGACTTCAAAGTTCTATACCCACGTTTCACCGATCTGGACGTCCGATTCTACATGTATGAACTTTTGAAGGTGGTTTTGCATCGCTGTTTTCGCAGTATCCGATTAAACTTGTGCCAGGCTCTAGATTTCTGTCATTCGAAAGGCATAATGCATAGAGATGTTAAGCCCCACAACGTTATGATAGATCATGACCTTCGCAAGGTATCTTGGTCGTCAATCCCCATATGGTTTCGTCTCATATCTTCGCTGTTTAGTTACGGCTTATCGACTGGGGTCTTGCCGAGTTTTACCATCCCACAACGCAGTACAATGTCCGCGTAGCCTCTCGGTACTTTAAAGGTCCCGAACTGCTCGTCGACTTCCAAGAATATGACTACAGTCTTGACATGTGGAGTTACGGGTGCATGTTTGCCTCTATGGTAGCTTTCCATCATTCTGTCGCCTTGCGTATTTTCATGAATCATTTCCAAGATCTTCCGAAAAGAACCCTTTTTCCATGGTCACGACAATTATGACCAACTGGTCAAGATCGCCAAGGTTCTGGGAACAGACGAACTCTTTGTGTACATTGAAAAATATCACATTCGTCTCGATTCCCAGTACGACGAGATTCTGGGACGGTATTTGCCCCAATTCCTCCCGTACGCCCCTGGAATACTTAACACGTTGTTCCAGATATCCCAGGAAACCGTGGACACGGTTCATAACCTCTGAGAACCAAAGATACATCTCAAACGAAGCCATCGATCTATTGGACAAGCTACTACGATATGATCACCAGGATCGACTAACCGCCCGCGAAGCTCAAGCGCAGCCTTATTTTCGTCAGTGCTATTCTCTCAAATAGCCAGCTCATACTAACTTTTACTCAGTCCCAATTCGGACAGCCGCAGCCGCCGAAAGTGATTCTGCTGTGTCAGAGTAACCACTTCATAATCCCTACTCACCTTCTCGTCTGCTCTCTATCCTGCTTGTGTATATAGATGTTGTGAAATTACTTTTATATCGCTTCATCCATATCACCCTGATGCTATTTCCGTCTCTCATACACTGCCACGAACACGTGCTGCTGAGCTCTTGAGGTACGTCTGACCTCATGTAGTCTGCTCAGTCTGACCATCCATCAGTACGCTCCATGTGCGACGCTCGATGTTCTCTCCTCGTGAATTCGCTTCAGCATGATAGAGGCGCGTTTGAGCTCCTCGAGTAGCCCGATAAGTATATCTGAGATGCGAAAGCTATCAATTCACCGCATGGGTGCAGATTCTTTCAAGTACTTCCTTCTCGGAAAAACACAAGGCTCATAAGATAGATGAGGTTAGCTATTGAAGGTATCAAATTTGCCCAGCATGACCTTCCTTTCCTTCCCACTCCTTGCATTCAATGCCTTGATCTTGCCTTCCTTAATGTCGCCAGTGGTGGCTTTCGACAATTCTCGATACGATAATGTAAGGTTCTCGCATGAATCTCCTTCATACTCCTTTGACAGCCACTGCTTCTGCAGGTCGCCGTGTATGCTTCCCTCGATGCATCAAGCTCTTGAAGATGTTGACTTTTCATCTCACTAGCTATTGGGGTCAGAACTCGTACGGCGCTACACATTCAGATGTGGATAATTTCCAGAAGACCCTGTCTTTCTATTGCAACGCACGGCATTTTCGCGCACAACACCACCCCGCTTGTGTTAATTTTGTCATTTAGGACGCAGCCATCGACGTGATTCCAGTCGCATTTCTTAATGTCTTCTTCGGCCTGGCGATGTGCCGTCGATTAATCTAGCCAACGTACGCTGCAAAGTCATGTCCTATTCAAGCACCTACTGACTGTGCGGTGCCGCCGGTGTCCAACAGACATGCAATTCTGTCGATAATGCCACGTTCCCTGGTACCGACCTTCCCGATTGCTCGGCGTTAGCATCGGACATCACGCAATGCCAGGCAAAAGGAAAGATTGTGACTATCAGTCTTGGTGGTGCCACTGGATCTGTAGGATTTGGTTCTGATGACCAGGCAAGAACTTTCGCCAATACAGTATGGAACCTCTTCCTTGGAGGCTCTTCGGACACTCGTCCGTTTGGGAACGCGGTCTTAGATGGGTCTGTGTGATATTCCTTTTTGATCTCAGCTGTATTTTGATTCTTCTCAGCGTCGACCTTGACATCGAAGGTGGAACCTCAAGCGGATATCCAGCGTTTGTGAACGAGATTAGGTCACTTTCAAGCGGGGCAAATAAGCAGTACGTTGGCACGCTGAACCACGAGTTTTATGCCTTCTACAGCTTCTTAACAGGTACTATATTACCGCCGCTCCTCAATGTGTATTCCCAGACGCCGCGTTGGGAGGTGTCCTCAACTCAGCCAACTTTGATGCCATTTACGGTGAGTTCTACGCTTCGTCAGGTTCTCCGAGCTTCCATCATACGTGTCCACAGTTCAGGTAGGACTTGATCGCCTCAATATCACGTTCACTAAGTTGTCGACAAGTTCTATAACAATCCGTGTGGATTAACTCACTTCGGGGAAGCCTCCGTAAGTAGCGGCGTTCAACTGCAGTGCGCTTCTCATAATCATCCTTAGAACTGGAATTTCGGCTTATGGTAGCCTGCACTGTATCTCCTTGTAAATACCGTCACTCACCCAAGTTAGGGATAACTGGGCTCGTACAACTAGTCCTAACCCAAATGTGAAAGTATACATTGGCGCGCCTGGATCTTCCACTGCAGCTGGGTCAGGGTATATCGACATCGACGCTCTCAGTGATATTGCGGTACAGATGCGCAACAGCTTCCCTTCCTTCGGGGGTGTCATGTTATGGGACGCATCCCAGGCTTATGGTATCTGCTAACCCTGTTTAACAGTTCATTTCACTTACGTGATGCTTCCAGTGAATGGTCGTTATGACCTGTCCATCAAGAATGCCTTAGTTGCCGCTGGGGGTACAGGGTTTCCGTTTCCTGCATGCTCAGCTCCAACCTACGTGTCTGGCGGGGCCTATACTGGCGGATCACAAGTGTCTTTTGACGGGCAAGTCTCGACATTCGTACCCTTTTTTCCTGGCCAACCTCATGTCTGTCTATACATAGGTACATGTGGGAGGTAGGTACCTTGTCAATTTTACTGTGGCCACGCGGTTGACGTCTGGTCAAGGCCAAATGGTGGACCTCTGCGGAGCCGGCAAGCAATCCAAACGGAGATTGGAGTGCCAGTAAGTTCTCCAAGTGTAGGAAGAGATAGACACTCACGATCTGTTTGCAGTAACCGCATGTAGTGGAAGCTCTGGAGGGTCAAGCACAACTACCTCTGTCGGAAGCACACCAACCTCCGGTGGGAGCTGCGCGGGTATAGACGCTTGGGCTGCTACCTCGATATATACAGCAGGGCAGCAGGCGGTGTATCAGTGAGTGTAATTTATCATCGTTCGGAACATAGTATGGAACCTTGCACTACTTAGGAATCATCTCTGGTCGGCGCAGTGGTGGACGCAAGGCGACACACCAGGAGGTAAGTTGTATGATCAAGACTACGATCTATCTGACGGCATCTGTAGGAAGTGCTGGGGTATGGCTCGATAAAGGTGTTTGTACATCTCTGACCGGAAGGTTAAATTCTTCCCAACTGCGTATTTTGGAAGGTTTCTAATCAAATCTAACATACATCTATCGTACACTCACCATACACTCCAATGGTGTACTCTTCCTAGAATACGACAATCGGTTCGGTTCTGTAGTCATACGATCAATAGAAAGTGACATAGTCACTTCGAACGGGCGTGTGCGTTGTAAGTCGTACATTACAATTCTGGTAGAATGTTATCGTCACGGCCCGGCGGCTTCGACTTTGGCTTCCGTTTGGCTGGAGGACGGGAAGTAGAAGCTTTCTTGGCCTCTGGAAGCGGACCAGCATCATAATTTGGGTTGAAAGCGAACCAAGGCGTAAGCGAGGATGCAAGACCCCAAATAATGTCTTCTGAGGATTCTCTACTGTTCGCAAGTACGGGTTGGGCGGACGAAATGGCATAGAGGCGCCCTCTGACTGCGTGAAACGTGAAGAGCGTGTGATCAATTGTTGGGTCAATTGAGAGTAGATGAGCATAGATCGCGTAACCAGCATGAGCATCGTTAGCAGCATCTGAGGAGGGCTCAGTCGATCGATAGGGGAAGATGTCCTAGTGCTCACAGCGTTGCTGTTCTTCCGAAAGCGTGGCGGCCCAATTGGATCGAGATATTCGTCCTTTGGGTAACACGCAGTTGAAATAACTCTCGACAAGTCTGGAGAGCCCAATAGGAGCCGAATATCTGCCTTTCCAGCGCGCGTTATCAACCGAACGTGCCAGAAGACTAAGATCTACACAGGAAAGAACAGAGACGTTCCAATCTCTAAAGAGTTTTTTGGCATCGTCTGTATGGGTAGTATGAGCTCAAGATCATGCAGACTAACAGAGCACTACAGACCTTGGATACCAACTCCAACCTTCAGAATGGCAGGATTCTCGAGCAAGTCTTTGAGAAGGGACGGAAAGGAATCCATGGCAGAGACGTGGAATAGAAAGGCGATGTCGCTTGTGGCAATTTGAACAAGAGAGACAGGATGCTCCCTCTCGCCCTTCATGAAAGATGGTCGCCATTCCAGGTCGAACCCGCAATGCCCAATATAAGAACCCAACTGAGAAGCAATAGCGTTGTTGGCCGCTTGCACGTCTGTAATGTACATCCGGGGCACTCCGACATACTTGGCGATAGATTGTATGGCACCGGCAATATTGCGCATCATTTGGGTCGAGAGTTAAGGAGGAAACCAAGACAAAGTTGGTTGGCGGCCTTTGGTGGCATCAAAACCTGGGACACGTGACGTCGTGTATACTGCGCCTCTATTGTGCCAGTCCGCCACAATTCGAGCCTGCGCTTGCCAGGCTACCTCCTACCCTTTATTTGAGGGATTCGCGAAAGCTCCACCGAGCGTCCCCGCCGCCGCCTCGGCTCCAGTTCATCTTCGTTTACAGCCTCACAGAGGATTACACTATGTCCTCAGGATGTCTTGTTAAGATTTCGCATGCTTGGCTGCTCAGTTCATTGTGGAATGTATCTATGCCGTCGTTGCATTTAATGCAATGACTCAGTGAAATTCTTCATCAGTCTTCGCATCAATTCTCAGTGTATGGTGTGGTCAAAAAGGCGCCAAGTAGCGGACTTGTCAAGGTCAGCCCTCCAACGAGCTACTATACCTTGTACCTATCATTCACCATATTACTGACACTTGGTGTGCTCAGCACATTGATATTGTTGGTCATGGCAAGTCTTTGTCAAGGTCAAGCAAATCGTGGCTTGTTTCTATCATTTCGACACTGTCAGTGATAAAACGCGTTCATGCATACCACTCATCGAGGCGGTCACTGACCACACCGGTGCGCAAAATCCACCGCAGCCATATGACTATCGGCATGAATACCTCTCGATAGTGTCTCGTTCGCCCGTACGGTTGGTGTAGAGCTGAATGGAAGTTACATTTTGAGGGATCGAGTCGATCCAACTTTAAGTACAGGACTTGAGATACATAGTACATGTACCCATGTATAAATGCAGGACGGACAACGGGAATGCCATGTCATTACGGTAATAATATATGACAGATGCGTAGCGTGGAGGGAACAAGACCAGGTAAGCGTTTAGTTTTTCTTGCGGAAAGAGCATCCTGCAAAGAGTTAGAATGCTAGTGAGAGAAAGCGTCATGCAACGCACCTTCAGTCAATCGGGCCCGACCACCGGTTGGCTGGCAGAGGATGCTAGCGCAGGAGCCGCAGATGACGACTGTCTGAGCATGGGAGAACACGGTGGTGATGGCAAAGCAACCTAGACACCATTTAGATATGAAGCGGTGAGTCGTAGTACATCTGCGTACCAGGGCATTTGACATCCATGAAATACGAGTTGGGAGACTGCACAAGACGCTTGAGCTTGTGCTGCTTTTTCTCCAGTTCCTGAGAAGGGTTGAGGAGGTCGACGGCGAGAGTCTGCAGGGTACGGATTGAGTATTCGTATCATACAGGAATCAATCGATGTAACTACCATGATGATGAGGCTTGAGGACAATCTCGCTTTTGGTTGGGTGCTCGAAAGGGTCGGACAAAGATGTATTCGCTTACTACCGAGCTGTACAGTTTCGGAGCTTCAAATCGGCTTGCCGGCTCCGCACTGACTATGCACTGACTCAAATTTGATTTTTAAGAAGGTGCTGCTAATACAGGACGTGACGGACTCAGAAGTACTGCTATGTATTCGCAGCCGTCGCCTACGACGCCTAAGTCAAGACCTGCTGGCCGTTATCCCAGCACGCGCAACGCCCCAACCGTCGCTCGACATTTCATTGATCTATTGCGTACATGTAATGACAACGTAGACATGAAAGTTAACAATAAGAGACTCGACTCGGCGCGCATATCTCAATTGAACATAATGGAAACGCGTCGGCTGTGCAAGGGATATTCTCCATCCCTGGCGACGTGTACGTATACATTCTTGGCCAGAACCGACGTCTGAAGTGGCATGGAATCGTCCATACCAAATTGTACTGAGAACCAAGTTCTGATGGTCGTCCAAGGTCTAAATAAGGTACAATGTAACGGAAATATAGCGGCCGTTCGCATACTGAACGGATGGTAAGGGCAGGGTAAGAGTACAAGGAGTTCCAGGACGGGAAGGAGGATCCACTATGGGAAGGAGAACAATAACCTTTGACCACGTGGTTTGAACAAAAAGGAAACAAGAAGCGCCCAAAATGGACAGCTTTTTTTGTTTCCATTGTCCGGTGTTTGCTATTTGCACAAAGGCCTTATCCCCTTCTGAGCTGGATCACACCAGCATGTCAGCTATAAAGGCTTCCGGTACTTCTGCCTTGGTTCTTCAGTTCCCTTTCCTTCTCTCTCTACACGATCAAAGGTCAGCAGCATCTTCACTATATCTTTCGCATCGTCTCATTCCTCACCCGTCCACCACAGGTTCTCCTTAGGTATGCCTCATCATTGGGGCCTTTGTGCTACTCACTGAACGTATAGACAGACCTTCCACGCACTTCGTCCACGTTTCTCACGTATTTCCCTTCCTTTGGAACTCTACACAAGTTCACACGCGCATAATACCTGCATACCACATATCGCCGGCCGATACTCTTCGTCTACGCACTGCATATATTCGAACTCCTTCTTAATCATCTCGACTACATCTAATCCACAATGGCCGTCTCTACTTCCGTTTCTGCTGCTGTCGCGCAAGCCGTCTCTTTCTTGACGCGTCCCCTCATCCGGTCATACTCAGCTGCGACCCTCGGCAAGCTCCAGCTCGTCCTCGAGGCCAACCTGACCGCCCATTATGCACCGACTTGGTCACCCAACGCGCCTCTCAGCGGTTCCGGCCGTCGTTGCCTCACTCTGACGCAGGACTGTCTCCCGCCACGCGTTATATACTCGGCGTGTCTCGCAGCAGGTGTCCAGTGGTTTGACTGGGTTAACCTCTTGGGAATTCACGAGTTTGACCTCTTCGTTGATCCCGGATGTGTATATATTCGGGTCGGCAATGAGATCCTGAATGTTTGGGCCCATGAGATGGCCGCTACCAGGCCATCATCTATCATATCGGTGAGCGTCTCGTTCATGTTTCAAGTCTAAATTCTGACGTTCGATAGAACAAGACTGTCGCCCAACAGCTCTTAGAAAATGACGCCGACAATAGCATCTTCGATTTGATCGCTAATGAAGTGAGCGCTCCCACCTGGATGACTCCCATCACCGCCAAATTCCCCGCTCCTCGGTCTTCTTCTCCTCTCTCGACATTGTCGAGCCACTCTCGATGCAGCTCGCGTTCATCCAACTCGAGCTCTGGATTCTCCGTATCATCCAATGATTCGGATTATTCAGCATCGACGTCGACCTCCGCATCTTCAAAACAGTTCCGAAGGGAGAAGGTTAAAACGACGCGAGTCTTCGTTGATACCTCCAAGACCGATGTGACCCCGTATGACGGTGGCAAGACCACGGTCCTCACGGGCGGAGTAATGCTTGGTGGTGGTCCGTGTGCTTTGAAGTCGAAGCATGCGAAGGCACCATCTGGCAGCTGGCGCACAGTCCGCATCTGAGCACCGGATTGCCCAGAGGATCTATGATGTTTTTTCGACGAATTTTGGGCCTATGGTGCCACTTTCACGTTCTTTCTTCGAAGCATTTCACGAAAACTGGAGTCATTACTCCTCACGATTATCATGAACATTGTTCTTGTTGCATTTACATTACTAGCACCTTGCATCCTTTTGCCATAATCTTGCCTTCACAATTTGTAGCATGTATAACATGTATCCGCCATCTGGGGCCATTGGTATTACTATAGTGTATCCATTATTAATTAATTCTTCCTCGCAGCCGGGTCATTGCTTGACGACAGTTAGTCGGTGAAGCGTTGGGGCTGTACTTCATCATGTCATCATGCAAGCCGGTGGCGCAGTATATTCATGACTTCGAAGGCTGCGATACATGACGAGGCGCCCTTAGACTGTCATGAATAAGTGACGACGTTGGCATCCGAATTTACATCACAGCAATAAAGTTGGGGAGCCTCATGCAATTCGTGACTAAATTCCTGCCATCCACATTAACACTTGGTTACTGGCGACGCCCTCTACATTCAGTAGGGGGCGTTCAAAAATATATAGCTAGCTCCTGAATTCACCTGGAGCGAGTTCGAGGGGATGTGGCGCGCTGGAGCACGTGCGGTAGCAGCTCCGACTGACGCAAATTCAGTGTGGCGTCATGATGTAGTATTTGGTTGGAGTCCTGCTGCCTATAAAGGATTAGGAAGCGTGCGGCCAACCATTCAAAACAACCCCTACCATCGTTACGCCGTCTAAAAAATGACCTCCCTCACACTCGAACAGCAGAAGCGAAGATATTCTCGCGAGCTCGCTGATTACACTCTGCGACAGTGGAACAATGTCAAGCGGAGCCAAATAGAGGCTGAGAGGATATCGCACGGTGACAGAGATGCGAGAAAGCGTTCGTCGGGGACTCCTTCTGTTGAACGAAACCCAGATTCATCAGTGGATGATATCACGGCAGGCATCTCTAATGTACACCTAATCAAGGAAGGTGCGTCTTGAATGCTGTACTGCTGTTCGCAGCTCCAATTTTTTTCCTAATGTAAGGCCTACAGGTAGTCGATTTCGCAAAGTTTCCCCCAAAGGCAAAGGCTGGTTCTAGAAAGGAATGAGTTGGACCGTCTGCATCACTACAAGGTCAGTTCTCAGTCCCCAACTGTATGCGCATCATTCACCCCAAAAGTTACAGTTCACCTATTTGGTATTCGGCGCAGAGCGCCTCCGAGTATTTAATCACTTGAATCCGACAGTCAACGCAATCAATATGTAGCATACATTCTCCCAATCATACGCCAAGAATTCAATGTATGAACCAGTTTTCATCGTCGTCGCAAATCAAGGCAAGATGAGTGGCGGTTGGGCGTTGAATGAGGTCGGCGTTCCGGCGGTCCGGCCGGTGGCAATAGAATCAATTATTGATCCCCAACTTCTGGAAGCTGGAGCGTAAATCCGACACTCTGTTGCGTATCATCACTACGAGCCAGTCGACAACGCTCTCGCGCAAGGGACACGATGTTTCGCTCTCTTTCTGTTCGATCTCTGTATCTGAAAAGGACTCTGGCCACCCATGTAACCGCGTCCTATCCTTCGCAGCCCAATGTATCGCAAACGCGCCACGATTGGACGAAGAAAGAGATCCAGGACATTTACGACTCTCCTTTACTCGACCTGGTCTTTAGAGCAGCCTCTGTGCATCGTCAAAGCCACGATCCCACTAAAATTCAGCTTTGCACGCTCATGAACATCAAAAGTGGGCGTCATCCGCACTATCTCCCGAGTCTCGACTGATTTCACTCCTACAGCTGGTGGATGTTCTGAGGACTGTGAGGATAGCCACTCGCTTCGCGCTTCCTGGCATCTTACTTGATTTTAGGCTCGTATTGTTCGCAGTCTTCTCGTTATTCAACCCCCACGCAAGCTTCGCGCCTCCTCGATGTTGAGCCCGTTCTTGAGGCTGCTCGTAAGGCGAAGGCCAATGGGAGCACGCGGTTCTGTATGGGGGCGGCGTGGCGAGATCTAGCTGGACGTAAGCGCGGATTTCAAAGGATTCTTGAAATGGTCCGAGAGGTCCGCGGCATGGGTATGGAAGTCTGCACTACTCTTGGTATGTTGTCTCCGGAACAGGCTCGGCAATTGAAAGAGGCGTAAGAACTTCTGCCTCTGCTTCTTTCTAAACTCAACCTCTCGACTCACTAGTGGCTTGACCGCGTACAATCATAACCTCGACACGTCGAGAGAATTTTATCCAGAAGTACGCTTCCTTCATTGGTGAGGTGCCGATCTTACTTCCAGCGTTTAGGTCATCACCACGAGATCGTACGATGAACGTCTGGACACTATCGAAGCTGTGCGCCAAGCTGGCATCAGTGTTTGCTCCGGGGGGATTTTGGGCTTAGGCGAAGAAGATAAAGATAGAGTTGGCCTTATATGGGAAGTGTCAAGGCGAGTTTGAGACTTCTTTGTTTGCTTTTTCTCTATCTAATCGGCCGTACTAGTATGCCAGAGCATCCGGAGTCCTTCCCCGTGAATGCCCTCGTGCCCATACCAGGAACGCCTTTGGAAGGCAATGAGGTGGACCTCAATTCCTTCCAGAAGACGTGTATTAACATCCAGCCAGCCTGTCTCGCACCATACTTTAGTTAGGACGATTGCAACTGCTCGTATAGTACTGCCGACCACTATCATCCGTTTGGCGGCTGGACGAACACGCTCTCGGAATCTGAGCAGGCGATGTGTTTCATGGCCGGTGCTAACGCTGTTTTCACTGGCGAACAGATGTTAACGACTCCTTGTGAGGATTCACTTTCCATGATGCGAAGTGTCATACTGATTTGACGCATGAAGGCTCTCCCTGGGATGAAGTGCGTGTTTTTCCTTCGCAAATTTTGCAATATCTGATGGTTCGCTCCTTGGTTTAGGATAAAGCCATGATGAGCCGTTGGGGATTGGAAGGCATGCGGAGCTTCGAACAAGTAAATGTCGCGCGGAAGGAGGGCTCCAGGCTTATAGAACAAGCAAGCTTTGAGGCAAACAAAGAAGCAGAGCTTACCGCCTCAGCATAATTAGACACTTAAGCTCGTGTGTAGATTCAGCTACCATCTCCGTTCTCAAAAAAGCTGATTACCTTTGCGGGTAGGCTATCCATTGTACACGTCATTACCATGAGACGAGTTGCTGGGCAATAAGTATATTCTCTGTTGTAGCGCTACCTACGAATGTAAATGTATGTGCCATCTACACCAAGCCATAGCAATCGTAGACGCGAGGACCTTCCGAGGAAGAGGTATGCCATGGCCTTTCCTTCTCGGGAGTCTATCTGACCAGCCGAATTGATTATATTGTCACGATCTAGTCAACTTCGAATTCTTGTACCTGTCAAAGCAAGGCGCCTGTGCTTTCAAGTGTATTGGTGTAAAATCTCTAGGTGATTGCCCCAAGGAACAAGGAGGGGTATAGACATTCGGATAACGCTCAACAATTCAAGTCCCGACTTCATCTGTCGACAGTCAACTACAATCATTTGGCCCTGAATATATCTGGCAGCCTGAACGCGACCTCAGATCGCGATCTTTTTTACGCGTTTGCAGTTGGTCTCACGTCAAGAGCGTCAACTGGCGGATTCTTTTCTTCTTGCTCCAATTCCCATGGCCGGACAAAATCTTGTTTGATGTTCACCTTTTCCATCCATTCAAGCTGCTCGTGGATGATTCTCTCTCCTGCTTGCTGGTAATGCTCGTCGTCGGACCTGGGTACAATGTATCAATTCCTGCTCTCGTCGCTGTCTTGGTCGTTTTAACCCCTTCGTTCTGTCATCAAGGTCTTCGTTTTCCCGACGTACTTCTCATGGAGAATCTAGTACATATGGCGCTGCTCAGTCTTCGCGATCTCTTCGACAAATTGCAGTAGACAGGTGGGCAAATCAACCGTGTTAGAATCTCTTAGTTGACACTGCGTGCCAGATATGTCTCGGTTTCCCAGGTGCTAGTTTTCATTGGCACAGTTCGCGTACAGGATCAAGATCAACGAATCCCGATGGTAGCGTGAGCTGCGCCGCTTTCCCGTTCAAACAGGTCAGCTAACACGGAAACAGTCGGGTATCCATAACAGACTACCGGGGCCGCGTTCTTCTCGACACTCTCGTTCGTCCGACGTGAGATCGTTGTCCTGGTCGTCCGGTAGCGCTGGAATCTGACTCGGCGTAGGCATCCTGTCCAAGATTATCGAACCACAGAAACAGGCTACACCGCAGGGAGCTTCGCCAACGGTGAAGATATCTCATCCTATATTCCTTGACGCTGTACTTACAGGCACCGTAGCGCCCAGTTTTCAAGACGTTCAAAACCGCGTCTCAACTATCATCCGCAATAAAATCCTTGTCGGACACTGTCTTTGGAAATTCCTGTCGGTAAAGAAATCCATAATTGGGATACTCGTTCGTTGTGTTGATATCTGGCCTGCGCCTCTGAAGGTACTGGGGATCTCACATCCTGCTATCGAAACACGAGACTTGGCGTTGTTTCTGCCATTACGAGAACGACTAAAACAACGCTCAATCGTTGATTTATCTACGCTGATGCATTATTTCATGGGACGTAACGTCGGGCTACATTATGAGGACTCGGTTCGTTGACGTTTTACCCTTCCGTGGCCACACTCAGGCATTTATTACAGGTCGAGGAAGCGCGCGCCACAATAGACCTTTTCCGCTCTTGTGAGGAGGTATTTGAAGGAAGTATTCACAGTGGAGAGTGGCCGTGTGAACTTCCGCCCTCGACGTACGCTGAATATTTTTCGTGATGTCTCCCTGGGTGGATTTGAGAAGGCGTAGAACCCTGGTTGACGGCTTTCACCGGTCTGTTGAAAATTGAGAACCGGTTTTATGATACGCTTTGGTTTCCATAATTATAGACTAATTATATTTGTACACTCCTGGAAGGCTACAGGAAGCTGCTGAGATTGACAGAATGAAAGACCGTGATGAGACGGCGTTGAAGCCCGGTGACCAAACAAACACCGGTCATGGCCGTTGTTCGCGTGACGATCCGTCTTTTGGACTGAGCCTCAATGTCGTCGAGCCAACTGGAGACGCCCCATATCAATGGCCAGAAACGAAGCCGTCCACGCCCATGGATGATACTACTACGTGCGTCGCGATGGTCGCCTCCAACAAATCTCACTCAACAGTCCTCGACAGAAACACCCTTCTCCCATTGAGCGACCATAATGCGTGGTATTTTCCTGCATATGGCTACGACTCGGACAGCGAGTCACTGAATCCTGGTATCCCGCTTGGAAATTGGGGCAAGAAACACCTCAAAGATGCTCGATGGATCCGACGGGGGAAAATGAGTGCATGGGGCCCTGGCAGCGAAGAATGGGAGGTATGTAATAGCTGCCCAATCGTCTGCATCGTCTGTAATGCTTGACAGGCGGAAGAACGGGCGCGGAAGCGTATCAGGCTCCTCTTGCCACAAGTCAAACGGTCCCCGTCGCCGCCTGCGCTACCTCATCTATTACGTTCTTCGTCGCCGCCAGTCACTTCACCCTATCCGCAACCCGTGTCCCAGCATCTCAGCTATGCTTCGTTTGTCATGGACAAGGCCGTCACCCACACCTTTCGATCTACCCTGCTTGAGGAACTGGAGCATTCTACCAATAGTCTTATTGAAGGCGAATCCAACATGAAAAAGGCCCTCGGCCGCCTATGGCAGGTCATTAGCGAGGACGCCGAGCCACGCCCTCCAGATCGGTCTGTTGTCCCGAAACGCGAAGAGGACGAGACGGACGAGATGGACGATCGCGCCAAGCGCATTGCTCGCGCTCCAGATTTGACTCCAGCCATCCACCGCCTTTTCATGTTCTCTTCGTCTAGTGACGTGCCGATCGAACCCTCACACTTTACGTCGCCAGAAATACAGCAGGACAATCTCGAGAGGGCAGTCGGCGTCCTCAGAGATATCCAGGATGACGGTAGGGAGTATGTGGAACGTTTACATGAAATACGGGAAGGTCTAGGCGAAGTGAGAGCTCAGCGCAACAAGATATGGGATATGGTTCGAGAGAGAGCAGTGAAGGAGTTACAAGACGCTGCCATTGCAGCTGCTCCATGACCCAGCCGACATGGCTGGCGAGTGTATCATATTTTGTATTCTGAGCTTCAATTTTATTCACGCCGAGATGTCTATAAAACAATTGCAATGATAATGTACGCCGATCCTTAAGCCTCGTCGCGAGGCAACGTCCATCCAGGCTGTAAACGACCTGCTAGATTACCGACGGGACCGGATAACCCTCCTTGACCCTTGAAGCTTTCCAGGAAGTTCTTGATCAAGTTATAATCCATGGGTGCTTCATCTTCCTCATCTCTGCCATCCAACGTCGCTTTCAACTCTGCTTCCATGGCAGCTTCTATGTCTTCGTCTTCGTAGACATCCTCAAGTGTCGTAGCCTTCGCCTTGCCCTTTCCTTTATCCGCAACAGGTTTTGGCTGAGTCGACACATTGGAGTTCTGTGATCGAGCCAATTCAACATCCATCGCTTTCATCACAGCCTCGAAAGAGTCTAAATTAGGATTGACATTAGGTCGAGGACCTGCTTCAGGCGGTCGATGAGCAGGTTCGTAAGCGTCTGGCGGTAGCTTTGTACTCGAAGTCTTGACCGTTTTCGGTACGAAAGCTAGGTTAGGTAGATATCAACATTGACGCAAAGGAAAATGCAAGGGTTTGTGCTCACCACCTCGTTCTTTCCTGTCCTTAATCATGTCAGCCCATTGGTTGTCACTAATGCCAAGAGCCTGTCGTGAAAACTCGAGAAACTCTTCCTCTTCTTCCTCCATATCCACATCGACATCTCCTACCACTTGAGGCTGATTCTCTTCATCTTCTGAATCAATATCGGGATCTTCCTCGTCGGTCTCATCATCAGAGTCAACGCCATCGTATTTATCTCGTGGTATGATTGGCTGACGTATGGGTTTGGACTTCGGTGGCGACGTCGGGCTATTGACTGGCATTTCTGAAGACACCTCATCTACCTGTTCGTCGTCCGCTGAGGGTCCAAGTCGCTGCGACTTGTTATGAAATGACGGTGGCATCTGCCCATAATCGGCGGGATCCAATTCTGGAACCAACTTGTCCATATCTTCTTGGCGCTTCCTTGAATCAAGCGAAGAATCCTCCTCATCCGAATCAGAAGACATATCATCATCGTTGAACTCTTCATCAGAAAATTCTTCACTATGTCGATGTTTCAATATGAGGAATTCGGTGGGTGGCGTTGATAGACGTACTCTTCAAATATCGCGCCGGTCATGTCTCCCTCCCCTTCAACAAATTGCTCCACTTTGGAAGCAAGTTCTTGAAGGCGAGTAGCTTGCTCTGAAGCTAGTTTGGCTTCGGCCGTTTCCGTGGAACCATCAACATCCATTTTGTCGCGGTCAGGTGTGTCGCCAGACCCACGACCAACCGATTTTTGTAACAAGTCATCAAAATCTTCCGCGTCTATCGCTAGCCAACCGTCATCATCTTCATTACCGACGTACAAAACCGATTCCGGCGCTTGGCATATCGCAGACGTGACAGCAGAAGCGAACGATTGTCGCGTGTGGTCACTGCCGAACGATGTCAGACAATAGTAGGAACGATAAGAAAAAGCTTACTCTGTTTTTCGAACAGCAATGAACATTTCCACCGCTCTGTCTTCCAAAACGTTCCACAATTGTGAGCCTTCAATCTCACCCTTGAAATAACCGGCAGATACAAGATTCTGAATGTATTTCTTGTACTCGGCATCTCTTTGGAGCGCATCCTTCTTGGCGCCTGCCTGTCAACAACATTATTTCTAAGTGAGACAACAAAACAGTAAGAAACGCACTGCTGCGTCTCGTATTTCTGCAGATTCAGCTGGTTCGGAACGCTTGGTTTCTTGGAAGAGAATCTCAAATCCGACCGCCTAGGATAAGCTGTGAGAAATTGACATATTTGAGATAGAAACGACTGACAATCTTCATGCCAATGTCTTTCCAACGCCACTCTTTACTACCCTCGGGAGTTGCCGTCCAGCGTCCAAAGACTTTGGGTGGGAAGAATTTTTGGCCGTTCAGTTGGGCGTAGGCCGTTCTTGTCATATGCACGGTAGACAAGACCGAAGTGTCTGGCGGAAATCGAGTCATCTTATGTGCCGCCCTTAACTGAACGCCATCTCTGGTGTAAAACGCCTCGACGGCTTTCTGAACGAGGTGGGAATTCATGGACAATGCTTTTGCTATATCAAGTGGTAGATAGGCATTAGTAGCATGGATATGCCGATTGAGGGCCTCGGGGTATCTGGAAAGAGTCAATCGTGTGTGTCGCAACTCTGGGAACGATCCTACCTTCCTATTCTTCCCCAAGCAAGATGTTCGACCTCGCGGGGCGCGCAGGTGTCCACGGACGAGTCCCGAATCAGGGCCAGTGCGTCCTCGACTGCCAGATAGTCATCATTTTCGTCTTGCTCAATGTTGTCCTCATCGTCACTATCTTGCGCACGGGGCAATCGATGTCGACGCTTTCTAGATGGTGAGGATACGTGTGAGAGTGGTATGAGATGGAGGTGGGAACTGTAGATCCAGACCTAAAGTGGGCATCTGAGTTCCCAGTCTCAGAGCTGAATACATGTAGCGCACCCTGTTTTCTGAATTAGATGGTGTTACCCAGGAAGGCAACGCGTCTGCGGCTTCGATGAGGAGAAAGTCTCCATCCGAATCAAAGACACTACGAGCTTGGCTTGAGCATTTTTTGAACGAGAAACTGATAGACGGACCTTATAACAACATCCCACTTGGCCGAGACTTCTTTGAGAAGCCACACAGCGCACCATTCGTCATCAACGCAGTCTCCCACCCTCATAAGGCCTTCGAGAAACCATTGATTATCGATGTCGGGGTTCGGGACGACTTTTAACTCGAAGGAATCGCGATGCCAAAGGAATTGGGGAATGAGGAGAGAGTCGACGAAGGACTGTATGCACGCAGCAGTACTGGTTACAGATGATCTATCTGAAAGTTTTGGGGGTGCGTACAGCGCATACTGGAGAGTATCTTCTGAGATATTCGGTGGCCGATTAAAGACGTTGGTGGTTGAGGTCATACTTGTTACACCTCTTGCCTTTCTGGGCGCTGCTACAAACTCATCCACCAACAACGATGGCGACGACCTTCAAGGACAGAAATCTCCTTGCAGTTATCGGCGACGAGGTCAGAGACTGCATTAGTATCCAAGATTCATTCTCAAGAGGACTAGGACTCCATTACCGGTTTACTCCTAGCGGGCATTGGACACATTAATGACAAGCAGAAGAAGAATTTCCTCGTCGTGGATTCCAGTACGGGCTTATGCATTCCTTCTCCCTCTCACACTTTATCTTTCATCAGAGACCCAAGTGTCGACCATCGAATCCGCCTTCCAAGAGTTCACTGAACGGAAAGACATTGCAATCCTGCTAATCAATCAACATGTTCGTCGACTTTCTTATTCATATCCTCGATATCTCAAGTTTGCATAGATTGCAGAGAAAATACGACCCACTGTTGACAAGTATCAACAAGCATTCCCTGCTTTGCTCGAAATCCCCTCTAAAGATCACCCATATGGTACGTTCATTGTCATCCTTCGCCACCACATCTCAGTTTCGTAGATCCCTCAAAGGACTCGGTTCTCAAGCGTGTGCAGAAGCTTTTCGGAGAGTAGATGCATTTGACATACCCACTTCTCACCTGGACTTCCCCATAACCGACTGTAAGATACTATATAATTATACACTCAATTCGTGCCGCTTGCTCAATCGATACGAATCAAAAGCGATAAGTCATTGTTCACTTGTGCCTCTCGGCTTTTCCACGAACACCCTTACCCGTCGAGGGTCTTGGGAATCTAAAGATCTCGTTAGTCGTGCATCCAACTAGACTTAACGACGCGGAACGCACTTGGAATATCGACGAAAAGGAAGCGAAAGACATAGTGACCTTCGCTATTCTGTACCAGAGATGAGACGGATAACAGGGTAGCAAGAATATCACGAACCATAACAAGCTCAGCATGCCCTTCACCATCCGTGAAAACTTGACCCTCTGGAGGTTCCGGATTGCTTTTGGTCCGCCGCAGAGAAGAGAAGATACCCGCAACTTGCCACACTTTACCTTCGTCCTTCTGTGCGCTCTCTATATGAAGCGGCGTAGACAGATTTTGGGGAGGAGGAGAAGGGGCACCAATGAGGTACTTGAACACCTGTCTAAACTGCTGGGATAAGTGCGTCGATTGGTCCTTCGTCCAGGATGTAATGCTTTCCATAGACATTGCCGGTAACCGAGACGCCTTGCCCTCTATCCAGGATGTAATCGATTCATAATAGGAATCTGAGGATGAAGTGGCCCCAGGAAGTTGTCCTTTAATGAAGAAGTTCAAGTACATGTGTCTCCGCCCATTCGAATCGACCACGACTTCAGATGCTATTTGATGGCTTCCCATTCTAGATTTAGGCCGCTCTGACGAGGTCTGAATCGCTGTGTTATGGAAAGTTAGCGGCCCATGAAGAAATTTGCAATCTGTTTGGTATTGAGCGTGAGTACAAGAAAGTAGCAGGCTTGCAAACCTGGGGTGACTTTTTGACGCGTTCGCAAGCTTCGTTGTGCAGAACGGTAGGACTGTTCGAAGACCAAAGTTCGGTGGTAAGGCAATATCTAAGGCGCTTGAAATCAGACAACAGGTTCAGGTAAAAGACAAACATCAGACATTAATACGACCGATAGACCGGCCCCAAGCAGAATGACAACTGTGTTAGAGGTGCGCGCTGTTGTGCGTTTCACTGCCGAACAGATTGATCGGTGCAAGAGAAGAAATCTGACTGAGTACGCACTTTTGCCTCCAAGGCTCAGTTCTGACCATTTTTTGGGTCGTTCACCGCCAAAAGATTGAGAGATACCAATGGGAAATGGTCCTGCAGTGTCGTATCGGGACGCCCGTTGCCTGGTGGTGTCCAACGTCTGGAACAAATCCGACGACCTGCCACCGGCGAACGAATCACGATGCGTCGCGTAGAGTCGTGAACCGCGCTTGAACAAGATTCTTGGGCTCGACTGCTGATTGCATAGTCTTGCGGGCCAACGACAGGAATGGGGGCGGCACAACCAATTCGTCGCGAGATTCATCGTGCAGACGGGAGGTCGAACGTTACATACCCACCGGCCACCGGCCGCAAATCAAAAGGGCAGCACAACATCCGCAAACATAATAATAGGGCCTGTGCAAGCTTCAAGTTGGGTTCAACTTGCCCTCGCATTAGATTGAATCTTGGCCTACCCAAGTAGCAGTCCAGAGCACATTTTTCAAATATTGCCTCCACATCGGTGTCTGAACCGCTTATACGCTTAGAGGAAGATCATCTACGAGCCCCAGGAGCTTGCTCCGAATCTAGTACTGTCCAAGACGAGTATTGCCGCAATATTAACATGCAGATGATATTTAGTGAGTCCAAGAATTACACTAGAGCATAGATCATTTACCAAGATGGGATAATGATACAGTTGGAGACGGTAGGTATTCTAAGGTATATGTCCAACGGCATGTTCTTTAGTCTTGTTCGCCACGGAGACGACGGGCAAGTGCAAGATCTTTGGACTGAACGGCAACACGTTTGGCGTGAATGGCGGCGAGATTGGTGTCCTCGAAAAGTGGGGCCGTGACGATGGGGAGCATACCCCGGTACCTCCAGTAAACTTGGGTTTCTTCGTGCGGGCCATTTGTTGGGTTTGTTGGAATTGGGAGACATAGATTTTATGGTGGCTCGGACTTCAAAACCGTTGACCTTGCGCGTCTGTCACGTGGTACAAACCGTGTGACGAGTACCAATCAACAAAAGCCGCTGATGCAGCTTATTTTAGCTCTTTCTTCGAACACACTCTTTGCTGTCAGATGATACCACGATGTGTGCCGCGTCCTGATCATCTCTCATGCGTTGATATACTCTTCGAGGCCTCATTATTGCTCTTTGGTCTTGAAACACTCTTTGTTATCGCTCTTGCCTGTTTCTGGGAAACTGTACTAAAAACTTCTTCCAGTACGCTCGGTGAACTTCAATTTTGAAGTGAGTCTCTGCAGTAGCACGTATGTCCTTCGCGCTCCCACGCTTCGCTCTCCATGGTCACAAGAATCGTTGAGTGACGCATCGAACCGCACCGGCGGCAGGCCGTATTCAAACGACAGGAACGTATAAAAGTCTTCGTAATTCTACAATTCTACAAGGCAAATCATCATGCACCTTTCTGTTTTGCTTGCTTCTTTCTCTCTGCTCGCGAATGCGGAGCGCATTGTCCGCTTTATCTCAAGCGACAACAACACCTACTTTGGGGATGCTATCTTACCTAACGACACAGTCGATGCTTCGTTCAGTACCAGTGCCAGAGTCATCCAAGGTGACATTTTGGGCAACTTTACCGTCACAGATGAAGTGAAGGTACTGTCTCCCCGTCCACCTTCCTAGTCCACTCACTGAAAAGCTATCCAAGGACATTCAAAAACTGCTCTCGCCCCTTCCTAGTGAGATGGTGAGAACCGTGCGCATGGTTGGCCTCAACTATGTTGCACATATCGACGAGGTGAACTCGTTACAAAACCAAGTTTGTTCGTATGCTAATTGCCTCGACTACTTAGAGTAACATGACAATTCCCGGATGGCCCATTCTGTTCTACAAGCCTTGGACTTCTTTGAACAATCCAGGTGATCCTATCCCTGTCAGTGCTGCGTATCAGACTCAGGGAAACTTCACATCCACGATGGATTGGGAGACTGAACTCGTCGTAATCATCAAGAAAACTGCCTACAACATTACAGATGACGAGGCTCTCGACCACGTCCTTGGTTACTCAGTACGTGGTATCTGACTTCGGTACCGATCTCTGAATGGTTGATACTCGTCTTAGGTTGGGAATGATGTCTCTCACCGCGGTTGGCAGATTGAAAGAGGAGGATTGCCCCAACCCCAATTCGGTATGGGCAAATCTCCAGATGGGTACGCTCCGTTTGGACCAGCCATAGTGACTACAGGCATGATTGACTGGTGGCTCTGCATCTGTGGCGCGCTCAATCGTAACCCTATAGATATCATTCCTGACCCGCAAGTTCTCAACATTCACACACGTGTTAACGGCGTCACTCAGCAAAACGCGACAACAGCAGACATGATATTTGGAGTCAAGCACCTCATCTCATTCTTCTCGATGGGGACTACCCTACTGCCAGGAGACATCATATTCACAGGAACGTGAGTAGATCGTTCAGTTAATGGCACTTCTCGAACTTACACTTTTCTACTTTCAGTCCGAGTGGAACCAACCTTGGGAAAGAGAATCCTACCTGGTTAGTCGATGGTGACATCGTGGAGGTCGGCTTGGAAAACGTTGGCACCTGCACGAACATGATTCAATACGTGAACACCTCGTCTGACTCGGTGGGAAGCGTCAATGTTGATATGGTTTGAAACCAGTTGTCTTTATTTGAACGTTTCACTAGTTGTGTATTTCTGAATCGGAAACAATGCGAGTATTCTAAAATCCATTATCTACCATACTGCCGGCAAGAAAAGTCTGTAAGATGTCAACCATTGCCTTCTAGCCATCGTACTATGGGCCGGCGACTTGTATGCCGTTGTCGTTGTGTGGGTATGCGCACTCGACGCGAGTGAGCAGAGTAGGCGTCGACAAGAAAGGAAGTGATTACCCGATCGGGATGCAGAGAGTTGCCCGATTTAGACGTAGAAACGCTTGCCTCAGTGCACGTCCCAGCCGTTTATTTTAGCAGGTTCCGCCTATCTGCGGTAACGGCATTAGTTGCCTGTACCAACGTGTAATTCGTAAGTACAGTAGGATTAATTGCGCGCGGCTTTCGCGTTCCAGACTTTCAATGACGCATTGATTACATGGTGCACACGAGCAACGGTCTCACGCCTTCGTCTCCTCTGCATCTCGCTGGTTACGACCGCCATGAACGTCTCCTTTCGCCCAGAATTAGGGCAGTCTCTGACGATCCCAATCTCCCTTGCCTATACGCGCACCGCAGAACTTTGCTTCACTGCAACGCTCGATAGCCAAGACTATCTTCAGCTCCAACAGGATGGTGCTAAAGTGCAGTTTTGGTCGAATTTCCCAGCCCCAGGCAGGACGCATGGAGAATGGGGTGAGATAGATTTTGCCGACATACCAGACACCAACCCTGAGAACGCGGTATCCCTCCTTACGACGACACGGGACGAGTCTCATGAACACACTATATATCTCAAGATATCCATTCCCTTTACCGACAATACAAGCAAGTTGTATTCTTACACTTATCGGATTGTCTATCCTACCGGAGAGACCAAATGGCTTGGTGCATTCGGGCATAACGGTACCATTACTATTCAGCCGACTGATGAAGATCAGCGCATCTCATTCTTAGGAGATGGTTGGAGACGAGAGCAGAGCACTCGGGTGTGGGACTCTTCGGAGGGCGCGGTGACGCAGGCTGTCACCGTAGCAAAGTGTCTACGCGAAGACTGGACTGTTTGGTCAATCGGAATCGAAAGGTCAGCGATTTCGTCCTTCAACTATTATCGCCTTGAGCTAATGCTCTCTGTAGTATCCTTGCCGAAACAAAGGATTCATCTTTGCTATTCCTCGTTCCATGCTTTCCCAGTCTTGCAATCCCTTCCACCCTCGTGCTCAGCGCGTCACCTGGCGTCGCAATGGCAATGACCGAGCGAGGAGACATCACAGCCGTTGGATCCGGCTCTGTTCACGTCTCGTCCTACTGCTCAGACTCGGATATAGATTCCTTTATTCAACAGATTTACAAGTTCTCTTCCACGCATTGTCGCCTGCTCGGCGAATCGAACTCCTCCATCATCGTTTCCTCCCCCATTGAATCAAGTCCAATTACTGTGTTAGCCATTCCGTTATTGCAATGGCCCCATTCAACCGCATATGCCGCGGCCATTGGCTGGTCGAACCTCGCACCTTCTTACGTTCCCAGCGTGGAGCATCCAATCGCACTTTATTCCCCACCAAGCAATGCCATCCATTTCTATGAATCCACCGTTACGGCGATATCCCTCGTCATCCCTTCTTCTGGCGTCAAATTCATACTTTGTCCCCTTCACTCGACTCGTGGTAAAGATATTACGCTGCAGATTGCTGTCTTGACATCGCATGTCCTCCTCGAACAGCAAGACCAAATTTTACCTACCCCCCCTCCTTCTCCGCGCTTGAAGCCTATAGATAACGCGGGACCTAGTGCGTCTTCCGACGCTCCACCCTCCGTGGAGCCAGACCGCTCTTCAAAACCTTTAACGTCGTCAAAAGGTGTCTTAGCAGCGTTCAGAAAGGTCATCGTTGGACTGGCATTCTTCCTATCCATGTGGTTGAGGCGTCTGTTTCAGAGAAAACAGCATAAACCTGCTGTACATGCGGACGTTTCTGATGTTTCTGAAAGAACTCCTTTACTCGGCCAGTCTGATGCAGATTCTTCTCGCGCCGTGCCAGGAGTTTCCGAGGCACGTCCCTTGAAGTCGGACCTGTGCTTTAGCCTGCTCGAAGGCGGGGACGTCGTATGCATCATGCGGGAACCGTCGAAAACAAGAAGTGCGGAGTTGCATCATCAATCAATGTTCCACCTTGGGACGAGACAGCTTAAACCTCTTGACTTTGAGGCTTTGAAGGAAGGCGTCATCCGCGTCAACTTGGGATCAGTTGGTACTATGAACAGCCTCCTCCGAGTGTTTCCGGCACAGTAAGCCTATAGTGTGTACTATATTGTATATTATCCGACTACCAGTGTTTTGTGTATTGTAACAACAATCTTACACACGTTCCGCCTTGTTAACGTGAATCGAATTCATCGTCGCTGTCTCTACCTTTCCGTTTTCGCTCATTGCCGGCCAATGTTTGAGCAACAAGATCGTCCAGCATTTCGGGAGACAGATCGTACTCTGAAGTTCGAACGACGATTGCATATGCTGCTATAGCAAGTTCAACTGTATGCAAGAGAGGATACGGAGCAACAAACTCACCTTCTTCGATTTTCTTCATTGACTGGGCCGTTACAGACTGCTTTTTAGATAGATACGGCACAGAAGGTGTGAAGAGATCAAAGTCTATGCTGGAGTTCAGAGGCGAGCACCAGTTGACCAAGTGAAGCCACCAACCAGCCTTGCAGTTCCTCACAAACGCCAGTGTATCCATGGCTTGAGATCGGCCTCCTCGTTTACTCAGCCCAGATATAGCGTATCTCATGAGTTCTCCAGTGAGGTCTGAGATACCCAGGAGATAATCAGAAATCGTTAAAGGAAATAGCTGTTGAACTCGATGAGCCATCCAAGATCCAACATGGGTGCAACAAGTACGCACAGGAACGCCATCGGAATCGCACAAGGTCTGTTGAACTTGGGGTAGAGTTATGAGCGTTCCGTGCTCCAGGAAGTGTGCGAAGCTGAGAGCTTCGATGTATTCTTGAAGACCTGGGGAGACCTGGCGTTCATACCGCCAGAATCGATCCCCCACAAGTTCGTCTTTCATAGTAGCATATATGAGATGAACTTGACCGAGGTTTTCGCGCCCTCGTCTGGCAGCGCGTATGGCAGATGGTGCAGTGTCTGAATCGCGTGGGGTTTCGAGAACGATGCGATGTAGAAGAAAGATAGTTTTCTTGGAAATATTAGTGACATCTCGACTAGCCTGTAAAGTGCGCATCAATGAGGCTTGGAATAGAAACGTGAGATGGGACGGGCACTTTGATGAGTCGTTCGCGACAATCGTTATGCTCGTCGAGATCTATCCTGAAAGCGTCGAAAATGGAGGTGGTAGTGGTCGTCATTCTTAAACCCGATCGGTTGGTCAAAGCTGTCATCGTCTGTGTGTTCCGCTTTTCACGACTCTATCCATTCCACCATGGAATTTGCGCCAAAGGCTGGCTGTCCATTGTGCGGTGTCGTTTCCAACGCTGCTCACAACCCGCTCAGCTCGCCTCGCTCTCCTGTTTTTCTTCGAGCCTCGCCTAAGGACCCAGAGATACTGTGGCGAGACGACGATTTCACCGTCTACCGCGAAAGAGCGCACCCCATTTCCAGCAAGGGCCATATCATAATTGCATTCAAGTGAGGATCCACCAGCTTCATACAGACTTATCCTAATCCAACCCAGCCTTCACGTTCCGTCGATATACCGCCTTGTACGACGTTTCTGCCTCCAATGTTCGCGTCGCGCTCATCTTCTCCTAGTCATCCACAGACTTGCCTCTTCTCGTCACCCTGAAAGATCTAGCCACGCGTCATTTACACGCTCTCGTACCCTCTGGCTCTCCTGCTTCCACGCCCACGGTTGACACTCGCCTTCACATTGCAAACGACTCCCGTTTTCACATTGGCTTCATAGCGCCTCCTTTCAAGGACAACAAGATACCTGTTACTGATCATCTGCACCTCCATGCGTACATCGAAAAGATAGATTTGGCCGGATGGTGGCGGAGCGTCGCTTATGGGCCTCTTGCTTGGTACGCCATTGACGACCTCATCGCGGAAATAAGGTATGAACGAGTCAAGGTCGCCGCTTGCATTGCTCATAGTACTCTACGTAGGGAAACCGTGTCTAATAACCGTGTCAAGTCGGGCTACGAGAACCGTACGGGTGCTCCCATCGATATGGTTCCCGCAGCAGGAGCAAGGTCGGGAACTGCGGATGGTTTGGAGACTACAATTCCAGGCATCGGTCGATCTGATGCTGACTTGGAGAGTGGCGAAGCATCTCCCCTATCCTTGCTCTCCTCTGTCATTCCCGCACAGATATCGCCCCTTCGCGTGTAGTATGGCTTTTTTCTCGGACGTTCATGTATGATTTACTGTAAGATCAGCAATGTACAATACGCAAGCACGTTTCTGGACATTAAGGACACACATCACATTCACATATACAGGACATACTGCTACAAATCAAATTCTACGTCAGATCAGGCAGCAAAGTCAATTAAGCATCTGCCAATGAAAAGTCAATCGAGTGTCATGAGTGAAAGCGCAAGCAGCACGCACAGTACGATGAGCCAGTTATCAATGTTGAAAGAGCGGAAAGTTGATCATCAGTGAATCGTTTAGAATCTTCGTGCCAGGTATCCTGATGGGTCCGCTTGAAATTACTTGCACATTTACGAACGGTGGTTGCGATGGGTAACTTGTGAGTACGGATTAGCGCAAAGAGGGAGAAGGAACGACGATAGGTACTCACTGGGTCATAAGTATGATCTGCTAGAACGTTCGTTAATAAGTCGGGCATCCATTTTTCTACGGTGTACGGATAGCTGTCAACGAGGGCACAAATCCCCAAGATGGCCGCGTGTCTTCGCCGTATGGCGACGTTGTAGTCGGGATGTTGTCGTTCAGGAATGGAACTATTCTTGGCAAGTTTGATAAAACGATCCTGGAAAAAACTTGAATCGATGGCGAAAGCTCACTTCAACGAAACTACCTTTAGTGTCAATACGCTCCTCCTCGGTGATAGTCGAAGAATACCGGACAACGTGCTGGAAAGACATCAATTTTCTGATAGTCTGATAGAAGGTGTTCCGGACCTGGCAGCCATCTCGCGTACCTCCACCACTTCATCGTCAAGGCATTTACAGAGCACCTGTCAGTAGATGAGCAACATAGATGAACATAAGCTGTGATTTACTTCGAGGATTTCTACGACTTTGATCTCGCTGATGAGTGGAACTTGGCGGAAGTAGAACACTGTCAGACGAGTGAGATGAGGAGCATATGTGATGATCCAGACAGACCTTGTACGAGGGGTAGTGCTTTTAGGCGGACTTTCCAAGACTGTTGACTTGAGACACTTGAATAAAACCTGGAAGGTAGCAGCTCACGGGTGAAGTTTTTATGGCGTTGAAGATCGCGTCCAGGAGCGGGTTAATCAAAACTCTGAAAGATGAATTCATATCTACAGCGCGCAAAGAAAGAGTTCATACCTAGGCGGCGTTACACCACACATTCGCACGAGTAGCAAATTCGCAAGGTTTGCCAATTCGTCGTTATCATGAACTGTCAGTTAATCAGCAAAGCCTGCGAGCCCCCAAAAACGGAAATGCGCGCCTTCAGTCAACCGAAAGAGCTCGGGCTATTGCAAGATCAGCTCAAGGCAGCGCGATTACTTAAGAATACATGACGTTACCATGAGTGGCAGGATGTAATCGAAAACAGAAATGGCATGGACATCGTGGATGGACTGGAACAGCCATTTGCACACCATAACGCCTACTCGGTCGTACTTCGACTGGAAAGCTCGAACGCCTGGTATGCGTTCCTGACGCCATTGTTTGAAGTTTACGACCAGTTGCGAGACTCGAGTTTTGTGATATGCTCCTCTCATACCCATTATGTCGTAATCCACCGGGAGAACACGACATTCCTTGACGAAGACTTCTGCTGATGGAATAGTGGGACGCGGGGACCACTAACGGCTTTGAGCAGCGCAGGTAACGAAAGACACCATGACGGTACCTTGATTTTGTCCGCGAATGACATGAACTCTGCAATATACGTGCGAACATCATCATGTTCACAGTGAATCTCTTTCCAGCAACGTTGGAGAATTTGATCCAACCAGGCCGTAAATTTCCAACCCATCTCCTCGTAGCAGGCTCTGAAAAGAGAGAGTACTTTGATGACGTCGAAGGAGAGCTCCGCGTTGAAATCCATAGTCATTACTTCACCCAAGACGTAATCCACTATGGGTTGTACGCGGCGGGGGTCCTTCCTGTAGAATACATACTGGGCAGATCGAATGATCAATAACAACCGACGACGAATGCTATCAGCATACCTCTAAAAATGAGGTCCATGTCACTAGGGTGTCCGTTTTCAGGTTTGCCATTATCTTCTTCAGGAAGGGTTTGAACCAATCCCACAAGGTCTTTTGCTTATGGAGCGGCCAATGTTTAGAACCTAGAAATTCGTCAGTCGTTCCAAAGGCATTGCATAAGACTCACCCCCGATGATACCAGCTAGTAGTTCCGCAGCAGCTCGTTGCTTGTCCTGATCCTTACTGACTATCAGAGATTCGAGGATTGGCTTCAAGGTTGTAAACGGGGCGTCTTCAAGCACTTGAACTGCAACAAGGTGAATTACCCTCGTCACGAAGCTACATGGACGCACTCACAGAGCGACTTCACGCAAGATACGTTGTCCTGAGTCATCGTCACTTCATTGTTCTCTTCGGCGAAGTACGTTGATAACTTCTTCCAGTAAGATGTTTCAGTAGCCATTCTGCGCAACGCATCGATAGCTGCACGGCTCGGTGGATCCCAAGGTTGGAAGGTCGATTTCTTCGCATCTGGCGGTTTATAGACTGTGATGCTTTCGCCCCAGGCGACCCAACCTTGTGGAAACGTCTCTAAAAACAGCCTATGATCTGGTTCACTTCCTGATCATCAAGAGACAAGGTGGACCAACCGATTTTTCTCGTACAGATTGAAGACGGCCTTGTAAGCTTGTAGATATCGCGAAGTAAGTGCGTGAGAAGCTTCTACTCTGATATCTTCCTTCAGAGGATTCCGACTCCGCCCCAGGAATAGATCTACAGGATTTGAACACAACGTCCGAAGCTTGACATTCCGCAAGCTTTTCATGACGCCCCGCTGGGCGTACTTCGAAGAAGTTAGAGCGTGACCCTGAGATGAACGAACACATACATAACGCTGTATTTCTGGTGAGCGATGTGTGGGATGGTCGGATGGTCGGGCTGACTTACCACGCTTGGGTGTGTGTGATGCGTCCTCTCTAAGAAGTAACGGATCTGGACAGATGTCAAGGGCACATCGCGTCGAAGCAATGTTCGTAAGCAACGTATGGCAACAATCTCATAGCGCCAGTGCGTTTTGGGAGAGGTTGCGATCTTCATGATTTCAATCATCTATGACCAGCATCAGTGAACACGGCAAGCCAGTACTAGCCGTAGCAGAGAATAAACTGACTGCCTGATCTGCTGCTTCATTCAATTTTTGCACACGTTCTACTCTGGCGGCAAGACATTTTTGAGTTATGTAATCGTTGGTCGCGTCCGGTGGTAGAATTTCCTTCAATCGTTCAACCGCACACAGAAGTGCCGGTGATGAGACCGTGTAACCAAGATAACATGGCTCGACAAAATTGTTGACGCCTGGCAAAGCATCAATCAGCTGCAGTTTAGTAGCAGATCCTTCACTTACAATTTTCTGATACGGCAGACACACAATCCTGGATAGAAGGCTGCACCAATGGAATTAGGGAAGAACAGCTCAGAGTGCAATCTTGACAGACCTTTTCGTTATGTTGGCAACGGAGGAGTTGAGGTAATAGTGTTGCAGCAAGTTTAGGTTCTGCCAACTCAGATTACTGCGCAAACGACAGTCCAGAAAGAACCTTACCACCAATTGCATATCGACCAAACGAAGGATAATTCAAGGTCCACAAAGCCCCCTTCATCCTATCATCGTCTGTGCCAGGCTCGAGAGCTTTGCAGAGCAGGGGTAAAGTTCTCCGCCTGACACCGTCATACATCTAAAATGAAGGCGTCAACAGCTTGTTACGGTCATCAAGTTCGTCGCCGCACCGCCGTCATGCTTTCCAAAAGCGCTTGACTGGCTCTAGTAAAAGATTCAACGTCCACTCAGACAAGTGAAAGGTGTCGTACTCCCTGATGACGGCATAGTGCCACATAGACCATTCAGCCAAGTCATCGATTAGACTATCTTCGAGAGGACCTCGGAGTCGTTCCAACGAATTCCAACGCAGGCGTCCGGAATGAAAATATCTTTATCCATTAAGTACGGCACAATGCGGTTGATTATGTCGATAACACACCTTGCTCGACGTACATACACAGCACGCGGCCATACTTTCTGCCTCGCATATTGACGGGCGACGTTCTTCTCATTGGTAAATTGTTCTTCGTTAACATAAAGCTGACAAACTTTGTAAAGATAGACAACGGTCATAGGAGTCAAGGTCATACCTATCTCTGCTGTCACCGTATTCGAGCAGATAGACTCGGAACGACCGAATCTGAAGATAAACCAACCTATTAGTCGCTTTTTTAAAGCCAAACGTTAACAGGATTTTACATACTAGCATATGAACTGCATCGACGGTGTTCTCCTCCCCTTGTTGTCGCAAACAGACAGAAGCACTGTGGAGGAAAACTCCGTACCGATGCCTCAAAGAGCGAATGTACTGGTATTTGGGATCACTCCTATCCGTCAAGCAGAATCCCGCTTTTGTTGGAGGAACAGAAGCCAACATTTCGGGTATCTCGTCGCTAGAGAGTGTGAGAAGTTATCCAATGCTATGTCAAAAGACCTTACAGGATATCACTCGTCATTGTGGACTCTCGAATCTCTTCGTCACTGAGATATTCCCTGGCGAGGGTGGGAATACCCGAAAACGCGTTTCGAACGAGACTCAGATTACTTTGATGCAGTTCACACCAGTACTTTACTATTCCACATATCAAAGACGTACCGACAGAATTCATTGCGCCAAGTGGCGTTACGAGCGAGACCTTGCGTTGTGATAGAGTCAGCGAGTGCAGGTCGCGATGTAAGAAATGCGCCGAACCAGGTTTCAAAAGCTCTTCGAGGTGACCAAGCGTCGGCTCTATGACTTGATGGAAGACATCCAAAGCGAAGTCAATCTCTTCGGCATTTGATATGTGCCAGGATATCTGTGGGATATGAGATTTGTGTGATATACCAGGAGAATAGAATTACTACCTCAATATCATCCGGCGCATACAGTTTGCCCCAATGACGATGGTGGTTCCATCGGAATTCTACAAGGAAATGTCAGTGACCACGGCAAGGACATCATTGATTGCAAGATATACCGTCACTGTTCCATTCTGAAGGATTCACAAATTTGTTTTCTAATGGGTAAGTATGTGTGAGTGTCAGTAACATGCTGGACAGCATTTTTCCGGTCCAGGAATAGCCGCGCTTCGAGAATGTTTTTGCTTGAAGGAGTTGCAACAGCGACATTATCTCATCTCGGTATTGTATCAGCTGCAACACGTTCGTCAATCAATCTGCGTTGAAGGTCGATGACTCACCGCTGTGCCATCGCTATTAACGAAGAACTATCAGCCAACGAGTCAAGAAAATGGAGATGGCATTGTTACTCACTTAAAGACTGGCCTCGAAGAATCGCAAGGTCTAACAGCGGAGTGAATAATTAGGTTTCCAGATGAATAATTTATTGCGTACTCCAATGTAGAGTAGCGTCTGAAGGAATAGGTGTCGATGCTGACGTGGTCCGCAACGATGAGGCTCCGTTTTCCAACTCTGTACGGATATTCCGGGCGCAAAAGGGGAAGAATTTTGCCAAGGTCTTACGAGGATCTGCATTGGCGACACACTCAACCAGTTGATGTATTGCGCGAACAGCGTTCGGCCTGACATTTGTACTTGCGTACTCATAGATCATGTTGAGCACCAAGTCAAACAGCGGCTCGGACAAATGGACGCATATCTGGCTACAAGCGCCTGTCACAGCATCGACGACTTGAACTGCGAACGATATGCATGAGTTTGATACCTGATGCCACGAGCGTGACTTACCTTCCGTAGCACCTCCAGCAGTACCATTCGGACCCTCTTCTGGCAGATTTTCCAACAGTTGTATGACACGGCTCACGAAGCTGGTCACCCAGTCTGCAAAGCTCCCGGTGGAATCCTGCATGTCATCAATGACCAATCATGCCAGCCATAGCAAAACCACCTTGAGCAACATATCTTCCTCTTCATCCGTCAAGCGATCTTGCTCATCCATTAGGTCGGCAAAATCGTCACTGTCGAAGGAAGGAATTGTTATGGTGGCTTGCATAGGAATAGTCCCCTCGGTGTCCATCACGGTCGGAGGCGGATTTTCACCCATCGTCAAATCGCCAAACTTGATATACTGGGAAATTTCCACCAAAAACGCCGTCGTGCAAAGCTGATATCAATGAGAAGCGAAGGAACGTGATGTGAAAGACACGCACAGTCTTCGAAGGATCATTCTACTCGGAGCGATCAGTTTCGAGAGACTAGGAGATAGCGGCACGCACGAGATCAATACCAGGAATGAGGAGTTGGAGAATGGGGACTAGGTGTTTAGCACCGGGATAGTAGACCTGTCGAGACACAATGGCTGGTGCGACAGCTCCCAAAGCTTTGATGACCGCTATCGTTCTTTGCGTCTGCGTGAAATTTGAGCAAATCACAGAAACGAGTGGGGGGAGGCGAATACCTCCACAAGTGCTTCGAGAGACGGAACAGCCCGTTCCAAGACTGAATGAAGGATGAGATCAGGCTCCATAACACTCATCGACTTGAGGCAACTCTGAATATTTGATACCGTAGTGGAGTCCTGCGAGAACATTGCTAGCAGACAGACGGTCCTCAAACATTTCACGAGTTCACGCTTCATGTTCCGCGTAAGGCGTCGGTTCTATAGGTGATTGTTTGTGTGCCTGATGGTTGTTGAAGTAATTGTACGCACATTCGGAGTCTTGCAATCGGGACGTTGCTCTTCGTGCCAACCTGTCGATGATGAGATCACAACTAAGTCAACAGGGACAACACGAAATCTACGTTTGTTGAAGTCGTAAACAATATACTTGATGAACGCGCTGAGCTTGAGTAACAGGTCAGCTTGAGCAGAAACATTAAAGATGGAACACACATCAGCAGTCCATGCCCCGGAGTTTGAGGGATGGAAGAAGCTCTCTGTAGATGCAATTAGTCGGGTTAAAGAGTCTAGAGCTCGAGATCCAGCTAGATATGTTTTTCCCTTCAGAGGAGCTGTCTTTCCAAGAGGTATGCCCAGGTACTCTCCAGCGCTGGTATTCTGTATCTGAGGAGTGCTCATGCCTGACGGCATAGGCGTCATATACGGTGTAGGTGCATTAGACGCGGGTGTTGGATACCCATCAAGAGCCATAGAGTATACAATAATGCGCGCCAACGAAGCTTTCGACAAGTCAGACCCCGGCGAAGTCGGATACGAAATGGAGGACTAACGAATCCTCCAATTAGCCTTGGGGAGACGCCCAATTTCAAAGGCCATTTGATTGTCCGCAGACGGACCGGTACTTAACGATCCGGCGTCGGCCAGAGGAATTTCTACTGCCGACTGAGTACAAAGAGAGGTGAACAGTCCTTTCACGTACCCATAGATGCGAGGCACTTGCACATGATGAGACCCCACTCGTGTTCGGTGAATATACCAATATCTTTGTAAATGCCACTCCATACGAAATCCTCTCGTGCATCGTCTGGGACCCACTTTGGTCTGTTCTCACCTTCTGACCTCTCATCGTCTGGAATTTCTGCGATCTTAAGCGGATTACTGACGTCAGGAGAGACATGCATTTCCGCCAATTTAGACAGGAAGGAAAGCATGCGGTCATCAAAAACGTATGAGTTGATTGACTCCCACATCCGAAGGAGCATGGGAAGATATGATTGAGGGTGTGTCAGAGGTAGGAAGGTAAGGAGATAATATTGCGAGGCAAGCACGTTCTGTCGCGCACATTAGGATGTGGCGTCATTGAATAGGCCTCGTACTCACGTTGAGGTTTATGCCGTTCATCTGGGGGAGAAATGTCGAAAGCATGTCATTGATAGCGGCAGGATGGAAGAAACGGCGCGCGTTCTCCGCGATATAGCCCTCTGTCGCGTACATGAGGATGTGACGTGAACGATAGGGACCTTGAACTCACGGCACCACGAGAGCTGTGAGTACTCGAATTGCCGACGGCTCAAGAACAGATCTTCACTCAGAATATTATACACCGGCATCCACGGCAGACGCATGTCCTCTAAGGATATACGTTTCTTTGACCGAGCAAGGAGCTTAAATGCGTCGGCACAGGTGGCGATAACGTTCATGGACAAACCAGGGGTTGTCGCAACATGAAAGTAGATTTTAGCAAGTCGAATCCTTTTATCCTTTGGGATAGGATATTTTAGCATGGTGATGCTGGAAGACGATGAGCCGATACGAGAGCAAACAGGACTGAAACACACTAGTAGCTAAGTAAGGAATCCCATTGAAGTAGCCCAACATCGTAGTCTCGTGCCACTACACATTGCAGAATCCGTCTGATGATGAAGTCCAGGAGCTCCATCATCTGAGGACTTGGTTCGATGGAATAGGGCAGCGCCTTTGCATACGCCTTCAGTTTCGAGGAATCGTATTTGTCCATGTCGAGGTCATCGTCGAGTAAGCCATTTGAAAGATACGACGAGTCTTCGTTAATCGTCAAAGACGAGATGTCAGGCACTGACATGGAAAAAGGGAATTCAAGTCGATGGCCAAGCCGTGCCTTTGTTTGGTGATGTTTCGGGACGGGCTGCTGTTCTCACCTCGGTCCCCCAAGCTAAGTCAAGTCCAGAGAAAGGAAGAAAAGGGAAGAGGAGAAAGAGCCCAGTATGCTATGTATACTGAAGAGTTTGGGGAGGATGCAGTCAGCGGATGGAAAGAAACCGGACGGTCACGTGCCGGTCATCCAGAGTCCAGACTGCTTCGACATTGATAACGCGATTGTAAATGCAAGCAAGCCGAGAACTCTGGTCAAGGACGGATGGACACCACACGAGTCTTCCCAACAATCAATAGGGAGTAGGTGGGCGGGTGCGAAGAATTCCGCAACCGACGAGGTTGAATGACCGAGGATGGGAGATGGAAAGAAGGAAAGAGGACAGAGGCAGATGCTGGGGATGTGCACTAAACTACTATGTATATACCGACACATTCCCCAATGTGATGCGCCTCGTCCACGGGCCTTGTTCCGAACCTACGTCAGTGGATGTCCGGTGTTTAGCTGTATTTGTCTGCAGGCATTCAAGTCGCCGGCGCGTTGTCTGGAACGACGACCATTCGCGATGATACATGCCGTCTTGATCTGTGAAGAGTTCTGTTATCACTTCTCTGACCTTTGCCGACTCATATTTGACTAGTCAATACATCCGGGGTGCCTCGATTAACCAAGTTCTACACCCCTCTGCAACAGTCTTCACAATCTGTTGTCCAGAAAATCTTTAGCCTGGTATGCCATCGGCCTGCAGGACTATGCAACTTTCTAGATGCCCCGGAGTTAGAGGCCTTCCTTGGGCCACAACATCAACAAGACGAGCGGTGGCAGGTAGTCTACCGGAATTACGCGACGTTATATTTTGTTTTCGTCGTTGACTCTTCGGAGAGTGAGCTCGGTATACTGGATCTGATTCAGGTGCCTCTGGTACGCCTCTACCAAATCAACGTCTGAACTTGGGACGCAGGTGTTCGTGGAATCCTTAGACCGAACCTTCGAAAATGTCTGTGAATTAGATCTTGTTTTCCATTTCGATGAGGTGCGTGGATAGGTCGTGTTCCCGGCGCACAAGAGTCATTGTCAATAGGCCCATCACATCTTGTCCGAAGTAATTCAAGGTGGTCTAGTCATAGAGACCAATGTGGATGAGATCGACCGTGCTGGTGCGATTTCTTTCTCTTGATTGTATGCTCATTGATCATGAGATCCTACAGTGCAGAAAGCTGCAAAGGCGAGAAAGGACTCCTTCACTTCCGCGAATCCTCTGTCCTTAGGCGTCGGAAGTGGCATATCAAGCCGAGGCGCAAAGACACCACTAGATTGGTTTGGCAGACTCACAGGTTCAGGAATGAGATGACAGCGATGTATGTGCTATTTATATGAATGTGTATCGATACAAAGGTGAACGATAGTCGGACGAAAGCAAAGTATCTACTTGTGACGCGAATGTCGGTCTCATGGAGGTGCGGGGGCCAATGTGCCTAAGACGTGATCAGTAGAGGAATGGAAGTGTCAATTGAAACCCACGTTTCCGTTTCTTTTTGCCTCCACCTGGGGGCCCAGGCACTGGAGGTGGTTTTGGAGTAGCAGCTTGCGTTGGCCCGGGTGCTGGTGTAGCCGAACTCCTTGAGGCGGCAGCAGTTTGCGGTGCGGGAGCCGGAGACGGGGCTTGAGGTTCTGTGGTGATGCTACTCGCCATCGTCGTGAACGCTGCAGTCGAAAATCGAGATTGCGAGTGTACAGCTGTCGCCCGCATAGCATTGAAAAGCAGGGAGTTATTCTGCTGTCTCTGGATTTTATTTGAACCTTGGAAAGCGCCATCTTTCACCTCGGCGTCTGCCGTTTCTTCATTCCTATTGGTGGTAGGCGCATCGGTGAGTTCAGAATTCGTGATTGGCCAGGCAAATCCTGTGCGAGGAGTGTAATCGGGCCTGTGGGAACGCAGAGTGTTCAATGAAGACTGAATTGACCGGAGCGATGCCAACTGCTCGGGTCAAGGTCAGCACGCACAAGTCAAATGGCACAATGGAGGCACAGACCAACCGGTTAGAGAGCAGAGTATACAAATCCGGTGATTGAAAGATACGATTTTCCGAGACAAAGTATACCGCAAGCGGTTGAACTGGTGTGATAAGGTAGGTGCGCAGTGACAGGTCCTCATGAAAACATACCTTGTTCGGGTGAAAGACGCTCTCTTTTGTGTATTATGAAGAAAGACGGAGGCTCGGCGTGCACAACCGCAAATTCGATACCAGTAAACCGCCTGTCTTAATGTTAATGTTGATCTCACGCGGAATCAGATGAGCCCACTTGAGTTCCTCCGCCTCGTTTACAACAGGCATTCCAGTATGCATCGTCTGCATTCGTAGAACTTGGTTGTTGCTTTGTTTGTCGTAGAATTGGGAATTTGTGAAGTATTCGAAAACGCTTTCAGCTGTCAGCGGCCCATGGGCCTATTGATACAAGTTCGCCAACGCTCCCAGCAGAGATCTGGTGTGCACAAACCTGGATCCATTCGTGCCAGATGAAGAATCGCGTACTATGGTCGTCCTGGGGATGGAAGTCGTTCACATCCATGGTGGTAAGATAGAGACCGGATTAGGTAGTTGATCGAGCAGAAAACAACAGAATTCACTTCAGATGGGAGCCGCGTGCTGATCATGCCGTCCTGTGGCAGCCTGGAGACCACATAAAGTAGAACCTCCGGGTATCGAAGTTGTTAGTTTTCAGTAGTAAACTGAGTCAATTCCATCGCCTTGAGAATGTTTGCAGTATGGTACAGTATACATGAACTCAAGAAGTGACAAAAATCTTTGACCTCGTTGCCGAATTTCTCATGCCGTGATTCGGCCTTGCAATCAGAGTTGGTGATCGATCTGAATTTTTGGTGCATTCTGCTCGAATTCTTCCACTCTGACACACACACCTTCTACATCCACTCCTCTGGTTATTCCCAGACTACTGGTTTCTTCTCGCCGTTTCTAATGCCAATGGATTCATCTTACCATCATCACCCATGGCCTCATCCCCGCCCCCAAGTTGGCCTGCTCTGAGTCGCATCTCTTCTCCGGTCATCTCTCATGTCAAATCTCATATCGGTGTTGGCATTGTCTGCTCTGTAGCGTATTTCGACCCGTTAATAGCTCGTCATTTGTTGGATTTCACGTTCTAATATACTTGCAGCGGTAATTGGAGCGTCGATCTACAGGCTGGCTCAGGGTTTGGCTATCGACCAATGCTCTTCGTAGTCCTGATGGCGGGATTCGGTGCTATCATCTTTCAGGTATCTTGTATTCCTTTTGAAAAGCACAATCCCTGACTAACAGCTCTTAGACACTTGCTTGTAAACTCGGTTGCGTAACTGGACTTGGTGGGCAGACTGAGGCCACTTCAGTAGCATGCTAGCTCATCCAGTTCTCCTTTCTCACAGATCTTGCAGCCAACTGTCGTCGTCTTCTTCATGACCGTCCTAAACATGCTATCGCCATTCGGCGACTTGTGTTATACCCTCTCTACGTGGTCGCTGAAGTTGCCATAATTTCGACCGACCTCGCAGAACTCCTTGGAAGTGCGATAGGAATTTGTCTAATCTTTCCCAAACTTCCTTTGTGGGCGAGCGTGGTTATTACGGCTCTTGATGTATTGATCTTTCTCATGCTGTCGGATCCCACTTCACGCCAAGGGCGGCCCGCTCGTGTCTTTGAAGTGGTCATCATTGTTCTGGTAGGAATTATTGTTGTCATCCTCTATCCCATTCTCAACATGTTTCTCTGACAGGTTCTGGGTGTTTTCACTTGCTTTGTCGTCCTTCTTGTCAAGATCAAACCAGATTGGCCAAGTGTCTTCAAGGGGTACATTCCGTCGAAGAGCCTTTTCGACTCGGATCCTAATGCCGTCTATGCTGGTAGGAAGTTTCTTTTCGTACATTGGGAGTAACTCAACCACGCCCACATAATAGCTGTAGGCATTTTTGGATCGACTCTTATGCCACATGGTCTCTACCTTGTACGTCTCGTTTGCGCTTTCACATAACGTGCTTTTTGAATTGCCCGACTGAAACGTCCTCTTTCCCTCCAGGGTTCTTTTTTGGCGACCCAAGATCGTGAATCTTCGGATCCCATCGATTTGCCGAGAGGAAACGCTGTGGCGTGGATTCGAAAGAAACTGCGGTTGCGTGAACTCTTCAACGTTTCGTCTACCGCCGAGGACACTGCAGAGAAAGGAAAACACGAGAACAACACACTGCAATTCATACAGACACACCTTCAACACGCCATTACTGATGTTGTCGCAAGCTTATTCTTACTTGCCGTTCCCATTAATTCAGCGTACGTTGCCTCTTTGCTATTCACCTGAATTCAGCTCCATGTTTCGATAGGATACTCATCGTGGCTGCCACGGTGTTCCGCTCTGACTCGGACGACGTCGCGATTGCAGGACTGTTTGACGCACACGCATTGATCAAAAGTCGTATTGGCGGTGGTAAGTTTTCTGTCTCACGAAAAGTAATGAGCTTAAATTTCCCTCAGGTGCGGCATTCGTGTTCGCCCTCGCATTAGTATGTGCCGGCCAAACTTCCGGCATCACAGTGACCTTCGCTGGTCAGATCGTTTCTGAAGGCTTCATTCAATGGAGAATCTCTCCTTTCCTCCGACGTTTCATAACACGGAGCATGTCGCTCATCCCTTCTGTCGTGGTGGCTATTGCAGTAGGCCGTGAGGGTATAGACAGTCTACTTGTCATTTCACAGGTGATTTTATCCCTGGTGCTGCCGTTTGTTGCACTCCCTTTGATCTGGATGACGAGCTCCAAGAAAGTGATGAAGGTACGCGTGCGCGCGGAAATTGCGACTGACCCAGTGGTGGAGAAGAATGAGGTGAACACCGAGCAGGACTTCAGTAACAGTTATGCGCTTGCGATCGCCGCCTATCTCGTGTGGCTGGTTATGCTCATAGCAAATGTTTATGCGCTTACGATATTATTTCGTCCTCAATGAGAATGACATTATGCTTTTATCGAGTTGACTCTCACGTTGAGTGACTGCGCACATTACTGCTGCCACAAACTGCGGCGCGCGCAAGGCGCACGAATGTCATGTGTTGACTGTCCAGCGAGCTTCTCACAAATCTTCAGATATAGCGCAGTGAAAGATAGAATGAAACAGCGTTAGGGTGTACATTTGCTGATAGATCCAGAATAACATAGAAGATAAATGACAGTATATAGGCATATTTCCAAACCAACGATAGAGTATGAAATAGTATTATATTTGGACACTATGTGGAATGCAAAGTAACAATTCGAGATCACGTCCGTCGCTGGGCCGATGAGGCGGTACGAAGCGAGATTCAATCGAAAAGCGCGGGAAGGGCTGCATGAGGCACAAGGCCATCTGCAACGTGAGTTAGCCGACTACGATAGACTGGAAGGTAGAAACGTACAATAGTATGAAAGTAAAGGAATAAGAAATCATTTGACTTGGGCGCTGGCGCATTCACATTGAGGGGTGCGCCCTATGGCACCTTTGCCACAGGCATCGCACCAGACTCGCTTTCCCTGTTCAACACCGATAGACTGTTTAGATGATGAAGCATGAGAAGCAACAGAGCCGGCGCCATCCTCTCGATGGATACTGACGATGTGGCGGCCCAGGTCATGCTTGCGACTGAAGGAACGACCACAAGCGCGGTGAGGGCAAACATGGGGCTTCAGACGGTTGGGGTCATGAGTGGCCATATGGGTTTTGAGATTGTATGCACGGGCGAAGGCTGTGCAGGCGGATCAGTACGTGGCAAAACACGAGAAATAGAATAACAAACCTCTTGGGCAGGATGGGCACTGATACTTTTTGCGATGATCCTGTTTCCCTTCGTCGTGGCGCTGAGGCATGTGGACAGATGGGAGTTGGGCGGTAACATGGTTGGGGGAGACGGTGCCAACGGGTGACTGAATATAATTGTAATAGTTAGGGATGCTGCGGGTGGGTGGACCGTAGTCAGAATAGGCCGTGCGCGGAAAGTGCTTCTGCGGCGGCGCATGGGTGCGTGGAGGACTGAGAGGCGGAGTAGGAGGCAGCGAGCCGAAGTCAAGAGGAGCGTCGAGCGGCTGGGGCTGCTGCTGCGACTGCTGGTAGTCTGCATAGTCGTTTCAACGCGGATGCGCTGGAAGTCCATCTCGAGGTCAAGGGGGAAAGAGTACTGGGTGTGAGCGTAGCTTGGGGCGTACAGCTCCGAGTCATAAGCACTGGAGCGCGATGATTCTGTGATAGCAGAAGGGGGTCCTCGCGTGGGCGTGTCTGACCGCAAAAACGAGTATGCGTCGTGTGAGTCGACAGTCAACAGCTGTAACTGGACCTCGTCGATTCCGGCAAGAGATGAGTCCAATTCAGACTCAAACAAGTCTGGATGGGGTGCAAGCACGTCTGCTGTCGACTGGTACGAGAAGAAGTCAATCCCAGACTGGGACTGCTTGTTGTAGTCGAAACCGTCCAAAGGGAAAGCGGAGGCCATGGTTGCTGCGGATAATCGTTGTGGTGGCGAGACGAGGGAAAGGGTTGATTAGTTAAATGCACTGGATAATATGGCTACCCGTGCCGAGATGCCGCCCTTCTTGTCCCTTGTCTCCCAACCGCTCTCATGTCATTCTGCACTGCTGCGATCTGCGAGATTGATATCAAGCATTCTATCTGTAGCTGCGCATGAGAAATCCACCGACGCTTTCTCAGCTTCGTTGCGACTTTTGAAGACTCTTTCAATGTTTCCGATGCTTCGCACGGCGCAGCCGCTCACTCGCACTTCCCAGAATGCCCTAGCACGGGACACAAAGGTCACCATTGCAATTCTTGAGCGTCGTCCGCCCGCCTAGCTCAATTAGATAGAGCGTCAGCGGCAAGTCAAGTTTACTTTTTCCTTAGCAAGGCAACTCCCAGGTTCAGCAGGTCGGCGTTGACTCGGCGAGCGCAGTAAACGTCTAGGGGGTGCTATTAAACGGTATCAATACCAAGGTCCAACGAGACCCAGGTTTTGGAACTGCTAGTAACAGTTTGATACGGGTGCTGCTGTACCGCTCTCAGCCTGTGAAATGATCACGCGCCGGTATAGAACGTCGACCTTCAAGGTTTCAATACCGTATGCATACTATTATCGACCAGTTGATTACTGCGCCACATCAACAAGGTCATAGTATTGCAGGGAAACCCTTTGGGGGTGTTCCATACCATGACGCCCTTTAGAGTGATGTTCTTCAAGTTTATGGCATCAAGATCTTCAAGTTGGGCTTACTTCCTTCCTTTCCTGCAACAGTATCGACATAGACAATATGTAACATGTACAACATGATTCATGATACAGTAGAGTAGATGAAAGCCTGTTAAACACCAACTCTACGAATAATCTTCTTTTGTCCAGAAAACCGAATGATCTCTCGCTTTTCGAGTACAAACAGCGTGCGCTCCAGAGAATGCTCGCTGTATAACTGCTGATCTACAAACTCCCTCTTCAGACTCTGATAGCTCGTGCTCCATCCCACGGGTAACCGCCTCCGTAGTTCTTTCTCGATGGAGCTCATTTGCTCGTTCATCTTCCCTCTCGATAACTCATCCGTATTACCAGCAGACACAGCGTCCATGGTGCTGAACTTGAACAGACGGATCGCCTCTTCGACGTGGGGATTCTGGACAACCGGGGTCAGGGTCATCTTGGCGAGCGATTCTGATATTCGGATGATGGCTTCCAATTGTCTGTGAGGATGTGTTTAAATCGATGAAAACTCTGGGTTAGACGAACACCCTACCGGACTGTTATGGGTATCGAGCTTCGTTCGTCATTGTCGCGCTCGATTTGCTGAACTTCTTTACGAAGACTGACAAAGTGACTACTAAGCATTTCTTGTGCTTCAGGGGAAAGTCGCGGTGCACATTTACTAGATCATGTGAGTGAGACTGATGTTCGAGGTGTGGCCAAAAACGTACTGTTTGCAGTATGCGATGTACCGCTTCATCTTATCAAGAGGAAGTTCACCCTCTTCGCCGTCTACTTCGTTGGGCCGGTTCATGTGGACATTCATAACATGTTTGGCGATTGTCTGAAATCATCGTCAAACACAGAGGAGACCCAGAAAACTTCACTATACAATGTCGCGCTTTTCGTCGTGCGCATCTTTGACAATGAAGATCATGTCAAAACGGGATAAGATCGTGGTTTGAAAATCGATGTTCTAGAGTAACGATGATGAGTCGCACGAGATAATCATTGGTGCGGGAATGGATTTTACCTCTCCAGGACTACGTCCGTCATCATACCGTCCGAAGACGGGATTTGCGGCAGCAAGGACACTTGTTCGCGTATTAAGCACTGTGGTTATGCCAGCCTTGGCAATCGATATGGTTTGCTGTTCCATGGCCTCATGAATAGCGACGCGATCCTCATCGCGCATTTTATCGAACTCATCTATACACACGACACCTGTATCAGCAAGGACCATAGCACCACCTTCGAGGTAAAACTCTCTCTATAAAGCCACATTAGCATGGGAGAGTGACTCTAAGGCATGAATTTGTTACCGAAGCGGTGTCCCTCTGCACAGAGGCGGTCAAGCCAGCGGCACTGGAGCCTTTGCCAGAGGTGTATACGGCGATGGGAGCGACTTTTTCAACAAATTTGAGCAGCTGACTCTTGGCCGTTCCAGGATCACCAAGTAAAAGGACGTTGATATCGCCCCGTAATCGCATGCCATCAGGGAGAACCTTCTTTGAGCCACCAAAGAGTAAGCACGTTATGGCCTTCTTGATATCTGTTTGACCAGTCAGGCAACATACGAGCTAGAAAGAAGGGCACCCACCGAGACTACCATAGATACTAGGTCCGACACTCTTTGCAAAACGTTCATAGAAGTTCTCGCTTCGCGCCATTTGACCGAACTCCTCTTCTTCCTCCGGGGTAAACTGGAGACCGAAAGGGTTGTAACCACCACCGCCAGCAGTCGGGGAGGACAACTCTAGATGTAAGACACGAATATAAGGCCTTCGAGTAGCTGCGGCTCCAGCATTCTTCTAGACATTTTATGAGCTTGGAAGTAACAAGAAACGAGGAACCTACCTCTCGTGCGGCTTGGAAGGTGGAATAGATTCCGGTTGCGATGACTCTAGTTCCTGGAACAACTTTTCCAGTAAGATGCCTGTCTGTCGAGAGGAGCATGTGTTTCGGCAAGTCACCAACGGGAACCATATCCGGAGCTTCCTGGAGTTTGAGTGTCTGCTGATCGGCGAAAGTCGATTTAGAGTGTATGATGAGATATGGGTCCAGAGGACAATTTTTCTTTTGACCATCTGGTTGAGGGGCCTCACAGACTCGCGGAGCACCTCTATCACTTCCCCCGCCTACGCCACCAACACCACTAGGAGGATACATGATTTTGACGTGACCGCACGACCGACATTGGAAATGAAGTTTGGTAGCACGCGAGGAGAGTACGGACGCAGAAATGACAATACCGGGGACGCGTACAAGTTTGTTGATGGTATCTGCGGTGAGCCCGCGAAATTGCAGAAGGTTGAGACTAGATCGCAAAGTTATTTGAACCTTGCTAAGGCTATCCGAAAGCTCATCTACGGTTTTGTCTCCGGCGAGAGGAAAGAGAATGGTTTTCGCAGCACGAGTGGCCGCATTTTCAAACAAAGGAAGGACGTCGGCTGGGCGATCCTGGATGGCATGGGACAGTTCGTCGTTGTAGAGGCCGACGTGACCTAGATCCACTTCGAGGACATTCTGTTTTAAGAGGAGATTGGCACGAAGTTTGTCCCTGCTAGCCATTTAATCGTATTTTGACGCGTCACGAACGAGCTGACCTGTATATGAACTCTCCACCGACGCGATACGACCAAAGAAAGTCCAATAAGAGCTTCTCGGTTTCTGAAGGAGTGTCTGGAGCAATGGGGGCGGGACGATCCGTAACGGAAACATTGTAAACGTTGGGTCTGTCGAAGCTGGCCATGGTAAATAGAGAAGTTGTGTAGGGATAATTTGATGAGAGCTCATAATCTTTAGGGCCGGTCGATTCGCGATGGGCTGACATAATCGTGCGCGCTTCACATCCTACTGGACAAGTTACAACTCCCCCGCTTCGTGTTTCAGGCGTTGAAAGTATTCTCGATTCCCAAGTAGCTCAAGACGCATACATTCTTGAAATTATTGCAAGTCTCCTATCCAGTAGAGGCGGAGACGTCTATAGTCTTCGAATAATTGCACCATTAGATATTGCGCACGGTTGGACACCTGGAGCTAAGTCCCGGTTTGTTCTCGTTATTGCTTTAGTCTACCAGCTTCCAAGCCTCAGGCCTCAGCGCTCAGCGCGGCCTTGGCGTTATGACCTTAGGGCTTTGGCTCCTGGAACCGGGCCGCTCGTTAGATGATCACACCTTCAAAGACTGGGTATGAGAACAGTATAAAACGATTGATTAGTCCTGCGCATAATACAGCATTCAGGTATGATGAAATCTGCAGAGAATAGGGCGAGTACGGATTCCGGGCGACACTTTCGGGTGAAGCTTCTAACTTCGCGGATATAGTATCGACATTGAATGGGGTGACACCGTGCAGTCTAGACTGCCGTCAGTGAGCTGTAAGGCTGGCAGAGCGTTAATTTAGCGCACGGCGCCGCACGTGATGTATGATGTCCGATGCCAATTTCGGCAGTCAACCAGCGCCACCAACTTGACATTCGATGCCCGTTCTCTCTGTCATATCCCGGAATTGCGGCAGGAGCACAATGTGAGCTGTGACGGTCGTTGCAGAGCGAGAGCTTTGTTCGTGTCCGAATATCGCAACACTTATTTTAGGATGGGCTATTTTTGCTTTTACCAAGAGAAATGCCAAGGCCAAGCCCAAGTATGCATTTAAAAACGAAGCCAGTTTGACTTCCTCCCCGAACCCGCTTTACCCATGTCTGCTCACATTGATCTCTTTGCTACCGCGCGCGAGCTGGTCAACCAGGTCAGTGCCCTCAAGTTTATACTGTTCTAAGACTTATCAATGCTTTAGCCTCCGCCACCTTCATTGCGCGAAATCTTGAGCGCATATCGCGCCAAAGGCGACGGGGACCGTGACATGTTGCTTGCCATGCTCAACGCTAAGACAGCAGAAGAGCAATCCCATTCCAATCGCGCTGCACTATGCCGTACGCTCATTGAGGCGCAACAGCACATATCCTACCCGCCATCCCCGCCCATGCATCATGATTACTATCTTCCCACACCATCTGTGTCGGTGCACTCTCCACCGCATTCCTCTCGTGATGCTACGCTCACGAAAAGAAATCACTATCACCATCGGGCGCATTCACCATATACATTAGCACCGATGACTGATTCGCGAAAGCGCCTCCGAGTGTCCCAGTCCCCGCCTCGGGATCGAGAGCCACCGTCCCCGGTCTCCACTTCATCTTCGATAACAGACTCCCCGCGTTCGGCAAGGCCTTCAATGGCTATTGGGGCCTTACTATCCACTGGGTTAAGTGAGGAGAGAACGAAGGATTACTCCATGTCCTCATGACATTTCCTTGAAATTTCGCATGCTTGGCTGCAGTTATTTATGGAGGCTATTTATCTTGTGGATTATATATACCATCGTTGTATTCAATGCGTTGGCTCAGTGAGACTCTTCATCAGTCTTCGCATCGTATCGTGTTGTCAAAAAAAGACGTCTATTCCAGTAACGTGCTTGGCATCAGTTGCGCGCACTAAAGATAGAATGCCAAGACTGATGAGCGGACTTGTCAGGTCCAGGCGAACGAAAATATCACTGTAGCTCAAGGTACACCCGCTTCAGAGTCTAAGAACAGCACTAACCAAGTTACTTGGCTGTTCTCTCCTTGGAAATAACTGGGGGTCATGGCCAGCTGCCGCGTCTATGTATATCCTTCGGAGGCGCTTTAGCGCAGCTTGCTCAAGCTCTCGCAGTCGAAGCCTTCTTTCTGCGCCATCACCGGCTTAACAAAAGTATCCTCACATCGGATGTATTTCTGTCCTATCTACTCAAGGTGGCCTAGACGACGCGAAGACTGCTGATGCTCTACGGACGGACTCGGTCTCTGACCTCCCAGACAATATACGCTGAACAGAAAATGCCAATACCAGCACCTCGCGAACCCACGGTCTGCCGCCGACGTCGATGATACTATGCCCGCCACAACTCTCAGGTGGCTGATGATTTCTTGTCAAGCAAATCTTGGCATTCACTTGACTTTTTGGCTACCACTTGATGCTATGCTGCCGAGGAAAGACCTGACATGAGGACGTGTACGTCGACCATCGGTAGTATTATCCGTTGCCAGAAGATGTCTCGACCAAAATCTCGGTTCTGCAGTCAAGGGACTCTACACTTTTGCGGACGTATCTTCTTAGTTATCGTTACATCTTCGACGCCCCAGACAGTGGGCAAGCAGCATCGCCGGCTAAACCAAGGGCGGATCCGTTATCATCTTGAATACAGTTCTGTTGGATATGTAATGCAGAATGTGGCATTTTCCGTTTATTTCTGCGATGCACAACTGTGAAATACCATCGACTGCCGGTAAATGCCGAAAGATTCCCAGGAGCCAGACTTCAGAAATTGGCATACTATGGGATCTATGTGTGTGGCGCAGGAAAAAGAGATGACCACCGCAGGGGTCGAACCTGCAATCTCCTGATCAGCTAATCGTAGTCAGACGCGATGCCATTTCGCCAGGCGGCCGTGATAAAAGATTGTTAACACTCCGTCTAGAGGTTTTTGCTTAGATTCCACAGGAAGTGGGCACCATACGAACATGTTCGAGGACTCTTCGCACTCTCCGACATCCTCACCATTGGCAACGAAAACACGCCTCGTTCTGCGGTTTATTTTTCTCTATCAAGCTATCCCGAGAAGATTGCACCGCCAACATACTACAACCGCGACGCGAACTTTCTTTGAGGCTATAATTGCCATGACCGTTCTTCTGATGGTCTTGGCTGGAAGTGTGTTGATGCTGGCCGAGGTTTCCGCATCCCACCATGAATGTTGCTGACCTTTCTTGAGGAAAGAAACGGCAAAAACCCGAATCCACCGCGCTTCTTCCTCGGCATCAGGTATCTGCACTGTTCCTGCGCACTCCACCATTGTTTATCTGGTCCTTGTCTTCATTGAAGAGGTAGCGGTTCCTGGTTGTATATTCGTTCCAAGCTACAGGCCTTTCTGGATCAAGTGCTCGGGTTATGCAGTGAGAATTGACGATTGTTCATGATAGCATTTCGCGTCGTGCTGTGCCCACTACTGGCAAGCGCAGGCCCTAGAAATGCGAATTGTCTCGCGGGCTCGACACGCAAAATGTAGCAGTAATACGACTGTCTGCGTCCTATGCGTAAGGTTGCCTCAGACTTTGATACAAGTAACAATAGCTGCAGCGGAGGTACATTTTCGAGACATCCAGGGATTCGCGTCGCACGAGGAGTGAGTTCTGTGTACACCGTAAAAAGCATCACACGTGTACTGCGGAACAACATAATGACCACCGCAGGGGTCGAACCTGCAATCTCCTGATAACCTAATCGTAGTCAGACGCGATGCCATTTCGCCAGGCGGCCATTGATGTTGTCTCACCTCCTCAGTCCCGCTCGCTTTCGAGCTACCCTCGACTTGACAGCGGTCAGAGCCACACTTGGTTCTTACCACGATGAGCGCCATGGACACGGACGAACTGTCCGTCGTACTGCCTTCCACTACAACATCTGGATTATCGATATCGCTGTGCGTTCTGCCATCAACGTAGTTTTAGTCGTAGACTAAAGAACATAGCCATCCCCTACCGATCCTAAATGTTTCTGAGCATCTGACGCGCCGAAAGCTGCAGACGAACGATGCGAAGCCGTTCAGTGCGTGTCATTTCTCTCGCGTATGTTGCATCAATCCTGACTCTGGTTGCGTGCGTGTCAGTTCTAGGCGCGCTGCTGGGCACCCAAGCAGGGCGCGATGTCGAGATTGTAAACACGTTCGAGCTGGCTGTGGAGGGCGACGGGACGACGGTAGACCATGGGTTCCTCGTGTCGAGGCGGGATCAATGTTTGTTGGCCTCTGCTTCTCTCCTGGATGGATCCTGATCATCAACAGACAAACAAGTATTCCCCTCGCTCGAGTTCATCGGGTGGTACACGGTCGCGGCACACCCGAGCGCGCGCCACATCGCGCTACACACACAATTTACAAACTACTGCCCGACGCCGCTCTTGCTCCTCTTACAGTCCGCGCCCTCGGTGTCCGCCGACTTACCGTTCAAGGCGTACGAGCCGACGATTGAGATCCGGGACCGCGTATCACGATCGGTGTTTGTGGAGGCGGCGTATACAGTCGAAACGGGGGAGGCGGAGCGTATTGCTGTAGATTGGACAGCGCGGGGAGGGGGAAGCGGGACGAGTTTGGAAAGCCATTTGCAGACGCAGAGGGCGGCGGTAAAGATGCTGTATGATAGGATTGTGGTCTTGGTGCAGTATGTCGCGGAGGTGGTTGGCGGTGAGTTGATTCCGGTTTCGTTATTGGATGGTATTGAATGGCGGTAAAGGACAAGCGAAACCAGATCATGCAGTATTGAGATCGATATCGGCGTTGATTGCATCGTTGCCTGCGAGCGAGAACAAGGCGTTTAGGGAAGAGTTTGATATTGCAAGTCGTCATTTTTATCTTTGTTTGGGACATACTCATCGTCTGTCAGGAATACGAAGACGTGCAAATCACAGCATTCCTTTCAGCTTTGACCAAGTCGACAAACATTCTCAATGATGTACGTGTTTCTCGTCGCACGCTCACATTTGTACTGATCAAGATTAGATTGTGGACAAACATGTTGTGATTACGTCGAACAAGGAAGACAAGGGTAGCATGAGGAGGCGGCCGACAGGGATGGGCGGCATGGGTTCGATGAGGTTTGGCGATTGGCATTAGAAGAGTTTGTTGCATTGTTGAACTGTGTAGTTATCGTAGCATTGTTTTGAGTTGGGTGACGCCACGGAGGCACGCGCCGATCGAACGCCACGGCCGCCTGGCGAAATGGCATCGCGTCTGACTACGATTAAGATGATCAGGAGATTGCAGGTTCGACCCCTGCGGTGGTCACCAAGGTTTTGTATGTAGCGATATAGGTTGGGATTCATATAGCGAACTCAGAATGTTTCAGTGTTTTCCAAATTCCGAACGAGATTGGCGTAAGAATCTATAATACATCTACTAGGCCTCCCCATTTTACATTGACAGAGACGGTAGTAAGGTCGGGCAAGTCAGTAGCCCTTCTCTCTGCATACTCCTTGAGACGACGTTTCCTTGCTGCGTGACGACCACCCTCTCTGATAGGGCGCTCCCAGTGAACAGCGACAACCTCTATGGCGCTCCCATCATGAGCAGCACCCCATGCACAGCTCTCGATGGATTTGCCCTCGCCCTCACCAAAGCCAGCAGCGAAACGGCCGACGACCTCCTCGCCTTCTGCAGCGTTTGGAGAAACATGAATGATGCGCAGAGTGAGCCTGAGGTTGCCGATTTGTTTTGCATTTGGATTGACAAAGCCTGAATGGACGGCGCAGAGAAAGAGGTCCGAGTCGTCTGTGTATATCCTGCGGTGACCAAGTACGGTACGGCCGGGTGTGATGCCGCCGCCCCAAAGTCTTGCCTTTTTGGTACCGAGGCGGGAGGGGATGGCAGCGGCGGGGATGATGACGTCGACGAGGGTCTCGGCATCCTTGTCTTTAGAAGGGAATACGTAGGGGAAGGGGATGTCGGGGAAGATGTATGTACCAAGGAAGCGTGTGAGCCGAGGTTTAACGCGACGTGTGGAAGGAGGAGGAGGGGGTGTGGCTGGGCGTTTGACGGGTGCAGGAGTTTTGACGGTCTGAAAGGAGGTGTGGAATTGTGATTGAAAGTCGCGTTGTGGTGGTTGCGGAGGAGGAGGAGGGGGAGGAGGCGGGGGAGGAGGAGGAGGAGTGGGGTCTGGGGGATACCAGTCTGGACGCCAACCTTTTGGACGAAGAGTATTGCGTTGAGTAAGGGGTTCGCCTGAGCCGAGACCGTGATCGTTTGACCAGTTGCGAGGTGGCTGTTCATCCCAGAGTTGGCGCCGACGACCAGGCCAGTCTGCCTCTTCACCTCTGTTGGGCAGCATTGCTTCTCTCCTCATGTCCCGAGGAGAGAGACGATCTGCGCGGGGCATGAGAGGAGGATCACCCCCTCGCTCCCTCTCACGCATTTCACGCGGCATCAACGGTGGATCTCGACGCATGACGGCAGGCTCTCTTGGAGGGTCACGGGGAGGAGCAAGGGAGGACATGGGACGAGGAGGGAGGTCCCGGCCTGCAAGCTCGCGTCCCGACATGGGAATGTCCCTTTCCCGTGCAGACATTGGCGTTGGAATGAGATCCCTGTCCCGGTCACGACCAGACATGGGGCGCGGCGGTAGCGGACCTAGGTCACGTATCAAGTCGCGTTCCAGCGGGCGCATTGGCAAAAGGTCACGAGCCACTGCTGGCAGATCGCGCTGCGACAGTCCCACGTCTCTGTCGCGCATCAAATCCCGCCCCAATTCCCTCATATCCCGTGGAGGCATCTCTCTTTCCCGTGGAGGCAGATCTCTTTCTCTTTCCCGAGGCATATCTCTTTCTCTGGGCATATCTCTTTCTCTGGGAGGCAATTCCCTTTCCCTGGGCATGTCTCTTTCCCGTGGAGGCATCTCTCGCTGTGGAGGCATCTCTCGCTGTGGAGGCATCTCTCGGTCTCTGGGCATTTCCCTCTCCCTCCCACTCATACTCATCCCCCGCTCCCTTCCCAGGGGTACATTATTCGCTCCACTCCCGCTGTGCACTCGTCCGCCGCCGCTACTCGGTCTGCTTCCCCCCGGACCTAGCATGCTGTCATTCCCTGGTCTATTACTCGACGTTGCCTTGTTATTGCTGTCTGCCGGCGCTCGTTGCCCAGAGGGAGAGTCTTGTAGAAGCGCCGCGACATTCATGCTTGCAAAAGTGAGAATTTGCTATCCACTCGTAGAAAACAGCCCTACCTCGTGGTTCTAGTCAACGTAACAAACTTGGTTTTGATCTGATCGTCTCTTGCACACCTCCACTGCCGGCGGCAATGAATAATAGTGCTTACCAAATCAAATGAGACATGGCCGCCTGGCGAAATGGCATCGCGTCTGACTACGAGACGCTAATCAGGAGATTGCAGGTTCGACCCCTGCGGTGGTCATAGCTTTTTGTTTTTCTTAGGTGGCGCAATAGCGCGCCTACGTCGTCACATCATGTGCTCTCACGCTACGTGTTCTCTCTCACCACCATGTACGGAAGTGGAAAAGACGACGGCGCAGGTACCTCCTTCCTCACAGTACTCTCCAGTCCTTACCTCTTTACTAGAGCAAATCGTCGACAACGGCTTCGTCTCCTGGTTCGGAAAACTCCCCCAAAAATCTCCCGACACCGGCACCCTGCGCCTCTTTCATCACCCCGCTCCGGACGAGTACTATTCTGCCTACGGCCCCGATGCCCAATTTGTCGCCACTCACGTCTTTCATACAAATTCAGTCATAAAGTACGTCGGCAAGGGCGGACGCGCAGCGGGCCTGCCCTATGTTTCCCTACGCGTCAATATGGCTCAAATGCTCCTGCGAGAGGCCCTCACCGCCCGTCAGCTCCGTGTAGAGATATGGGATCCAGAGCCGGGCCAGGGGAAGAAGGCATCTAGGTTCAGGCTCGACAAGGAGGTACGTCTCACGCTCTACTTGACCTGCTAGCACTCACATTCCCTCAGGCGTCCCCTGGAAATTTGCAGGCCGTAGAGGACCTGCTGTTTGTCTCCTCCGACCTTCTCGCAGCACCTATTGTCATGGCCATCAAAATAGCCAATTCCACCATCGCGGGTGGGAGCAAAGACAAGTCCAAGTCGGTTGGCGTCGCGTTTGCCGACACTAGCGCGCGATCTCTTGGAGTCGCAGATTTTGTGGATAATGATCTCTTTTCCAATACAGAGGTACGATGCTCCTTGCGTGCTTGGACGCGACTTCAACTTTATTAGTCACTCGTCATTCAACTTTCCGTCAAAGAAGCCATTATACCCACGGGTACCGCCAATGGTAATACCGACCGCGACATTGACCTCAATAAGCTCAAGGCCGTCTTGGACCGCTGCGGGGTCGTATTTACTGAACGCAAACCAAGTGTGTGTTGCTTCGCACGTATGCGCGCCTTTGACTGACCGACAGGCGAATTCAATACTCGCAACATCTCGGACGATCTCCCTCGCCTCCTCGCAGAGTCCAAAAATGCATCTTCAGCCGATGCTTCCGCCGTCATTCGTACGTGCATTTCTCTTGTTCAAACTTTGCGTAACTCCTCTTAGCACAACTTGCCCTCCCCGTTGCACCTTCCTGTCTGAACGCACTTGTCGCGTACCTTGGGCTTGTCGCGGATGCCTCCAACCATGGCGCCTTCACCATCAAGACACACGACTTGTCGCAATACATGAAGCTCGATGCGAGTGCGCTGAGGGCTCTCAACTTGACAGAGGCCGCGGGCAATGCTGTGAGTCTCAAGCTCTATCACTCCACCGACGCTCATCGTGTTTACAGGGATCGGTGACGCGAAACACAACCTTGCTTGGGCTACTGAATAAATGCAAGACGGCCCAAGGGACCCGACTTCTTGGGACATGGCTCAAGCAGCCTTTAATGAACTTGCATGAGATTCGTATGTATAACTCGATTCATAGCATCCTAGCTTACACGCGGCAGGCCGAAGACAAAATCTCGTGGAGATTTTCGTGAACGATACCAACTCGCGGCGCACATTACAGGACGAGTACCTAAAGGTGATGCCGGACTTGCATCGCATCTCAAAGCGCTTCCAGCGGGGCCAGGCATCACTTGAAGACGTGGTGCGCGTGTACCAGGTCGTACAGAAGCTCCCGGGGATGCTGGAGGTGCTCGCGGACGTGCAGGCCGACGATGAGTCGCTACTCGAGGACGAGTATCTCAAGGCCATGCGAGTATGTTTGTCTTTCATTATGGTGTTTCTGGTATTCATCAAATGCAGGAGTATGAATCCAATTTGAGCAAATATGCAGAGATGGTGGAGCAAACGCTGGATCTGACACAGCTGGAGCACCATGCGTATGTGATCAAGCCAGAGTTTGACCCACGGTTGCAGGAGTATGCGGAGCAGCTCAAGGAGGTGGGTCGCACTCAAAATGTGCTTTCAGTCCCGGCTGACTAGAAGTAGATCCGTGATGGGCTTGATTCGAGCATTCAGAGGTCGGAGATGACCTTGAACTTGAGCTGGACAAGAAGCTGCATTTAGAGAACAACCAGACGTATGGGTATTGTTTCCGATTGACCAAGAATGTGAGTGCCGTCCAATTTCTTACTACTCTGCTGACTGTTGACGACATTTTAGGATGCCAAAGCAATCGCAAAGAAAAAGACATATACCGAGCTCGGGACGACCAAGAGCGGGGTGTTCTTCACTACTAAGACTATGAAGAGTCTTGCGGAGGATTTCAAGGATGTGTCGGGCAAGTATAACAAGACGCAGAATGGGCTAGTCAAGGAGGTGGTGAATATTGCATGTGAGGTATTTGCTTGCCCAAATCGGGCGGGACTGATGGTTATGGATAGCGACGTACACGCCAGTACTAGAGTTGTTGGATAATGTCATTGCGCATCTGGACGTTGTTATCAGGTACGTGACGATGCAGTTGCTAGTACTTTAATGTCCATTATCGATAGCTTTGCGCATGTGTCGATCAATGCGCCGGAGCCATATGTGAAGCCTACGGTGTATGAAATGGGTGCAGAATGTCTTTCTTCGCGGGATGTAGTTGGCTAATGATAAGTGTAAAGGGACTGGAAGTCTAGTTCTCCGTGATGCGCGCCATCCGTGCTTGGAGGTGCAGGACGACGTGCATTTCATCGCGAATGACATTGAGATGATTAAAGGCCAGTCAGAATATTAGCCTCGATTTTCAATGTTCTGATTTCGTCAAATAGGGGAAAGCGAGTTCCAGATTATAAGTTGGTCTCTTTGTCTGGTCGTTCATCGTCTCTGTCTAACGGCCACTCAGCTGGTCCGAATATGGGCGGCAAGTCGACGTATATACGGCAGGTCTGTCGACTTGTGTCTCCTTCCTTCCCCCAGAGGCCTAATGCATGTAGACTGGCGTCATCGCGTTGATGGCACAAACGGGGTGCTTTGTACCGTGCAGCGAAGCGCGGTTGCCTATCTTTGACTCGATCCTGTGTAGAGTAGGTGCGGGAGACAGCCAGCTGAAGGGGGTATCGACTTTTATGGCGGAGATGTTGGAGACTGCAACGATTCTGCGGGTATGCGTTTTCTTGGTCAAGAGTCGAAGGGGTAATTGAAGCCTCTTGTTAGTCGTCGACAAAGAACTCGTTGATCATTATCGACGAGCTTGGTCGAGGTGGGTTTGCATAGTTTGTCGGTACCTGTTAGATTGACTGCGCGACAGGTACTTCAACATACGACGGCTTCGGTCTTGCTTGGGCTATATCCGAGTGCGTTTCCTTGCTCTCTCATTTCCTTTCCCTCAGTCCCCTCACCGACTCACCAGACAAATCGCTTCCGAGATCCACGCCTTCTGCCTCTTCGCGACGCACTTTCACGAGCTCACGGCGCTGGACCAGCAGATCGCGCACGTCAAGAATCTGCACGTCGTGGCGCACGTGTCGGAGATGGCGGACGAGCACAACCGGCGGGAGATTACGCTCTTGTACAAGGTCGAGCCCGGGATATCGGACCAGAGCTTTGGGATCCATGTGGCGGAGCTGGCGAACTTCCCGGAAAGTGTTGTCAAGGTTTGTTTCCTTGGGGTTTTGTTTCACCTGTGCTGATGCGTTGACAGTTGGCGAGGAGGAAAGCGGAGGAGCTGGAAGATTTCGGAGGTGCGTGTTTCTTCTTGTGGTAAATTTTGTTCTCAGGGCAGTATGTGTAGGAGAATCGAAGAATGCGGAAACGGAGATGCCGGAGGAGGTGACGGAGGAGGGTATCGCGTTGGTGGAGGAGTTTCTCGCTGCTTGGGCGTCCGGCGCCGATGTCGATGTCGATGGGGAGGACGTGGTCATGGATGATATCGAGGCGGTGTCTAATGAGGCGCAGTTGGCGCGGCTGAGGTCGTGCGTGGAGCGGTTTGGACCGAGGATAGAGGCGAATCCGTGGCTGAGGTCTGTACTTGAGATGGGGGCGTAGAGGACGAGGTTGCTCAAGTTGATGCTTATTTACATTTTGGACTTGATCCCTTGAGTGGAATCTTTTACAATGACCATTCTTGCCCCGCTCATCGGGACGAAAAGAAAAGATACGAATGTGAGTCATGTTCATCATCCGCAGGCTTTTCAACTGTCAATGCATATAGACTTGTCAGCACGGAACATGTGTGAGCCCATGATCTTGGATGGGAACAATGCTGCGGAACTTGGTGTTCGACATAACATTCATAACTGTCATTCTAGGATTCATATCGGAGGGATCCCACAGCAAGCTGTCGAATGGTATAGGAACTTGAGTGATACGCAAAAAAATATAGTTACTTAACTGAGATATTATACTTGTCCACGATCCGTTTACCTTTGTACAACCCAATCTAAGGACATGCGCCTCACCTCGAGGCAGCCCTTCCCAAATCCCTCACACTCGAGATCCCAATCAATAGTGACTCCCTGTCCCTCTCACCCTCCAGGAACAACAGCTCCACAACCTTGCCCATATCCTCGAGCGCAAAGTCCTCCATCTCCTCAATCAACAACAGATCCTCGTCCTCTTCCTCATCGTCGCCATCCTCTACTCCAACCCTCCCAGACCGGCTCCGTCTCCTTTCTGCAAACCACCCCACCTGTCGCTTCACCGCACCCACAATCGCGTCCCGCACAGGAGCGTCCACTCCGGTGCCCTGGCATACCTTGAGGCAGTCGCCCATCGACTTGAAGAGCGACGCGACGAAACCGGCGTCGCTCTCGCCTTCCACAGCCTGGATAAGCGATTTGAACACCTCCTCAACCTCTACTCGACCTCCCGAAGCGGCGTGCAGCAGGACAGGCAACAGCATTGCGCTCGCTTCCCTCACCCCATCGTGGAACGTGAACTTGAGTCCAGAAAGCGCGACAGAGACGGCGGCTGAGATATACGGCTGGAGGGCGAGTGGGGCGGCGGCAGAAGAGGCAGAGGATGCGGGTAGGGTCGAGAATATGATGAGGAGCGTTTCTAGAGCTTGGCATTTCTCCTCGAGTGATTGCGTGCGGACAGAGATTACCTGATCGCTGTCGTCGGAGGTTGGTGATGGTATGAGATCCCAGCCTGGCGGGAGTGAGGCGGTAGAATCGGAAGGGGCGTCTACCGCGGACGATGAGACGAGTAACGCGTAGGACCGAGGAGGGATACATACCGAAAACACTGACGTCCGCCTTCTTACTCGCCATTTGAAGCAGGCCGGGCATCACAACTGGCACATAGGGTGCAAACTCTGGACCAAGGGCTTGACAGACTATGTCCGAGTCAGCGACAGAAGCGAAACCAAGGGAAATAACGTACCTTTTGCCCACGTTCCCATGAGATAGTGTGCTAGTTGTGTGTCATTCGGATCGGATGGAGTTTCTAGCACAAAAAGCTCAACTTGGTATGAAAAGAGAAAGAGGTAGAGACGAACTCGAGATACCAACCAACACCTCAACCATTGTTTGTGCGTCTGGTCTAAATACATCGGTCCCGACTGCGATCGCAACGAGACCTGCACACTCCATCGACTTATTCCGCATTGTGGAATTGACTTGTGGATTTCGCAGAACGTTGAGTAAAAGTGGCATTAGTGTCGGGTAGTGCTGCACCAATCATCCTCGATAACCAGATGGAATGATAGCAAGTCGGACGAACCTTGACAAAGCCCCTCTCACTTGCATCAGCCACCATTGCCAGTGTCGTGATGGCCTGTTCCTGCACAAATTTGGCTCCGCTTTGGCCCATCATGAGCCTCACTAATCTTTCAACGACCGCGTCCACATATGGAGCTAGAACATCGCGCTCGACGCCTTCGCAGAAATTTATTAGCGCGGCGGCGGCATGAGAGTGCACGCGGGCCTCGGGGTCTTCAAGCGTAGGGATTAGTACGGAGAGGAGGGCTGCATAGTGTTGTGGCTGAAGAACATCGGCAAGATCGGTACAGAGTTGACCACTACGGATAGGTCAATTGGGCAGAGGGAAAGGATAAATCACATACACGCATTGACATGATGCCCATCTTACCCTTGGATGTGTATCTGCGAACATGGGAGTGACCATACTGTATGCTGTGTTAAGAAAAGAAAAGATATTGCTGCCGGCACTTACTCGACAATCTTACCGAGTTCATTCTGCATCGTTCGGCCTGTTCCTTCTGCCACCGCGGCGATGGCCATTAATCCTGCGTGTCGCGCGCGCCAGTCGTAATTGACAAGCATGCTCGGGATGTATTGGAACGCAGGCGGTAAAACGGAATTGCCACCGAGCGCGCATGCGACGCGATCAAGACTCTGTTCAAAGAGAGTCGGGGGAGAGTCGTCGGCAGAAGAGCCGTGACTGACATCCTCCCTCAGCCAGGCAACGGTGCTGTCAACATCATCTTCCCATTCGCCCATGCCCTCCAAGCACGCGCGCACGACCAGCGCTACCCACCCTTCTACATTTCTGACCATTCCCGGTTTCGATTCGCTCAGAGTCACCATCATCTCCAGCGCTGCCAGCCTAAGCTCCCTCCTCTCCTCTGCCTCACCCTCGCCCGCTTCGTCCCCACCACCGGAACCTCCAGGCGGCGGAGGAAAGACAAAAGGACTCTTCATCGTCGGTGTCGGCCCGGAGTCTGCTGGGGGAAGCACCACGCCTTGTAGGAACCGCACAAGGGCGGGAAGGTGTGGCGCAAATAAAACGGGATGCGTCGCACACAGAGGATGGATGGCCTCGATCACCTTGCGAAGCTCCTCTTCACCCCTCGCGCGCTCCAAGGTGCCCAGAACAGCACCCATCAGTGCGCCACCCACACGTGCCACTTCCTCCGCGCCCAAGCTGTCCAGGTATGCCACGCTCGCATTCAGGGCCCCGAGCCGCACACCGCTGAGATGCTCCCCTTCGCTCTCGAGTCCTGCAGTCAGTGTCCTCACCACAATCTCACTATGCAAGTCCCCAATGAGCCCTGGCGCGCCGCTGAACACGCCATACGCAATTTCGCGGTCTTGGGCGTTATCATTCGCTGCGAGCTCGAACACGCGCTGCTGAAGCGCATGCCACATGCGCCCTCGCGCCATGGATCTATTAGCGACCTCGCACACCGCGTCGACCGTCTTCCGCCGAACGGGAGGCGACGGCTCGTGCGCAAGCGAATGTAGTAGCAGACTCTCGATCGTGCTCAGCGTCGACGGCGGGAGCGTGTCATAGAGCGTTTGCCGCCGCTGTGTGGCCAAGTTTACATTCACCGGTACGGGAGAGGAGCGGAAGAGAAGCCGGCGTAGGAGCACAAGCGAGAATGATCGCATCTAAGTAACATATTAGTTTCGGAGGCGAAACATTGTTAGTGGACTCACGACGCCCTCTGTGCCATCCCCGACCGCGAACTGCGCGAGCGCGAGCAGGTACAGTTCTGGAGTATGCGCAAGGCGTTCATTGACTGTTTTTTCGGCACTACACACGTGGATTTATGAGCACAATGATACAAAACGAATTCTTTCATACCTTGCTCGTATCGCATTATCTCCCAGAACGAGATTGGATAATATTTGGGCTAGCTCTGCGCTGATCTCAGGCGGAACGACAGACATCGCTATACGCCTGTTTTCTATAAGTGACTGCGAGCTGTCGTGTCGTGTCCTCGTACTAGGTGCTGGCGTTTTTATAGATGATCGTCGTTGCGACCTGTCTATATTTGTACCTATCGGTCAAGGAATACCTTTTCCTATAGCACAAGTACCCAAGGACAAGATTATAGGACGTAGAGTTCCTAACGTTCAGCTTGTAGTAAGTCAGCGATCACAGAGATGGGAAATCAGATGGTGGGAACAAGACGGTGTGCAAAATCCAGAGTAGATAAGATTAGATGGGCGTTGCGATTCACAGAGGATACCAAGAGGATACAGACAGTTCTATCGACTAGCGGTCGTCGTACGAATGAGACCAATAGATACAAGTAAGGGTAAAGGTAAGAGAACTTCGGAATAATGCAACCCAATAGACAGAGCAAGGTCATAACATAGTCCGTAAGTATACAAGTATGAGAGGCCAAAAATCTAAATGGTATGCTATAAAAAGGGTAAAAGACAACAAAAACCTGTACACGAAACGACCAAAGACCCAACGAGTGAAGATAAAGATTAATGAATAAAGTTGGTGCAAACGAGAAAATGAACGTATAAGATATAGCAACAAAGAAAACCGAATGAAAGAATCTATCCTCACCAGGATCCGGCAACATCATCGCCCTCTATAACATCTAACCACCGATGGTCAAATATGTCTCGGGCATGCGCTCGCTGCTTGAAGTCTATAGTCAACATTGGCTCGAGAAAATCGCATAGCGTAGCAGCCTCCTGCTCTGAATAAAGATACTTCTCCGTCATGACCCGCTTCAGTGGCCAGAACTTCAAAGATCGAATGTATCGTAAAGCGCCTGAAACACCGTCAGCAGGTTGCTGTCGGGAAAGAAGTTCGGAGGACACGAACCTGTATGGTCAAACAACTCCCGGCTGTATTTCCCGCCCATCTTTGCTTCCAAAGGAAAGTCGCCGAGAAGCTCAATGATCTGCGCCATATGATCATCGTCCTTTGTGAACAGTTCCCCTTGCCCTTGCGGATCGAAGAGATACTCAGCAGTCAGCAACTCGAACACCTGCAGGACATGTATCATGAGAACATCATCTCACATGGTCAAAAAGCCGCTTACCACACAAGCAACACTCCAGATATCGGCAGTAGTGTCCCAATCCTTTCTCCCTAATATAGCCTCAGGCGCTCGGTACTGCCGCGTTTGTATGTCCTCTGTGTAATGTTTCTTTGATGGGGTTGCATTACCCAAATCTGCAATCTTTATAGACAGCGGGGGCGGTAGCGGAGGCGAGTGCGTGTGTTCATTCGAAGAGGGGATGTCAACGGGATGCAGGGCCGCACCAGTATCTATCCGCGGAGGAGGAGATGGCACGGTCGTCGAAAAAGAAGTAGGAGAGCAAGGTGTAGGAGGTGGCGTCGAAGGGGACGCGATGGGTGTAGCATCTGCAAGGAAAGTGGATATTGGTGGCGGCGATATCCGAGAAGGTTTATGTGATGTGGACGAGTGCGAAGGTGAAGTACGGGTATTTGATACCGCCGCGGATGCGCGGTGAGGCGCTGTCTGAGAGAGTAAAGACGGTCCGTTATTCGGCTTTAATATCCGAGGTGCCGCACTACTTTCCGCAACAAGTCCGTGGAGGGGAGGTTGAAGAGGGTGGATATTCGATGTCGATGGAACTGGGTGTTCGGCATCTTCAGCAGTAAGGATAGTGCCAGTTGGCGATGGTCGGGCAGTTGTTACCGTATTTGAGGAGCTGCCGGACTTCGTAGTACTGGAACTGGGAGTCCCTCGACTCGCTTGTGACACTACAAAGTAGTCTCCACGCTCCTCCTGTCCATCAGCTCGTACGGAAGTCGAAACTACCACAGCAGGAGCAGGAGCAGAGATCCCAGGATCCTTCCATGACCCGGATATTGATGGCACAGATTGTGATGATGAATGTCCAGCAGTATTAGAAACACAATCGCTCGAGCTTGACGATTTGTGTGACGATGATAACGAGAAGGACACCTTGTCCTTCCAGGAACCGAACTTGTCCTTCCACGAGGGCACGTCAGATGGAGCGTCGGTCTTCTTGAGTGGTACGTCAATGCCTTGAGTGTCAATGTCTTCAACCGGAGCAACCTTTACATTAACGCGTTCCTTCATCATGAGAAGACCCATGGACGCGCTCCCAAATGAATTGGGTAGCGAAGTGGGGGGAGTGCTGACAGAAGAGATGACATCGGTAGAAGACACTGTCGTTGAAGCAAGGGATGAGGAAGAGGAGGAAGTCGATGGTGAATTGAGGATAGGAGAAACCTTGACTAGTGGCGGGACCGCCGCTGTTTCAAGAACTGTAGTCGGTTGAGCCGTCGTAGACACGCGATTCGACGGAGCAGTCGCGGAGAGGCCGCTAGGAACCTTCGGGGCGCTTGTGCTTACCAGCCCAGTGTTATCAGATCTTGGGACCAAGTGGGATGGACCGGTGTAACTCGCGTTAGCACTATTGAAACCGCTCCCGCTCCCAACTTGACTTAATGAAGCACCGAGGCTCATGCTCATTCCAACGCTGTGAGGGCCCGCACTCCGGGACGGACTGGCCAGAGGTTGAGAGTCGAAAATCTGAACGGACTTGCGGCTCGAGCGTTGTCGTGCAACTCCAGAACGAATAGTGGTCGGCAGTGGAACACCCACCCGCCGTGATGTAGGCGATGGCGATTGAGAAAGCTCCGTTGAGATATGCGCTTCGATGTCAGGAATAGATATGACTAAACGGAGGTAGTGGATTAGCGGTGAGAAAGCGCACGAGATAATGGGGACATACGTATGTTCTCCGGCTTAATGTCGGTGTGGACGAGGTCACATTCGTCGTGGAGATACTGGAGAGCGAGAAGGGCCTGCTTTGCGATAACTTTGACGATGGCTCGTGGAACGCCACGCTTCTTGTTGCGCTCGATAAGGGCCAAGAGGTTCTCGCCGAGGGGTTCAAATACGATGCATATGTGCGAGGCCTCCGGACCTTGGTGGCAGAATGAATCGAGAAACGAGACGATGTGTTGCCTGCCCGGGTGGGTAGGAGAGAATGAGGCAACCCGAGAAAGGAGTTTGATTTCGTCCCGAGCAGTTTCTGCGTATCGGCCTGCAGACTTGACAACCTTGAGTGCGGAATGCCGTTGGAGCCTAGGGTGACGAGAATGTGAGGTAGATAGATCGTTTAATGTGGCACAGACTTACTCAAGGTCCTTTACGAGCCATACTGTCGAAAAATGACCCCATCTGCGATTGCGTGAGATGCAACACATATTAGAATAGTCCAACCACGTACCCCAGCTTCCTTACAACCTTGTAGCGACCATTCTTAAAGGTATCACTGAGCTTGACTGGTAGATAACCACCCGCGTTGTAGTCTGCGGGGCTCTCCTCGTCCTTGCACGAGGGCTCGTCGACAGGCAGGATCTTGGGGCCTGAAGAGGTAACGACGTATTGATACTTTGCCAACGGCTGCTTTGGCGCCATGGCCAAAGAGGCTGGAGAATGGAAGAGGGGGCGGAGGGAGACGGAAGCCAAGTTGGAGGTGAGATTCACAAGTTGAGGCAGCAATGTTGATTATTCCGGTCTCTGATTGGCTCGCAAGTTGCCGATCACGCACCGCCACAACACTGAATGGATGCTAGCTTGCATCGAGGAGTCATATTGACTTGTGCGGCTCTACTAGTCCCTCCTATGATACTCCAGACCATCTCATTGACTTTTTAGTGTCCTTGCGGGCCTCAGATTTGGACCAGACCTGAAGGAGTACTTAAAGATATCACAGATGGAAGGACTGATAAAGAACTGAATATTTACTTCACAATCAAGTATGTTCAATCGATGCCGATTAGCATTCTGCTTTGTTTGAGCGCTTGAGCCTCGAAAGGCAAATGTTGATGGACGGCATGGGATATGTAATAATAGTTACACTGAACCTTGTTCACATGCGCCACTGCCTCTTGGGTTTCTCTATACCGTCGCCCTCCGCCCTCCGTCGCCGATGGCAATTGACATGTCGTTATCGAAACACGTGCTTTTCATGATCACAGTGAGCGTTAACTGACAAGTCATCATTCCTCTCTTCGTTCCACATGTTCTAACTGAATCTCCGACAATCCTTTTGTGAAGCTCAAACGACAAACCGCCTGCCTTCAGGCCACGTATATAACACTCGACCGGCCATGTCAAATCTAAACACATCATCGCCCCTGCGGCGACCATCGACTCCAATGGCCAAACAATTCATTGGCGCCGTCGAAGATCACTGGGAGCTTTACAGGTCTTTACATTCTTGTTACTCTCGCATTGAACCACTTCTCATATCTTCCATTTCAGTGACCAATCCACTGACTATTCCATAGGGTCTCCAATTGGCTTTGGTGCATCCTCCATCGTCTACTCAGCCTTCTACAAACCCGCGGACAGGTCTCCCATACCTGTTGCCCTCAAAGTACTCGACTTGGACTCGTTACCTCCACGCTCCCTCTCGCTCCTTCAACGAGAAACCACATTAATGTCACTCTCCAAGCACCCAAACGTTCTCCGTGTCCGTGGCTCCTGGATGGAAGGACACAAACTCCACATTGCTATGCGTCTTATGAATAAAGGCAGCGCCGCCGATGTGATGCATTATGGTTGGCCTGGCGGCATGGAGGAGGATGTCATACGTTGTATTCTTCAGCAGGCGCTCATGGGATTGAAGTAAGCATGTGATCCTGGGCCCAATGATCATCTTCTTACATCTTGTAGCTACCTTCATATAAATGGTTTCATTCATCGCGATGTCAAGGCTGCCAATCTGCTCATTGACGATGATGGTACGGTCTTGCTCGGTGATCTAGGCGTGGCCGCGAACCTCGCGGAGGATTCATCACAGAATCACCACTCATCCTCCGCCCATGCTTCAGCGTCGAACAAGAACGGCCGCTCCAAACGAAGTAATGGCTCGCACGATTCCGGTCGGCGCGTCATTCTCGTCGAACCACCCATCACCCCTCTTCAATCGTCTTCGTCCCCTTCCCAATCTTCTCGACCCAAGATATTCAAGCGCAAGTCCTTTGTCGGAACGGTAAGTCGGAGCTCCTTTCATTCCATGCATCAACACATCCAAGCTCATGAAACATTTATCAGCCGTGTTGGATGGCACCGGAGTTAATTCAAGGTCAGAATTACGACTCAAGTGCGGATATCTGGAGTTTTGGGATCACCGCGTTGGAACTCACGCAAGGACGTCCTCCGCGATCGAGGGAATCTCCACAGAAGGTGTTGCTAAAAACGTGAGTTCCGCGCCATTCGTTGTTCATTCTATTCGCCTAAATTCTGGGCTAGTATCCAAGAAGCGCCGCCCACTTTAGACCGGGAGGGCGGAACTTTCAAGTATAGTCGCGCCTTTCAGGAGATGGTGGCGAGTTGTCTTGTTAAAGATCCATCCCAACGGTAGGCATCGATTGCTTGTTATGATGTTAGCGACACTCAAGTTTGCACAGGCCGACGGCACAAGAGCTTCTGTTGACTCCATTCTTAAAAAATGCGAAGAAGCCGGCATATCTCATTGGCGCTATTCTCAGTAAGTCTCATTCTTTCTCCTTGACATTAACTTTGGGGTCGTCTTCTATCCTGGAGTTTCTTGTTCAGCCCCGGCTGACATTATCTCCCTATAGAAGATCTTCCGCCTCTCGCCCTTCGGCAAGAACGACGCGTGGTCTCTGCCTCGCACGCCACACGACAATCCATTGACTCATGGGATTTCGCGACGACGATTCATTCGCCTCCTCCCAGTATCGCCGGATTAGGTCGGCGCGTTTCAGAGGTGCCGGTCTTTGATATGGAATTCCAGCACGCCGTTGGCAATGAACTGGAAGAGTTGGACGAACCGGAAGGTCAACAGCCAGGAACATCCGAAGGCCGACATTCCAGGGCAATTTCTTGGGCGGAGAAGGTGGAGGAGGACGCAGAAACAGTTTCGGATGAGGGGTCGGCTTCGTGTGCGCCTACGAGCCTGAGCACATCGCCTGATGTGGGGCTCCCGCCTTTTGAGGAGAAGGACGCACCGCTTCCTGCGGGTCTCCCCTCCAAAGTTGAAGTTTATAGTGAACCGCCTGCGGAGAAGGAGAAGGAGAAAGGATCGAGTTTGTGGAGCAAGTTGAAGAAGAACGCCAGTCAGATAAGACGAACAGCGTCCATCAGCGGGGGCAAGGCAGCTATGAAAGTTGTTAGATGATATCCCGAGTAGTGGTGAGTGCTTTCTTCTTTCGGGGGTACACTAGAAAGCTCATGCTGTTGCAGTAAATACCATTTCACGACGTGTAACGATCTCAACGCATCGACCATTCCGCAACGCATCCATATTTAATCTTCTTACCATCACCACGGTTTTGGACGTTGCTTTTGTATCTAATTTATCTGTCCAACAGCGGCATGTGGATATCCCTCTATTCCCAGTACAATACTAATTATTGCGAGCGTACAAGTATTAGGGCCTAGCTAGCATTTCAAGCAACATGTTTTGACAATCATTCCTGTTTTACACGCCGAGTCTACAGATCATATACAAGGACAGAGAGTATGGTAGTAGTAAACACAAGGCTAAGGTCTGTACTGCTTGCTAGCAGGAGAGTAACATTGAAGGTAAACAACATAGTAACGTGTCGCTCAATGAGTAGGGTATGTAAGAAAACAGTATGTCGCGAAAAGTCCGGAGCGTTTTAAGGAGAGAACCATTAGACCAATATCGCAATGGCAGCAACTAAGGAAATGAGAGTCATGCCCAGCACAGCACTCATTCCTTTAGAAATTGCAGAATCGGAATCGCCCGATCCACTTGCTCCAGTTTCTTGAGCAGAGCCCGCAGCACCGGAAGATAGCGTAACAACGCCAGAACCTATAAGCATGCGCAGTCGTATAAGTAAAACAACCCGCACAAGGAATGTGAAACCCATCACTCACCCGACGCAGCAGGAGGATTCGTGGAATTATCGTTCGTCTCGATGTACGCGTTCGCAAGCGGCTGGTTTATGCAGTTGACGATGGGGGTAATGTCGAAGCCTTGCGCAATCGCATCCGGTAGGATGTATCCAGAGGCAATTTCGACGGTCTGCTGGTATAAATCATGCTCCAAGGCGATGAACCCAGTGTCTAGCTTCGAAGCATTGCCAAGGATAAACTCCCACGATTGAAGTACACCCTCTGGAGTGAATAGACCACTTTGGATGTCGAAATCTGGTGTAGAGATGAGTTAATCATATCACCAGCATCATTGCGTTTGACTGACCGTGCGTATCAAAGGTTTGAGTGGGGCTGATCCTTGTCCACATAACGGAGTACATGCCCATGGCAGTCGCAATAGCACGTACACGGTCACTATTCAAACACTGTGAGGATAGCTGATTGCTGGACCAACTGGACCTACTCAATATCACCGTAGGGAGGGCGGAACATGTTTGGTGTTACGCCAATCACCTCTTGCATAACTTTGCGAGTCCATCCCAACTCAGCAATAATTTGGTCATTCTCCAATGTCGTTAGAGCAGGGTGAGCCCATGTATGCCCAGCAACCTGGTGACCTTCCATATATTCGGCCTGTAACATGGCGGGATAGGAAAGGACCCTGGAGCCGACTGTGAAGAACGTAGCCTTGAGGTCTTTTTCATCGAGATACTTCAACAACGCCGGGGTGTATGGGGCAGGTCCATCGTCAAAGGTCAAGCCCCAGCTGCCTAAGAAGGAGTAAGAACAGAGAATGTTTGTTGTGAAGGTTTGAATGACCTTTTGTAGGGCACGTCGTGATATCGGTGTCGCGGGTACATCCACCACAGGTCCACCAGCAATTGCCGTTTTCGCCTGCGTTGGCAACCGCTTCTGGGTTGGTCGGGCAACCACCTGCAAGGTATAAAAGTTGAAAGGAATACTTGTCAGAGGGGGGCTCCACTGACCTGCTACGTTGGGTTTGATGTTGGGGATGGTGATACCAGAGTTGGCAACCTCTGCTTTCCATTGCTTGACCTCGTCGGAATCGGTGGGGGGAGTGCGGTCAAGAGGGGGGTAACTGGCGATGTTGAGATTAACTAGCACATGACGTGAGTTCTTTTTTTCATCAAACAGCAAAAGAACGAAAAGACTCACGGGCTGGCAAAGGCGGAGCTCCCTCTATGAGAGTAGGCTCTGCGCCTGCGGTGTATGTGGTAGCGAGTGTCGGGAGCTCAGCTGAATTCGTTGTTGCACTTGCGGTGATGGACGACAAGGGGACGGCGGTCGACTCGGACGAAGCCAGAGAGTAAGTATAGGATGTACTGACCGACGGGGCGGCAGTCGGACCTGTCGTAGTACCACTGCCGGTTGCCGATGTTGCTGAACTATCTTGGCGGGGGTAGTATTGGCGAGCAGCATGGTCGTTACAGGCAATAGCGGTAAGGGGCAGTACTGCAGCAACCAAAGAGAGCGACTGCATGAAATGAGACTTCATGATGGCGGGCGAAACGAAGGGCAGCTACGAAGCAAAGGAGAGTGATCGTGGTATCAACAAGCTCCCTTGATGATTTGATCGAACTGATGTCCTTAAGCTTCAAAGGATCTCTTACACAACATAATTAATATATAACCATTCAAAAATGCGTAGACCAATGTTGCTAGATATCTAATAACAGTATGCAAGGCATCCAATCCTATACTTTTTGCTTTTTGGTGCGCGGCTTCTCGAGATCAATTTCTTCCGCATCGTCCTCGTCGTCCTCGTCAGAATCAATGTCCGAGTCCATGCTATCATCCTGGCCGTGGCCCAAGAAGAATTCAATCGCTTCGGGGAATATCTCAGTAGCGATGGTGAGCCCAATCTGAGACGGAGCGGTCAGTAAAAGCAACATGGGAGCGCTCAAAACAACACTCACGTCGTATGGATCATCTTCAATCTCGAACAAATTGAAAAAGCTACCAGGATCGGCGGGTTCCTCGTCGTCGCCTTCACCCATTTCGCGTGGGTACAGTTTTGTCAGTGCCTTGGCGGGGTCTTTCCAGTCAATTTTGGTCGCCTTGAACGGCTGAGTCGAGGTCAAACGAGTGCCGTTGCTGTCAGACTCACCGACGGCTGAACATCCCGTTCCCACGAAAAATCAAGCATGACTTCGCTGACACCTCGCTCGTCGACCTTGTTTTCTACCACGCCAGGGTGTTCGACGTATTTGTATTCTTTTTTTAGCACCTTGTTGGTGAAGTGGGGGTTCTCCTTAAAATGCTGTAAAAGCTGTCAGCAGGACAGACACGTCACGAAGACAGATCAACTCACAAACTCGATGGTATAGCAGCGGGGTTCTTTAGGATCCCGAACGACCCAGAGATCCTCCAGATAGCTCAGTGCGAGCTGATCCGAGTTGTGCTGGACTTGGATAGCAAACGTCGAGTGGTTCATCAACGCAACGGGCCAGAACTTATCAATTCCTTTGGCAATCTCGCGCCGTTTGGTGTATACAGGCTCAAGCAGTTTGTGTGATTGCATGTCTGTGCCATAGTACGCCATTAGCAACGCAACGGGCCTCCGACGCGCATCCTCTCACCCAAGTACAGTTCCACTCGTTGAGCGTCTCTTTGCACTTCATTCAACTTTTTAGCGTTTTCCTCATCGAGCTCGACGGCCTGGAGAGGATCTTTTTCTTCTTCAGCTCCGGGAGAAGCACGTTTAGTTCCTTTGGCCATGGTGTGAAAGAGAAAAGAGCGTGTGGTTCACAAATTTTTACCGTGGTAATGATCGGTCCGACTCGGCAATTGCCTGCCTTGTTCCTTTGAGGCTTTCAAATACCGAATTGCACCAAATAAATTTATGTATCGAGACAGATACAAGGAGGAAATCAATCGACACGTTTCTTTATCAGTTCGAGGGGGATGTCTCCCTCGGCTAGCTTGCTGCCTTGACGAACGTGTACTCTCCCGCCATTCAACCACTTCGCAGTCTTGCCAACCGCCACCTTTAGATCCTTTGCGCCTCCTAAGCCCATCCCATTTCGTGCAGAGCGGAAACCGGGCCCGTTGTAGTAGATGACATCGGTAGGTGGCAATAACTTGGGCCACGAGACGAAATCGATACCGTTGATCAGCATGTAACCGTTGGCAACGGTCAGCAGTGTAATCCAAAGCAGGAAATAGTAGAATAAGGAGTATTCTAGCACTCGTTCAGGACGAAGCAGTGGCCGCGGAGCATCGACTTACCTGATGTCCGTGGAAGGGTCAATCCAGCACAGATCATGAACACTGAAAAGAACGCGACGAGTGGCATCTAGAATGTTTCGATGAGAAAACGCGTCATTGAAGAACCAATGCATACCGAACGTGTTACAAGAGGTCGTCCATCGGTAACGAGGAAGAGAGAGGATGTGGGGCCTTTGCGGGGGACCCAAGTGCCAGTGACAAGATCAAAGCCGTCCTAAAGAGACTGTCAGTGCCGAGCATTATTCTGCGTATGCCAATTGCACCTGTCGAGGGCCGTCGAAGTAGTTGTTCTTGAGGTAACGCACAGTCGACTTGACGCCATCTTCCAAAAGGCCCTTTTTCGTTCGCTTATTCGTCCGCGTAAAATCGGACTTGAGTGCTCCGGAACCACCATAAGCTTTGGCGATGGAGTCAGCGTGATCGGCCCACACTTAGAGCACGTCAGCCAGTGGATGTGACAGCAACAAATGAACTAACTTTCGCGGAAATCGGCACTGAGTTTGGGATAATCGTCAATGGTGCTGTTAGCCGCAATGATGCCCAGCGACTGGAGCTGTTTGTTCAGCGTCCACTTGGCAATGGTGCCTTGCACGACATTTGTACGGTCCAAGTTGTCCATGCAATTCGTTCGTACTATTCCGCCCTGCAATTGTTGCGGTTCACGATCGGCGATATTCATATGGAAATATCTGTGAGACGATGAGCCTTCGGCTCAGCCAGGTAAATGTGCCAAGTACCCTTGACGTTCAAGGTCCTCTTTGACAGAATCAATTAGGACACTAATGCGATCGTAACGCATCTTTTTACATTCGTTGTGGAAATCGAAGTACTCGTATCGGACGTTGGGTAGGTTCAGCTGCGAAAGAGCATTAATATTTTGCAGCACCTGAATATTCTCGTCCTTGCCTGTGTGATATATCGTTCGAATGCGTCCTTGACGGGTTGCTCGTGCCCTTTCTGATTCACTAGGTTGACCAAGATCTGTTCTCCATAGAGGGAGACCTGCTCTAGTAGGTGCAACTTCATGACATCCGCCTGGCGTTCGTCAGACATTTGGAAGAGACAGAGATGATGAATATACTGACCGTATCCGGAAGATCCATAACCTGGAGATCAGGTTTATACCGTAGGTTGTTGATTTCTGCCCAATACAAAGGAACACTTCCGCGAATTTGAACAAAGCTGAGCTTCGATGCAAATTCATCGCCAGTGTGAGGAGCCGTTGCGCTGGGCGCTTCGACAAACAACAATTGCTCAGTTTCATTGAAATTGGCGACGTGACCATCCCCGTCTATTCCCCGTCTGAAATAACGAGTCCCTGCACGGAACCTGGATCTTCGACTGACGAGGGCAAGCTGAAGGTGACGACCTTGGACGAATACCGGTCGAATATCGAAAGCTAAAATCGTGTCAATGAAATTTACAGAGAACAGCCAAATCACGCACTGCCATATACTATAGGAAGGATGTAAGCATCGAGCTACAGCCAACATGAGCTGTCGAAGAAGAGGGCGTCCTACAAAGCTGCTACTTACGTCTTGTTTGACATTGCTTTCTATCAATCTAGTTTGGAGGAATCTGTTGCCCGCGTTGGTGAAGAACAAACGCAAGAGAGTTGAAAACATACCTATTCCAAAAGAAACGGTCGTCCGCCTAGACAGCTTCTAAGTCACGTACAGTGGCAAAAGTGATATACTCACAACTTGCCAAAATGCCTTTGTCTCATCTTCAGCACGCGTATTCCATTGAGCTTGAAGCCTTCGAGTCAAGTCCCAGCCGTAACTGAACAAAAAGAAGCCCGCAGAAAGATGTGACCGGAGTAAGGCGAGTAGGTGGCCTTCCACTGGATGTGGAGGGTGCTGAATAGTGATGTTGGGGTTCAACGGGAGGATATCAAAGTCTGTGGCCCTGTATATATCGTGCCCCGAGATACGGCCGCGCAGCTCTCGTCCAGTGATGATGACCACGTATTCTGCTAATCCGGAGATGAGATGTTATAGTCGGAAAGGAGTCCAGAGACGCACACATTGACAGAGATATGATCCCAAGGATGCCATAGACTGGTCGACCTGACCGGCGAACATTGGGTGGAAGCGACGTGCCAGATGCTCGGGAATCTCGGTAAACTGTTACAGGCATAAGAAATAGTAGGCTTACGGTTTAGCATAATGGCGCCAGATGACCGGTCTATGGTCAATGACTGTGCACTTGCAGACTCCCCAGCAGGAACAAAAATATACGAATCATTGCCTTCGTAATATCTGAAAGAGAGTCGGATGAGTGGAAGGGGAAGGGGGCGCGAAAGCAACTGACAGCTGGAAACGTTGATGTAGCGTTTTCATGGCAGCGTACTGGAGGGGTCCTGTTCTGTTTTAAATATGTGTTGAAGGAGAAGAATGAAGGTACGGGCAGCAAGGCTGCGAGTGGGATTTAAGTATGAACGTAGGAGGCAGAGGCAAGGCGGAACGCGTTCCTATTTAGGACGAGTTATTCAAGTTGACCTTTTACCATGAAGCTTGCTCCCGAGCTCCTTGCACAAGCGCAGTCGGCTCTGAATCCATGCAAAGAACGGCAGCTGGATCTGCGAGGTGCGGTTTTCCCTCACTCAAATCGATTTGCATATCCAACATCGTTCCTCAGGATACAAAATACCTGTCATCGAAAATCTCGGTATAACACGAGTATGTACTGCCACTTTGACGCATTTCATTCGTTTCATGGTTCCACAGGATCAACACGATGCAATTGATCTGACGGACAATGCCATCGTCACCTTGGGCAACTTCCCTCTGCTTAAACGCCTCCATACCCTGCTACTCGCCAATAACCGAATAACCACCATCTCTCCCTCCATTCATCTATCGGTCCCCCATCTTACCACGTTGGTTCTAACGAACAACAATCTCGCTGAACTCGGCGATCTGGAGCCTCTCAAAGAACTGAAAAACCTCACATACTTGTCCCTCTTGGGCAATCCTGTCCGGGAGAAAAAATGGTATCGCGAATGGCTTGCGTGGAGAATACCAGGACTAAGAGTTTTGGATTTCCAGAGAATTCGTGACAAGGTGAGCCTGTCGTGTCCGCTCGCAATCCATCTACTCATAACGAATACATCAAGGAGCGACAGACGGCCAAGACGCTTTTCCTCACAGCTGAAAAGCTCCCTACTGCCCTTGCAACCACCATTTCAACCACTGTATCTACGCAAGCCTCCAAAGTTGCTTTGCTGTCCGATGAGCCTCGTCTAGCAGCCCCGACGATAAAACCAGGACGCTTCATGTCCAAAGAGGAAGCAGAAAGGGTCAAGGCGGCAATCGCGAAAGCCACCAGTGTAGAAGAGATCCGCAAACTAGAGAGAAGTCTGCGGGAAGGTTATATGCCCGAGATGGAATCCGTGGGGGCATAATTCATGTATTGTACATTGTATTTATATCAACACACTGGTTCTACAGTGTTCACTGTGAGATCTCGTTCGCTCCATGTTACGCAACACCAGCGCTTCCTATCCATAAACCGTGGAAGCTCAAGGCAATGACGGCCCACAAATTGGCGAGTGAACTGATTCCGTGAAGTTGCGCAAAGCGCTTGTTGAGCGTCTTCATGTCACTTGATACCTGAAGACATTCTGAGTACAATGAACTTGTAAAGTAGTGTAGAGATTTTACATCAGCCTCGTTGTACGCTTTGCCTTCGGTCTTTTCTTGACGGTGCCGTTCAAACATCGTCCTATAAACAAGTCTTCAGTAAGATGCTAACGAGTAATGTTGCATACGCACTTGCTCGTCAGAGGACCAATAACGAAGTGATTAAGACCTTGCACAACCGATACTGAGGCCAGGACGTATGCTTGAGCTACATCGGCAACAACAGGGTTCGCAATGTAGGCAACAACGTTCGGGTGTGATTTCGTCCAGAGCCCAAGAAGCACCGAGGACAGAAGGATAGACATAACGAAGTAGACGGGGAAAGTTTTGTGTTGGAGCAGTCCGAACTGTTGGCGGGCTTTTGAAGATGAGTCGAAAGTAATCACTGAGAGATTCGCGCACGTAGAGCTTTGTAGGCAATTACACCTATATTCCTTGTTAAGGAAGATTACCAAGTTGAAAATGTATCTCCTACCTCCAAAGAAAGACACCCAGACCGCTAAAAAATCACGAAGAACCTCAGCTACGCACCCATGAAATTAAGACATCAACCACGTACACATGCCATACAACCAGGCAAATCCAGTCACGTACAAACCATTTAGAGAGACGAGTTTGGAAAACGAAGCGAAGGTGAGTAGTTCAACGTCAGCCATTTGTGAGGTAGTGGGCAAGAAACAGTAGCCGGGTCACGATTCTTGGTTGCTTTATAAGGTCGCTTAGCTCTCGGCCCGTAATCGAGTCTGGACAATAGCCGAGAAATGTTCAAGGACTTAAACATACATCGCAACAGTACAGTATGGGTACAGGGCACATTCAGTAAGTGCATAATATTTCTTTAGTAGGTCACATTCCTAGACCGCCGAACACAATGAGTTTTGTGTTCATAAACTCATCAATGCCATGCGGTCCACCTTCTCGTCCTAAACCACTTTCCTTGACACCGCCAAACGGAATCACCGCCTGGCTTATCAAGCCTGTGTTCGCGCCAACCATACCAACCTGAAGCTTCTCAGCAACGCGCCATACCCGCCCCACATCGCGCGAAAAGAAGTATCCTGCCAAGCCAACGTCCGTATTGTTCGCGAGTTCGATGACCTCAGCTTCAGTCGAGAATTGACACAAAGCAGCAAGTGGCCCAAAGGTCTCCTCCTGGTTGAGCAATGCCTCTGGAGGCACCCCCGCGAGGACCGTGGGCTCGAAGAAGGACGTCCCTTCGCGGTGATTGCCACCGGTAAGGATTTCCGCGCCCAAAGCAACGGCGTCATCGATATGCTTCTTGACCTTTTCAGCCGCACGGGCGTGAATGAGTGGACCATGGGTTCTGCATCGAATCTCTGAGCCACTGTCACGATGTAAGCTGGAAGAGCTCACGTCTCTGGGTCCAACCATTGCCGATTTTGAATGCAGCTACTTTTTCTGTTAATCTTGCAGCAAATTCTGCATAGACACCAGATTGGACATAGATTCGATTGGCGCAGACGCATGTTTGACCTGTTCCGCGAAACTTGCAGAGTAGAGCAGCTGGACAGGTATTCAGTCATAGCTGAAACAATACTGCAGACTATACCTTGAACTGCCTCGTCTATATCTGCGTCGTCAAAGACTATGAAGGGCGCATTGCCACCAGCTTCTAAAGAGACTCTGAGATACGTGAGCAACCGAGATACATTGAGCATCAGGTACACACTTCTTCAATGTCGAGGCAGCCAAGCCATACAGCAATTTTGCCACAGGTGTCGACCCAGTGAACGACACCTTCTTCACAGCTTTGTTTTCACACATTTCCTTTCCCACTTCCTGTACATTCGTCATGGTCGTTACGACGTTCACGACGCCATCAGGCACGCCAGCACGCCGGCAGAGCTGGTATCTCTGTCAGGCACATACAACGACGGTGCAGATGCTTACTTCGGCGATTGCTAAAGCAGAGAAAGGTGTTTCCGGGGGTGGCTTGATGACGGCAGTACAACCCGCGGCCAAAGCAGGACCCAGTTTCCGAGTAATCATAGCTGACGGGAAATTCCAAGGAGTCATGATTGACCTGAGCAATTATCAGAGCACTGATATGTGCCGGAGCACAGAACGTACACGACGCCTTACGAATTTAAGCAAGCACACGACAAAAGATAATCAATGACTGACCTATTGGTTGTTTGATTACAACGTTGCGAATGTTACTCGACACGGCCGGTATTTGTTCTGAGAATACATCAAACTGACGACGCGGCGCCACGCAAGTCAGACAAACCTCCGTATGTCCTCACAGCCTCTTCGGCTAGTGTCAATGTTAGCCTGTGTACCACTCAAAGCTTCGAAAGATGTACCAAACCACTAGATGGAAGGGACGCGTATATAAGCTTGATCTTTAGCTCGACGCGCTCGAAGGCCCACCTCAATGAAGGACGCGCTGTATACATTCTCGCCCTGTATCGCGTTAATCAGCGATGATCTTCGAAATCTAGTGCCCATAGTCTTACTTTTCCCTCTGCCAGAGGTTTGCCATTTTCAATGGTCTAGAAGAAATCAGAGAATACTTGGGGGTTTACAATTTCGTACAATCAGGCGTCCTAGATCGTCGTGATGCTCCTGCATCAATGCAAAGAGCTTCATGAGGATATCATGCCTGTGCTAATTTATCGTGAGAGACCGATGCATTGAGTCTTATGGTAGCAGTACTTTGGGTGATGTTGTGCTCCAGGATGTGAAGGCCTTGGACGCGGCCGCAATCGCTTCTTTAGTTTCCGCTAGGCCCATCTCGGGGATAGTGCCAAGTTTCTGGAGCGTGGCAGGATCTAATAGCTAATGAAGCGCGTTCAAATTCACGAAGAATCGTACTAACTGAAAACCTCTATGGTACCGCCTTGCTTTGCATCAGTCCATTTGCCGTCGATAAGTCCTTGGAATTTGATCAAGGATGGATCCTTCAACCCGAACTAGACTCCGTTGTGTGAGCATTCAAAGAGAATTGGTATGCCACGAACCAATTCAGAAGCTTGAGAGCTAGCCATCCTTTTCCAAAAGATGTGGCCGTTGTTGTGGGGAATAGATCTACCGCTCCAGATGATGCTTGTAAAGCGTGAAGCTGCGAGACGCATGAGTGGACAAAGAACGTATGATTTTGGTATGATTGGTCTCGCACATTACGTACAGTGTGTAGGAAGAGATAAGACGCCGCTTCCGTCATGGCTGATGCACATATTGTCCCGACCGGCATGGGCGGCAGCTTAACGCACTGACTGTGCTTCACCAAGATCAAGTCTACGTTTTACACGGAAGGGCAAGATCAAACGTTGATAACACTATTTCAATGCGTGCCATTTCATGAGCTCTATGAGAAATCACAACTTCGTGGAATCCTTCTCCAAACTACTGACAACAATCGCGTCCTGCTCAGGCGTAGATTTATCATCCAGAGAGCTGCCGTCCTCCAGAACAGACACCTTCCGACTGCGCTGTTCATCTCTGTCTGCCATGAATTTGATTCCAACAATGATAATCTTTTCGATTTCCGATGAGAGGAAACTTGAAGCATTTCGATTCAGGACTTACCAGACCTGCTATCACGAAACCGAACGTCGCAGGGAACCCGCGCCGGAAACTAGAGAAAGGGTTAGGGGCTGCCAAGGGTTTACGCCTCGAACCTACGTCGGCGCCCTGTGATAAAGTCAGCTCAGTGTTCTCGTCCCAAGTCAGAACATTACATGGTTTGAGGAAGATGATGATAGGCAGCCAAGCAGAAACAGAGTACTGGATGCCATTCATGGAAGAGATTGTCAATGCGCGAAGTTCGTTATCGCCAGCCATGATCTCGTTAGCCAAGTATAGAACACAGCAGTCATTAACTGAACACCCTACATAGAGGTTGTCAAACGCGCAAGAGAACGGCGTGGTTACCTAACTGACCCCCGTGGTAAAGGCGAACAATTTTAACTGCTGAGACTTCGGCCAAAACGCCAAAATACCATTTGGAAGGAGACCGTAGAACTAATAGCGTACGGTTAGTACGAACACAAATCACCAATGAGCGCGGGCACTTGCCAGAGGGCCAAAGACGAATGCAAATCGGGATCCAGTGAGATCGCTTCCAAAGCCCCACAGAAAGATACAAAAGGCAGATAGCAGCCTAGAACAAGAAGGAATAACGTTACGCTTAGCCACAGAATATCCAGCCGACTCTAAAAGATCAATGAGGATGTTACGAATTCCCCAATCCCTGAACTTACTGAGCCAAATGCCGAAATAATCGCCCGCTTGGCAAGATGTTCCATAGACAACGTATCCTAACACAAACCCATACCATTCTAGACCGATGAGCGGGTCGAAAAAGGCAAAGGAAGGCGAGGACATACTCCAAGTTCCAAGCATGCGCTTGACGAGTGTCCAATCCAACTTATTTTCTCCGGGTTGAGACTGTAGAGCACTGATCAAAGGAATTCAACAGAAGAAAACCGAGCGACTAACGCGTCCAAGAGCAATTGCTCGCTCCAGAGCAAACTGCTTCTCTTCCTCAGTAAGATACCACGCTCTGGTGTTAGAGGGCAAGTCAGGAAGAATTAGAAGAACGGCCAAGCCGCATGGGATGGTCATGCAGCCGCAGACAATATAAAGCCATCTGCAGAGAGTCAGGAAGGTAGTAGTTGCCGTAACACACTGGCTGTGACATACCGCCATCCCGCTTCACAGTTATATAGATGTATTAGTACATCGTGCACGCTGCCTGCATCAGAGTTCGCGTACCAATACCCCGCGTACCATCCAGTGTCTCGTATACAGCAGCTTGCAAGTAACCACCAAACGAAGATCCGAGCGAACCTAAAAGAGACTCAGGATGCACTCCAATAAGCGATGACAAATGTACCGCAGAGATGAAAAATAGCGATCCTCTTCGCCATTTCGTACTTATTGTACCATGACCCCATCAAGTCTAACAAGTGGCTCAGGTGCAGGCACAAACAATCCGGAGAGAGACGCGTACAAAGGATGCATGGGAAGAAGGGTGCCTCGAACATACCGACACAAAAGCGGAAACCATACATCATGCTTGAGGTCTGTGCTCCGGCTTGAGCAAAGGTGAAGATACCTGCTCATCAGTCAAGGCATGAACTTTGTAGCGCATACATATACTCGACATACCCCACCCAACTTCGCACATAAAGAGAAAGTAGCTTGGTCGTATACGCGTGACGGCCATAGTGCCAGGTATCTTTACTATTTCAGTCCACGAGAAGGAGACACACGCCATGGAAACACACTTGGAAGAGAGCGTAGGCAATGGTGTAGCAGGTTCCCATCTTGTTGTCCAAATGAGTGGTACGATACGCATCACAGATAGTATGGCGACGTACATAGGTGTACTCATTTCCGAGGATGTTGAGATCTTCCTTCATACTGTGAACGATCTTGTAAGATACCTGACACATATGTACTATGAAATGTTGAATACCCAGAAACGTAAGCGTTTGCGAGGTTCGCAGCATCAAGATATCTCATAAAAAAGCCTAGGCAGGAAACAACGAGGATACCGAAGTCAAGCTAAGAGGTCCTTGATTAACGTCATGATTGTATCTGCCACGCAAGCTTCATACCTTGCGAATTAGTTTCCGCTCGAAAGCAGTCTTCAAGTGGGCATCGGAATCCCATATGTACGAGAAGAATTTGTCCTTCAGAGTCTTTGGTTTCTTGTACTCGTCGACGGCCTCGGGCAAGTCATGAGACATTTGAAGGCGAGAGAGCTTTCCAGGAACGTCCCATCCGAAGTCAGAAAGAAGGTGTCCTTCTTATAGTGGCCGTCGTGCTCAATAAGACGGCATTTCGTGGAGTCAATGTCATCAGAACCAACTCAGATAGCGCAATGATAACGAGATCAATCAGTGTATTCCTGCAAGAACGACTCCGCGTCACTTGGATAAGACTTCAGGTTTTCAGTCCGGGTGGATTCATGTATAGCTGCCGGAGAGTTTTCCCTCTTAAGAATGACAAGGAGGTATATGGTCCCTTACATGGAACGACAAAGACTTACCACTGCAGCGAAAGCGTTTGAACCGTGCCCTTACAACACTACCATATTGCAGATGCAGAGCCCTGGAGTTTCTATAGTGTAGGACACACGACGTGATTAACCGATAATAAGCTTTCCTTCCGCATCATTGAACTCATGGGCAGGGACTTCGAGGTTGGACTGGCAAATATAAATGAGCAGTTGATTGACAAGCGGCAATGGACTTACGGGAGCAGGACCTTTACGGGCACGCCCAGCTACCAAAGTGCGTTAGTTGTGGCGGGCATAATGAAAACGAAACGAAACTTACAGATATCGTAATGAGATCCATGGCAGGGGCAGAACCTAGAGGGATTCAAGCTGAGGAAAAACTCAAATTGCGATTATGGGAGAACATACCATCCTCCGTAATCACCCGCTTCACCGATGGGTACACAACCCAAATGAGTGCAGACGCCTAGCATGACGAGCCATTCTGGCTTCTTTACGCGTTCTTCGTCACTCTGTGGGTCACGGAAGGATTTCCAGTCCTCTGAGCGAGCTTCCTCAATCTCGCTCTGGGTACGATGTCTGATGAAAACGGGTTTGCCACGCCATTTGATGATGACGTTCTTTCCTTCGGGAATGTTGGCGAGTTCGACTTCGACTTTAGCGAGGGCAAGGACATCGGCCGAGGCAGACATCGTGACGAGGAATTCTGACACGCTGGATTTTGCCATAGAGGCGGAAAGTACGCCAAGTGATCCGACCATGAAATATGAGAAGGCACGGTTCTTGTCAGTGTTTGGCGCGCGGTACGCCGAAAAGTCGGGAACTTCGGGGGCGTCCTTGACTACGGCAGAGGTATGAAGTAGGCGGGATTGGAAAACAGTTGTTGTCGGCGCTGGGACCGCCATTATTGCGTGCATATGTCTTGAAAAGGTGCAACTTACCACTAAATACCGTCTTGGAAACCAGTCCTGACGAGGACAAGGAGACGCCTCCAGCCCATTTCGCTGGCGAGTCGGAACGGGAGGACGAACCGTGTCCATGAGCTTCACCGACAGGCTTAGCGGCGAGGTTAAGAAGAGGAGCCGAAGGTACGCCCGACGCTAGAGTGCGCACGGTAGGCGCAACGTATAATGCTTTTTTAACGGCGAAGCTGGCCATGATGGACGGGAGTAATCAGAATGCAGGAGGTAACTCGGGCCAGCGCCCAGCCCGGATTTTGCCGCACCTATCCACGCGCTCCGTTTTCAACTTGCCGTTTTGTCCCGCCAGCGATGGTCTGGATTTATTCAGGAGGTGCCCCCTTGGACAGCGTAAGGCAAGCGCACATATCCGACCCGCTATTTTGACACTGCTACTACGACAATTATTTGATATATTGAGCATGTTGGCGGAAGCATTTCATGACTTGGTGCTCGGAAAAGCCATCCTCAACAGTATACCTCCGCTGTTGTAGCAGTCTTTTCATGGCGTGAGGATAGTCTGTAATAATTCCATCTACCCCCCAGTCCAAGAGTTGTTGAGCGATATTCATGCGATTAATCTACCAAATCGAAAACTCAAAGTGCGTCAAAAGAAGTCCTAGAGACTTACCGTCCAGGGCTTGACTTCCATTCCAAGTTTATGTGCCTCAGAGATCATGTCCTCCGTCGTGAAGTAGATAAAACCCTCCATCGTGGGATCCACGACAGGAGTACTGTCCGACACTCCAGAAGGGGAGAGGATATCTGCATCAATTGCGCTGGCGGCTCTTGCAATTTGGACACCAGCTGTTCCCTCAAATGCATCAAGCCGCAAGCCTGCCAGCCAGTTTGATGTACCATTGGCAGCACCAACTGACGTTCCCCTGCAATCAAACTGAGAATAATGTTGTTCGGATCGATAGGGACCTACGACGAGATTAGAGCTGCTGTTGGTACCGTTGAATCCTTGGACTACAATTTTCTCAGTAGGGAGCAACGGCAGTAACATAACTTAAGGAGAGATACCTTCATCGCAATCAGGGTTCTCCAATCGAAACTTTGATACTATTTTTTTGTAAGAGAGACGAAACACAGTAGCGTCGTGACCCACCGTGATTTGGTGCAAGTAGGAACTACTTTGAAAAGCCGCGTATTGGAGTTCAACAAAATCTTCGACCGTCCGTGTTAGATTGGGAAAGTCAGCATCGACTTTCGACTCGATATTGAACATGATACGCCGATCAGAGTCAACACACTCTACGAACGCGAAGAGTTCTTGCAGCGTCGATAGCTTCAAACCAGGGTATGCAAGTTGTTCAGCTAGGGGAAAGTCGTCAGATGCAGAAGATAATTCTCGGAACTTCGCTATCTTACGGAAGTCATTCAATCTCTGAGAACCACAATCTAATGTCTTGATTTGTGCCAAGGTTAGGTTAGCAATATACTTTGCAACATATGGAAAATCAGGATCATCCGCTGTCTATGGATGGTCAAATTAGTCCATAAGTGTTGAGCGTCGCGTACGTACGACTGGTTCAGTGTCCATACATTTAGTGCCATCTATAGACTCGTCGTGCCAGACGATGACCGCGCCATCCTTGATATGTCGTGAATTCGACGCAGGACAAAAAAATCATCTGCAAAGCTACCTTCGTAATACCGTTATCCAACTCAAGAGTCTTCACACCGTTGATCAAACCCCTGATGAATGCATGAAGAAAAAAAATTGAGGGGTAGACAATGGACGAACCATGCAAAACTGGCTAATGTGCTTTCAACAGTTTCGCCTCTCCCCCCACGATGACCTTGAATGTCGAAGGTCTTCTGATGACCGAAGAACGATGGTATAGCAACGGCCTGACGAGCTGAGAAAGCACTGATAGCGAATGCACCCCCTGTCGTGAACACCAACATGACTGATATAAGGGAAGAAGACAGGAAATCCCAGGAGAGTACCTCATTGAAGCATCGCGGTATTTATTGCTGAGTACCTCCAAGCTAGTACTTACGAACGAACGTTCCGACCACGTTTTGCGCACCTCTAGCAAGATCCTCCGCCAGATTGCTATCAGGAAAATGTGCTTGACCAGTAGTGGCAGCCTACACGTTCGTTTTAGAAAAATCGAAAGCTGATGCGAATGGACACCCACTGAGAACGAACGTGCTTTCTCTTGCAATGATCACATCATAGCCGCCCCGATGATACTCAATGACCTAGTCGATCGAGTACATCATCCGATCGGCTTGGTGAAGCGTTAGTAGAAAAGGCAGGCGAGTCCGATTGATGCGTCAAATGGAAAACAAACCCATGCGTCGGTTGTATATTGATAGTGTACAGTAACTATTTGAGTAGTCTATGATGGATTCCTTGGTGGAACAGAGCACTGAGCCGGCGACGAGGAAGGATCAGCCGGGGACTCAGTCTTCGAAGCCGATAAACCTAGATTTTTCCACTCGTCGCGCTCCATCAGGCCTCTTCAGAAAGATTAGCTATGAATGGGATGCCATACAGTCGTCTGCGCACTTGTCCATCCGACAATTCAAGTACTCTTTGCTCATTCCTCTACATGGTGTAGAGTTGCTAGAGTTCGCCTTAAGACATGTCATGTAGAGCATCATCTTGTCCTTGCATTCCCCTAGATATCGTCAATAAATCGTTAGAAAACAGTGCCCCTAGTTGTACCATAATGGTCCAAAGGAAATGAGCCGCGGTCGGGAGGTGAGGGCTTAAAACCAAGGTTAATGGAGGGTGGTCTTCCGAACGACATGACGGTAAGAGATGAGCGTGGGAATATGACCCTAATCTGGATTCCGGGCCTAAGGGAAGCGGTGTCGCGCGTTGATGCTACAATTCGCTAGTACAACACTGGCAAGTACAAGGTAATGACGGATATAGTGAACATCTAGTGCAAGTGTACAACGCGCGCTGTGATAGTGAATCATGAAGTACAAGGCCCTCGACGACCCGATAGCTGCCGTGTGTTCCGGAACAGCTGCCATATCCTCACGTTCTTTTCGATTTCCCTTTGGCTCGCGCTTTGCCTTTACCTTTGGTATCCTCTGTATACTCGGAATCTGATGACTCTTCCCCCGGCTCATCCTCCTCTTCCGGCCCCTTAGCACCTGGTTGTTCTCCGCGAGCGCTATCCCACATAGAGGAGGATACGGTATCTGGAGTGAGCTGCAGTCGACTGCTCTTCAGCATGATGATTTCTTTCAACCATCCGTTCTCTCTTCGCAGATCTGAAGCCTCTCTCTCCAGCTCCTCTGCGCGACCGGTCAAGTCAGAGACAGATCTCTCTAAATTCAGCGTTCTCTGTTTCTTCTTTATCCGGAATCTGGCTAAAATTCACGAAAGATTAGAAACGGAAGTTCCAGACCAAGGCAGAAGGAGATTGACCTGACGCCGCTGTATTTCTTCTCCGTTTATCGTCGAATACATCATCGTTTGGAGGAGACGATGACGTGGATGCGACGGAAGGAGCTGTCTGCGCGGTAGAGGAACTACTACCGGATTGACTTGAAGAGGGTTGATTATACTCGGGAAATTGGTCAAGGAAGGACTGCATCGTCTGTGGACTGGGGTATTGGTCGGCGAACGAAGATTGGTTCGAACTGCCGGAGGGCTGCTGAAGAAGTTGTGAGATAGCATTGGGCGTGGGGAATGGGACGTTGGAATTTGGTTGTCCTTGCTGGAAGCCAAAAAAAGGATGTGAAAAATTCGGCGCATGGTAACCTTGGCCTTGAACAGACTGTAAAGCTTGCAGCAACGCCACCAAGGAGGGATCGAGGGGTACGTTCATTTGATGCTGCTGCTGCATAACAGATGGAGCGGGGGGCATCATGGCTCTAGAAGCTTCTGCAAACTGTGCAAGAAGTACTGCGTCCTGCATTTCCTACACGTGAAGTAGTCGACATGAAGAATGAATTCAAAAAAAAGGCCAGCGACTTACTTTCGTTTCAGAGCTGTCGTGTGATTGCACTCTGTCGGAAGAGGAAGGTGGCTGAGACGAAGATTTAGATGGCTGCTCGTCGCTCATGTCAAAGGAAAATGTGAGGTTCTTCCAATGGTCCAACTCGGACTGAATACTGCTGTAATCTGGTGGGCTGGCTTCGAAGGTGCGTCTGAGGGAGACCATCACCAGATAAGGCAGCTGAGCGTCAACGAGTAACCAGCGTATAGTGGCAGGCAAGGGTCCTCGCCATCGAAAGCAAACGATGACCAGATTCGCCATAGATTCTCAAGATTGCGACAGCCTCATAGGAATAACGCAACCTCGCAAATTGCCGAATTGGATTGACGCGTCCCAGAAGCCGGAGAGCTCACAACACGATTTCCAGGTGGCGAAAGGCATGATCGAAGTCAACTACAGCACGAACGAGCAAATGATGGTCCGGCACCAGTTAATAAGTAGAGTGAATTCCGAATTACTGCAAGTCCCTTCCTTTACCCCTTTGAGGAAGTCACCCACGTGATCAAACCAGTTTCCGGATGCCGAATCTGAAGGTGGTTGCTTCATCTCTGAATGTAGCTCTAAGTGAATCGCAGATTTATAATGTTGAAGGTTGAGCGCTAGCCCGCATTAACTGGATATAGTTTGACATAGGTACCTCAGTCAGGATGACATGATGCCTGCTAGAGACAAAATCAGGAGAGATCTAGGATAGGCTATAGTGTGAGGCACCATGAGTGGTGAGCAGGAAGCTAGGTTGAGGAGAAACAAGTACTAAGAGCCATACAGAAAACCCGATGTACCGTGCCTCGTTCCCAATTCAGGCTTACAGCTTAGCGTATATGCAGTAGTAGCATTGCTGACTAAGCAGTCGACGCGTTACGCGTCGCATCACTGATTCCACAGCTGCTCTATACCTAACCTTGATCATGGTAAGCCGTCGCTGCACGTCCTGGTTGTCCTCTTAAACGTCGTTAGCTTCTCAGAATCCGCTCGAAGGATGGCAACTTTCGATATCAGATGGAGCCAACAGATGACATCGCTGTCCTGTTGAGCAAGGTGATGACTTTCGTGGCGTCGAATAGGATTCTCTCTCACATCTCGCTGTAGATATTAGAAGCTTCTCCGAATGCAGATCCGACTACGATGACAATCTCGGACCAGCCTCGGGGAAACGAAGTACCCATTGTATCGTTGAAAGGCCGAAACCTGAAAAGCATTGGCGTCAAGTGCGTATCTCGCTACGTCGCATGGAATATCTCATATTAACTGTTGGTACAGTCATGGCGATCTGCTATTTGTTGGTTACAAGGACAAGGTTGAGTCAACTGTTATATCTGAACCGTCATCTTCAACCGCACCACAAGCGCCAGCTTCTGACGAGAAACGAGCTTGGGAACTAGTCACAGAGGATGCGGTCGACTCGTATTGGCGCACCAAAGACGGCAAGATACCAAGAGGTCGTGATATTATCTTCTGCAAACATGGGCTTAAAGGGATGTGCGATTATTGCATGCCTCTAGAGCCATACGATGCAGCCTTTCACAAGGAGAATTCTATAAAGCATCTATCCTATCACGCATATCTCAAGAAACTCGCTCCCAAAACGACAACATCTTCCGCGTCATTCCTTCCTCCGCTTGACCCTCTGTCTTACAGAGTGAAGACACCGTGTCCGACTGGTGGTCACCCTGCTTGGCCAGCCGGAATTTGCACATCTTGTCAACCGTCCGCCATTACACTGCAGTCACAGCCGTTCCGAATGGTGGATCACCTGGAAATCGCGTCGATGGATATCGTTGACAGGTTCTTGCAATCCTGGAGAATGACTGGCCTCCAGAGGTTCGGTTGGATGATTGGCCGTTATGAACCCTATGACAAAGTACCGATGGGCATCAAGGCTGTCGTAGAAGCCATTTACGAACCTCCGCAAGAGGGCGAGCTTGATGGATTGACTCTTGGACTTCCATGGGAGGACGAGCAACGGATTAGACGAATTGCAGAGGCAGCTACGACTCCGTTAACCGTCGTGGGTTACATCTTCACCGATCTGGATCCTACAGAGGAGGACAGGACCAAGAATGTTTTCAAGCGTCACCCAGGTTCATTCTATATCTCATCCTTGGAAGCCATCTTTGCGGCGGTGATGCAGACCACCAATCCCACCCCTTCTAAATCCTCTCCAACGGGAAAGTTTTCGTCGCGTCTTGTCACGGCCATTTTGACTGGAACAGAAGATGGGCAAGTAGATGTTTCGGCTTATCAGGTTTCTGCGCAAGCCGAAGCTATGGTGGAAGCAGATATGATAGAGGCCAGCGTTGATCCTGGAATTGTACGAGTGAAGGAAGAGGATAGAAGTCAGGACACAGCACGATACGTGCCTGACGTCTTTTTCTCCTTCAAGAACGAGTACGGTCTAGAGGTCAAGAAGAGCGCCAAGCCTGCATTCCCGGTGGAATACCTCTTGGTCAATGTAAGCATATTCCTCCGCGTCGAACTGGCTTGTTTATACTAAACAGGTAACGCACGGCTTCCCTCAAAATCCTTCCCCAATGTTCCGATCCACTGCCTTCAAAATCGAAAATAGACAAGGTCTGGAAGATCAAACTGTCGACAGCGTATTGTCCTCTTTGTTGTCTCTGAATGCACCAGATATCGTGGAAAGCAAAAAGATGATTCCCGGCCAAGCCCACAAAACCTTCGAGTTGGCAAAGTGGCTGAGTGATCTGCACCTTATTGCATTCCTCGATACCACGCAACTTCTCAGTCCAGTAGGTGATAAATGGCAATGGTGTCAGTAACATTAACGGCGTACTAGGATGACATGAAGATCCTGATCAAGGTCGCGTCTTCACCGACGCTGCTGGAAGATATCAGCCAACTAGACCCTCTACTGGCCACTGAGGCTGGCAGACGCTCATGACTTTCGCCCGAGAAAGCGCTCGTGAGTGGCTGTCAAACGGTAGTATGGTCAATTCTAACATTGTGCAGCTCGAAACACCCACAGTTCGTCGGCGATGGACGAAGATATCCCTCAGGATGTATTGGATCAAATTGCGGCCGAACAGGCAGCATCTGGAGGTAGCGGAGCTGCGCGCATCTGCCCTCATTGCACGTACGAAAATTATCATGGCGGCCATGATTGTGAAGTCTGCGGGTTGCCTTTACAGTGAATGAACATTCGGTCTTGTAACAGTTATTCATATAACAAACGTCGCTGTACTATCACTCGTCAATCTGAGAAAAAAAATTAGAGCTGTGGCCTTTTTCATGAAAAAACTTCAACCTTCACGTTCGAAGCCAAGCGGTCTTCGCAATCTTCTTCTGCCTCTTCTGTTCTTTGAACCTTTCCTAAGCATTCGTTAGATTGATGCGTCGGACATTGTTACAGAGACGGCTAACCAAGTCCTTTTTGGACGGGCGTTTCCTCTTCTTCCCTTCAGCCTCCTCCTGTGCCTGCTCTTGCTCTCGCTGCTTTTGCCAACCGTCGACATCAAAGTAGAACTCGCTCATGCGTTTTGCGCGCTCGTACTCAGACATATGACTTGGATCCCTTGCGTCGTTGGCCGTGAATCGGCCTGTCCGAGCGTTGAATCGTGCTGCCGCTGCATAGCTTCCTCCAATGCCGCTAGGTCCAGCACCGAGAGTGGGATCGAGGTGGGCCAACGATGGGTCAATGCCAGCCGCTAGAGCAGCTTCGTACCGCGATGGCTGCAGTGTAGCGGTAGAGGTGGAGGCTTCTGGCTGGACTGCGGGTTGAACAGGGTTCTCCCATGTAGTCTGATGAGTCGCGGTATTGTAGAAGTAGTACGCGTTGTGCTGCGGAGAGAATATAGCTTGCCAATCGCCATTGGTCGGGACCGCCGGGATGGCGTCTGTGGGCGGGGAAGTAGGTGTTTCTGTTGTTTCCGTGGTCGACTCTGTCGTACGTTCATCCTGCGCTTCAGCTGTCAAAGTCTTTTCCGGAGACGGCGAAGGCGAGGACTCTTTGCTTTCGTCGTTAATGTCCTTCTCGTGTTGCTCAGATGCAGCAGAAGAGGATGGAGAGGCCATGATGTTCGGAAGCTAAGAGTGCTCTTTCCTTTTTGGTCATGCGACAGCCATGGCTCTACCACCAGTCTTCCATCACCACTTCCGCCGTCCACTGCCCTATTACACCACACTACTTCTCCAAGAATATCTTCATAGATTACAACTCGCGAGACGAAAGGCTGGAAAGCAGTACCCAGACCTTTTATTACTCTTGGAGCACAGACCCGTCTATACCGCCGGTCGTCGTCAGACAGATGCTGAACTACAAAATGAACGCAAGCGTCTGGAGGCGCGTGGTGCAGATTTCGTCCGTACCCAACGCGGCGGCGAGCTCACCTATCACGGTCCGGGTCAGATTGTCGGATATCCCTTGCTCGACCTTGGTCGCTCAGTCCCGCCCGTGGGCGTCCGTGACTATATCTGCCTCATGCAGAAGACATTGAAACTGCATCTCCGGGAGGCCCACAACATTGACTCTTCGACCACCGATCTTACTGGCGTCTTCCTTGCACCCGACGCGAAAATCGCCAGTATTGGCGTCCAAATTCGCCACCGTCTCACTACTCACGGGTTTGCTCTCAACATTACAAACCAGCCCCTTGCATGGTTTGAGGATGTTGTTGCATGTGGTTTGGACGGTGTAAAAGCTACAAGTGTTTCGGCTGCATTGGGAACAGACGTCAGTCTACGAGAAGACGTGCCAGGTCTTGTTCGTCGATTTGGACAGGTGTACGAGCGCGATATGGTTCCCCTCGATCTGGACAGCGACCCCGAGGTGGCAGATGCTATCAGGCATGTAGAGAAGGAAGTACGGGAGTTGGAAGCTGCCCATGAAATGGCAGTCGAGCCCACGGTGTGGAATTCCCCTTTTGTAGAAGCGGCGTACCTCACTGGCTTGACTGGTGCGGCATCAGCGAGTGGAATGTTTGGAATTAGTGACGAAACGGCTCCGGAACCCAAATCAAAGTCTCCTGAAGAATCGTCTCCTCCACAAGACAATTGGACGGATTTGTGAGTGTCCGAACTAGCAGGTTTTGTGCATGCCTAAATCTTTATTCTAGCGGTGGAGAGTAACTTGCGCCAAATGGAGATTACCGTACTACTCAAGTATAGCATGTTCGTGTGGGCAAAAACTGTAATCGTCCTCAACGATTTATTCAAATAATAATCGAAACCTGGTGATGGATAGATTATCGACCCTATATAGTGGATTTTGACTAGTACCAGCAAGCGCCTAATATTTTACCTACAAAGTCCGCGCTCGTTGCTTCTCTTCCACCATCACCGATGCGCATTCTCATCTTTGGTTCAACAGGTGCCTCTGGCATCCTAGTAGCGCGTGAAGCACTTGCTAGATTCCAATCGTGCACCCTTATACTCTACGTCCGCTCTCCCGCCAAAGTCCCTTCTGATCTGTCATCCAACCCATCCGTCATCGTTATCGAAGGCGAACTTGACAACCAGGACGCGCTTTCAAAGGCCCTGGAAGGCGTCGATGTTGTCCTCTCAGTATTGGGACCGGTAGTGAGCTTGAAGGACGGTCCATTCCATCCGTCTGATACCCCGCTCGCGCGCGCGTATGAACGCATTCTCGACTTGATGCGTACACACCACGTCAAGCGTCTAATCGCCCTCGGAACAGCCTCTATAGCCGATCCCGAAGATACATTTAGTCTCAAGTACTCCACGATGGTTGCAGGTGTCGCCGCAGTAGCCTATAACAGCTACAAAGATGTCGTGGCCATAGGGAAGACGATACGGTCCAGCGAGGGAATAGACTGGACCATCGTCAGAGTTCCCATTTTGACCAACAGCGACAAGAAGGACGTGATAGCGGGGTACATCGGTGATGGGAAGCTCGGAACAACGCTTGGACGCGCCGCATTTGCTGCATTCATGATGAACCAAATCGATTCGCAGGAGTGGGTGAATAAAGCGCCGATGATTACGAACGCATGTAAGTCTTTCTTAATGCCACGGCAGTCCTCGACTGATATTTGAAACAAAGGATCCGCGAACTTTGTAATATATAATAATTCTACGCTTTGGTAATTGCAATGGCCCGCCATTCTGCACGCATCTTCAACTGTCCTTTCGGCGACCCACTCAACGGCCACCATACAGGCTCTGCCTCGCTTGCGTCCAATAAGTCACGGAGAGGAATAGACATATATCCCAATGTCGAATTTTTCACGCTGGCATCCGATAAATACACCATTAACGTTGTGGTGAGTTTTCTAGCACAAATAAAATCATAACAAGAATTCCAAGTAGGTTCACATGTATTCCGGCAGACGGGAGTAGAGAACATGGGCGTGGGACCGTCTTCGTCGCACATCCATTGGACCGAGGCTCTTGGGTTAGGCTTTCTACGAGGCGTGGATCGTTGTAAGCCATGGGCCTCGTATAAAAGTAAACGAACGATACCAACATCTAATGCACAAAGTCAATCGAGATCTCCGCGACCGATGACGGTAGCCTCACCAGAGGGGTGGTCCGTTGTCTGAGTTGGACTGAAAGAGACGGAGACCAAGATCTGACCGCGTACGCGTCCGCGAGGAGACGTTAATGGCAAAGTCACGGTGTCCTGGTCCGGAGCGTCAAGAATGTGATCAAGGGAGAGAAATGCTGAGCCAATAGTGGGCGCTTGGAAGAACCTGATGCGGTTCTTTACAGCGAGATGTAGCCCAGAGTCCAAAGAGGAAATTGGTATATGTAGTGTCTCTGTCAACCAGTTGGGATCGTGCCTACTCGACGCGTTAGGGATTCAAGGAATGGGGGGAAGGCAGCTGGCGAACGTATGACGGCAAGGATTAGTGTAAAATTTCTGTTCGCCAACATCGGTAGTAATTTTGACGAAAGGGTTAAAGGGTATCGTGAGGGCGGCCTTGGACAAATGGGCTGATTGCACAGTAATGCGGACAACGCCGAGTATTTGGTTGTCAACGATGGAAAGAAACTCTTCAGAGTCTCCGGGAAGAAGGCATGAGCAGAACGTGGTTTTCTAGATTTCAATCGCGTCAAAGTAAGAGAAGTGGTACTAAACAACAACAACATACCAACTTCGTCTGCATAATGATGGACGTGCATCTCACGGCCACAGATTATGCATATATACATGTACGAGACACGTTGAGGGCGGTTGGCAAGGCCACATGTGGTTGCAGCGAGGGAGAGGAGTAACGAGTTCGATCACTGTACATCCCGCCCATGACGATCCCAACGCCGGATCTTTCTCATCTCCGGCCTTCAGACTATGTCAAGGTTTATGAGCCAGCAGGTCACTAACCGCATGTTCTCGCTCTGTTCAATACTGATTTTCCACGATAAGAGGACACTTTCTTGCTGTTGGACGCGTTGGAACAGGATGCCGAGTATCTCAGAGATCTACATCCCCGCATCTGCATGGAAGTCGGGTAACACTCATTCTCTACGCGTCGCTAAATGTCTTATACATGCACAAGGTCTGGTTCCGGATGTGTTTCGTCTTTTATGGGAGCAATATTGGGATCTTCATCTCGTGAGTCACCTCGTCTTTCACATACACCCAAAGATTATTGACGCGCAGTCGCAGTGTATCTGTGCACCGATATAAATCACCATGCTTGTATATGTACTGTCCGGACGGGCGTTCAGAACAAGGTGCGCGTCTTTTGTATGCACTAGTATCGTCTGTAATCTCGCGTTTCAGATCCCTTTGAACGTCGTTGAAACATCGTTTTCTCGCGCGTTATCCTGTCGTCTTCGGCATTCTGTAGACGTTCTGTTATTCAACCCACCCTATGTGCCCACCATTACCGAAGAGGCCTTGGATGCGCAAGACAACCGCGATATTCAAGGGTCTTGGGCAGGCGGACAAGCCGGGATGCAAGTGACCAACTCCTTCCTGGAGACGGTGCATGTTCGCCTTTCAAACCATATATAATTCGTCAATCTCAATGCCTATAGGAACTTCTTTCACCTCGAGGTGCCTTCTATCTGGTCGCTCTGAAACAAAATGACATCCCAAGCATTCAACGAAAGATGTTGGAGCAATATGGGCTCCGAAGCTGTGTGAGCTTCCAGAATAGCAGTACTTTTTGACCTGTCGTTTCAACCTTCTTTAGATCGTTCTTCAATGGCGTGCAGGCGGCGAGCATCTTTTTATCGTCCGCTTCTGCCGCAGTATTTGATAAGTTCGGTAGGTCCATGACAAACCCTGCCAACGTGAAATCTTCACGAACAGGGAGAGAAGAACGTTAGTAATTTATCATTAATTATTACAATTCTGCCCATCCACCGTCCGAATTGTCCCCTCCTGTGACCAAGGCTAGAAAGAACACAATTGCACTGGCACCGAGTCTCATCCCAAGGCCACGATATAACTGTCCGATACCAGTGTGCCGCAACCAGCTTTCGCCTTCTCGTTCGGGACGGGTCTCGGTATTGCTTGACCTGCGTCTCTTTTGTCGCCGAATAATGGGTAGGTCGGAGCGTTCTTCGGTGATGATGTGCCACAAAGTGTCGACGACTCCATTGTAGGGTGCTGGCCGCAGTTGAACGCAACCATTGATTGGGGCTACGCCACCGCGCGTCTGGACTTGCAGACGTCGCCGTATTGTTTCAAATGGAAGCGTGATGAGGAGACCCAGGCAGCTCCCAGCCAATTCGGCAAAGCCCCAAATGAGAGGACTGCTATCCTCTGAAATGTTGGCGCCTATGTACGATGCCAAAATTCCAGGCAGAGCTAGAGATACGACAGGACGCAGAGCAGTATCAATGAGCATGGAATGAGAAGCTGTGGATGGAGATAGACGCCTTTGAAACCGCCCTCGTTGCGAATGATTTGAATAAGAGCATCTATGGGACCAGTGTATGTGCGGTAGCCTGGAAGGAAGGATTGCACGATGAGTCTAGTGCGAACAAGGTCAAGGGGTGACAGGAGGAATCCCGTGAATACGTGAGAGACAACGGGTAGTAGAAGGGGTGGTTGGTGAAAGAAGGGAGTTGTCGGGAAGAATATGGCTTGCAAGATGTTGTGAACGACGGGTTGAAACGTCGTGGAAAGGACTTCTGTGACACACGAAGTGAGAAGGCCTGTGAATGAGTGATGAGTAAACAACATATTGAGTCAATAGATGTGAGTTACCTTTCCACAATGCGAGCCATCCCTCTCCACGGAAACGCCCAATGCGTTTAATCATACCCCAAACACCGTTCGCGCTGCCTACCGGTATGACATATTCTGATTCTTCCTGGATGGATCTCCGACCATGCTCGTCGGTTTGCGGAGGGTGTGCTACCTTTGGGGTTCCCTCTGGATCGGCAAAGTAGGATTCATTCTCGTTTGAAGAGTCACTCAGCTGAAATGAATGAGCATTTGAATTCTGACCAACTGAATGAACTGACTGCATCGTCGTCGTCTTCCGTGTCTGCGTCGAGGTCGTAATCATGGGCTTCACGCGGTATCCACTGTACTTGGAGAAGCATCTTGCCAACCTCCCAGGGCATTGCAATCGCGCTGCTCGTGTACTGTAGCACGGCTGAAGCAGCAAGGGCTCTTAGCAGCTCTACTGCGTTGATACCGCCGCCGTCATTAAGATCTGGGGAAAGGTCGAATATAGAATTTGTGGCTGGTCGCGTTGACCATTGGAACGACGAGCTTGGCGTCGGAGGTGAGGGAGTATTCGGATTTGACGGAGGAGCGGATTGGGGAGGAACGAAAGACCAGGCTGACGATGGAGGACTGTAGAGATCTCGGAGGGAGGGTGGCGTCGAGCTCATGGCATTGATGAAGCGTTTCGGAGCAGTGTAGCTTCTTGTGGCCAAGAGCTGACTTCGGCTTCTGTAGAGGCCGTAGCCAAACAATGTAGAATTGCGTTCTTAGGGTGCCCCATAACACGTTGTATATTCAAAGTAAATTCAGTCAGTGTGTTCAACGTTCAACGCAGATATATGCGCTACAAAGAATAAATCTGCAGCCGTTTACCGCAAAATTTGCATTTCATCAGGTACCGCAAGTGACATCACACATCTTGTCCGGTTTATTGACGGACACAAATAAATACTGTCGTCTGCTCCATTCCACGTTCTCTTCCCATCCTGATCCTCTCTTTCCCATCTACTTCATGGCGACCAACGGCGTTGCCAATGGCAATGGCCAAGCCAATCTCGACACTTTGAAGCGAGATGAACAACGCGTCCCCGTCCACTCTTTCGATCCCGACGCTTCCCCCACAGACAAGGCCGCTGCTGCTGGCAAGGCTCGCGACCAGCTCAAGAGTGTTTCCGCAGCGTCTGAAGCGCCTGAGCGAGGTAAGACTTGTGGTTCTACATACCCCCCCCTCAAACTTAGCCACCTTTCAAAGGCCTTCAATTAGACCAAAGCACTTCCTCTGTCGTACCCACTATCACCATCAACGGGGCTGAAGCCGACAAGCCTCCACCAATCAAAGTCGGCGATTCTCCTCCACCAGAAAGTGTGGAACCACAACCGCCATCACCTCCGGGGGCACTGCCTGAAGCTGCTGCGCCATCTATTCCTGACTGGTACCGCGTCGGATGGCGGCAGGTCTCAGGAATAGACGAACCGCCTCTTTCTGAAGGCGCCGAGAAGGACAGGGCTGTTCTCGACCTGTTCATTTCCGACCAGTATTATGGTACTTGGTATCATAATGCTGCACTCATTATCTTTGTGCGTTTTCTTCTCCGATCTAACCACTCTTTTTATCGTTAACGCCTCAAACAGGCTGTCTTTGTCACACATTTTCTTACTCGTTTTCATTTCGGCTGGGGATGGATATTTATAGTGCTTGCTGGGTGCAACACGTATTACACGACCTCCATGCAACGCGTTCGACGCAATGCTCGCGATGACATCCAAAGAGAGCTTGTCAAAACGCGCTTAGCTTCGGAACACGAGTCGGCTGATTGGATGAACAACTTCCTCGATCGCTTTTGGCTCATCTACGAACCTGTCCTTTCCGCCACTATCATTAGTTCGGTGGATCAAGTTCTTAGCTCATCCACTCCCGCGTTCTTGGACTCATTGCGCCTTACGACGTTCACTTTGGGAACCAAGGCACCGCGCATTGATAAAGTGAGGACTTTCCCGAAAACACCTGATGACATTGTCATGATGGATTGGGGCATCTCATTCACTCCTAACGACACGATGGATCTGACACCCAGGCAAGCTGCTCATAAAGTCAATCCAAAGGTTGTTCTTTCCGTACGCTTAGGCAAAGGCTTTGCGACCGCAGCTATGCCGATTCTAGTCGAGGATATCACTTTCAGCGGTCTCATGCGAATTCGCATGAAGTTGATGTCCAACTTCCCTCATGTCCAGATAGTCGATCTTTGCTTCTTGGAGAAGCCTGTCATCGACTACGTACTGAAGCCCATAGGCGGTGAGACTTTCGGATTTGACATTGCCAACGTGAGCTGCTCATACCCATATTACCTGTCAAAACTGACAATTTTAACAGATACCTGGTCTGTCCTCCTTTATTCGTGACATGACCCACGGAACCCTTGGGCCCATGATGTATGATCCCAACGTCTTCACGCTCAACCTGGAGCAACTTCTTTCCGGGACTCCTTTGGACTCTGCTATCGGTGTTCTGCAGGTTACTGTCCACTCCGCCCGCGGAATTAAGGGCACGAAGATCGGCGGTGGAACACCTGATCCCTACGTCGCGCTAGCAATCAACAACCGCGCCGAGCTTGCTAGGACCAAGTATAAGAGTAACACGTATGTCGGGATTATCTTGACGTTCACAACGTTAAATGCAAAGTTTATAGGTACAATCCCACCTGGATGGAAACCAAGTTCATTTTGATTAACTCGTTGACGGAATCTTTGATACTCAACGTCTGGGACTATAACGATCATCGAAAGAACGCGCTTCTAGGATCTTCGACGTTTGAGCTGTCTCGTCTTCAGGACGACGCTACACAGGAAGGCATCGAATCCGCGATTCTCAAGGATGGGAAGGACCGAGGCGAATTGAGATATGATGTTTCGTTCTTCCCCGTTCTCAAGCCAGAAGACGGAGAGGACGTTGTTGACACTAGTACGTTCTTGGGCATGAATCAATTGTGCTATCTGCTTACAGCGCGCAGCTGTTGGCATCGTACGGCTTACCATCCATCAGGCGAAGGACCTCGACGCATCCAAGTCTATGTCTGGAGATCTCAATCCGTTGGCCAAAGTCTTCCTTGGTGACACGAAGACTCCCCTTCATATCACGAAGAACTTCAAGCACACCAATAACCCCGTCTGGGAGTCCGCTCATGAATTCATCTGCGCGAACAAGACGAGTTCGGTCATCACGGTCAAGGTCATCGACGATAGAGATATCTTCAAAGACCCGGTTATAGGATACATGAGCATCAAGTTGGAAGATCTACTAGCGTCCAAGAAAGAGAACGTTGATTGGTTCCCTCTGAGTAACTGCCAGACGGGCAAAATCCGGCTGTCCGCAGAGTGGAAACCTCTTAATATGTCAGGAAGTTTGCATGGTGCTGAGCAGTACACACCACCGATCGGTGTTGTCCGACTCCTCCTTGATAGGGCCACGGATGTCAAAAATGTAGAAGTTGCTTTGGGCGGCAAGGTAAATTCCATCCAGCCAATTTGATATCTTGCCTGAAATTTCGTGGCAGAGCGATCCATACACCCGTGTTCTTGTCAACAACGTGACTATGGGACGAACGGAGGTAGTCAACAACAGTTGGTCCATTTCCTTCAATGATTGCCCGTAATGCTCACCATTCTTTAGACCTCAATCCCGTTTGGGATCAGATCATCTACATACCTGGTGCGTTCGTTTGTTACGTGAATGCGCTTTTCGCTAAATCGTCCTTGCCAGTACATTCCCTCAAGGAGACCATGCTGTTGGAGTGTATGGATTATCAGCACTTGACCAAGGTTCGACCTCTGATCTCATTTTGCGTGCGTCATTGACGTCTTACAGGATCGCTCGCTAGGCTCTGTCGAACTTCGCGTCTCGGAATTGGCTTCAGAGAATGATGATCCCAAGTTCCCCTTTCAGTCTACAGGGGTGAAAGAAGCTACTGATCCCCTACGCTTGGACAAGGACGGAACCTTCAAAGGGCAATTGCATTATCGGGCAGAGTTTGTTCCCGCAATGAAGTTGAAGGGCATGAAGTTCGACGGTCACACCAATGAGATGCAACAGGCGGCTAATCAGGAATCCGACGGAGAGGATGGGGGGGTAGTCATCGATAACGACAGATCCTCCATGTCTTCTTCCGATGAAGAAGTTCAGGCTGTACCACCCGGCGTCACTATCAGTGGGGTGCATCGCCACACCAGGAATGCCAAGTCCACTGACACGACCGCTACTACTGCCACGAAAGCGAGCGCCGTCTCTCGAGAGGAGAAGAAGCCTGAAGAGGGCATTGAAATGAGCCACGACGAGCTTCTGACGCACCGTGCGCTCTGTTGTCTGTCATCTCACGCTATCTCACGTCTCTTGCAGAATCAGGCATCATCATCTTCAACGTCGTTTCTGGCCAGCTCAGCAAGAAAGCCAGAGTGGAGGTTCTTCTGGACGATGGATATTGGCCTTGTTTTAGCACTAACCGCGCCAGAAGTACCAAAGCGCAATGGGACTATGTTGGAGAAGGTTTTCTCAAGGAACTCGACTTCGGCCAAGTCTGGTTGAGGTTGAACGAGGCTGACGAAGGTGACAAGGACGATGTCATTGCTGAATGGAGGGGAGACGCAAAAGATTTCCTCAAGGCTACTATGGTGAAGTTTTCGCAATCGTGAATTAACGAGATCTTAATGTTTTTTGTAGACTGGGCCACAAACCTTCACTCTCACCGGAACTGATGATCATGATCGTACATCCTTGGTCACCATCGAGTCCCGATATGTTCCTGTTCCTGTCAAGCTCGAGCCCCGCGAGAGTATAAACAGTACGTTGTTATGCTCATCTTCGTGAACCTCAATTACATCAAGTGTAGATCAGGGTGTTTTGCGTCTTGATCTTCTCTACGGTCGCGATTTCGTTGCCGCAGATAGGGGAGGTGTGTGATAGTACAATCGTTCCATGCCTTCTACTCATCTTTTCTCGTAGGAAAATCCGATCCTTATGCAGTTTTCACTCTCAACGGGCAAAAGGTCATCAAATCTCAAACCAAGAAGAAGACCCTCAATCCAGAATGGAACGAAGAATTCATTATCTCGGTGGTGCGTTTGATATCACGAATACATTTTTTGGTTCGAAGCTCATTGACGATCACAGCCATCCCGTGTCGGAGCTGACTTTACGGTGGAAGTCTTCGATTGGAACCAGCTGGAACAGGCGAAAAGCTTGGGAGAAGGTCGTATTGACTTAGCGGAAGTGGAGCCCTTTGAGGCGTTGGAACGAGACATTCAATTGTCGTCTGCGAAGCATGGGAAGAAGGGTCAAGTTCATCTCCGCATGATGTTCCAGCCAGAGATTATCGCCAAGTCTAGGCAAAAGACTTCTACGTTTTCATCAGCAGGTCGGGCGATGACACAAATAGGCGGCCTTCCTGTCTCTGCAGGCAAAGGGGTGATTCATGGAATAACGGGATTGTTTGGCGGTAAGGACGACGACGAAACGCGCCACACGCATCATGCGCCTCCGATGCCGAGTGCTCCAGCTGGCCAGGCTTCGCATCCCATCGGTCAACCAGACAGCGAGGGATCCAAGGCCTTCCCTTCTGTCAAGTCAATGAGCTCTCTTGAGGGCACCAGTCAGGAGCCTGGTACTCTGAGAGTGACGGTATTAGACGCGAAGGATTTGTCCAGCAGCGACTCTAAACCCTATGTCACCATCCGTGTCGGGGATCGAGAAGTGAAGACCAAACACGTCGCTAAAACTGCCACACCTGAATGGTACGTGAAGATGGATGCGCCGTTACCCGTGGGAACTGAAGGTTTTTGCAGGAATGAGTCGTTCACGTTCGCAGCGGGCCCTTTTACGGCAAAGCTATTCCTGTGGATACATGGCCATAAGACGTTAGGAAAGGACCACCTCCTTGGGGACGGCGAAATAGATGTAAGCTCCTTTGGAACGGGCTGAAAAAAGTACTGATTGAGACCTATAGATTTGGAGACACATACAATCGGACATCGTGTCGGGGGCGGATGTGCTATGTGAGCTGCGAGACGGACAGGGTCTCATGAAGCTTCGGCTGGAGTTTGATCCAACTGCCAACCCACTGAGGCGTTCATCAATGTCTTCGAGGGAAATCACCCACCGAACAGCATCTATAGCATCTCCATCACGCTTTAGCATTCGAGGGAAGAGGCCAGGGACGGAGAACGACGATGATTGATCGCTTTCTTGTTTTACTTTGTGTAGCACTACGGACGATATCTCTATGAACATTTTAATGCACCCTGTTCTTCTTAGAGCCTGTTCGGATACCGCCACTCGCGGAAAGTGGACGTGGAAAGTGGGCTCGGAGGTCGGGCCGGGCGCGTCCGACCTCATCCAAGAGCGATGCATTGGTGAATATCTGATGCGTACCATTGAGAAACATGGTGAAAGTGACCTCTTGGAGCTGCTTGAACTACTCTTGCCCTTTTTTGATCATATCTGTAGTGTTCTTCCATGTCTTCAAGCTTGTATCTACTACTTACTGTGCAGGGGCCATGAATGTATTGTTATTCTGATGTGTTTATTGTCTGTGAAATCACATGGGGCTTGGCGTGGATGGGGGGAAGCAAGGAGGACGATTGGAGGACGGGGCACCAGCAAGGATCTTAGAATGGTCATGACATGCTCAGACACGGCGCTTCTTCTGGACAAATTATACTGATAACATGTTTTATAGCACTTGAACTAGTCATTTACATTGGCACAAGCACAACAATGGCATTTCTGGCACACTTGAGCGCGTTTCTTTGTGGAGCGGCGACCTCGGACAACGCCCGGTCCGACCTCCGAGCCCACTTTCCACGTCCACTTTCCGCGAGCGGCGGTATCCGAACAGGCTCTTATTAGCTTGTAGACAGGTGGTTCCCAACTTTTTGTATGCCCAGACCGGATCGGGGTTCCGAATCCCCTGATAAAAACGATCGGTTGGGGAAGTGTACCTTCCGTTTCCTACCATGTCAGATAAACCAGTCTCCGTGGTGCCCCTGCTAGCTCGGGCATTGCACCGAATCCGTTCAACGCCTCCAAGAATCATTGCCTCACCTCCGACGCAGCCTCGCCGAGCAGCAGTCGCCATAGTCATACGCGTCGTTCCACCTCCCGATGCGAACCTTCCCAGCACGTCCACTGCTCCGCCAGCCCTTTCCGAATTCTTCCAACTAGACTGGGTGAATAATCCAAATGCCCGCGCCGAAGTCCTTTTTTTGCAAAGGGACAATCCCATCTCAGACGATGGTTCTGTAGCCAAAGCTAACCCTCGAGCAAAGGAAGCACACGTAGCGTTTCCTGGCGGCAGAACTGATCCTGACGATGAAGGAGGCGCATACACTGGTGTGTATTATATTGTGTCGGAAAGCTTTGTCTCACGCCTTATAGCTCTTCGTCAAACTTGGGAGGAGATTGGCATTGACCTTGCTGAGCGCGACTACATGTGCATCGGTCAGCTCGATGACCGTGAAATCACAACTTCTCTCGGGAAGCGCCTGCTCATGATTCTGTCGCCTTTCGTTTTTCTCCAAGTATCCCCACAGGCGCCGCCTCCCGACCCGGTTCCATCCACCGCTTTGCACTGGATTCCCCTTGCGTCCTTAGTATCCGCCAACCCCGCTCCCCGTTGGTCTACTGTGACGGTTGATGCAGCTTCACGTCTGGCCCCAAAACATTCCACTGCCCTGCGTCTTCTCGTGCGCATCCTTATTGGGAGCATGGAGTTCCCGGCCATTGTGCTAGAGAACAAGAGCACTGCGCATGTGCTCAAACTTTGGGGTTTATCTCTCGGCATGACACTGGACTTGATGTCATACATGGTCCTTCCTACGCCCTCTTCCAAAAGCGAAGTCGATCCCGAGATTAACATTGACAGCGGTCGCTCATCTCCACTTTCCCCTGTCATGTACCTGCCCTATCAGAGTGAGGTTCCCGGTATGCGTATGGAAGTTGTGGCGCCTAGTCTAGCGAGCGTGTTTCCACGCTTCTCGTATCCTGATGTCAATTTTTGGATTTGGTGAGTGTGTAATAATGATGTCAATGACCACTATCTCACCAGATTAACGTTAGGGTATTCGGGAAACGCTATCGAGAAGTGATTCGTGGGTGGGAAGCAAGTGTGCGTTCTGGAGGTGCCAACGACCGAAGGCAAGCCCCCCTTTTTGATCTTTAAAGTTTCCTTACTGATTGACCTCGCCTTCCAGGATCAACTGGTCTGGATCAGCTTTGAGTACTTTCTATGCCGCCATCCGCAAAGCTCTGGTTGTTGTAATTGTTGCTCGTGCTTTGGGATTGCTCTTTGGATTTGCGTTTGCAGGATGGTGGCTATTTGCGGCTTGAGAAACCCAGACGATAACATTATTTCGCTATTCAGCATTATGGGTGTATTAACATTTGTAGACAAGTTTGTCAGGTACGCGTATGACGACGTGGAAAATGATGCTCGCGTGTAACATGTAGTATCCATCCATGGCGGTCAGGATTGACGGTCAGACCGTCAAACATGCAATTGTGCCCCAAGCGATCGCAACGAAGGATATCAGTCACCCGGCGTTTTTGGTGCTGTACCCGGTAACGATTGACGCTCGTTGCTTCGTCACGGACAGACTGGTCCCAATTGTCGTACTCTTCACGCGACACACGCTTCTGGAAGTGCTCATGGAGGCCCATAAACACGTCAATACAGCAGATTCCGTCCATGTTGACAATGATGATTCGCTCTAAGGGAAGCGGTCTGCCATCGAGGTTCAGACTGTTCACAACTAGGTGCGTGACAAACGGAAACGTCGCTGGCTGGTGCTTATCTGGATCAGACAAGGGTGCTAGTGGGCCATCCTGTGGATTTATCCATATCGTGTCAGGATGAACACCCACATCCCAGCCGACAGCGCACGATATTCCTCCATCATTATGAGTGAGCCACGGATTCAAATAGCATTCCCAAGGAAATGGCAGACGTGCATTGAGCTCGGGTCGTTTCCACGTTTGAGGGCGCGATGGAAGAGCCGGGTGACGGATTCCTGGCACCCAACGCTCAGGATGTTCGATCTGCTGTCCATCTATGGAACAATGGCATTCGAGCTGGAGAGAGAGAGCTGTGAAATGCGTACCTGGGTTTAAACCTCGTAATGCGTAATACAACTCTTCGATGTCTATGTGCATCAATGTTTGTAATCGCGGTGCTGTAGAAGTCGCTTGAGTGGCTCACAGCTATGATGCCAAAGGCACTCACATTGATTGTGAACATGTATACCGTTGATGTTGGGGCGCGCATAATAGCCCCAAGCCTTCCATTCAGAGAGTGGAATTGGTGGATAACGCGGCATGGGCGGATCCAGTTCATATGGGTGGTACATTGGTATCTCATGGACAAGATCCATTCTGTTACGATCTTCAACAACTTCAGCTGTATTTGTTGACCAAAATACAGAACGAGACTCACGCAATAGTCTTTGAAGCCATCTTGTCATCAGGTTCCTTTGCTGGGTGCGGCCAATGTAATGCACCTTGAGCGGTGGTGCTGTAGGCGGCCTCCAGCGTGCGTCATAAGGGTAAGGGTACATGTCGGAGGGCATTGACGCGACCTCCGACGAAACAGGCGACGGAAGCCATCGTCTATCCAAGCTTTCGACATTGCGATAAAATTTACCGTGCTTATTATGGTCTGCCAAAGAAGCGGCCATCAATGCGAACGGACTAGAAAGAGAACAAGACAGATCATCGCCTGATATGATAAGTTGAAGAGAATACAAGGGATGGGAACGCGGTCTGCACGAGGCTGTGCACTATCACCTTTCGGAGGACCTTGATGGCACATTAAGGAGCGTCTTGTACTGTCCCGCCTACCCACTACCTACCCATGCTAAGAACCATGAATTTCGAGTCAGCCCTGATAGTACGCCGGAAACTATGGGCGATACACAGAATAGGAGCCTCCATAGCGTTTTCGAGAGAATTTACATCATCTGCAGTACTTCTGTTTCGCCTTTCACACAGCAGACTGAGATAGTCGACAGAACAAGAGGTATTTTGCCATTTCCGCATCGGCTGATCGAAATCTCACGGTGTTATGGTACCTTATATCCGTGCATTCCTCCACCATATGGCCATCGAGTGCAAGATATTGTCCATTCCCCTCGAGGTCATCCAGGAAATCCTCACCTTCTGTAGTGCCAAAGACGTAGCAGCTTTCTCTCAGACCTGCAGCTTTAGCAGGGACCTGGTATATAGCTCCGATGATAGCTATCTATGGCGAGAACTCCTCATCCATGAGTTTGGCGATCCCCGGGACTCTCTTGCGCATAGGACTCTTGAAGAATGCGACAACTTGGACTACAAGAGCCTGGTACAAGGCAGGATACGCGCAGAACACATCGCTTTCCAGTCAGAGTCGCCTGCCGCCGTTGTGTGGTTCGCCGTGCAGACGTTCCTCGACATGGTCAGGACGTCGGAACCATATTCTAACCGCAGGCCAAGGCCCTCATTGGCAATGGAGCGCCTTTCCATCGTCTTATCTTCGTCCAGCATTCTCCACCGAACGTTCCCCAATCACCCGGCATTCCTCGATCAGGCCATTGCACAACTCAAGGCATACTTCATCCTCTCTCAGGTCGACGACGAGGACGAGCCCTTACCCTCTGAACATCAACGGAACAAGAGTCGCTGCTTCGCATATGACTTATCCAATTATACCCGCGAATCTAGCTGGGGACCTTATCTTGCGAACGGAGGTGTGAATTGGATCCATGTCGTCCATTTGATGAACGTGGTTTGGGCCAACCTTGCAGAACTTCCGCCGCGTCTATTTGAATTCCGCCCTCGAGTTGGGTTGGATGCCGTCCGTGCGCGCTCCGCCCCGGCTACATTCACCGACAGAGATTGGGCTGGCGTGGAAGGTGGATCCGCAGACCTATGTTTCTGAGCTCAGCTAATGTATCGACAGGCAATTGGAGACGCTATGTCTGTTTCATGGACTATCGGTATGATATCGTCTTCTCTACTGTCCTGTACTCGGGTTGACATGTATTAAGAGATCTGTTCGGTACGCGTCAATCATAATATCTGTGCCTTATACGATAATAGTAATCTTCCGCCTCTCTTTCCTTCCAGCGTTCAACGTACGCTTCGTTCAGAAAAGCGATAATCCTTCCTCATGTCATGATTTCTAGTTTTCCAATACGTTCCGCGGGCCAAAGCATATCGCCTACTTTGAGGAGAACCCTCGCTTTCGTGAGGCAACGCGTCTCATCCAGATCAATCTGAAAGTGGTCAGCCACTCCGATTTGAAGTATCATGATGACAAAGAGTTCTGTACGTACTTCCCGAAGTATCCTCCCATCCACTTCAAAGGGACGTCGCGGGGCGTAAATGGACACGAGTCTAGTGTTGAAGGCGTTGTTAGAATGGCGAATGACGGTAGCATTCGCTATCAATTCGTGAGTAGTCAGTGCGTTCTGAATAAACGACTTCATAACTGATTGCCAGAGGGAAAAGGTTTCAATGTATGATGGCGAGACGCAATGGAGGTGAAGCAACTCTGGTCTTGCTTTTGTATACCATCTCACACATTTTCAGTTCTGAAGGAATACAAGTGGGCAACGTAGGATGCGCAGCGGGTGTTGTCGGCGTATGGACAACTGTCTTGCATGACCGAGGTCAGCGCCCGTAACGCAAACGTCTCGTAATACTAACGATACAATATTTAGGTGACCCCGTGGGTAAGATCGCCTATTTCTCCATCTTCGACATTCATACTTAGATGTGTAGGTCCATTCTGGCTGTGGAAAGTTGACGATGACTATCCTGCGGAAGTTTTCGACCACCTTTAACAATACCGATACAATTCTCTTTGATTTGCTCTGCTACATATATCTTACACGTTACTGCAGTTCGGGTTCGTATGCCACTGGTACCATTCCATTCTGGAGTCAGCCCAAGGTGGATTTGAAGAATGAAACAAGACGAGAGTAAACATCTTCGAACCTGAGAGATTCTTCAGAACACCGACGAAAAAGAGGAGTCTGTTGCCTTTACTCTTTCAATTCTTCTCATTCTTGAGATCGGCACGGGCAGCGCCCCATCCATGGAACCTAAGCATGTCTTGAGATCTATCTTGGAAGCTTGATTGCGACCCACATATTGGAATAATTCTTTGCGTCGCATTTGTCGGCAAATGGCTTCTTCGATACGACCTCGACTATTTTCTCATACTGTGCGAATCAGATTAGCGTTGACGATTTGTCAAGAGTGTCTATCATACCTCATCAACAGGTTCATCGCCAGAAATGTACATGCCGAGAGGAACAGTCAACCTGCTTGCATCGTCGACAAATAACATGCTGTAGAAATAGAGTTCAGAACAAGAACTCAAGTGGATGAACATCCACTTGCGCAGGATGGAGAATGGCAACAGCATCAAACGGAGTAGATCACCACCAGAGGATACTGCTACCTTGCCGCCTAGGAATACGAGTTAGAGGAGAAAGGTGGAGGTAGAGATATAGGTACCCCAGCACATGCCGTAGATTCCCACGCGCTTAAAGCCGTTGGCCTTAAGACTCTCGCCAAATGTTTTGAGCTTGGTAATCGCAGCTGAAGGGTTGGCGGTACTGCCAAAAAAAGCTTGAAGATCGGCTTTATCTTGATCAGTTTTGGGTGGAAACTTGGCAATATCAAATGGCGCGTCGGGCTCAAAAAAGTCGGGCATATACACGATCGTGTTCAGCGTCGACGCGACAATATCAGCACCCTGTTGCGTTTGGGGAAAGAACCTGTCAAAGCGCTCGAATCGAGACACAATAACGCTATGCCGGGACGCACCCAAAGATGTCAAAGATACAGACAATGGCATTACTACTTGTCGCAGGCCCAGTGACGTATACCTTCTGGAAGCCAGCGACGGGCTTAATAGCACCTTTGGGTTGGTAATCAGATAGCACTGGGGGGATAGAGCAGCAGGCTTTGTTGGTATTATGAACCGTAGACATTCTTGCTTTAGGTGCTTGTCGGTAGAGATGGCGGAAGCGAAGCATTGCAATCACTGACGTCAAGCTTCGTCCGATTCCCACGGTCATCAGGTCACGTGTGCACCACTTAAGTAACCACCAGCGAAATTTTCTTTCAACCTTGCCACCACCGTTCTCACAGAACAACTCTCGATTCTTTACTGTGATTCAGGGTATTTGCTGTGGTTGTATAGAGGGATGCTATCGAGTTCAATTAAGCCGGAGCGCTCTTCACGCAACCCTTCGGCTGTCATGAAGAGTGCTTGACTATGCGACTCGCACACTTCACGCTCTGTACTAGTAGTACCATTCAGGCATGTACTGTTTTACAGTAGCAGTAGAACGTCAACATAGTCCTTCATCAGCGGGGTCTTCAAGTAAGTAGTACATCGTAAAGCAACGTATATCTGGATAGTAAAAGTATGTCGGTCGTGGCGCTGTTGAAGTCGTTCAGGCGTGGAGAAGTTCATGGGTGTCTGCGATGTAGCATGACACCGAAGACGGCGTAAATGAGAGCTGCAACAAATTCCACCACTAAACCCATCACGAGGTAAGGTATCCAATCGCCTTGAACAGGATTGAACTTGGCGAGAGTGGGATTGGAAGACAGTGCGTTGCCAAATGGATCCGACGAGGACCAGGACGCGAGGAATTCGTATGCCACGCGTGCACCAAGGAAAGGAAGAGCTAATGTTACGCCAGCAAGTAACTAAATCAATCGTCAACACCATGACCATCATGGAGTATCTGGCACTCACCTTTCGACGGTAGCTTCTCATAGCATAACGATGACTCCATGCCACCATTGTCATCAAGACGAGGACTAGATAGAAGGCCTAAAACAGAACCCATCAACATCTGCTATCTCACCTCCCAAATCTATCACGTACTCCGTAGACCCCTGCAGCTACGCGTCGTATAATCATACCAGCATTCACGTCTGGATTGACGTGTGTCCCTAGCATACCAGCAGCAATACTTAAACCCAGCGCAACCAGGGCCATGGCACCGGCGAAGAAATACAAGCGGCGTACGCTATCATAATCGCTGTACGATCGATACCCTCTGAATAATCTTTGAATATAGGGCGCCATTGAAAAAGTACTGGAATGTTACGCGAGAGAGATGAAGCCAATGGAAGCGAGCATCAATATGGTGAGTCCAGCATGGAAGAGCAGATATGCGGCAATAAACAGGTCTACGCTTGGATCTGTCATGGACTCCCCCGCTACAATTAGTGCGCCTCCTACAATTCGAGCTGGATTTCATTAACGAGGATGTAGTCGTTCTCGCGCAAGAGGCAGGACTCACTGAGGGCAAATATGAGAAGCAGGAACCATCCACCATCGTTACTGAACAAGTATCGAACGAAAAATAGAAGAGAGATGATAGCGATAGGAACATAGAACGCGATCTGAGCAGCGGCCATCTTTCCTCTCTCATCCAAGGCCGGCATTTTCGTCCACTGAGAGCGACGCGAGGGTGGAAGCGGACTACTACTTATATGCAAAACCAACATGATCGCATCATAGAGGTACAGCCACAGGGCCACATGATAAGATTGAAACTGGCATTGTCAACAATCGAACCGTCGTAAGTAAGGTTTCATAATCTATGTGGAAAATATGTCCTGCGTAGGGTATTTTACATTAGAAGGTGTATCGTGTCATTATCCAGAAATTGTCCCTTAAACTAAGAAGTAAATATGCACCTTGTCCATGCTAAAGAGAAACTATGGTCGCCCAGGTTTTTTCGGCACCCCTCCAGGCCTTCTTTGCTGATTTAGATATGCGGCACTTGCCCTGGAGGCATCACTGCTGCCTGCTCCATGTGCACTTCGGAACTCACCGCTGCTTCGAGGATCACTCCCACTAGGAACATCACTCCTTGCATCGCTGTGGTCACGCGGAGACGACGACGAGGTATCGTCATTGTAGCGAGGAGGTAATTCCACAACCTCGGTCCCATCTTCATGGTATACTGTAATTGGTGCGCGGCCACCATCATGGTGTACAACATAAACATGCCCAGATTGTTGTCGAGAGGTATGCGGGTCGTTCGTCACTGACGGAGAACTATAACCATGCGTGGTCGATCCAGGAGACATGGGCCCTTGTGTAGAGAGTCGCTCTTCGCCTGGCATTACGAATGGCTCGACTTGATAAGTACTCTGTGGATGATATGAAAGTGTATGGTAATTGCCAAAGGATGTGTCGGAAGGCATAGTCGGAACGGGACGATATTGAGTTCCTGTAGTACCAAGAGACCAAGGACTGTCAAAAGGATCGTGGCGCGGAGCCAGAGGATCCGTTCCAGAATCCAGTGGTGTCGAAGGCCCCAGAGCAACAAATTGGTTTTCCTGACGTTGTCGCTTTTGACGGCGGTTCAAAAACCACACAGCGGCTGCAATGCCTGCAAGAACTCCGACGACTAGACCAGCTATACCTGTTCCTACAAATTTCCCGGTCGAGGATATGTCGGAATCACTATGTCACTGTTAGCCGACCCAGGTAAGTATGGCGAACCGAGTAGCGCACCTCTCCCGCGAAGCACCGGACAGACAACCAGATTCTCCTTCACCGCTATGAAGAGGGCCATATGACCAGAAATTGAACTCTGAGTCGACTACGCTGATGAAGAAAGGAGAGGCCCATGAAAGATCGACTGTCCAATTAACAGTCGACATGTCATTGGTCGTAATGTTCACGGGAGGGTGTAAAGTAGGCGCAATCTAGAACAAAGTAAGACCAGAAAGTTCGATAATCGTTCTACTGACCGTGACGGTGTAAGGCGGCGTGCCATTCTGGGGAGTTACCGCCAAGTCGCTGCACTACATGGAATGAAACAGGTGTGCCAAGAAGAGAAGACATTTCTGTACCTGCGGAATCCATCCGTACTGGGAGAGGGGACCGTCCTATATGAAGATATTACTGTTAGAATGAATCGGAAGCCCTGATTGGTCGCACTTACCTGTACCACAGCAACAATGTCAAGAGGAGCAAGTGGAAATGAAGCATTGGCACATGAGAAACCGTCGTTGGTGTTGGGCACCATTGCATATATCGCTTGACAGCCACCGGTATATCCATTCTTGTCAAACTGAAAAAGGTGAGAATACTGTAATCTTCAACATACTCTCATCTTACCATGCAAATCTGGTACTAAGACTACGCGTCAGCGGATTAAGAAAGCATTCATGTCCATTTGTATTCACCAGAGTCCCGGGCGCGAAGGGGACTTCCCAATCCTGGATGAGAATAATATGAGGTTTTGAGTTTTTGCTCGGATTGATGACTGACAAACGACAGTCCACTTCCAGCTTCGACAATGAACGGGAACACAAAGGCGCTGAGATACCGCTGAGAACTTTGGGAGAGAATTCGGAGTACGATGCTCACGACGTATATATTTGGAGGTAATAAGGGGCGGATGGAGATGGCCTGCAGAACTTTCAGTTTACGGACAGAAGAACACTTGAGGCAAATTCATACCCAGTCGCAGAACCTCGATCCCACTGAGCCGTGGATTAAATGAAATTATGCCTTCGCCATATGGTTTAACGAACCTTGATGTGAATCGTTTCGCACTGTGCTGAGATTGCTCATGAGCGTGCAGCCGTGCCCGTCAAAGAAAAGAGCGTACTCGTAACAGGCACGGTTACCGCCTGCGAGGGGATAGCATAGTCAAAGAAGAACGACTGGGGAACGGTCAGCTGAACACTGGGTTGATGAAACCCGGCAAACCTGTTGCATATATGATCCAGACACGCCATGTAGGAAGGTGAACGCGAGAAAGAACTGCCAGCAGCGGCTTTCGTACGAATTCATGACGAACGTTGTGGTTAACGCCAAAGCGTTGCGGCTCCGGATACCTCCTGTTAAGCAACGGCAAACCCGCACATAAATCGCCAGGGTCAGGAACTTGGTAAAATAGCGACAGGTTCATTTCATCATTTAGGCCAGTCTATCAGTAGTCTTTATACAAGCGCCTAGCTGTCCGCTATGTACAATAATCGTACAAGGCACATCAAAACAACATACCGGGTACAAATACAAAGATAGGTAGAAACACATGGAGAGGAGAAAAACTTTACAGGAGATCTGGTTCTTCATAGATAGAACATTGTGTCCTTCATCTGTCCCGATACACCGTTGTGCCACATTTGCTCTGCTTCCTTCATAACCTCCTGATCTGCGTTCACCATGTTGAGGTTCACGTTGGTGATGTTGTGAAGCAGCTTGTGAATATAGCAGCGTCCTCGTTCGCAGGCCATGTCGGCGTAATACGCCGGCGAAGCCAGGCTGACGGCCTTTGTCGCGCGAGCGTAAAGGTAACTTATTTGGTGCGTCAGAGTTTGTAGTTCGTCTGCCTTGAAGCCGATTTCGTCGTGAACGACATAATAGTGAGTTGGACGTGTCGTTCCTTTCAGTCCAGCATGTGCTACACAAACATGTAAGCAGAGATAACAGAAGGAAAGACTGTTACATCCATACCTTGCAAAAAGAAGTCGAACCCAAAGACCGACGAGACGCCCTTATCCACGACTAATCCTGGCTTAGGGTTTCCATTCTGGTCCGCTCCTTTTTCATCTGTAGGATAGAATCGTGTGTGGTGACGTTTCCCGCAGACTATGATTGTAAGTTTGGGCATGTACTTCTGCGTGGCTGTGTGAAACTTTCTGAACGCTGCATGCATGGCAGGCATTTCTTCAGCCACCACTGTCAGAAGTTGACCCTACAGAGGTGTGTAAGAATGGAAAAGCTTAAACGAAAGGAGACCAAAAACCTCGGAAACGCCATCGCGGTAAACTATGACTCGATCCGGGAGCTTGTTTCTGTTCCTTTTCTTAAAGAGCTCTAGTCGTTCCACCATCATAGGAGCTAGATTCGTGACCATCTTCACCAAAGAGACTGAGTATGAACCTGAGTCGTTGAGATTAGTCGTACCTCTTTCTTGGACTCTTGTAGCTGCATACTCGCAGGGTACTGGGAAAAATCTATGTCGACGCTCGCACAAACTGCGGCGATAGATGGCGTCCCTTTGACACTACCAGGACCCGGATGCGTTACATCGATACCGACCAGCATGGTCGGCGTCTTGTGCAGCCAACTCATGCTATGTTTGTCGAGGGAGTGACTAAGACGACGAGGAAATGAGAGCATCAGCCAAGTATTTGTCAAGATGAAGATGAACGAACTTAGCACCACCCAATTTGATATTCACTTTTAACGCCACATTGGCGCAATATGCCAGCTGCCCTTTCTCTTGATGTAGAACATCAGCCTATGAACCCACACTGCTTCGCAGGAGCATACGTACCTTGCCGGATTTTCCCAGCGTGAGCGCAAACCGTAGGGATGTCAAGCCACGAATCACACAGATACTTGATTCCAGAGTAGATGTGCTTGTCACCGTTGGAAAGGATGACCAACACAAAAGACGGCTTCTTGCCGCCCGCCTTAATGCCTGTCCTGATGTCGTCGATCGCTTTCGAGCGCACAGAGTCGTCTTGTTCCTTTGGAGTAAGCTTCGCATAAAGAACGGCGGAATGTGGGTCCACCGCCATCCCACTGCTTCTACAGGTCTGCGCAAAGGTATCAACAGTTCTCTTGAGCTCGGGGTCGTTCGGCCCGTTGAACTCGTCCCTCCCGTTGTCCACCACGCAAAAAACGACCCAGTTCGTAAGTCTACTACACCTCAAGAACTTCAGACGTTTTAAGTTCCAACTGGCTTTGTCGATCTCCACAGGGCCGGAACCCGCACCATAGGAAAGGCTGGGGGTGGGCAGAATACGACCCGGGAGCACTGTCATTTCGGTGCCAATATTGATGCCGAACGAAGTTAAAGCGGGTGCACCTGTACGGAAGCCCAGTTCTTTGAGCCCCGCCGACATGATTGTCTGTGCATTAATATTTGGCCATTTGGCCGCAGCTGTGATCATCACAGAAGTGCATTCGTCGCTGAGCTTTCCTCGAAAGGGTTGGTTGGGCAATATTTCGCATACTTCTGGGGGGAGCAAATTGGCTTTGGTTCCACCCACGTCGACAAGGGGTAGTTCAGGATATCGAAGTCTGATATTGTACTCTTTGAGTTGACCATAAGCATTGAGGCGGAAACGATAAGACGACACGCACTCTTCAAGAAATATGATTCAACGGAAACCACTCCTTTAAGCTCAGCACAATCAAACCTATGTTGACTAGGAGTGAGATTGGTGACAGATTTCACTGTCTTCTTGTAGCCAAGATGAGTCGCCTTGACGCGTACACCCTTAGCGAAAGCGGTGAATCTCGCGCCATAACTCGCCCTACCAAAAGTTTTCATAGCGTCGGCTAAATTACCGGGCACTGAAGGATGGACGACTCAATGGCATCATCGGACTTTTTCGAAAGAGAACATACCATAAAATGCGGTGGTACAGACTGTACTGACGTAAATAACAGAGCCAGTCGAGGCTCAAACACACTACTCACCGTTGACGTTTACCATCAGCTGTTGGTGAGTGGGACGTATGGACGAGTAGAAGCCTCTCAGAGCTTCAAGACCACCTCCAAGAGATACTGGAGGAGCCGCACTTGCGAAAAAGAAGCGATTCCTCCCTACGAGGACACCTCCTCCCGCTGTGGTTCGGTTCGGGTGTGCGGCGAGAATGATGTTCAAAGCAGATATGATGGGAAGAATATCATATCCACGGTATCCTTCTTGCCCAGCAAGGTAGCTGAAAGAACAATCAACATTGAGAAAAAGAGCCAAGGCATGATATTCACTTGAGTAAGTGGGAAGTATCTATGTTCTGCACAAAGTTGATTGATAGCACATATTCCTTGCTGTTCTTGGTAGGGCCCGACTCGTCTTCGTCGAAGAACAGGACACGGATCATCAATGGCTGCGGAAGTACTGATGCAGCTACAAGTTTGGACGCGTGGTCATGCGCCACATTCCCTTGTAAACCATTAGACGCCCATTCGGGGGTTTTCTCGGCTAGCTGAAATATCCGGCGCTTGACACGGCGATTTGAAGTACCCGCAGTGGGAGCTATAGAAACATCGTATTCGTAGATAGCACGCCTTGGTATCTTGACGGGAAAGAAATTTGCACGAAGCTTGACCTCAGTTCCAATAGAACCAAATCCAGGGCGCAAGGGCAGCTCGGTGGCAGAATTGAGATTCCAGGAGCGAAAGCTGTTCACTAAAGCGGTGTCAGAACCGTCCACGAGTCTAGCGTCGATATTGGCAGTAGTTCCTGGAGAAAATATGCTGAACCTAATCAAAGGACGGAAGTTTCTACATTGAGCATAACTTACCCTCCACGTTCTGACGAATGAGCGGCACCTCCGCCACGACCGCCTCGCCCGCCGCCACGGCCTGGGCCACCGAAGCCACGGCCTCGGTCTCCGACACCGCGGCCGGAAAATGGAGCGCCACGGCCTCTGCCACGATCGCCTCCTCTGTTGGCCATTTGAGATGATGGTGGTGAAAGGCTAAAGCTTGGCACTTTCGCGGGATCGGTCTCACGTTCCGTGCCGAATCTGCCGAATTTCAATCAACACAATAGTAAAGACCCCGTGCCGCTGCTGAGGCGGCGTAAACGCAGCAGGCATGCTGATGACGCAGGGCTCACTTGTCCTTGACCGACTACTCTCCCGTCACTTACTCCTCCATCTTATCCTTCAACATCGAACGCGGTACGCATCATGAAATCACCAGTCCCTCAGCCTTTGCCCAAAGAAACTATAAAAGGTACTCCCACACTGACTGCACTTCTCGGCATTGTTCAACGTTCTGTAGCGGCAAAAATCTGTACGCTCTCTGTGTCTTGTATTGAAATTCCGGACCAATCGTCGCATTCCAGTCAAATCATTCGTGGATGGTCATAACAATGGACTTGACAATGTCATCCCGTACGTACTTGTTCTAAATGGTGCCACACCACTTAATCTGGGTAGCCGTCATGTTCTCGAGAATGCCAAGGGATTTGCTTTGTTTACAGTCATGAAAGGTCGGCGCGTATTTCGAGGCGATCGAATATCGCACTTACAGGCTCCAAGCTGGATTCGTGTTCTCCGCTCGTGCTGGTAGCGGCGTGGTGATTGCTCGACTTGATGATGGGTCATGGTCATGTCCTAGTGCCATAGGAACCGCAGGTGCTCAAGCTTCTCAGAATACACCCGTGTCTCTAACGATATCTCCTAAGGCATTGGCTTCGGCGCCCAGGTATGTTCTCAGTTCATTGAGATTTTTGATTGACACAAGCCATGCTCTCTTTCTTCTCCACTTAATACACCCTTCCGTAGACCGGCGCTGAACTCACCGATTTTTTGATCGTGCTCAACTCTCGCTCAGTAAGTCCCTTTCATGCTTCTGCTGAGAAACATCATCCATGGTCTACAGGCGGTTAGATCCTTCATGGCAGCCGGTAGTCTTACATTAGGCGGAAATATGTCCATCGCTGTGGGTCCCTTGGGAAGGAATGGAGAGGCCGTTGGTAGCATCAACACTGGGTGATTAGCCTTGTCTTCGTTTCTTCCGTGCCATCTAATTTGCCTATTTTCCAGCGGAAAAGTCGCTGCAATGTACAGCTACTCGAAGACGCGTGGCCTGTTTGGCGGCCTTTCCGTTGAAGGGTCAGTCATCGTTGAACGGCAAGACGCCAATGCGCAGGTGCGCATCAATCTTGCTGAACCTGCGTTGAAAGCCTTATGCTTTCAAGGCATATGCGAATCCCCACGTCACTGCAAAGTTATTATTGAGTGGTGCTATCGATCCTCCTCCTTGGACTGCGCCGCTTATACAAACACTCAATGCCTGTACCGGAATGCCTGGTAATCGTCAATGGGTCAATGATGGGGGTAGCCTAGACTCTCCGGGATATGCCTTCAATGGGCTTGGCTCCAGCGCCCCTCAGACACCCGCACAACTCAAGAAGAAGAAAAAGGCAGACAAAACTGCCTTTCCTCCTCCGTCTTGGGGTCAAGAGATGCAGAATGGTTCGTATTTCTTCAATGAAGGCGAATTCGCAGACCCACCGAGTAACCGTTACCCCACTGCGGATACACCCTCATGGCAGCGCGATACTTCTGCCTCAAACGGCTTTTCCACCCACTTTGAATCCGACTTTGTTGCCCCGGATACGAAACAGACTCACAAGGCCAGCCAGTCACTTTCAGCAAAGCCCGTTACCAACACGTCGACTGATTGGTTTGATTCTTTGGATGCATCTTACACTGCCTCTCCCACGAGCATGTCTCATCAAAGGTCTATGAGTCTTGCTTCGCCGTCTTCACAGTTACAGTGGGGTAAACATGATGACCGCGATCCTCCTCCATTCATTTCGTCCAAGCCTGAACTCACCAAGCCTTTGGGGGAAGGTGTGGGCAGAGCGATCGCTTTGTACGATTTCAAAGCTGTCGAGGTAACTATTCCTTACTGTTTTCAGTCCGTCGTGCTAATACTTGCCTTCGGTTAGTCTGGTGATTTGTCATTTTCGAAAGGCGATGTGATCACCATCCTCCAGAAGAGCGACAGTTCCGACGACTGGTAACGTCGACTATTATTCTCATTTACCACTCTTACACGCTGCAGGTGGACGGGAACTATTGATGGCCGACGAGGGATATTCCCCGCCAACTTTGTGGAAGTTATCTAACAGTGTATATCTAGCATTTCGATCTAACTTAGAAACAGAGTAATGATCAGCGTCTACCTGTCATAACACGGCTCAGTAAAGCCTTCAGTCAGACAAGAAGTAGTCTTCATCGATATCCACTTCGTGAGTTATTTGACCCTTGGCCCACTCAATAACGCGTGGGTGAGCCGCAACCCTGACGAGTAAGACAATGAGCGTACGAAGAGAAGCCTGCATTCCTGACTTACTTGGTAGGATTAAAATTCAACACCTGGAGATTCTCCATCGTAGTTGCTCTCGACAGCGCCACATAAGCTGAGGATGATGATAAAACTGGTTACGGTCTATGATAAGAACGTTTGCTCACCTTGTCCTTTCTCGAAAGTGCTCTTTAGATCTACTTTGACGCGTTCAAGTGTTTGACCTTGTGATTTGTGCACGCTTAAAGCCCACGCTAGGATCAGCGGAACCTGTTCGAGATTGGTCACATTAGATGCCATTGGGGACCTTAGGAACGCACTTGGTCCCTCTTCGCCTCGGTCTGTCCATTAACATTTTCGACTGTAAAGTCCTGGGGTATGCATACGAGCTTCCGTCCATTAAGGAAGTGAACCAGAGGCCATTTTTGACTTGGAGGCAGTCCACGAACAGCGGCGGAGGGGTCATCAACGCCAGGACCAGCTCCGATCAGCGATGCATCCAATGCTTCAGCTGCAGTGACGAAGTCAGTCACCTTCCCAACAGAACCGTTTACGAGATGTCCCTGCTCGAGATTCTAGACCAATGGCTCAGAGTCTGGAATACGCTTGAAGCTTGATACGTTAAATTACCTTGAGGAGCATCACTTGAGCTCCGACCTGGTACGTTCGAGATCAGCTTGACTTTCACAATGATACCCAAGTACTACAGACCTTCAAAGAAACTTCGCGGGGAACCACCAAGCGATCTAGCAATTTCTCCATCGCATCCGACTTCGTGGGATTCCCATACGCATCAATCCCCGGAATATCGCGAGCCCGGTAAGTGTGCTGCTCGCCTGGGAGGTTCTTCAGTCTGCTTGAGTTAGCATTTTCAACCTCAGATCTAAGAGCGTAGCTATGGCAAGACATGAGTTAAACCTGACTTCAAGAGGAGTATATGGGTACATTTCGGTGGGACCAATCCCATCCGTGTATGTCAGTGGCCGCGCCAAGTCACGGAAGGCCTGGATAGTCTGCGGGTCCAGGACGCCAAAACGCATAGCGTTTAACATGTTGACGAAACCTAATATGATTGTTAAATAAAGCGCCGCAGGAGATGCGATGTCGCACGTTGATCCTTTTGCCTGAAGACACGCGTCAGCGTAACAGGTCTACCGACACAGGTACTCCAGCTCTTCGAGTCGAAGGCAAACGTAATGGGCATAACCTCTCCACTACGACGTTCGGGGACAGGAGGAAGCTGACAGAAGTCACCAGATAGGACGAGCTATGATATGATGTCAATCACAGGGACAAGCTTCAATATTTGCTGGGCACATACTTGAATCCCGCCAAACGGCTTATCGCTACGTCTGAGACGTCGTCCAATCTCTTCCTGAAAATAGCGGATAATTTTCTAGAGCATCCTGTACTTCAAAATGACACATACCAGCTTGTCAAATAGCGCACCATCAATCATAGAGACTGAACACACATGTCAGTTATAGTTTCTTGACTGTGAGCACATACCTTCATCAATAATGAGTGCATTTGTCTCCCTCCAGCGTTTTGTGGCTGGCGAGTTTTGGCGACCGAGGAATTTACCAACATATTTCTTTACGTCCTCCTGCCCTAACTGAATTCCTGCCCAAGAATGTAAAGTTGTTCCTTTGATATTCACTGAGGCGATTCCAGTAGACGCTGTGACGGCAGTTATTTTGCCCGAGTTTCTGAGGGTCTTGATGATCTCATTCAAGAGGATTGACTTTCCCGTACCTAGGATGGATAAGACCAAATCATTGAAAGTTGTTATGCCACTTGCCAGCAGATCCCGTGAAGAAGACATTCTGTCCTGAACTGACGCGTCTTAGGACATCCTGTTGCTCGGGAGAGAGAATAATCTCAGTGGAATCCTTTGTACTAGAGGCCCACTCCACTCTGTGGAGGAGATATAATCTCAATCTCCATATCTGTATCGTCGCTGTCATCTCCATTTCTCACCGGCGGGGCGCGTTTCGGTGCAGATGGTTTGATGTGCATTTTACGAGCAGAGGGCGCGGAGTCTGAGTCTTCGGAATCAATGACAATAACTTCGGCGCCCACCGGTGGCCCTCTTCGCGGGATACTCCCGCGCCGTGCATGAGCATCTGAAGAGTGCATCGCCGAATGTTGGTTTACGTTGCAGAACGATCTGACTCATCGACGCACCAAGCCACTCTTGTGCCTCGCGTCGCGTCGGGAAACTCTTGTGCTTACCACCCGGGTAGCGCGTAACCTTGAGTAGATTTATAGACTAGATAAAAGTAAGCTAAAAGATACTGACGTTCTTGTCGCACTAGGGTAGACGAGTCAGCGTGAAGCGATAATCCGCAAAATGGTAACTGACTTCTGTCCAGTTATCATAGATCTTGGGACCTTCTCGCCCAACGGCAACCGCGAAATACTTGACTTTGGGCATGGCAAATTGGTGCGATCTGCAGATGAAGGAACGGAAAGAAGCACGTCGGTGGCAATTGGAAGTCCAACCAGCTGTCACGCTCACGTGAAATGTTACGCGACATTGGTGGGCCGCGCCAGGTTTGCGGCGGTCGTGACTCACTCAACGTAATGCTACAATCATTGCATACAGACAGACGGGAACTAACAAGACAATCCGTAAATAATCGTTAATATGGATCTTTCAAGAGTCTGAGTTATCATGGTATATCATCTCCAGGTGAGGCTCGGATATCAGTCGGCGGTGGCGGTTGCGATTCGTCAACAGTGGCACGGGGAAAGGGAACAGTGTCAGGAACACGAGTCGAATCCTCGCTGACTTGTTTAATTGTAGTTGGCTTGACAGGTGAACGCAACGGAGGAAGAGGAGGAACATCCATCCGATCCTTCGTCGGAGACGCTTGACCTGAACGTAAAGATGGATGGATACTATTGGTAGGCCTGGGAGGAAGACGGGGTGTGAAGTCTTCTGATGACAGTGAGCTCGGTGTTAGAGGTAGAGGTGCTGGTGGTGTGAATTTGGTACTCTTGGAACCGTAGGAATATTTCGGTGCTGGCTCCCCGATCGGCGTTGGGGGTAGTGGTGCTGACTGCTTCCCGTCGTCAAAGAGTACGTGAGCGTTTGTAATGAGATCTTCCATGAGTGTGTCCTAGAGTAGAGGATCAGATATGCGATACAGATAGAAAACAACGCAGCTCACCTTCCAATTTTGAACGCTCAACAAGTCCCCTCCTTTGGGCATTTCATCTTCACCGAAAATTACGCCTCCAAAAACGATAGCCAAATTCTTAGCATCCATCTTATTCTTCTCACTGAAAGAAACGACCCGTGCGAGGTGCTCCAGGAGAGCCCTCAGCGTTGCCTGATGAACAATTGGTAGGCGGCGCATCTTGGATCTTAGCAGCGCGAAATTGTTAGATTGGTGTTCGGCTAACGATCATATAAGATGAGGGCATACCACGAGCGGTACTGCGACATACCGAAGTCCTCTGTATGTTGGATACGATCTTGCAATGTGTATCGAAATATCGGTTCTGGAAGCTCGCGTAGATACAACTAAACTGCTTGGTGACACGTCTTGCGATACAGCCGTAGATCGTACCTTGAGAATTGATGCCACAGCATAGACATCGTGTTGTGGTTGAAAGCGAAAAGCGTCTTCGTCTTTCTCCACGTCGCGTTGCATCTACTGAACATGACCTACTAACCGAGTAAGATGTATGAAAACGCACTGCTTGAACGACGGCATGGCGACCGGAAACCTTGCAGGATTTTTAGTCGAGTGTAGGCGTTAATATAAGCGACGTACTCGATATATTCCTTCACATTCTAAGCCTCTGGAGTCAATGTCCGCAATACAGATCTTGATAATCTTAGGTATTTCGCCTTCCGACAAGTTTTTAGAAGTGGCATAGTCCATCAAGCTAAACCCAAATATTAGATCTTTGCATTCACCAAGATTTCCGTTGTGGTAAAGAATGGGATCGGGTATCGAAGAAGCCAACGACTTGGGAATGTAAGCCGCGACTTTCGAAACGTCTTTCTCTGGTGATATTCTGTCGACCGACGACCGCATGTGCGCAGAAAGCTGTGTTTGTGTAGTTGTTGTAGCCCTAGCGTCTCCGTTAAGCAAAAGTCACAGGTCCAGATCGAATTACATACGTCAAGTTGTCCGTGTACTTCTCCAGTGCTTTCTTGACGGCAGTCGATGATTCTTGCACAAATCCGGCTAGAGACTTGTACGAAGTCAGCGTGACTGTCATGGACAAGGATGAATAGGGCGTGCATTATAGCCACTTTCTAAGATCTTAGTACGTCGTAGTCGAAGGGTCTCAAGCCAGTGAACACCTTTCCGATACTCTTTATCTATCAATATCAATGATTCAATGAGTATCGAGTTGAAATCCGAGGAAATGAGACGGACCCGCTTCGTCAAGCTCGCGTTTTGCTCGGACTGTGCGCAGAGCCTGGTTTTCACGGCCACCAAGAGAGTCCTTAACGGTGCCGCTTTTGTCCAGAAATCCGATCAGTGTATTAAGCTGCTTTTTCCCTAGTGATAATGAGTGTCTCGGACCACGCATGAGCGGATTGCCAACCTTGGTGAGCCAGATCGGCAAAGGGTGTAGATGACGACGGCGAACGATTGCGACCGGAAGGCCCACTGCCTGACGGACGACGATCCAAAGCCCTTAAAGGTTGAGGTGAAGTGACGGTTGGACGCGCCGGTGCAGGATAACCCTTGGACGTTGCGGCGCTATTTGGTTCAGGTGGTGGGGGAGACTGAGGTGGTATGGGCGGAGCTAGCGCTGCTTGTTTTTGCTCCTAGAAAGGTGGGATACATATGGAATTGAGACCGAGAGCCCTATGATACACGCACCTCTACTTCTGTAAACTTCTTCGTATAACGCGACTTGAGTCTGGGAAGCGTCACCTCCGCGAATTCGTTGTACGCCGCTCCGGACTCCTTAAGATCCTCCTTGACCCGCTTTCGTGTCCGCTCTTGAGTCTCCTGGAGACGATTAAGCATTGGATACTGTATGAGGGAGCCTGCGTACCTTGACGGTTGTCAAAGGATTGATGACATCGACGGTTAACGTCGCCAGGAATGCCTGTCTAGTTTGAGCCTCTGCAAATAAACGTTGGCAGAATGACAATGTAGTTGTGGGATACGCACCACGCTCGACGTTGTCTCGCACTTCATTCCAGGCGCTACGGGTGGAACTCAGGTCGGTGCGATCGTCGAGAAACGTATCAATGCTGAGAATTTTCCGATGCAACTTCAACAGTGATTCGACACTACAATTGGAATGAGGAATAGTGAACAGCAACGCCTGTTTTGCTCACTAGATTTCTTCAATTCGTTTCCTAGTAGAAAAAACATTCATTTTGAGAGGTGCACAAGATGATGGACCACGAATACATGCCGTTCATAAAAAAAGCTCAGATATGAATCGGTCAGAAAGCGAAGGTGCACGTCGAACAACGGCACCGGTCCATACGCCGGTAGATGAGAGTCTGAGATAGATGGTCGCGATGATGGAGGAGGATCCATTATGGGATTGGCGGCCATCATGGAACGTTTCGAACCAATACCAAGGTAATCAGTGATGGATGCCAAATCTTGCGTATTCAACAACGATCAACATGTTTGTAGGCAACAATATCTCTGTTACATGTATGTGCATAGAACGCGTAGAACAAATCACTCTAGCATGTAATACGGCTACTGAGAATGAACGACGTCAAATGGTCATCGAAAATGCAAAGAACACATTCCGAGACGAGAGAAAGCAAGATAGTAGATAAGTTTTAACGCTGGCCGATTGTCACAAGTCGTCGAGGCAAAAGCCAGCAAGGTTAACGAGTCTGAGACATAGACTAGAACAGTCAAGCCGCCGTCTGAATTCATCTCCTATCTGCATAACCCCGAGGAGGGTAGTCGCGGCGAGATGGTGGTGGAGGCCCAGGAGGGGTCGCTGGATAGTTCGATTCAGGCGGAGCATACTCATAAGCAGCAGCAGAGCGACCAGTAGGACTTTCAGAACGACGCCTGCATGCGTATGATACATCAACAAAAGGGCAGTGACTTTGGGAAAATGCCAACTACCTAAATCGGGCGTCAGGGCTTGCGCCCCTGGGATATTCGGGATAGCGAGGGGGTGTTACAGGACGACCACGGTAATCGGGATAGTCTCTGAACAAGACCTCAGTAACGAATAGGATAAACCGCTGAATGAATGACGCACCGGACTACGGGTCTGTCATAATCCTCACGATAGCGAGGAGGAGTGCGAGGTCGACCCGCAGAGGGAGGTCCGTAAGGGGGATAACGCTCCGCTTTCCGGTCATAGCGCTCATAAGGAGGATACGCTGGAGGTATAGGACCTGATCGATAATCATAGCGTGCTCTGTCAGGCGGAGGATATCTGTCTCTCTCTGCCATTGGAGGTGGGCGTCTGTAATCATCATAACGGCTAGGAGGAGGCCCATAGTCTCGGAAGTCCCTAGCAGGAGATGGAGGTCGTCGATAATCACGTCCCATAGGCGCATAGTCATAGCGAACATCTCTAGACGCGGGAGGATGATCACGTTGAATACGGTCAATCAATGGCGGCTCGCGTCGTGGGGGAGGCCTAAACAATGAATCAACAACTGAAAAGCAGAGAGAGGATAGAAGACGTTGCTTACGGTCCCGCTATCGGACATTCCCTGGAACTTGAAAGTTACAAGGAAAATCGCTCGTGAGAATTATAGCCAGACATACCTCGCCCAATGGCCCATTTGGCCACACCTGAAGCAAGCTCCAGGCTCGCTCGAGTATTTTGCTGTCCTGCCGCCGCCATGTGACATCTCAACCCGAATTTTGTTACCCATAAAATAGCCTTCATTATACTTCGCAACACTCTCTTCTGCGGCTTCCCTGCTATCGAATTCCTGGAGAGATATCAGGAAATACCTGGAACACGAGGAAGGAGCGCACCACGAACCCATACCCGATCCTACACGGCACGTTAGGCCGATGTAAACGAATGATGACTTGGTAGGTACATACTTGAGTTCGATATTCACAATATTGCCTATTTTTCCAAAGCAATTCTGTAGATCCTCTTGACGCGTATTTTCGGGAAGACCACCGATATAGACTTTGTTTGGCTAGACAGCAAGAGGTGAACGTCCAGCTCAGAGACAGATTGGATAAAAAGTGCGAGTAGGTAGCCTCATGGAGAAAGTCCAGAGACTGGAATAAGAGTCAAGTCAAAGACGAGGGAGGGCATCAGCAGGAAGACGTCAAGCTGCGATATCCGAACCACCAGGGGCTTCTTGTCCTGCTCGACCGTCTTTGACTCTGGGCGCACTGACAAGCAATAGACAGAAAAGACCTAAGCACCTTGACTTGCTTTTCGCGGAAGACGCCGTCGCCTTTCATGCCAGAAGAAGGGGGAGGACCTTCTGTCGAACCACCGCGTTTGTAGTCCAAATCAGTACCTGGCCCAGCGTGATCATTGAGACCGTTGGACTCATCGGCTGTATGGAGAGCCAATGAGTCGTCGACGCGCCAATTCGCCTGAGCCTCGTCCAAAGGAATAGGAGATGACATGGTGGCACGGAAGAAAAGACGTGCAGCGGAGTTTGTAAAACTTCCAATGCAGCATTTACATAATCTGCGTTTCCCACGAAGTCCAAATGAGGGTGATATGGAATGAAGGCGAAAACAAAATTACGTGCACTCAAAGCGTATGTATAACGTCCTAGGTAATAGTAATGGTATAGAGTCCTGTGCTGCATAAATAACTGTCGCTAACAGCTCCCAACACTTTTAAAGTACAGTATACAACCCGCTTGCGGCAGTGATCACCATCATTGCTAACATGCCAACGATAGCCCTAGAGTCGCCAACAAGAGCAACAGCTCCATCACTATCGTTCGACCCTGCTGAACCGGAGGAACCACCAGAACCTGAAGAGCCGCCTCCAGAGGAAGATCCCGAACCGCCGCCACTAACCAAATCCGGCGGAGGAGAGGGAGTGAAGGTTGCCGAAGGGCTGGGCACACAGGACGACGCTACTGCGCTTGCTTCCGCAGACGAAGCGCTATTGACAGTGCCATTCCCTGCAAACGAGCACGCTTGTTCATCCTTGTTGTTCAAACCGTAGTACTCGCTCATAGCATAGGACAACTTGATGGCTGAGAGGGAATGTAAACCAAAATGGTCGAAGACATCGGAACACTTACTTGGGTCGCATCCTGAGAGACGTCCATAGGTTCCGGTGGCACCATCAGAGCCAATGTCGGCACAGCTTCCGCCAGAGGAGCCTAGCAAGCTGCAGGCAGTGTTGAGGAGTTCACCCACAATCACCGTGTAGTTGTTGGTGGCGGGTGTGAATTGGCAAGGAAGAGCTTTGAACACGCAGTCGCAAGATGCATCATCTGGTGTCCCTGGAAGAGTTGTAGAAGCGTTTAAGGTCGTGGGACACGATGGGTAGGTATCCGAGCCCGACGTCGGGGAATTCGGAGGAGAGACCTGGCCATATTGTTCCTTCAGGCGATCAAAGTCATCGCTAGTGGTTACATCGTTTCCTGAATCAATCGTGAGAGATTGTTGTAAGAATACAAAGAAGGATGATACCTGACACTGTCACCATGCCAAATTGGCCTTGTACTGACTCAGCGGGGAAGTACGAAAATGCGATACCACCCGACCAATGGTTGGTCATTGGGGTGCTGAAAAGGGCGCCAACCTCAGTCCACAGGCGCGGCGGAGAAGTGATACATCCAAACTCCGAAAAATAGGCAACAACATTGTAGTCGGAATAGTCCTCATCAATGCCTGCGTACGAAGCTTCATAAGTGGAGTCACCGCACCAAGCACTGGCAAATGATCAGTGTGGGAAAGGAACGACAGAGCAGACGCTGGCTTACTACTCATTCAAGCCATAAATATCGATTGACACAGCGTCTGAATCACAAGAGAAGAACTCGGCAAGGGTAAGGCGGAAGTCCGTGGCGCCATCAATGGCTGCATAGCCGACTAGCACGTCAGAATTCTTGGAAGCGCTGGGAAAGGCGTCAAGGCCGAACATAGCACAAGGGACATGTGAACTGACAGGTAAGCCTTAATGTCGCGTGCGGCGGCCTTGATGAAAGGAGCAGCAGGAAGGGAGTCAGAAGTAACGACCTCATTTCCGACATTGACGGCCAAAACGTTGTCGTACTTGGAGAATGTGTCGATGGTACGCAGATATTGATCCATGACGTTGGTAGACCACGATGGTGTTGTCCGGTCGATAGAGCCATTGAGAGGAAGAGCGAGATCAAGGCTAAGAAATGTCAAGTACATAGATCAATAATAGAGTGGTCAACCCACATAGTGTAGATTCCTGCATCGCTGAATGTTTTCATGCAACCATCGTGATCTAGACTAGATTCACGCTATAAACTCGTAGAGTGTTGACACCAAGGTCTTGAAGGAACGGCAAGTCGCGAGAGCAAGCATCGCTATTTGACAAGGGATCAAAGAAACTGGACGGTTCCCCAAAGGCGTTGTCACTACTCTCGACCACAGCCCCTGCAGAAATATGAGCGCCCAAGCAATTGGCAACATGCAAGAAACCGACCTTGCTCCTGATAGGCGACTCCCTTGATATAGAATCTTTCGCCGCCGTCGGTGACAAGGTATTTTCCAGAGCGAGTGACTTTGGCGATGGCGCCCACACTAGAAACTAGAGAGGAAGCCGAAAAGAGAAGCGCAGCCGCAGCGCTGATTCCGCGCATGTTGCGAATTACAAAGGGGGGTATTGCAATGAAATAGTTGGAAGAGAAGACTAGAACGATGAAGTAGAAAGGGAATGTGCACCCGCTGCCACCAAGAGAAACTACGTCAAGAAGGTTGGGCGCCTTTTATACGGACAAAATATGCCGTGCGGACTAGGGCCGAGCGGGCATTGAATTGAATTGAAACCGTTGGTTCCAAGGGGGCTGATCTCGATCACACAGTTTCCACATAGTGCTTTGCAGCTATATATCAATCTGGGTAAGCTGAGACTAACAGCCCGCCTAGCTCAATCGGATAGAGCGTCAGACTCTTAAGGCTAGGCGATCTGAAGGCTGCGAGTTCGACCCTCGCGGTGGGCTATGTCATTTTTGTGTGCCACCTCAGGTGGGACCTAACTAGGTGGCGCCAGGCGCCTGGCGCAGGAAACCTCCCGGGGATCATGATGTTAGAAGCGGTATCCATACTACGTCCTGACCCTCCCAGAAAGCTCAGGTTTTGAAACTATTAGTAACGATTTCGATACGTGTTTTAGACACGTGATGTGGCGTAGCGCCGTGCCGCCCGCATCCCGCCTTAGTCCCGCTACCCCCCGGCCCTCTGAGCGCTAGCGCACCGGCATGTGCAGTAGTCATGTGCCGGTATCAAAACCTACCCTCCAGCCCTTGAGTTTCAATACCATATCAATACCGTTATCGCAGTAAACCCAAGGTCTATCAAAACCTAGCCCAACTGTCTGATACAACGCGTGCCAGTATTGAAATATTAAAGCCGACCTCCCGAAGTTAATAAGCGCCACCCTACCACGTTGGAAAGTTTGAAACCTTAACGGTTTTACTTGAACTTTCAGCTTCTATGAGCGGCGGCGCGCCCGCCGCCATCGAATGAGCTATATTACGTGCCGGTATCACAACTGCTAATATCAGCGTTGCCTTAGACTTGGGATATTGCGCAGCGGGCATCTGTCTTAGGCGCGGCGAATGCTGTGTACTGGACTCGATGAGCCCGGCTGATCGAAGTACCTGATTCGCAATTTTGAGCTGTTTCGTTGTGGTTCGTAAATACGCTAAATAATATATATAAGGTTGTTCTCATAAGGTAAGGCGATCAACGTCAACCTCGGTACGTGCAGCAACTAGACAAGTGATCAGATATTTAAGAAGAATGAGATGGCTAGGGACTAACCTGATGAAATAAGGTATGAGGGAAGCAAAAGAGCAGGCAAAAGCCGCCCATAGTAAATAAAGTCCTGAGCCTATAGAAACATCTATTCCGATGTCCACTGGAGTAGTATCTCCAACCTAAGGAGAAAGGTAAAGGGAAGATGCGAGACTATCGAAAAGACGCACCATCACGTCATTGATATCACTAGACTTGTTTATCATGACCGTCCAAATTGCAGCGCCACACAATACGAATATGCTAGTGAGGCATGCGAATGTAGTGGAAATGACAAAGAAGACGTTGTGCTTCGTTACGCCCCTGCCCATTCATGAGACGACGACGAAGAAAAACAGACTTGAAGAATTCACGTTACTAAAGCCAAGAACGAAAAGATCGTGCCAAGTAGAATAGTGTAATAAGCGCCGTTGGTTGATTTACCGAGATCGGTGGAATCGCTGAACGAAGTTCCTTCAACAAGCGCTTGCGTGATGGTAGAGTAATTCGCTCTGAAACGAGTAAGCCGAGGGAGGTACGTAGTGGGGAGGAAACCCACCTCATATCTCCGGTCATAATGGCATATGGGCGATACTGGTAAGCGGCGGAGTGATTCGAGCAGAGACCCACACTCGATTCATTGTAACCGCAGTGAGCATAAAGTCCAAATTCGTAATACTGGCGCAGGCCTTGGGATTGTAGTAAAGGTTCTGAGAAATTCGTCGTGTAAAGGCCAAAAATAGGATCGAGGAGCGCAGTCTGGAGTGCTTGTCTGACTAGATTTAGCAGTGAACGGCATGACAGAAATAGAGGCAACACACCCATATTGCGAAACATTCAACTTGGCCTACACAAATTGTGAGGGCGTTTGCTTCCGAGATCGCAATCGAGTGTACCATGTATATACCACGAGGGACAGAACTCGTGTTTATTTGCCCGACCTAGCTGCAGATTAGATGGGGGACGTGTGGAATCAAGAAAAGACGCGCACATGGGTAAATATCAACAGAATCAAGGTGGCCAGTGATAATAGCGTACCAGCACCCTGACACACCTCTCCTCGTAGTCTCATTAAAATAGTTGGATGGACGTCAAAAGTCGTAGACGAGAGGGATGGAGACGCAGAAGGGGAAGAGGCAGAGTGAACGCACTTGCAACTTGGAAAGAAACGTGTTGAGCGCACTGAAGCACGGGCTCGGCAGATGCCGCACCCCGGTCCCCAGCAGCTCCGAAGCTGAAGCAGACTCCGGTTAGGACATTCTTGAGGGATGGCACCGCTCCAAGCTATTTTCCACGACCCGCAAGCCGCGCCGCCTCTGAGCACATCGCCTGAGGCCTTGGGATTCGTCGAGTCTCCTCTCAAGGACACCCAAACATCACCTAGCAGCCGTCGCGTCAAGCGCCTCTCTTCTGCTGTAGAGAAGACTGTAGACAAACTGGGGAGAAGTATTAGCGGCAGATCGTCTCCTGGTTCACCACCAGGTCATCGGCGTCTGTTCAGTCTCAGCAGGAAAGGAAAGGCCAGAGAACCCTCGGCGGACCGCGTGGATGGTACGTACTTGGCTCTCGTCGAGATGGACGTAATTGACTGTCCGTGTAGACATGCTTTCTACTGCCAGTACACCTTCTCCCTCTCGTCCAACGTCCCCAATGAAACCCACAGACGATTCCCCTTTCATTACCCCGCCCTCGCCGCCGCCCGCTAGACCTCTGCTTAGCTCATTCCGTGGCGATGGATCCGTATGTTACACTTCGTTGGCCGACACAACATGTTCTCACTTCCGCAGATGCGCGCAGGCACACAAACCTTGATTCAAGCGCTCCAAGCACTCCCTTGGACGAAGGATCCTGACAATGATGACGAGATCATGAATCACAGCGGCCTCACCCCCGTCACCGACTCTGAAAGCGAGGAGGAGGACAAAACGCGGCCATGTAAGATCTACAGCTTTGTTCTTTATCCACAAAATAATCATTGCCATTTAGCACCGCATCTCGCATCCTCTATCCACACTATCTATCGTCCACTCGCTCGGTCACGAAAGCTCAGCGTCGGGCCCGGCTCACAACGACGCCTCGGCATTCCAGAGTACGCCGAACTTAACGACGACGAGCCCGTATCTAGTTCGCTGTCCGATGACGAAGGCTCTGATGACTCTGCGGATGACTTCGAGGTAACAACCCCCAGAGCCTCCGATCCCAAGACCCCGCTTGCTTCCAAGGCTTCTTCAAGAGTCGGTGCTTTGGGGAAAGCAACGTTCTCACGGACTGGGAGTATGGCCACCGTTCGTCTGCAAAGACGCGCCATGTTGGCCGAGAAGCTCCGTCAAATCTATGAATTGGACGGTATTGAAGAAGTCCGGGCAGGTACGAATTCCATCGACTGTCATTGATTCAGCTAATTCCTGATCTAGAGATGCCCTGTTGGCTTCTTCGCTCCATACGTGAGTCCTTCAAAGTGTTTTCATTTCGAGGTTAACAGAATTTTCAGTCTTGCAAGGTTACATGTACCTTACTAACACGTATCTGTGCTTCTTTGCCCATATGCCCTCAAAAGAGGTAACCATTTCACATGTGAGCGATGTCCTATGTATTGACGTGATGCTTAGGACCAAGTGCTCAAGTCGGGCTCGCTGAGCAAGAAAGCAACACGAACCAAGCGTTGGATAAAACATTGGTTCGTGTTGAAGAATGATGCCCTCAGTTGGTATCAGTCCTCTTCAGTCAGTCCTTGATGGTTACTAGAAATGCGCTTTCTGAATGTCCCGATAGGACCCCTACTTCCCACACGGAATAGTCGATCTGCGCTACGCAATATCGTGTGAACCTGTAGGAGAAAAAGAGTTTCGCGTACGGACCAACCAGAAGACGGTTCTGCTGTACGCAGATTCCGTGCCCAGCAGGGAAGAGTGGGTGAAAGCGATTCGCAAGGTTATATTCAAAGCACAGAACATGGGTGATAGCGTCAAGGTATGATTTGCAATGCCCCCATGGGACATGAATCTGATTTCAATCAGATCGCCATACCATACTCGGCCATTCTTGATGTCGACAAATCATCTGCCATGGATTTCAGCGAAACTATCGAAATCAAAGTTTTAGATAAAGAGGCATCCGGTCTCCTGTCCGTGGATTCGTACTTCTTCGCATATTTTCATGACTTGCCCTCTGCACTGGATCAAATCCGCGAGGCGGTACGAACTCATCGAGCCGCTACCGAATACGACGACGGTAGCCCCAAGACAGTTTTGGATACAACTGTAACTCGGGCTCCATTAAACTCCTACCCAGAACGAACGGTTAGCGTGCCAACAGCGGCAGAGGTCAGCAGAGACAAAGCCAGCGGATCGGGCTTCCGAATTGCCTCGCTACTGCGACCATTTGGCGATTCACGCCCTCAAATTATGCCGGCTTCTGAGTCTGCGCCAGACGTAATGGAGGAGTTCACGCATATCTCCAAGCGATCATCCGCTTCTTTTGTACCTGTCACAACCACCGGTTCGCCATTGAAACAGCTAGATTCGCATACTTCTGAAGAGGACGAAGATTTGAACCTAACCCCGAAACCTGCAAACCAGGAATACCATCACACGTACCCACCTTCTACTTCTTTGACGCCTTCCCTTGTCCCTGACCAAACTTCCTTGACCCGTAGAGAGAGCAACACGTCGAGTGGCAGCTCGTGGAACGTTGGAGTCCCAAGCTGGCTCAAGGGTGCCCGTACAACTCGATTCTTCACCTCATCAGTATCATCAGCTCTTCCGACCACTCCTCCGGCTCCCGTCAAAGAGGTTTACTCCTCCACTAGCAGCGTCTCTGGAAGCAAATTAAGCAGCATGGGCGACATGGCATTTAGCGTGTTGGATACTCCGGAAATGGCTATTGACGGAGACGTGGTGGACAAGTTCCGGACATCGTTCGCCTACGACGAAAAGGAGATGTTACTTGGCTGTACGCTGCATTCAACTTTCTCTCAATTATAATCTCATTGCCCCCAAGATTTCCCTGGTTACATTTTTCGTCTCCTTCCTGTTTTTGGTCGACTTTATATTTCCACAAACTACTTCTGTTTCAAATCTTCTGGGCCATTGACGTCCCGCACGCGGGTTTGTTCCCTTTCTCTGTTGTAACGGCGTGTATTAATGAAGTGTACCCCCAGATGACGTTACCACTCCGAGACATTCTCGCGACAGAGAAGTCGAAAGCAACGCGTTTTGGTCATCATGGACTCATAATTATAGTGAGAGGACATGAGGAGTTGTTCTTTGAGTTCAATGCAGAGGACAAACGCGACACGTTTGTCTTTCTGCTGGAGAAGCAGATGGAGGATGTACACAAACGATTGGCAGCAGGAGATACGAACATTCCTACCCAAGGAAAACTAGACGCGCTTGTACTTGAAGAGTTCGAAACGAGGTCACCTGGAGGATCACAGGATGATCCTATCCCCACATCGGAAAGCTTAACGGATTCCTTGCCGGCCGTTATGTTCACTTCTGTATCATCGACATTCCTTACATTCAAGCCTCAAAAGAGTCTTCACTTTACGTTCCTTACGATTGGCTCACGAGGAGACGTTCAACCCTATATTGCTTTAGCCAAAGGCTTGAAAGCTGATGGACATAGGGTTCGTATTGCTACCCATCGTGAATTCAAAGACTGGATAGAAGCTGTAAGCTCCTGCATTGAAAAATTTCATTGTGCTGACTTCGCTGCAGCAAGACATAGAGTTTGGTTACGTCGGCGGAGATCCTGCTGAATTAATGAGGATTTGTGTTGAGAACGGCATGTTTACCTTATCTTTCATGAAGGAGGGACTTCAAAAGGTGCTACTTTTCATCATCGTCAGTAATTTGTACATGACTTATCCCTTTATTCTAGTTTAGAGGTTGGCTTGATGATCTGTTGAAGACGTCTTGGGAAGCATGCCAAGGAACGGATGTTCTCATCGAAAGTCCGAGTGCTATGGGTGGCTACCATATTGCAGAGGCATTGGCTATACCCTACTTCCGTGCGTTTACTATGACATGGTCGCGTACAAGAGCGTACCCTCATGCTTTTGCTGTTCCTGAGCGCAAGGTCCGTTACTACTTCATCCCGATCGCAGAGCATTGACGCATTGTATGTAGATGGGCGGAAGCTATAACTATATGGTACGTTCCGCGTACTATCCTCAACTGAAAGCTGACTCTCGCTCAGTCATATGTTATGTTCGACCAAGTGTTTTGGCGTGCCACTTCTGGCCAAATCAACAGGTGGCGGAGAAATTTACTTCATCTCGGAGCCACTAGTCTCGATAAGATGGAGCCACACAAGATCCCATTCCTATACAATTTCAGTCCGCACGTCGTACCTCCTCCTTTAGACTGGCCAGAGTGGATACGCGTCACAGGTTTGTCTCATCTCATACCAGTTCTCAAGCTCATTGGTGACAGGTTATTGGTTCCTTGAGGATGCCGATGTCAGTGCTAAGAAATGGACTCCCCCCCTGATTTGGTCGCATTCATTGACAACGCGCACAAGCTCGAGAAGAAGGTTGTGTACATTGGTTTTGGAAGCATTGTGGTATCGGATCCTAGGGCAATGACGCGCTGCGTCATCGAAGCTGTTGTTCAAAGCGGTGTACATGCCATACTTTCTAAAGGATGGTCAGATCGCTTGCATGTCAAGACTGCAGATGCCTCTGATTCGGAAGAACCATTACCGAAACAAATATATTCTATCTCGTCCATTCCTCATGACTGGCTATTCCGTCGTATCGACGCCGCTTGTCATCATGGTGGCGCAGGCACAACGGGTGCTAGTCTCAGATGTGAGTTTTCTGTTGATGATGGTTTAAAATCCACTCAACGTTCTGGTAGCTGGGATACCGACAATCATCAAACCGTTCTTTGGAGATCAGTTTTTTTGGGCCGACAGAGTAGAAGCGTTGGGAGTGGGATCAGGTGTTCGGAAACTCACCATAGACTCTTTAACGGACGCTCTCATCCTTGCAACCACCGATCGCAAGCAAATAGAGCGGGCAAAGCTTATTGGAGAACAGATCCGCGGAGTACGTCTCGAGACACCTTCGGATGTTCAATATTGATACTGATTTGATCTCTACCTAGGAGGATGGTGTCGCTACTGCTGTCGAATCAATCTACCGCGACCTCGATTACGCTCGTTCCTTGATCAAACGCACTATATCGGAAAGCGAAGATGAAGAGGAGGCCGACACCGGACAAGGGACGATTCGTCAACATCGTCGGCAGAGTTCAGGTCCGGTAGATCCTTCATCTGGTTCGAGTTCTAGCGGTGGTGGCGCTCCCAGCGAAGACTGGAGCGTTATATCCGAGCAAGACGAGCGTCGTTCCTCATTCGGCTCCCGTGACAGCAAATCCAACAGCAAACGAAACAGTGGTTTCGCTGCCATGTTATCTGTGTTACCAGATGCTTTCATTCCCGGTTCACCTCGTCGTCGTACAATATCAATTAATTCCCAATCGTAATGACTCTTGATTGCTATATATTCTTGCACACATTGTACTTGCTATGCCTCTTCGCATCATAAATCATGTCATCTCTGGTTCATCGGTCTGGTATTATAGTTACATTCATTTATTTAATCTTTAGATTACGCTCTTCATGTAGACTTCTTCTCTCCGTAATGACATTCAAAAATGTCTCGACTGAACTGACCGAAGGTTTTTCCAGTATGGGATAGTAACTGCTCCGTGTCGGGCTGCATGAACAAGGCAAATGTTTCTCTCGATATTTTAGAAATATCCTGACTGCTGCCACCGACGCGCACGCTACGATACAATTGGTCACCTCGTCTAATGAATATAGATGAGGCTCACCAATGGGGAGTCGCCCGCAATTTACCCCCCGTGGCGAGTTCCAAGGCTTCTCCAGTTTGAAAGGCCAGACAATCTTGCGGGATCGATACTTTCGTTAGCTCCCCTCCCCTGGTTCGTATATACAGTCCTGAAGTGCTAGATGGACATGGTACTTCTGTGGGTGACGCTCCATGCGGGTCCCCTTCACGAAGGAACATAGCCTAAACAAACTCTTAGTTTTGCTTACAGGCGGTGCCCAGCTGGGACATACCGAGCATAAACCGGTGAGCAGGGAGTGATCTAGGTGGAATCCACACCAGCTGTCAACTGGCTCGTCTTCGTCGACCTGATGAGGCGTGTCAGGCGAGGGAGGAAAGTAATGAAGGAGTCGTGCTTTGGTCGTTTGAGACGTGCTGATCAATTCGGGAAGTGACAGAGTGGTGTCCGAGAACTGCGACAGTGCTGAATGAATGTGTTAGTATTGAGGAGGAAGTCAAGCACAAGATCAAATGCCTACCAAATGGCTGACATGCCGCGGCGAGGGCACATCCGGTGTGAAAGACACAACGGCCTAGAGCTTTGAACGCGTCCTCGAAGCCTTCAACCCCTGGTTCGTTCGGGTCGGGCCCTATATGTAACCACTCTAGTCATTTTCAGGCCAGATAACAAGAGGAAGAGATACAGATGTTGGGTCGGTAGTATTCTTTCCATTCTTCTGTCAGTTCTTGACTCACAGAAGGCGCATCAATGATGGGGTTCGCGTAGTAGGAGCCCTTCAAAACGTCTGTTGGTGTGTTCGAGTCAGTTTCCTGGCTTGGAGGAGCTGATCATAACGCGCCTGGTTTTCCGTTCATTATTTCCTTCAAAATGAAGTCAAGGCAATTTACTAGTATGCGTCTAACACCACATACCTTTCCGTGCGACCAGCCAAAGCTACACGAGCCGTGAGCATATTGTAACTACGCGTAGAATATCCGGGAAACGCGACCTATAATTACTCGATTCATCACTATATTTCTCTTTTCGCTCCTGGGCAAGGTGGGCGAAGTGATATGCCAGCTTGAGAAGTCTCTCTCGTTGGACAATATAGGCTGGAGGCAGATCCTTAACGACGATGATTCCCAGACATTCGGGACCTGAACCGAACGCCTTCTCTGCCAGAAGATGAGCCGAGGACGCGGTGAGGGGATTGCAGTATAGTCTGACCGATGGCAGGGCTTAGCGTCTCGGGCGCAGAAATGAGAGTAGAGTAAGATACCAGAACGGCACCCTCGCGAGTGTACGCGATCATCTCATCTGGCATTACGGGCGCGTTCAAGAGTGGTGGAAGGTGAAGGAAGCAGATCAGAGATGATCAGTACTTACTAGATCCGTGCCTTCTCTGTAATTAGCGGAAGATAATCAAGTCTGAGTCGCGCGAGTAACAAGGATTAGATCAACTCTGATCGGATGTCGTGATAATCGTTGAAGATAATCCTTCATCTTAACCTTCATGTCGAGCGAACGTCCTATCGAGTTCATATTCCTCGGTACTGGAACGTCTGCGAGTATTCCTCATGTCGACTGTCTCACGTCTCCGCCTGATGGTCGCAAATGTGCTACTTGCTTGTCAACGCTCAAACCTGAAGGCATGAAAAACAAACGGAGAAATACTAGTGCTGTCATCAGAATAGCTGCTCCCAGTAACGGAAAGGATGTGTGCGTCGACATATGCCTATAGGCTACGTCTTGGCAACTTAAGAAATTATGTTCTCACTGTAGGACAATCGTCATCGATGCAGGCAAAACCTTTCAAGCTGCAGCTCTGGAGTGGTTTCCCAAATACGGGCTACGGAGGATAGATGCCCTCCTGCTTACGCATCCTCATGCTGATGGTAAGTAGACTTTTGCTCATTGGCGCTTTCGTTAATTCCTATGAAATTCAGCCATGAATGGCCTAGACGATCTGCGAGGTACTTTTCATTACGGGGGTTGATCGAGTTGTGTCTTATTTCTAGTTGGCAGGCTGGACGCTGGGAAAGAAAATCCAAGACCACATTGACGTCTACCTTACGGCGTTCACTTTCACCGAAGTCCAACGGTGTTTCCCATATCTTGTTGATAAAGAGTTTGCATCAGGCGGAGGAGATGTAAGCCTCCTACCCTTCTTCACTTTGTCACTCATTTACACTAAGCTCAGGTCCCTGAATTCAAGTGGCACATCATCAAAGAGACCGAAGCATTCCAAATCGGAGACACCGGAATCACGATTATGCCTTTCGCCGTTCAACATGGCCGAATATTCACCCCAATGCCCTGTCCTTCTGTGGGTTCGACACCGGCAACAGTTCCTTCAACGCCTACTATCCAAATGGCGCAAATGAACCTCAAAGAGTCTCTAGACCGCCTGCAGAAAAGTACAATATCCGCGTTCAAGGCGAAAAAAGACGAAGTCATACACCCGTACTTCTGCCTCGGTTTCAAGATTCAGAAAGACATTGTCTACATATCCGATACCTCGCTAATCCCGGAGGACGTCTGGGAACTGATATTACCACCGAAAGATCAAAGCATTCCTCTGTTCATCATCGACACCTTGCACCTCCGCCCGTTCACTTCGCACCTAGGTATCGGCAGTGCGATAGAAGCGGTCCGACGTATGCGCGCGACACGTTCTTATCTCATTGGATTCTCTCATGAAGTTACTCATGATGAATGGACACGCATAACCGAAGTTGTCACGGCCGGCAAGCCACTGGGACAGAACGCCTGGTTGGACAACATGACAGCCTGCGAGAAAGAAGGTGTATCGCTTGTTATGCACGACGACAAGGAGAATACTCCGGCCTGGGTCAGGCCGGCATTCGACGGTCTCCGAGTTTGGATAGATCCTGACCATACAGTGCGGGATGATTTCTACTAGTCAAGCCCAGCTTTCAAGTAGATACAACGATACCTACTCCATAGGCACCTATAGCATCTAGTAGGTTATATAGGTTCCTGTCCGTTACCTATTAGCTCTTCCTTCGCAGCAAAGTCCAATTTGGTCAGTGTTAGCGCGTTACGCAACGCATCGCCGGAATCGTCGATAGAATGAAGGAAACGAAGAATTTCCCGACATAGTTGCCAATTACACGCGCCAATGGCAATGGTCAATAATCTGACCGCATCCTGGTTGTTTTCGTCCAATTGCTCCAGATTGTGAAGTACAAGAAGATACGACCCTGCGGTGTTCAGTCGTTGAGACGTGAGACAAGCCTAGAAATAGTCTGAATTAGCCGGAGTTGACTGAAAAAATAGAGGTTGTACTTCGAATAGAACTTTCGGATTCCCAACGACGTTGAAGAGCCGCCGCCATCTGATCATCTCTGTTTTCCGAGCACATCTCACGACAACATCAAGAGCCTCGTCGAAATGATCTAAAAATTCGACTACCATTGGGAGGATGGTGGCGTCGTCTGAGCAATCGACATCGGCATCGAGATTCGCCTCCGATTCGACGACGGTGTGTAACAAGATCTCAAGCGCATGAGCAAAGTACACGAGACTTTGATAATGAGCTGCAAAAGCGACGGCTTCTTGGATCTGGCGGGCTTCCAAGTGACAGAGAAAGATATGATGGAGAAATAGATGTGACTGTAATGTCGTTGTTAGTTCATAAACGAGGAGACATAATCATGTACTAACACTTGTTGCGTGTCTGAACATCACAAAGGGCAGATTCGATCGAGTAGCAGTCTCACTTTCTGCTCCAACGATGATACCTTTATCCATCAATACAGCTAAGAACAAGCTTCGTCAAGGTGTATCCAGGAGGAATACGATTTAAACACATACACAACGGATAAAATTCTAACTGGATGTTGACATTCTCCTTGACGCTCTTTTCCGATACTTCCGTAAGAGAGGTGGGATCAGTTTGTGGTGCGTCCAGACTGAGTGCATTCAACCAAACCCGCATACTCTGTCCATCATAACCCCAGAGTGAGTTCTCGAGTGCGCCTATCCCACGAAGATGTATCCAGCAGAACTCGATTCGGTCCGCGAATATTTGCATATCATACTGTACTTCTTGGTCGGCAGACTACAGTACCGTCAATCAACCGCCTGCTCAAAGCCATGTTACTCACCTTTCGAGGCCGCAGAAGAACGAGTTGACCACCGACCACCATAAGAACTGTTGCGACGGATAGATCTTCAAGAGGATCGCCCAATTCTGGAAATCATAAGTTGACTTAATCTAGAAGACACTGATTATTTGGGACTCACGCTTTTGAGCAGCAGGAATCATCCAGCTCAACACTCGTACCGCACCTGGAGCGGCGATAATACCATTGAAGGTGATACTCCCACAGAGGTGTAGCTTGATGGTTTCTCGCGTGGGAACAATCAGATAATGGAATAGCGTGTTGTCCGCCGTGTACACTAGAAGAGAGTTATCGACCAGGGAGAGAATGATGACTGGACTGCTGAGCACTTCGCGATGCAAGACGTTCTGATTACTCAACTCGAGGTCTCTCGAGTAAAGACGTATCTGCGTATCAGACAGTCGATAGGTTGAACGAGAACAGCCGGAGACCAAGACCCACCTGGTATGTTTTGCTCACTTCAACAGCAGCTATGAGCACATGGTGAAACCAGATAATACCACCCCGTACAGCAAACGCCTGTTCCTGTAGCTCGTCCGCAAACACCTTCCATCTGCCGGAAGTCGAACTGTAATGTATAAGCCCCCGGCGTCCAGCAATAGCTATCAAGCGACCGTCACTGCTCAAAGAAGAATATCTAATCGGCCAATTTGTAGACAGATACGAAAGCGGGACCTGGGAAGCATCCCGTTAACCGGACCGCGCGTCAAAAAGTCAACGCTTACCTTGACGTGTTGCCACACATCAGACTCAGGATTGATGACACTCATGTCGGGCTGATCGGCACCTCGGTATACAAGGGCACGATCATCCATTTGGAGGAAAGCATACCGTGTATTATCGGGCGAATGCTGTCCTGTTGTGGCACTTTTGGCGAACGGGATGACGAAAAGTTGACCGTCAGTTCCTAAGGAATGTCAGTATACGGCAGAGCACTCCATGTCGAATGCACCTTCGGACACGGGCTGAGCAAGAACGAAAAGCTCGAAGTTTCCAGGGGCCCAGAACTAAAAATGTGTCAACAAGGCGAAGATCAATCTCCCTAAAACAACCCACCAAATCCAAAAGGCCATGCATGAACGCGTCCTGGAATTTCTTGTTATCTCTGGCGCTTTCTTCTGCTCCTAAGCCTCCGCTGGCTAGACAACGTCCGCCAACGCTGAAAAGAGCCCACCCATGCTTCCAGCCCACGGCCAGAACATAACCGTCTGAACTCCATTCCAAAGCACAGACTGTACCGGGTTGGTGATTATAAGGGTTAGGTATGGATAGTGGCGTCGACGGCGGCGTATTTGTTGAGAATAAAGACGAGGGAAAAGAGGTCAAAGCAACGCCACCTCCGACCATTCCAATGGCAAAAACAGAGAACCGGCTATTCAATGCGATCTTGACTGCACGCCTAGGTTCTTCATATATGCGGCGGCTGGACTCATGAAGCGGTTGATCAGGATCTACGCGTCGTTGTTTTTGTACCCATCTGGGAGTCGGAAAGTCATGTAAACACGTCCCGCGCCACGTGCTCCCGTTGGGAGAGAAGGCTGCATCCTGGTAGGATCTTCAGATATTGACTGAGGTCGGGCAGTTTGGTAGGCTCTTTCCTCCTGATCTGATCCGTTGTCATGTTCTTCGGGTTCGTGCAGTTGCACGAAATATGCTCGACCATCGGATGTTATCCAAGTCTCGACGCCTGCAGTGCGAGAGTATGATATTTGTAGAACATTTACTATTAGTTGTTAGTTTGTGAGATCTCGTGCGCGTCTCGATGCTCACCATCTGGCTCTAGAAACCAATCGAACTCGCGGTCATTGAAGACCCACGTGTCATAGCTCCCAAAGTGCGTTCCTTCTCTTGGGCCGCGCTCCTCATCGTTGACCTGTTCGGGTTCATCGGCTTCTGATGGCCAGGGAATTCGTTGTATGGCAGGAGGATTCTTGGTAGAAAATAGAATGTAATGGCGGCGAGGTGAAGCACTATGGTGACCATCAGTAGATCTACAACAGAGGCTCTGTATTACACACTTGATAAGAGTTCCTTCGACACGAATGACACCCTCGAAATGTAGACTGATGGGATTTAGAGGGAGGCCTTCACCAGGACCAACGGTAAAGTTGCGTTGGGCAGTCGCATTGAGAATGGGTGGTTGGTAAACGGGATCAGACACATTGTAGGAGACCGTGATCAAGACAAGATACGACAGAGCTGTCTGGAGCTACTTAGATTAGCACTAGTGAGAGGGCAATGATGCCGACCTGTATCACAATTCGAGAGCCGTCTGGTGCCCAGTGAGCTTCTACGTTTTCTCCATGATCAAATATGGACGCAGGAGTACGTGAGAGATACGCGAGCACAGCGGTGGGCTAGAAGACGTTACTGTTTGTTCTTCGTGTATGTGAAGTAGAACACACTCGGACGCGCCAAACGGAAATACCATTTCGAGTGAGAAGGGCAAAGAAAGACTTGCGAGGGCTCGGAAACAGCCCCAGCGCAGGCTCTGCTGGTATATTTGGCAACGAGGGTATGGTGGACAGGCGTCGCGCTGCTGAAGTTGGAAAGTACATTCCTGACTTTGCTCCAGATTACAGTGAGAGCGAGAAGCAAGCCGAGGCCGACGTCTGGACCCCAACCCTAATCGGTCCAGTGATACTCCCACGAATTGTCCGAGGTTTCTCTTCCTTTTCTCATCACCACCTCCATGTTGCAATGAAGTTTTACACTCAGTCTTTCACCTACGAGTAAGATTACATCTCTCCATTCACTCATTATCTCACTCAAATCCAGCGATTCTTGGTCAATTGTTTCGCTTGCCTATTTCCTTCGTTACCCCAATCCATATGCGTCCCACATTCTCTCCTGCGATGTCATTTCTCGCGAATTGACACCAGCCGGCACTCTTCTGACTACACGGCTCATCCTCAAGCGTGGTGCACTCCCTCGTTGGGCTCCCAAAGGCATCATTTCTCGCACCGAGGCCTGGGTGATTGAAGAGAGTGAAGTGGATCCTTTGGGCAAGACCGTGCAGTGCAGAACGAAAAACCTAGAGTTCACAAAGGTCATGCAAGTGGAAGAGTACGCGTTCATTCGACAAAACGAAGATGGGTCAGTTTGTCATTGACTGCATCTATCCCAAGGTCTCACAAGTCCCCACAGCCAAACCCTTCAGACCAACGAAGCTAGGATCAGATCGCGCTTTGGTTGGGGTCTAACCAAACGTATCGAGGCCTTTGGCATGCACAGAGTCGAATCCCATGTTCAAAGAGTATGTTTGAGGTATTTTTTGTGATCGGGCGCTGACGTATCACAGTCTCGAGACGGCATTTCACTCATTTTGAATATGATTCGTCAGTCCCGGCAGACCCTTGGTGCCCCCGCGACGGCGTACTCGCCGAGCATGTATCATTCACCAAAGGAAGAGTCTTCTACTCCAAGCCCTGCACATTCGGATCTGCAACAAAACACGAGCTCTTGGCGTAGGTGGAAGGGCTGGCTCTTTGGGAATCAATAATTAGCGTATCTTCTAGTCGTCATTTCTTATATAGCAGTCGTAGCTTCATTGTATCAGTAGTCGTCATTCAAGCGTATCTTATTCCGCCCACTCGATTTCTGATGGACATTTCACAACAAACGAACTTACAACTACCTTGGTTCAATTACCTATGACTTTGTGAAGACTGAAATGACGATTAGTTTGAGAGAGACGTCACTACGTGTAGACGTACGTGTTTGGCGGCTGTATACCGCCTATGTCAATACTAGCGCGGAGGTCATTGCCTGTTTTTCGTTTCCAGGACAGGTTTGCTAGTGTCCAGACTTCTCGTTGTCCCGGTGTAGTGCATGCCTTTAGTATGTGTTCCATGCTCTTGGTTTCGCCACATGTCTGGCACTTTTCTCTAGCTTCGTATCCGGCTATGTGGCGCCAGTGTTTCCCGACGTTATAATTGTCGTGTATCAACATCCACAGGAAGTATTCTGCTGATCTACTAAAGTCTGTTCTCCGTATTGACAGCCACAGTTGATCTTGGGAAACCTCTATACCACATCTTTCCACTGCGGCTTTCAGAGCGAGTGATACGTTCATGGCCGTTCTGCGACGGTCGAGCTTCTCTTGGTAAGCATCGATATATCTACTTATTTCTAGCCATCTCCTCTGGGAACCAGTCACCAAGATCCGAGAAGTCAGTATATTGGACAAAGTCGACGTACCCTCGATTAGCCATATCGTCAAACACAGTTACATCATAGATGAGAGCAATTCCACCTTTTTACGATACTCATGGTCGCGTATTAAATGCTGCAAATGACTGTTAAGGATGGATGCGTGAGGTTTGAAGAGAAGCGGGTTAGCAGGACCGCGTGCACGCGGGCGACAGCATCTCCTCTCCTCACCATGACCATGGGTTTGTCATGATGTGGCAGAAATTCACAGCCCTAGTGTCGACTCTTCTTGCGGACTTTCAGTACCCTACAACGTTTTCCCGTCTCAGGCGGTGCGTATGCGCTCAAGACGCCCCCAAGTTGTCTAATCTGCTGCAGGTGCCCCGACTATTGGGCGACGATTTGGTTTCTGTTCTGGCCGGTTCCCTGGAAGTTCAGACTACCACCTCTCCTCGATCCCATTGCCATTCGCGACGACCGTCTTCTCGTCCACCGTCGGTATTACGTGGAGACCAACCACCGAGCTCTTCGAGGAATGCCCATCTTCAGGTTCCGTGACACCCCTCTGAGGTGCCTCTACCGCATCGTGGATTGCATCAGCGCGACTGAAGAGAATTACACCATGCTTGACTTCCAGTACTTTTTTCGTCAGCAGACTTGGCCACTCAAAGATATCCCTGATCCAAAAGACCCCAACCCGCTGCTCCTAGCTGCCACAATAGAGGTGATGGTAGAGCAGTTCAACATCAAGATCTTCCTTGGTTTGAGAAGGGGGAGGCCAAAGCCCCCATTCCGCTCAATCGACGACTTGCGAAACAGGTTCCTGCCTGGGTTCACAAGGTTCCGGGCATGGATGAATGGGTTTCACTTCATCCTGAAGGGATGACCTTTCCGAGGGACAAATACTTTGGTGCACGACGCATTGGTGTGGATTATTCTGGGCTGTTGAATACTTGAGTGGGCTCATTTCACTTGCCGTCATGCCCACGACTGATTTCCCGTGGAGGTAGCATCATCAAAGCTTTTATTGATGGTGCTTTTCTGTTTTCCTGGAGATTTGGGTATGGGCATCTTTGCGCGGAGTAGATTGAACGCTCCGTGGTCAGTAATCGTCCCGTAGACATTTATTGATGCGATTTTACATCTGGTCAGTGATTCTGCCCGATTTTCGCTTTGAACTCCTAGTACCTGATCTGGCATGGTTGCGCAGCGAGCAAATTCTGTTCTCAGGAGCAATGGGTCCGAAGCGTGGGAACACGATGCCAGGGGTCGCCATAGCGTGGTGATGGTCGGCAGTGGTCGGGACATCTTCCACGCTGTGAGTGCTGAGTGCCACCCTTATTCTACCATGCCAACCTAGCCTTGGTGCCCCCGCGACGGCGTACTCGCCGAGCATGTATCACTCACCAAAGGAGGAGTCTTCTACTCCAAGCCCTGCACATTCGGAAAACACGAGATCCTAGTGTAGGTGGAAGGGCTAGCTCTTTGGGAATCAATAATTAGCGTATCTTCTGGTCGTCATTTCTTATATAGCAGTCGTAGCTTCATTGTATCAGTAGTCGTCACTCAAACGTATCTTATTCCGCCCACTTGAATGCTGATGGACATTTCACAACAAACGAACATACAATTACTTGAGGATATTGATTACTTCGTGAAGACTGAAAAGACGGTTAGTTTGATAGAGACGTCACTACGTGTAGACGTACTAGAAACAACATCCTCATCTTGTACCGCATGATTCAAACTAACCTTTTGCGCGTGTGGATTGAATTTGCTAGATTTTCCCTGATACATGATATGAACAGCAGGCAATACCAGAGAGAGAGAAGCGTACCCTGACAGATTTGAGTCGTTATAGGACTATTGGAGAGACTGTACGTACCATACAAGTGCATATTTGAAGTTGGGTGCTAAGGATCGGTGCACCCCGTCACACACGTTCTAAGGTGTCAAGTCAGCCCGTCGTCTTTTATACAATGAACGAGCGTACCTCAATGGTCGCACCCTTCCGAAGACATATTGGGTCTGCCAAGTCAGGATGGTCTCCACGTTTCTTGGTGTATATCTTGACCATGTTCAGATGGTCCCATATACGCTCTACAAGGTAGTCGAGACTGCAGACATGAGTTTAGATTAGGATACTTCATATCTTGCTCACTTCAAGTCCATCTCGCAACTGATCACTATGGTCTGTGGCGTGCGAGCAAGCTTGTCCACCATCTCTAGACTGATGGCGTCTATCTTGTTGTAAACATCTTTGTAGATATGTTGGTGTAACTCGCAAAGGCCAGAGGCGAAAGGACCCACAAACGCAAGGGATGTATTTTCGCGTGCCTGTATAAGATCAATACTAGAAACACTTAGACTGCAGTCACAGTACCGATGAGGACGTCGATAAACTCGTCAGTGGTTATCTAAACATCTGTAAGAAGCGAACAGTTTTCTGAAAACATTGCGTACGTCTTCTCTTATCATAACATCGCAGTTGTGGAGTTTGTCTTGTGATGAAAATTAGTCGAATGTAAAGTCGACATCGTGCAACTGACACCCTGCCAATATAGTCCGGATTGTCTTTTCGTCTGTCTTTGTCAATTTCACCGTGGACGTGAACTGAGAGTCGGATCAAGACTACTAAACTGCTTTCGGACTCAAGGAACTAACCGTTATCTAAACCGAGCGATCAGAACGACGCATTAGACAAAAGAAGAACGTACTCCGCCCGTAGTACGCCTTTTAAAAACAACGTCTGGTTTCTGTTTGTTCAGACGAATGCCCACAGCGTCTAATTCTACCTCCAGTAATCTTTTCTGTTCTTCTGATTTCGTCGCGTCGAGCATGATTAAGATAAGGTCAGCGGTTTTCGCGGCTTTGTTGTGTCTGAGTGTCAGAAGACAGCGGAAATGGTATTCTTACTAGAAACAACCTGACGCCCCCGTCCACGACCTTGACTGGCGCCTTCGACAATTCCAGGTAGATCGAGAAGCTGTATCCGTGCGCCTTTGTACTCAATAACACCGGGAATAGCCTAGTCTCGACCATAAAGATCGTGTCTAGATTGAACAGAATATCACCAACAGTCAAAGTTGTGAACTCGTATGCAGCTGCTTCGGATGCCGTATGCGTGAGCTTGCTTAAGAGAGTTGACTAAATAATATCGACGTCAAAGGCACAACGGCGAAAGGGTGACGAGGGACTAACTTTTCCGACTGAAGGAAAGCCTATTAGCGCTACTCGAGCATCACCAGCTTTTTGCACATCGAATCCTGTTCCTGCGGGACCAGATTTACTTGCCGGTTCAAGGAGTTGGGCACGATACCGAGCCAGCTTTGCCTTGAGTAGGCCCAGATGATATTCTGTCGCCTAGGCGGGGGTTGAATTGGGACGCGTCCAGAGGATATTAATTTCCATGTTCACCTTGTTTTTCTGCGCTGCAACGGTATTGCTACGTGTTGCTTCAATACGATGTAGTTACTTACTTCTAGCCATCTCCTCTGGGAATCAGTCAACAAGATCCGAGAAGTCATTATATTGGACAAAGTCGACGTACCCTCGATTTCTTTTATCTAGCCATATCGTCAAACACAGTTGTATCAAAGATGAGAGCAATCCCACCTTTTCTACGATACCCATGGTCGCGTATTAAATGCTGCAAATGACTGTTAATGATGGATGCGTGAGGTTTGAAGATAAGCGGGTTAGCACGTGCACGTGGGCGACAGCATCTCCTTTCCCCACCATGACCATGGGTCGCCTTTACCCTGTCCACGAAGTTCCGGAGGACCTCGACCAAGACGCAGTCTACGGCCACGATGCATACGAATCGTACCTCTACTCCTCCCAAATCCCATCCCCGAGCCACCAGAGACCAGGCAATGCTCGACGATCACCGTCCTGGTCATATTCTTCCGAATCCTCCTACTCCAAATTTCAGCAGCTGTATCGCCAGAAGGTCGAAGCGAAGGTAGACTCAGGCGTCATGCAGGATAATGCTGAGAACGACGAGGAAGAAGATATAAAGCCGACCGCCCTTCTCGGCGATTCCGATATTCCACAGCCAACAGATGCCGAGTCCAAGGCTCGTCTCGAATGGCAGCTATTGTTTGCTTCTGTTCTGTCCGGAGATGTTCTCAAATCTGAAAAGACTCGAATCCAACGGGTATTGGAGAGTTCTGCTAATAAGGAGAACGACACCAAGCTAAACACATGGCTTGGGCTTCGCGCCAAATTTCACGCAAAGACGCTGGAGGAGGAGAGGAAGTCTGTTGAAGAACGCAGGGTGCGCTTCATAGACGATATAATCAAAGAGGTTCTCACTTTCCACGTCGACCATACGACCGACAAGACACCGCTTCAGCAGGTCACTGACCTTCTATCACGCCTCGACATTGCTCAATCTCTTTACCCTACTCTGGCCCGCTTCTACAGCGATAAGCCTGCTGCATTGGATGCACAATTCCAAGTCCGGTGGGATGCTCTGAACACCTATTTTACGGTTGTTACGCGTTTGCAGGACCAAATGACCCTTCTACAGCGCTGGACTGGTAGCGAGACACTGGACGTCAATCAACCTAATACCTCTGCTGAGCAGCCCATCGGCATTAATGGCATTCACCTGACAAAGTAGATGGGTCGACGTTTGTCGAACGACTCATGAAGGAGGAATCGATGCAGCGGACCTTCGAAAAAGGTTTCTTGGGCACTGTCCACGAGTTTATCGGTGATGTGCGCACTGCGCAAGTCAGCTTCGCTCCGTATTTCGAACCTATGGGCTTACCCACTTTCGAAAACGAAGTCACGCCTTTGATTTCTTTCCCAACAAAGCTCGCGCAAGCTTGTTTACATCTCCGCATGAGCAACATCAATAGTTTAAAGAATCCTACCATCATGATTGTTGACCAAATGACCGAGGATCTTCGATTGACTTTGGGGCTCGCTTGCACGCTGAAGCGTCAATACGAGGCCTTTCTGTCTCCTGATCCTAGCGGACGGTGGAGCTTGCCTCAGTGTATCAGTCCAGATTATGAGGACTCGATACTGGAGGCGTTAAGCATGTTCTTTCGCTTAATCAATTGGAAGTTGAAGATAGGCGCCAAACATAGTCATTTCAAGGAGACGGATATACTAGAGGCGCAGTGGCCTACGCTCATCGACGTTAGCATGACGGTTACTGGCGGATCAGCGCGGGTCGCTGAACATCTATGGTACGCTTGATTGTTTTTCCTTCCTGCTCTTCTTGAACAATTGTAGTTCTCTTATTCAACGGATTGCCGTACGCGTTATCAATAACTTTGACACTCAAGTGTCCAATCCTTACGCGGACAAAGGTCACCACCACAAGGAAGTGTCAAATTTTGAAACAAATGGCCCAAAGCCGAATGCTTCAGAGACGAATGGACTTTGTGATGAAGAGCAAGCAGCGGAATGGTACGGCAAGATTTTGGACAACGTCCGTCTTCGATACCGAAAAATCCAACGTTATGCTCGGTACGTCTTTCTCTGACGCTTTGCTCTACTTCTCACGTATTTTCGTAGGATGCTTTCACAGCGTTTCATGAATGCTGCCGAATACTCGTTGGACAGTAGTATAGTCAAGCCTCTCTTCCAACACTTCTGCGACTGTGGCTTTGTTCTGGTCTATACGGAGCAGTTCGAGTCTGATGGTATCTATGTTCTCGCTTCGCCAAATCTTTACAACAAAGACGCCATAATCTCCCGCATCATCCAGGACGCATATAACCCCTCCGAGATTCTCAACGAGGAAAAGCAGCACTCCGAGAACGCGGACGAGGAAGGAAAGGAGAAGAAGAGGGGCGAGAACGAGTTTCCGGCACAATTTGTACTCTTCCTTTCTCCTCTAGAAGCCTTCCACTGGACTGGGGCCATTCGTTCTGTTTATGTGCCACCCATGAACCTCGAGCTGGCGGACAATCGAATCCGACTCGTTGCCGACGGAGGGTCGCGACGACTTGCATTCGCGAAAGAAGCGTTCGCTTCGTATTTTGCCAGACGCAATGAGGCCGGCACAGAAGTCGAGAAGCCAATCATTCCTTTCGATTGTATCGTTGATGCAAGGGCAAACTATCCGAAAGTCGATGCCCTATTGCTCAAGATGAACCGCACTACCCATCGCCTGGCCGACTCCATCGTTTCTTCTGTGCACCAAGTTCAAAAGAGGATAACGATGACGGAGGGACGGATGGAGTTGATGCAGAACTGGTACTTGTTTGCTGCAGAACACGGACAGCATGCACAACGCACAATGGAAAAGTCCGTCCCCACCGGTTTCAACAGGGCGTTGATTCAACTTGCAATCGCTTGGTTGACTTTCATCTGCGAAGATTGCAATCCCAACGACCAGAAAACATTCCGATGGGCTGTCAATGCTCTAGAGTTCACGTTTCAGTGCACTGTTCGCAGTATCCTCAATCTTCCGCAAGAGCAGTTCGTTATCCTTCGTCAAGGAGTGGCGCAGTGCATGACATTGTTAACTGGACACTTCGACATATTGGGGGCAAGATCGAACATCTTGGAGAAGGAACGGCAGGAGCTTTTGGCGAAGCAGAAAGTGCCTGTGGCACCAATCGATGGATTCTTTGAAACTTATTCCCAAGACAGCAACCTGGGCATTGTTGATGACGGTACGCGGAGGTTTTGGGAACGAGCTGTACAATCTTTGCAACAGGTTGAGGCTGATCGGCAGCTGGTGGGATCGGGATTCCGTATCGTGGGTCGCGTCCTAGACGACGAGAAGCCGGAAGACCGCTCTCTAGTCTTCTTGGCCAATTCCAGCTCAAATATTGCCATTAATTGGCAGCAGGGAAAGTTCATAGGAGCAGGTGCTTTCGGTTCAGTCTTCCTCGCCCTCAACATGGATTCTGGCTCCGTCATGGCGGTGAAAGAGATCAAGTGCCAGGAGGTTTCGGGTATGCACAATCTGTACTCACAGATCAAAGACGAACTCAGTGTCATGGAAATGCTTCGACACCCCAACATTGTGGAATACTACGGCATCGAAGTTCATCGCGACAAAGTATACATCTTCGAAGAGTTCTGCGAAGGCGGCAGCTTGGCATCCCTTCTTGAGCATGGCAGAATTGAAGATGAAGAGGCTGTTCAATACTATACCATGCAGATGCTAGAGGGCTTGATCTATCTTCATTCGCAAAACGTTGTCCATCGGGACATCAAGCCGGACAGTGAGTATTTTGCATGTCTCTAGCGAAGATTTCAGACTGACTGACAAAAATTCTAGACATTCTTTTGGACCACAACGGTATCATCAAGTTCGTCGATTTCGGTGCCGCCAAGATTATCGCCAAAAATCAGCAGCGGAACACAACTCGTCGTGTGCCAGAAATGACGAAGACTGGTGACGGTTTCAATAACCATCTCACAGGAACGCCTTCCTATATGTCGCCTGAGGTCATCAAGAACGATAGGAGAGGTCGACATGGGGCGATGGATATTTGGTCTTTAGGATGTGTGGTTTTGGAATGCGCCACTGGGAAGAAACCATGGAGTAATCTCGACAACGAATGGTACGCTATCCATCCTCCGGTCAATAATTCCCCGTTGACGTGCCTTTAGGGCATCATGTACCATATTGGTGTGGCCACACAACACCCACCTCTACCGGACAAAGATCAGCTCTGTCTAATGGGCATTGACTTCATAAAGGATTGTTTAACCATCGATGCCATGAAGCGACCTACTGCTACAGAGCTCATGGAGCATGTCTGGATGCTGGACCTGCGGGAGAAGTTCAAGCGTTACGAGGAAGAAGAGCAGCTGCTACCGCCTTCGGAGCCTAAGTTCGGTGAAGGAGCCATCGCCATTCAAGCACGTATGCTAGAAGAGAAGGAGAACCTGATGTCGCCAGATGCCACTCCAAGTTCAGCTGGAGACACGCCTATACTTACGCCTGTGGCAAGCGACGTCTAATGTCCTGTTCGGTTACTCTACGCTCGCAATGTTGCTTTCCTACTTACATTATCAGCATATAAACACTCATACTTGCTTGTAGCCTTATCATTGCCTTTGTTTTCGTTTTGTATAGTTCGTAAAGTCGTATGTACACCTGTAATTTCGTGAGATACGGGAAGGAGCTAAGTCCGAAAGCGGTCCGGCAGTTCAAGAGCCTGACTCGATCATGTAACGCAGGCTTCTTGACCATCCGCCATGTCCATCGCAGAAACGAAACACGTCTTCGAAGCAATTGCAGACGGCGGGGCTCTTGACGTGTCTTTGAATGAACCTGATCCGGAGGAGAAAGGCGCCTTGGAACGACTTACACAGACCTCACCGCCTACTTCTGGGCCGATCATCGCCGTAGATTTGGACGATGTACTCAGTCAAACAAATCAGCAAGTTGCCACCTGTAAGCCCAATAGATCCTTGTCAAAGCCTGTTGTATGGTGTCGACGTTATAATCAGGGCATAACGAAGCGTATGGCACCAATATGACGGTTGACCACTTTTATTGTAACTGGCTTCCTGCTCGCGTTCAGCTCTTTTCACATTAACTATCCCCACCTCTTTTTTGCAGATTATTACTATTGGAAGGTGTGTGCACGCCCTTGGGTCTGTTACAGCGCGCATGGTATTGACGCCGAGGTGATAGAATCCTTTCTGGGGCACTGTCCAAGAAACGTTCAAGAAAGTCAAGGAGTTCTATGAGACGCCACTTATTTATCAATCTAGACCTGTTCCTGGATCTCGTGAAGGCATACAGACTCTCAAAAATATGGGCTACAGATTGATCATCGTCACGGCGCGTGGCCCCGATACCCAAGACCAGAGCTGGGAGTGGGTCAACAAACACTTCCCAGGTAGCCGCATAACGTACGTGGGTGATATTGACGTGCTGATTTATCAACGCAGATTGCTTTGAGAGTATCATCTGTACCGGACAATTCAAGGACGCGCACAAAGAAGGGCATGAGGTGGTAACGAAACTCAGTAAGGCTGAAGTAAGTGAACTGAATTCTCTAAATATGCACTAACACGATGCGCCCAGGTTTGTTTCGACCTTGGTGCCCGTCTCCTTATTGACGACTCGTCCGAGAACGCGATGAGTGTAACGGCGCATCCGAATGCTACTCGTGTTCTTCTGTTTGGTGACTATCAGTGGAATCAGAGAATATCTGGTGATGACTACGACGATGCTATGAGTTATGATATTCGTCTTTTAGCTGAAGGTGGTCGAGAATTTTGGAAGGAGGCAAGTCAAAATCGTCTGTTGCAGGCTTAGTATACTTGACATACGTTTGATTACAGGAAAGCCTCCAGATACCAGACGGAATCCCCTTAGAGCGAGTTAGAGACTGGGCAGAGGTTGTCAGATGGGTTAAGAAGGCCAGGCTTGAAGGCCGAATGTAGGATGCACTGCAACGGTCATTTTGTTCATTCTAGTAGCGAAATTATTGACTCTTCATGTCGGCTGTCGAATACCATACAAACAAATCAGGTCCTTCTGAAACTATGAGTTTCCGCGCGAAAGCTTATTCATTACCTACCGAGTACCTCTACAACGGTACGATGAACTTGCTTTGTGCCAGTCGGGCCGGACCCATAATCACACGCCATTTGCTTCTTGCCCACATCACACATCATGATCAACTACTCTGCTGCTGCCTTTACAGTGTACATCCAGGTTCCACGTCTACTGCCCTGCCGCACTCTAGTTTCCGCGGAGTAGTGGGCATCTACTAGGGCCGAATCTGCATACTTAACCTCACTCACCTCTTTACTCTGACCTGATTCCTGTCCATGGCGTCCATGGCGTCCTTACGCGCTCAGAATCTCACCAAACACTATGCGACGCTCGCAAAGTCGTACTCTGCCCATCGCCCGTTAATTCAGCGTATTATCAACGCATCCTTCATTCTCTATGTTCTGGGCTCCACGTATCGCGGATTGTCAGGAGGAGGCGGATCATCAAAATCGTCCAAAAAGAAGGGGAAAGGAAAGAAGGAAGACAGTACCAAGAAGTCTGAGCGTGTAGCCGTGCGTACCGAGACAAACTTTCAAATGACATGCTGAGAAGATCCAGGTTGACGCGGTATTCTACCAACGCCTAGCTGTCATCCTGCGAATTGTCATTCCAGGCGCTAGATCAAAGGAAGCGATGCTTCTCGTCATGCATTCCAGTCTCTTGGTGCTCAGAACTGCAATCTCACTCTACGTCGCAGCGCTCGACGGTCGGTGCGTGCATACCTCGTCATACCTCCATTTACTTGCCAACTCGAGAACTTCACAGAATTGTGGCTAGTCTTGTACGCGCTCAACCACTTGAGTTCTTCCTCAACATTATGCGCTGGCTGCTCGTCGCAATTCCCGCCACATGGACAAATAGCTGGTTGAGCTACATACAGAATAAACTGAGTATCGCTTACCGGACACGTCTAACCAAGGTTATACTGCAACAGTACCTCGGGGAAGAGGATGAGGGACCTCAAGGGAAAGTATATTATAAAATTTGTAAGTTATTTGTACCGGGTAAATCGATGCACTCAACATTCGTAGCCAACCTCGACGACCGAATAAAGAACCCTGACCAGTTGCGCTTTGCCACAACTGAACGTATTGCAATGTGATTGACCATATGCTACAGAATGATCACACACGATATCAACAAGTTTTCGATCCATCTGGCGTCAATCTATTCTAACCTCGCGAAACCTGTCTTGGACGTCATACTGTATAACTACCAACTCTCGCAAAATGTCGGCGCGGAAGGACTACTAGTGCTGACCGTTCTTGTTCAGTCAACTGCTGCTCTCCGTTCGTATTCAATCTTAATCTTTGAATAACAATCAAACACATATTGTCAATTAGTGCGCTATCTCACACCACCCTTGGGAACGTACACGGCACTCTCTGCTCAATTCGCAGGCCAACTTCGTCATACTCATTCCAGACTAGCTGAATTTTCTGAAGAGGTTGCTTTCTTGGGCGGAGAACAGACCGAAAAAATGCTAATAGAGCGGGAATACGCCACGGTGATGAGGCACGAAAGTAAGGTGTTGGACAAACGTTGGTGGTTTGGTTGTGTTGAAGAAGGTATCATTAAATGGCTTTGGGGAAGCTTTGGAGTATGCTGCTTTGCCGTCAGTTTAAGGGGTTCTGACGTAACTTCAGCTTGTCCTATGTGGCATTCCTGTCTTCATCAAACTTCCTGGCGTTGGACGGATTGATCTTGGTTCCCGCACCGAGGGTATTTTCACTATCTGTGCTTCCGTATGCTGGTTTCTAAATATTTGAACAGGGCTCGTCACGAACAGAAGACTCTTGTTGTCTGGTTCTGGTACGTTTTTTGTCTACATCGTGAACGTGTGCTGAGATCGCGACAGATGCCATGGGTATGATGCAGAAAATTCTTCGTAAAGTCTTAACCTAATACAATGCAGGTCGGGTGATGTATTCCTACAAAGATCTCTCTGAGTTGGCCGGTTATACCGCCCGTGTATCACTTCTACTTGACACCATGAGAGATGTACAAAAGGGAAGGTTCGAGAAGGCTCTCATCAGCAGTGCGACGACGGGTGAAAACGCTCACAGTATGTCTTGACCAAACCGTATCCCATTCGGTCTAACCGTTAGCATGTTGTAGTACTTCGAGGACGCGGACAGATCATCATGTCAGAGGACATTGAATTCGAAAACGTGCCGATTGTTACACCAAATGGCGATGTCCTCGTGAAGAGCCTAAGCTTTCATATTAAACACGGCGTACGAGCCATCTTTGTCGTGACATATTTCCTAGATTTACGTGTTCTTTCATCAAGCAAAACCTTCTCATTGTGGGTCCTAATGGGTGCGGCAAGTCTTCACTCTTCCGCATCCTGGGTGGCCTCTGGCCGGTTTATGGAGGTATCGTCAAGAAGCCGGTGGCGTCCGAGTTCATTCTGATTCCTCAGCGGCCGTATCTTTCTCTTGGAACTCTTCGGGATCAAGTGATTTACCCTCACTCCAAGGAGACCATGGACGCCCGTAAGCACTCTATACACGTCATATAGGCGGATTTAAAACCCATCTTTAGGAGGTATTACTGATGACGATTTAATCAAAATCTTAGGTATCGTGAAGATGGAAAATGTAGTGGAAAGAGAGGGTGGCTGGGATGCGGCAAGGGAGTGGAGGGATGCATTGAGTGGCGGCGACCAACAAAAGATTGCTTGGGCGCGCTTATTCTATCATAACCCCAAGGTACATACAACCACGAGGCAGGTTCACTATCATTGACCTCTCTCTAGTACGCCATTCTAGATGAGGCAACCTCTTTGGTTCCGCCTGACATGGAGGGAATGATGATGGAGCATGCCGCGAAGCTAGGGATCACAGTCCTCACAGTTTCCCATAGGCCATCTCTGTGGAAATATCATGCCATGATCCTACATTACGATGGTCAGGGAGTATATGTCTTGTGAGTTCAGCGCATCTCCTGTGCAGCCTGAACACTTTCGTTGAACTCCTGTAATCTTAGTACAAAACTGGACGCTGAACGCCGCCTAGCTCTACAACAGGAGAAGCAGGCCCTGGAATCCAGGCTTCTTGAAGTGTAAGTCGAAATGGCCTCTCTGTCTTTACCTTTCTAACATGGTGCTATCTAGACCGATGATGAAAGCGCGGCTGGAGGAATTGCGCTTGGAACGTTCAGATGTTCGAGTGTAGAGCTGACTGAGATGTTATAATGTCAGAAACATTTCATATGCGCAAGACGCATACTTTAATGACAGTGCTACAAATGCGAATGAATCGCGATCAAGAAATCGGTGGGGAAATTTCACATGAAACCGGCTCGGCCCGTTGATCCGCGATCGGCAGCGCTCGGAAGACAGTGGCCACCCCGATTGGTCATCGCCCCGCTCTCCTCTTTAACCGCTCACACGACGAGCCCCATCTTTCGTCATTAGAGTCCCATTATCTATATCCCTCTCACTTAATATCCTCACGACAATGCATTTCTTCAATCAAGTCTTCAACTACGAGTGCGCAGAGCCATTTTCTTCTAGTCCGACTCCGTTTTAATGGTTACCAGTCATCCGTGGTCTCACGTCGTCATTGGAATGTGGCACAAATATCCCAACCCAAAATGCTCCCATGTCGTCAGTATAGACGTGCTGGACCGCTCAGTCGACCCTGTAACTGGTATTATACGAACGGAGCGAGTATTGGGGTGCAAACAGAAGGCACCAGGATGGATCCTCAAAGTGTGTAGTGTTCTCGCCTAAGAGTATCACTAATAATTTTCTAGATGTTCGGCGGTTCAGAGGATGCATATGTTCGCGAAATTTCATTTATAGACCCTAAAAATCAACGCGCCTCCATCTCGTCAGTCAATATGTAAGTGCATAGACTTGGTATTTCCTTCGCTTTAATTATGTCTACAGGTCTCTCAACAACGTAGCACAGTGCTTAGAAAGCGTTGAATACCGACCTGCCTCTCAAACACACACCTCCTTTTTCCAAACAGCAGAGATCACTGCAAGGATGGCTTTATGGCGTAGCGTCGCTGACGGGGTGGAACGGTGGATGTTGCAGCGCTTTCAAGATAATGCTGCTCTCGGAAAGCTTGCGTTTACCGACGTACTGCGAAATTTATGGGAGGAACGGAATTTACAAGCAGTCGCAGCATAGGACTGCAGGTTCATTTTCGTGTTTTTTTGGTGGTTACTCGTATTTTAGATGGATGACATTATGACTCTCTAGATAGCTCTGTATATACCGAGCATGCATCACTCATTATACATGACTGCTGTCCTTCAGTGACCCACTACCTGAAGGGTAGCGACAAGAACTGCGTATCGTTTTCCGCGGCAGATTTTTTCGAGTATTTGAGGCTTTTGGATAGATTCTGTGCCTCCGTATGATGCTCTACAAAGCTCTTTATATCTTTGAATTCTTCTTCTGCGAATTTTGATAGCACCCGTGTGACACATCATAATTGGAATGTCACAGTCACAATCGATGACAGCCAGCCAAGTAACGACGAACTTGGAGACCAGTGGCCATAGACAGGTGCAGGGTTCCTTTCCTCTTACCACCACGTCTTGCATCGCCGAAAGCAGTCCTCGCCACTGAACAGCGCATGGACGAACTCCTTCACCACTGTCTACGCGAGCTCGCATTCGACGGTGACCTTGGTGAGTTTTATCATGTGACGCATTTTTGTGTCTGTCCCTGGGTTCGAACCCCTACTATTGCGTTTCTTGCCTGGTTTCTTTTAACTTGGGCTCATTTCTGTGCTTCTAGGTTCCAATCCCGCTCGGCTGAGCGACTTCATCGCCGATTTCTACTCCCATGGGACCTCTCCACATACCCAGAAAGTGGACGATGACTTTTGCGCCTTCGTCTGGTCGTTTGTCGTTCAGCAGGCAAACGTTCTCGCCGGGACCAAGCCACCTGGTATAACCTCAGAAGTGTGGGTCGCCCCACAAACAAGCGCGAAACGCAAGGCCAGCGCCAAGGGTGAGGTTCTCGTTGAAACCAGTCCTCCCCAGCTCGACATCATTCCGGACGCCAAGTCTCGTTCACTCGATGACTTGCTCAAGCAATACGGAGATGATTTGCGCATTGCCGTAGCTCCCGAGTCGATATATGCTGCTGTTACCGGTTCGCATATAAGGGTGTGTGTTGTGTAATATTTCGCCACTGGCCTTATGACAACGCGTTATTCAGTTCCCGAAACTCAGTCCTATGGTGTTCTCCGCCCTCCAGATAATCACCCGCGGTCGAGACAGCGGCATTTCTGTTGTCGAGTTGGGGCAGAAATCCAAATACGATCAAAAGACGTGTTTTTACCTTGTGAAACAATTGACTGATCTTGACCTTGTGTATGTTCTCGTTCCCGTCTTTGCTCTTCGCTAAAATATTTGCAGCGCAAAAGTCCGGCGAGGAGGCGTCGGGACCCATTTTGTCATCCACAAGTACTTCTTCGATCGCAGCCCTTCCTGGAAGGCCATACGAGAGGAAGAAAGTCAAGCGAATGTACAAGCGGACGAGGCTCCTGTGGTAGATGACGCGTTAGACGATGTCCCCTCGGATATCAAGGCTCTCAACTTTACTCCCATTGATGCCCGTCATCTCTCTAGCTTACCTCTTGTTCGTGGACGCGTCGTCAAACTTCTCAAGGCTTCGAAAAATCAGATGCACCCTTCCAACAACATGATCATCACTATCGGTTTCAAGCAGCCTACCAAGACCGACCGTCGCTTCTTCCAGAGTCGTATTCGAGAAATGCTGCAGGAAGGCATAATCGAGAAAGTTGTTGTGCCTAACAAGAAAAAAAATCAGACGACGTCTGTTACTTGCTTTCGTCTGCTGAATGAAGATGGAAGTAAGGTTGCTCAAGACGCAGACGCTCTACTGGACGATGATAGCGACGGTAAGATTTTCTTCTCTCATTCTTGTTGGACGCAGAAGTCACGGTCACTCTGAAGAGCCCAGGGGCGTCAAAGTCAACAGTACGATTCACAAACTGATCATTGATCTGCTGGAAGAGGCAGGGACAACTGGAATGACACTCAATGTATGCTGTTCCTCACGTCGCACGTCGCGTTGAATTCTCACAATTCCTCCAGGAGCTTTCTTCGTCTTTGTGTAACTTCGATAAGCGAACGATTGAACTGCTTCTCACAAGAGCGGAAAAGTTCGCGCCGCCCGAGCATTTGAATGATCTAGGGATCTCCGGACTCATGGAGACTAGTGGACGTGAACGTCGTCACAGATATTTTACGGTCTCCGCCTATCACAAGCTTGTCTCCAAGGAAAATCTTGATAAGTCTTCCGCGGGCCTTTCCGACGTCTCTTTCGATGACATTGGAGGATTTATGAAGATCGCGAGCGGGTCATTTTACTCCGATATTGATGTACTGGAGTCATACCAGGACGAGTTCAAGGAAGCTGCTGACGTTGCTCGAGAGGCAGCAACCGGCAAGCCGAGGAAGAAACCACCGAAGAATCCTGTTCTCCCGGATGGTTCAGCAAAAAGGGGCCGTTCTAGCAAGAAGGCTGATGAGGTCAGCAATGCAGTCAAGCCTGCTAGAAATACCAAAAAGCGGAAGTTGGCGGATAATGACGCCACAGTCGAGGCGCCTGTTCCCAAGAAGAGGAAAATGGTAAAGGAGAAGGAGACTGCAGCCGAAGCTCCAGGTAAGATATTTCGACTTCATCGCAATTCTTATTGACAACCTCCTATTGGAAAGGCAATGCTAAGCAAAATGCACTCGCTGAACCGCCCAAGAAGCGCGGTCGGCCGCGTAAAACGCCATTACCGGAGGATCCTACTACTTTCGCTTTAGCGTCGAAGAAGAAGACCGCTCTAAAGCCAGCTAAGTCGTCGGGAAAGAGTGGCGACTTTCGAAGGCAGTTGTCGACGATGACGCTGATATGTTGGGAGATCCACTCAATGCTGTTAGTGATGAAGTCCCGCACTCGATGGTACCAGCAGCCCGCGTAACTGACGCGCCGCCTGATATCACGATGGTTGAGTCTGAAACAATAAGACTAACGGTGGAACCTGTCGCGCTCGACGAAATGCTGCCAGATATGCCTCGCACAGAACCTCAAGAATCGCATGACGGTATGGCTACTTCTGCAACTGGAAATGCAATGGAGGTCATACAGCGTCCACCAGAAGCCATTTCCATTGCGGAGGTTTCTCAGATCGCCGATGATACGTCGAACACTGCTACAAAGGCTCCCGACCCTCTAGCTATTACGGCCATTCCCATTGATCCTCAGCTGCTGAATAGCCTGCCAGCACCGCCACAGCCGCAAGAGACACCTCTGGAACAAGCCACAGTAAGGACATCATTCGTAGCTTTCATCATAACTAAGTTTCTGTTAGATTTTACCACCGTCTTCGCTGCACAAAAATCAACTTTCTGCGACCTCTACAAATCGACGCGTCAATGTGTCCCACCTGCGCCGCGAAAACGAACTTTTCCACGTTATCGAAATCTTGGGAGGCATCGCCAACACACAGACAAAAGAGATGTTTGATGCGCACACCGCACTTCTGGAAACTTTGGCACAGAAAGGCGAAGCGACAAGCGCACCAGTCGGAACTCGCACGGATAAACGAACGGCTGTCGCGACCCTAAACAGCTTGGAGTCACAGGGCCGAATCAAGCAGATGAAGACTATGCTTCCAGGTCCTGCTGGCGTAGGACGTCCTACGGTCATTGTCTACTTACCGGATACCCCCGAAGTAAAACTGAATGCTTTCTTGCTGGAGTTGGCGCGCGGTCAAGCCTCACTGCCGCAACAGTCTGCCGCTGTGAAGAAGCTTGAAGATCCGATGGAGTATGGGCCCGACCCATCCCTACTCAATCGTGGCAATCTTCCCTTGCAGCTTTTGCAGATGGATCACACTACTAGGGATGACAACGAACGATTGAAGAAGAACTCGGCACGCGTTGCAGAGCTTTTCAGTCACGACGATAACACCACTCGTGAAGTCCTCCTCACGGAACGATCGACTCTGGGTCAGATGTACGGTAACATCGTTGCCAAAGCTCTTCGTGCTCGAGAGCTTCATCTTACCACTACGGACGCTTTCAACAAGACTTTAGAGTCTCCAAACATCGTCTCGCATGAATATCGCGTTCTTAATCTTGCTCATTTTTGTTTCGACCTTCCACTGGAACTATATTGTTCCCTGTTGTCGCCTCTGTTCCATCATGAACAGTTAACAGAATTTCTCTCTGACCAGAACAGTCGGAAGACATTAGTCCGCAATCTACCACAGACTCTGCGTTCAATCCTGCAAATAGGCAAGTCCAGAGCCCGTTCTCGCTTCCTGGACATCCTTGAAACTCTGCGATGCCTTGGTCTTGCCATTCCTCTCATAGAGTCGACATCGAATGCTCCTTTGATTCGGCTTGACGCCGTTGTATCGGACCTGCATCCCAAAACTTTCGATAAGGCGTCGATGGAGGGATGGAGTGTTAGCACCCCTACGACCGCTCCCATGTACTGGCAGTTCCTATCCCTCGCTCCTCTTTACCATTGGGCCTCTTCGGAAAAGTATCCACCTCTACTTCGAAGTCTTTCTGTGGGAACTGTGCCTGAAGCTGTGGCCTATTGGACCGCTCTTCGTGAGGCATGCCTCGAGAGCAATTTGGCCGCGACATCTACGAACGCACCTGTTACATTGCTACCCGCGCAAGATACGAAACCGGCGAGGTCTCTCAGAAGATCGGTATCCTGGAATCCCAAATATGTCTTTACGTGGCATCAGACGCGTTACATGCAACGCTTTGTTGATGTGACCACTGGCAAAACGCCTTTGGATCTGGAAAACGGAGGAAGTGCAGAAATTGAGAGGATAAGCCACGTGATAAGCGCTCCGCAGGAAGTTGTTGCTGAATACTTCACAACTGCTCATCAAAAGATGGTGAAGGATATTGGCAAAGTACGGCGGAAACGAAATCAGGACAACGAGCTCGAGAAACGTAGCAAGGAGAATGCACAGGAGACCGCCCAGGCCAAGGCATCGTTAGCTAAGAAGGCAGCCGAAGCTAAACTCCTCCGTGAACGGGAGTGGGATGATTTGGTGAATAAGGTTCATCCGGAACCGTCTCAGCATGCAGCTGTGCGGCTGCGAAATATTCAGATGCGTTTTCTGGGGTCCGTTCACAAGGATGCAGAAAAATGGGAAGCTGAGATTCGAAAAGCCTTCGAGGAATCCGAGGTTGCTGCTGCCCAGGTTCTCAAGCCGAATCCTCAAGCCCATAACAGAATTCCCGCGCATCACGCGCACTCTATCGTACCGACTGCGCCTGTGCCCATCATCGATAATGGTGCCGGAGAGAAGTCCATTCAAAGCCTCATCGCCGAGCAAGGCCCACCTATTACTGCTCCTCCCCGTCGAACAAAGCGGAAGCGCAAGGATGATTCCGATGCCGAAGGTACAAGTGTATTGTCTAAAGAAACATTGCTTACAGTCTGTCTATAGATGAACCAAAAGCGAAGGCTCCTATTCGAAGACACCGTTTCCAGTGGAATCGTGATTACGAGGAACTTGCTCGAGACGCCTGCGTTATCATCAAAGCCCGTTGTCGCAATGGTCTAAGACTCGATTGGGGAGCATTCGAACAAGTCTTCCCCGCCGTTCCCAGGAACAGTGTCCGCCAACGTCTTACCCACATACGAGAAACACCTGGAAACGATGCATATCTCAATCGCCTTGAGGACCGGTGGTATGAACTCTGGATGAAACATCGTGGTACTCCGGCTCTTCCCGATGAAGAGCTTGGTAGCGCGACCAACTTTGACCTCATAAAGCACATTGAATTCCTTCGTAAACACATAGACAAAAATGCGATGTGAGGATCTCCGATGCTCCAAAATAATCGCTAAATATTGACAGACGTGTCGGATATGCTCAACCGCAAGGGAATGTCGCTGGTGATATCATCATTCCCAACACTATTGAGGACCTTGTTGAACATTTCGATGTTCATGAATCAAATCCTACTGCACCCACGTGGGACTTTATGTGGTACGGTGTTGTCGAGGAGGACAGAGAGAAACGTCTCGCGTCAACACCCTTTACGAACGTCTATGGAGAACTGATTGATCAACCATCTCCAAATCCTCTCTCTCTGGCAGAGGTGGCCCTCAAAGTTCGGTCTTTTCTTTCCTCTCAGTCACAGTTGTTCTCACGATGGATGTAGATGGCGCTTGGTACCCCACATGAACATTACGAGGCGGAAGCGGCGTCTAATTTTCTGCGGAGTGCTGCCGATGATCAAGACGTCAGTGTGGCTACGAAAACGTTGTTGGGTCGTGGCGTATTTTCCAAGCTCGTCCGGGATCACCATCGGCAAAAGCCGGGCCGACAACTCAAGATATCAGACGCGTAAGATGAATTTAGCATGGGTTCTCAGTCTGATCTAACAACCTGGCAGTAACCAAGCACAATTAGGGGGACCTATTTCGAGCGAGTTATTCCAAGACGCGGCCGGGTTGGACGAGAGTTTTTCTTCAACTGAGTTGGAGGCATGGAGAGAGTGGCCACTCTTTGCGACAGACGGGGACACCGCTGCGCTAATCCAGTTGACTTCAGATGGCAAGCTGGATTTCAAGATCGATACATCTGGTCCTCAAGCTGCTCGCCCTATGCTCGACTGGAATAGCAAGAAAGCAGGTACGTTGTATTCTCGTACGTTTCCTATTGCGTTGACCCAAACTTGTCAGATGATGATCAGATTGAGACGACTCTTTTCGTGCAGTTCTGTGAGGCGGACTCGGCGTTTCGTTCTTCAAGTCAACAAACAACGCCGTCTGTCCATGCAATGGATATTGATGCAACGGAGATCGATGCAACAGTTGTAGCCGATGCTGAACACGGTCGGACAGTAAATCATCTCGCTGCGTGCTGTAGGCAAACATGCGACAATGGGGTCATCGATTGCTCTGCGTGTCTGAACGAGCACTGGGCGTCCTTGAGCGCATCTCTACTTCCGGAAGAAATGTCTCTCGCCGAGCTAGTACTTTGGATCGTGGGTCAGGCTGGCAGCCAAGGTGCCACTAAACAGACTTTAGTGGTATGTCGGTCGAATTGAGTTCATCCTTACTTCTTTAACGATTTTTGGATAGGAAAAGACTCAAACAGGCATGAACGAATTGAAGCCATTCATACAGAAGATGACTGATGGACCTCTGCCACTTTTGTATTGGATGGGCTATTCGTCGCCGTTGGTCTTGGTCTCTGCAGCTCATATTAGACCTTGGACTGTGACTTTGCCATCTGAACTTCAGTACAGCATTTTCCCTCGACGATGGATAGATATATCCGGCGCAAAATTGATGGAGGTCTGGGGCGCTGCCGTGAGGGCTGTCATTGGGACGATTGTGTTACGTCCAGGCATATCACAGGTGAGGTCACAACCGACATCTCCGCATCACATCTCTCACCCTTCATTTTCCACAAAGAGTGAACTTCGATGGAGGCTCAAAACGACATATGATCGACAAGAAGTGTATGATATTCTTCAATATTTGTTGTACGACGGCTATATCAGGACGTCGGTTGACGGGATGGATGCGCAAATTGTCACTGCCCTGGACGACTCTGAAGAAAGCGAGCTGTTCTACTTTGTGAACAACTCGAAAAAGTGGTATCAAGTGTAGTTCTTTATGAACGTGTATGTTGTACCATCAACTAGGACTGTATTCTCCTAACATAGCTACCTCGCACTATTGTCTCTGTCTTCGTATTCTGAATGCTATGCATCGTTCTGTGACGGGCATATCTAGGGCGTATCCAGAAGAAAGGATCAAAGAGTGCCTAGCAACTGCACGTGTCACGCATCTTTAATAATGGCTCACGGTTGGTGGCGGAGTCGTGCCTCCAGCCCTCATCTTCCTCTAGAGGCCTGTTTCTCCCTCTTTTTACATTCCTTTCTCTTTCCTTCTTTCTGGCCGGACCATTCAACGTACGGGACAGCGCCAACTTTGACAGAGCCGCTGTTGCCAAAGCCCCAGAGGCATATTAGCTGGTTTAAGTTTTTCTACTGTGCGTATGACATTTGATGTGCAATGACCGAGAGTCTCAACTTGACATTGCCAGCACCTTTTTCAAAATGCGCGTCAAGCAAATATGGGATGTTATCCCCCTCCCCGCACAGATTAAGCTGTTGGTGCGTGTGAACGATCTCGCCAGACATTTGATTCCGACTATCTGAACAGTGGGACCGCCTCACTGCCTCGCGTATAACGACCGCATACTTCATCTTCTCCCTGTGCCATTGTATCATCCAAGTCGCCTTGCAAGTCCATGCATTCACGATCAACGCTGACGCCGCGTCATTTCTCTGGAATCTTTCCGTTGCGGCCAACGCTACCAACTCCACCCTCATAGTCGCTGATCTTGAAGACGACTATCTGCGTCTGTGTCCGAATGTACCCTCGGACTTGCAAGATCCCTTGAAAGACTGCAAAATTGTCTGGACGGCAAACGCCACCGGTTCGAATGCATTGTCCTCTTCGTCCTATGGCGCAGCAAAGAGTCTGTCCTCGACGCCCGTCTCGTCTCTTCCCATACCCTCTTCTTCGTCTGAGACCGAGTCCATTCAGTCCCTGTCATCTTCAGAAAGTTTGACTGCCACTGGGGCAAGTTTGGCTGCATTAGCCTCGACTGCAGTCGAGCGGACTACCACCGTGTTTGTGACTGCCGTGCCCACTGGCGTTGTGGATGCTCTTTCTGAAGAGGACGACGAGGAGGAAGAGGAAGATATTGAGGATGTGAGTAAGATTTTCACTTCCAGTTTCACTTACTGATATCTTCATACTAGCTCTTGGATACAAGAGAGGCCATCGAAGTTCTGACTGCCAACCCTGATCATACGGCAAGCGTCTTGATCTCTGGTACTCAAGAAACCCTCTCGCAGAGTTGCCTATGGTCCTTGTATTGGCCAGTGTCCGTGTACGTGATAATTGTTGAACCAAATCTTGCAAGAGACTAATCTCATGATAGCCTGGACAATACGAAACGCGAAGATATAGTCTTCATCGCGTTCCAATTCTGGGTTCTTGGAATGTCTATTGTTGCTCTCCTCAATGAGTCCATTCCTCATATCTTCGCCTCTTTGGCCACACATATCATGGCGACGGGATGGTCTTCCTACCAGATTCTGAACACAGCCAACTTCCGTTCGACCTTCAACCGTGTTATCACCGACGGCGCGTGTGATGGTACCTCACTGTTACCTACGTATTGGGATGAGCGAGCAAAAGCTGAATACCCAACACTCGCTCTGAACATCCTTGCTCTCTTCGTATCTGCATTCCTGACATGGAGATTAATCAAGGTATGCTATGAACGCTCAAGATGTTCGAATACATGACTGACGAAAATGTCAACAGTTGTTCGGTTGGCAGACCTTCAAACGCGTCGGTGCATCATTGACCATCAACCGTGTCTACAAGCTGGTGTTATCGCTATCAATTGTTCTCCAGTTGTCCTTCTTTTTCACGGGCGCAACTGTCTCTATGTGGATTGATAACCTCATCAACGGTGTCGCGGCCGAAGTTGTTTGGTATAACGCCTTTTACAAGGCTGTGGCCATCGCCGTTGCAGTCGTAAGTGGGCACTTTTATCCATGTCGCATCCTTTAATTTGGTTTTGTAGTTCTTGATCCCTTGGCTTTTGGCGGTATGTCATTATCTGCAATTGTATCCCGTTGCTCAACATTATCATCTAGGGCTGGGTTGCAATCCGCAAAGAATCTAGGATTCTCATGTTCGCATTCTTACTGACGTCTTTGTTGTACATTGCTGGCTTGAGTCTCATGTTCCTTTCGACGACCTTCCGGTGGACCTTCCTTCATTGGCACTTTTTCAGTGTCATAGCTTCTCTGTCAGTGTTCCTTACCGTGTCAGCTTTCCTCCTTGGCATTGTCTGTCGATACAACTTTGGAAAGGGCTTACTTCGCTATCGTATGTTGTACCGTTCCTCCGATCACCAGCACCGCTAAACATTATGCCAGTAAACGCGCAGGAGCCGCTTCCTGGTGACGACTTTGCACCAGTAACACCGAATACAGACATAGAGAAGGTCGCTTTCCCGTCTGAAAAGGCTGTCCCTACCTTTTCAGCGACGTTTGGATCGGGTGACGAGGTACCTCCGCCGAGGCAGATGTTCGCTTCTAGGATGGGTCCGAGATTCTTCAACCGGTCGGCTGTTCCTTTCGAAATACCGAGCGATGTCGCAGTTCCACAGCCCGCCCTCAGTCGGGCACCATCTGATGGATCCGATTCGTCTTTCGCTAAGCAAGTAACGGTTGTGCGAAACAACACTCAAACGAGTATTGGGAGCTTTGATAGCTATTATAATTACTCTTCGTCGAGTGAGGGTGGGCATCACAGGATGCAGAGCGAAGATTCCAACCATACCATGAATGGTCGGCGTTGGGTGATCGAGTAAATTATTAGTAGCTGATGTGTGCTTCCTACATGCTGTAGAATTTTGTATTCTTCTCTGCAAAGCAGATCCTTTCCTTTGTGCGGTAATGCGGAGTCGAAGTGATCACAAGCGCTGCGTGCCGAAATTGGATAGCTCAAATAATAATGGTATGCTAGGACGAAGGGAGCATGACGGATAAAATTCATGACATTTTCGCGAGATAAGTTTCGTATTGCTTCGGGGTGAACGTTTTCTGATTACAAGTTGGCATGAGTGTAACGCCACAGCATAACTCTTCATACCTGAGAAAATGCATGCATCTGGGCAATCTCATTCTTCAACAGCTCATTTACTGACAGGGCAATGTTACGATACATCAAACGTCGCTTAATGGACTCACTCCAACGATGTCTAGCGAGCGTCGTCTTTCCTTCAAAGGCCTATTTGACTGTCAGTTAGCGGTATTTTTTATGCCAGCAAGGCTCACCTCGCTGACGATGACGATGGAGTAATTCTCCCCGCAGCCGCTGGATTGATCTTCGATGTTAAGGTATGTTATGGGGAGCGCATTGCGAATGGCGAGCTCTAGAACTTCCAGATTAATGGGCATGGTGCAAGGCTAAAACTGACCAGTGATAAGGGCAGCATTTAATCAGATAAGATGGCACGTGCTACCGATCAGGCGCGCCCTCACGCGCGTTTCTGAGCGTCGGTCAAATAGTAGAAAGCAACCATGCATCCCGGAGAGGTAAGCATTTCAGGCATATAGTTACTTGTTTTGAAGCATCACAATCGTCTTCAGGGCGTTTCTATTGAGCCGTCAAGTAGACCATATTTATCATTAAACTTGTCTTTAAACTACAGCGAGGGAAACTTGAACGATTTGTTTCGCCTGCGGTAATCGGTTAGCTTGTGAAGGAAGGCGGACAGAACTTGTGACACCTCTCCAGTCTCGACATAATGAATCCAGCCGGTAATCTTCGTTCCCTTCATAATGAGAGGACACTCCTGGAGGAATTTGACGTCATCTCGAACCGATTTTTCTAGGTCGTTAAACTCCATAAAGTCGATGCTGTCAACCTGATCAGCGACTTGCTGATTCCCTGGATCGGAATCCTTGATCAACTCTCGCAAAGATGGGCTAGTGAACAAGACTGCTCCGCAGCCGGTGTGGTGATACACAGCGATTTCTCGCGTGCCGAGCAGTCGTTGGGACACGATGATACTTCGAAGGGCGTCTCTCCTGGTGTAGCTTTAGACGTGTGGCGCAATCCTGAGTCAAAGGGGAAACATACGCCACGCCGCCAGCATTTCTAATAATATGGGCATCTCCTTCTTCGAATCCCAACTGCTTGAATGGACTTGGGAATAATCAGTCGATGTTTTATGGGGGATGAGAGCAAATTACTTGATTCGTGCGTCCATACAAGTGACTGATGTAGATTTTAACGCGTTTTGAAAGAGAAGAATGGCGTCTCCCACCGATAGCGAGATGTTTCCTCGGAGGAAGGGCAATAGGCGTCACATTGCGTTGCTCTACCGGTGTTGTAGATGCATGCATTGAGCAAGCACGGACTGCAGAACATCCTAGAGACTTGATCCTAACGGGGGCCTGTCGGGAAGACAGGGCAGCAAACATGGATTGCGAAAGCATCGAAAAGACCATGGTCGGTGGTAGAGAGTAGGAGGTGACATCTTTGACTCGATACCAGTTTTTTCGGCGGTTAGAGCTCAAGTTGGCGTGAGAACCAGAATATTAAATCGAAATTATTCTACTTTTGGCCGTCATGTCCTCTCAGCAGATTCAATCTCTTCTCGCTGGTCCTTCCATTGACCAAGCAAATTCCAAAGCTGCTGTACTCCTCGACTCGAAATACCATACTCTCGAGGATTTAGCCCAGCTAGATGGCGAGGTAGCGCAGGCGCGAAGTCGCCGGGACGAGCTACAGGCGACGGTGCGACGTCCTCAAGTAGAAATGCGCGATGAGCTCACTCTGCTATTCCCCAGCTCAGTTAGAGCTCTCACATTCCAATGTAAACGCTCTCCTGGAGGAAACACGTGCTGCTGCAGAAGAATATCGACTGGCGGCGCAGGAGCTTTCCCTCCAACGACACGCTCTCGCCGATGAGCTATCCAATTTGACGCGCAATCTTGTTTCATCGTTGTCGGCTGCAGACGCTCAGCCTACATTGCTCGAGGATATCGAAACTATGCATCGGAACCTGAAGGAGCTGAACCACGTCAGGTCCTACGTCCAAGTGATCGAGTATGCACTTCGTCTTAGGTATGCGCCTTTCCTATCCATTAATCACTGGTCTCATCATATTCTAGTGCAGCTGCCGTGGAGCAAATATCGACCCCGCCATCGACCATCACAGAGGATTCGATATCCAACTATAAAGAATTATACCACTTTGCAGCCAGGGTATCCGAAGCGTGTTCGGAGGTCGAAGGAGATGGCAAGCAATCTGTCAATCTCCTCAATTTCTTAGAGAAGCTCCGTGACAAGACCTGGTCCGATATCAAATCTACTTTAACAACGTACGCGACTTCCCCATTATAAAGACATGTTCTGAATTTGCCCAAGCATCTTGCTCTCTGTTGCAGAAAAGTTGAAATGGCCCATGCCCATGACATACTTTTCCTCTCCGCAAGAAGACCGTCATGCCTTCGAACGGGCGTTTAGGAATCTTCTCGAGTTGCAAATCATGTAAGAGTTTTCGTTTCACTTACCTGAACGTGCATGAGATTTCATCAGAGGGGAATCCTTTACGGTGGGTGCTGCACGTACCGAAAAAGATGGATTGTATCCTTTGGAAGCCCTTGTCTTACCGCTGTCGATGCGGTTCAAATACCACTTTGAAGGGACTAGGCAGACAAACCAGCTTCACAAGGTGCGCTGACCCATAACTGTCTGCATCTTGTACTGACAGGGTTTCAGCCTGAGTGGTACTTTACACATGTGCTGAATCTCATCAATGACCATCAAAATTTTATGGAAACGGTTGTTCAGCAGCTCATTTCACCCACCAAGTACAGCTCCATCAACGCATGGGTGAGTCTTAATGTGCAAATTCTGTTCATCTAGCGTTTATATATCCGTGCAGCACGAATTCACATTATTACTCCTTCCTCTGCCTTCACGGAAGCTGAGACGTACAATCCCTTCTCTACTATCTCATCCTTCGCTTCTTGCGCATACCATATACCAGGCGCTATCATTCGATGCTGCTTTGACAGAGCAGGGGTTCACTATCAGCGATACATCGGCCGGACTGCTGGACGACAACGTCTGGGAAGGTGTTGTTCAAATCATTCTGGGTAAGAAGGAGTGGTTCGATGCCTGGATAGAAGGGGAAAAGCGATGTGAGTTATCTTAGATACGGTCTTTCTGTTCATTGACGCGGTAATAGTCGCAGAAGATCAGTTTCATGATATTATCAGTGCATCAGATGCCTGGCAGATCGCGGACGATGAAGACTCTAGAGAATCCTTGATCGGACGCGAGATGCAAACAACCAATTCAGCGCGTAGGATAGCAGCACTCGTGGAACAAATCACCGGTAGGCAACATTAGCTAACTATTCGTATGCTCACTAACTGTGATCGTAGATCGCTACTCGCCTCTTCCTGACTTCACGCAGCGTACCCGCTTCCTTCTTTCCGTTCAGCTACCGATTCTACAACTCTATCATGGACGGATGTCTTCGTCACTAGATGCGTTTGAGACGTTGTCCTCTGCTCTGGTTCGTTCTGTACCCGGTGGTTTGGGCGTGAGCATCGGGACCAAAGATCACTCTTCCGTAAATGTCGACACGCAAGCATTAACGAGCGGTGTTACCGGCGTTCAACGCTTGTGCAAGGCACTTCTCAGCTCCAGATATATTGAATTGTCCATGGACACGTGGGGTGAACAACTGGTCAGGATATTCCTCTAAACTCCCCTATTTTGGTCCTGATTACTTGGCAGTTCTTCTTGGAGTTGTGGACCGAAATAAACGCTAGGCCGTCTCTCAGAGCTCGCGCTCAAGCTCATCCATTAGTACCCGATCCGTCAGCGAATGAACGCGATATATCAGAAACCACCGTATTTGACGTGCTCACCGCGCAATATCGAAAACTCTTCGACAGAACCCACGATGTCATCGTGCAGCACGTTTGCACTGAGGTCGAAAGTAGCCTCAAAGCGCACATCTCCGCCATGATTTCGTATGTCGCCCTCTTGGACGATATATAGTCTGAACTAAATTGATTACCAGGAACTCCAATCCGGACGCTCTGCGAGACGACATCGCGGTGTCTCAGACCCTTCTCGCGCCCATAGCTCTGCTCTCAACGCATCTGGCATACATTCGTTCAACGGTGCCAGTAACATCGTTAACCTCACTCTATCGGCGCATTGCGACACGCTTGTCCGAACATATCATGCAACGCCAGATATTGTACCGCGGGAACGTCAGTCTCACAGAAGCGAAATACATACACGCGGAATGTGAGCTCTGGGTTGAGACGAGTAATGGTGCATTGGCGGGTGCACTTGGTGGCGGACGCAACCGCGTGGAGAGCCCTTGGTCGAAACTGCTCGAAGCTGGAAGGCTAATCGCAGCCGAAGGCGACTCGTGGAAGAAAGCTGTGGATTCCACATTTGGCACTGCGGTGTCGGAAGACGATTGGGAGAACCACATTGTGAGCGTTACGGGTTACAGCGAGTTGAGTCGGGAAGAGGTCGGACGTATCTTGAGACGTAGAAATCAGTGATTACATGCGGTGCACAGATAGCAGTACACTAATATACAAAACGTTTGGACTCTATGTACACCTAGGTTAGTTTGACTATCATGGCCCTATCGCTGTCGAAGAAGATGAGATCTTTGGCTGCCATAACTTTGGTGGCTTCTAACGCTTCGGCTGTGCCGAACAACTCGTTCATGGACAGTCCATCGTTGATCTTCTCCACCACGTCTTTGAATGGAATCTCGTCCTGATGTATGTTGTGCATCGCTTCCGCTAATCTTGTTCTCCAAAGTATATACCGCGGACTGTGGAGGATATCAGAACAGCGCTATCGAAGACTGTACAGTATACATACCTTTGTTCGCTGATTTCTTCGTCGGCGGAGGGTCCAGGCGCCGTAGCGTCAGTCATAGTGACATCCTGACTGCTGTCGCCCCAGATCGGATCCTCTACAGCGGTAGTCCCAGTCATGGCAGGAGGAACGCTCATCCTCCCAGGTGCCGGATCTTCCTCGCCCGAAGCATCCTCCTCCTCTACACCCGATTCCTCGCCGCTCCCCTCGGGATCCGCACTGCCCTTACGAGCTGCGTCGCCGTTCTTGGTCTTGTGCGGCTTTACCTTTTTCTGACGCTTGGGTACCTCCTTGAAGAGCGCAAAACGCATAATCTGTTCCGCTGCTCTGGCATCCTCCTCCTCGACCTTGGCGGAGATACGTGCTTTGGCGTGAGCGGTAGCAAGACGGATCAGCGTCTCCAAAGTACGGGCAGTAAGTGGGGATGTCTGAGTATGGAATTGAGCAATCTTTGACAATCTGGAACATGTGAGGGAGTACGTACACGTTTATTGTTGCCCTCCATATTGTCGTTACGAAGGTTTGCGTACACTTGAACTATGTGATCGGCAGCACCTTTTGTCAGAGCTGGCGCGGGTTTCGACTTGGCGTATTGAATGTATTTTTTGACAAAGGACAATTTCAGAACCTGAGGTTGTGATTCTTTTTTTGACTTGCTTCGTGTCTGGTGTCCAGTGTCTGCTACAGCGACACCGATATGAAGCAATGGGTCGAATTTCTCGTACGGACTGGTATCAAGCTCCTCTTCAGTAGGAGCGGTCGAAGGACCCTCGACAGCTAATGGCTGCGAAAGACTGTCATGAGATGGTGTCCCTTCCTCTACGCCTGGAGGCAGGTAGCGATGGATTCGTAGGACGTGATCGGCTATCATCCTGTCTCGCTTTTCTTCTACATCGTCAGTAACGATGAAGAGTAGGTCGAAACGGGACAGTAGAGAGTCAGGTAATGCAATGTTCTTGTGTGGGTCTTTGTGTATGTCATACTGGAAAGACGCGTCAAATGGGAGGATCACTTGGAATGTAACGGTCTTACCTGTCCGTATATGGGATTAGCAGCAGCTACCACGCTGCACCGTGCATTCAGACTGGTGTGAATACCAGCTTTAGCGATAGTCACTGTTTGCTGTTCCATGACTTCGTGAATAGCAACTCGATCGATATCCGACATCTTATCGAACTCGTCAATACACACGACGCCACGATCTGCCAAGACCATTGCACCAGCCTCCAATCGACGCTCGCCAGTGTCCTTGTCCGTCGTCACCGCAGCTGTCAAACCGACGCCTGAACTTCCTCGACCAGTGGTTGCAATAGCCAGCGGCGCGGTTCCAAGAACGAAACGCAGAATCTGTGATTTGGCGGTGGATGGGTCTCCCACCATCAACAAGTTGATATCGCCACGAATGTGGGTGCCATTTGGGAGATTTTTTTCAGCACCGCCCAGAAGAAGCAAGAGAATAGCTTGTTTGATACACTCATGCCCACATATAGAAGGCGCAAGTGACTCGGAAAGCTGGGTGAAGATGTCGTCCTTCTTGGAGAGCTGATTTATCTGACGGATGTCGGTGTCAGTCAGCGGCGTTTGGGCAATACCTCCGCCTATTTTTGTTGACAGCTGATTGATATTGTTGGCGATGATCAAGGACCTAACGAGTATGATCAACACAGGGAGGAGAGAGAAGATAGCAGGACAGTTTACTTGAATGCACCACTCGAGCCGCCACCTACACTGCGATAAACACCGACCAATTGTATTCGATCACCAGGTTTACACTTGTCGACAAGGTCATCATCAAGGATGATATCGGTACTACGCGGCAGCTGGCCGGCGGGGGCGCGTTCAGGCATTTCCTGGATGCTGATACGTTGGTGATCACGGAAGACGCAAAGACCATATTCGGTCTCCAGACGGTGACCATCCTCGTCGGTCTGCGGTGTGATAGAAGATGTAGGAGGAAGGTTGGAACTGGAGGAAGTGGCATCGCGATACTCGTGGGAATAGAATAGGTTGCTCGTCGGGCAGTAGTGAATGGACTTGAGCATCTTGGGACGTACGAGGGAGCAACGCGTGATGATTCCCTCCAGTGATATCATTTTGCCAAGATGTGACGCGTTCAGAGTCCTGGGGCTGACATGATGGTCACCGAATGAGCCAGTGAATCCGACGCGAAAACTCTTGCTACTAAGATCGTACTTGTCCTTATCGTGTACGCGGCTTGCAACGGTAGCAAGGGCTTCATCGATGGCAGGAAGAAATTCGGTGGGGTTTTTGAGGAGGCCATCGGCAAAGTCGCGTTTGTAGTCGCGCAGGTCGTCTATATTGACCAGGAGACGCGTCTCATCCTGGCGCAGCATGGTGGCGATGTCATGGTTGTAGTTGTACAGCTCAGAGGACGTGTTGTCAAGAAACGCCTCAAAGTCGCGAACTCTGTCAGTATGCTGGGCGTCGGGTTCTTCCTGCATGGTGGTCGTTGAGTAAAACGCGTCGACACGCTCATGAACGATATAATGGTTATATAAGCAATTTCTCACGGTCACGGACGCTGTCAGGAAATTGGACTGCATAATGAACTTCACAGCACACTACTGATGCGCATGATTATTCTCTTGAACAAGTTCAAAACCTGAACAGAATACCCCACGATGACATCCAACCAGATACTCAGGACTCCGGCTACAAAACCTTTTCATTCGAGACCCCCATGAGTCCAAGACACACTCCCCGCGGCCAGCGTTCATAGGATCACGAGAAGAATGAGCACATAAACGAAAACTCCGTGAAGCGGCGCACCTTTGGGAACGTATGTTGATTTACCAGATGCATCTTTATCTTCAACAATGTATGATATTGTCCGCGAACTAAAGGGCTTGTCACATTCGAATACGCGTCTTGAGCCATGGTAGAACCTTGGGTGTGGAAGTTGAAAGCACGTCGCGAGCAGGCCCAATGACGCGCAGTCAGTTGATAGTTGCTACTAGATTGCCTCGATTACAACTCCCATCCTCGAATACCTAGACTTGGACCTAAGGTATGGCTCCAAGCAGACACGATCGTCTGTACACAAGTTTGAATTAAGAATTCCGAGCAGTGGGTCATAATAAACACAGAATCAGCGGAGCAGCAAAGGAACTCCATATTTCCGTCCAACTAGTAGACTGGTGGCGGCCAGATCAGGTCTACGTCAGCATTCAATAGCCTCCACGGAGTCGCGACACCGGCGGCATAAGAGGAATACAGTAACTCAGACTGTCTCGGAGTGGATCCCCCACAGATCATAGCCGCCAGGCAAACGCGACAGGGATAGGATCCTCAACGAGTATGGTTTCAAGCGTAGATTTCTTTCTTTAACCTTACTGCTGTGCTTTAGTGTTTCAGCCGTTGTACCGTGAAGCGTTGCGCCACATAGCGAACTGCCACAGTCACGTAGATGAATAGAAGCAGTGGTCCAATCACGCATCACATCAGTTGGCTGATTCCTTTGTGATCGGACATTGATTAGCGCACGATTGGCGCGCTACCGAAAATAGTGCATATGTATAGCATTGAGAGATACAATTATACGAAGTTGAATTACGACAAGAAAACCACACCTATGACCCAGAGGTCAGAGAGCCAGAGGAAGAAGAGTAGAGAGAGGCGGTATACAAATTTCAGACGGTATACAGATAGGCAAAGAGCGGCGGGTTTTATTTAGTGTTTGTTGTATCTGCTGGACGTTGAGAAGAGAACTGTAGCAAAGTTCTTTCGACGTACCTTTACCAGCTCTGGCCAGCCCGACGCTCACGCTTCCAGGATTGACCATTGGAGCGCCGCCAGCTTTGCCCCGCAGCTTCGGCCTCGGGTTCCCGAGCCTAGAGCATGATGAGCACAATTGACAAGACAGAGTAAGAGAACCCACCTCGACATCATCTCGCTTCCACGACTGGCCGTTACCCGCTTCGCGTTTCCATGACTGGCCAGCGCGAGCCTGCGATAATCAGTACCCAGAAGCAAGCGCGAAAACAAAGAGGCTCACCTCGACTTCATCGTCTCGCTTCCACGACTGGCCGTTGCCAGCTTCACGTTTCCAGGACTGGCCGTTACCCGCTTCCCGCTTCCATGATTGTCCATTGCCCGCTTCCCGCTTCCACGACTGTCCGTTTCCCGCTTCACGCTTCCACGACTGGCCGGCAGCCGCAGCTTCAGGCACAGGCTCACGCTTGACCTGGAAGCAAAAACAGTGAGCAACAAGAGGAAGGATGAGAGATGAGATGGCAAACCTCAACCTGATCGCGGACCGTAGCCTATAGAGAAAAGTCAATGGGGATACAGGAGGGAGGGGGTATATGCATACCGAGGCCATTGCCAGCGATACAAAGAGGACGGCCAAAGTGAATAGGTATCGGTTCAGTTGCATAGTGGGCGATAGAATGTGCCTGTCCGCATACCAGCAAGCTTACTATATATACTCCTCCCACCAGGGCCAAACGATCTCATCTGTTGTGATCAAGGCACAAGGGGCTCTGTCGCTACGACGTCATCTAAAAAAGGTATATTCTCTGTCCACCAACTCAGCGCCTCATCCAAGTTTCGCTTGGATTTACTGCTGGCCAAGTTGAAGACTAGATCTATCCCTTGTAATCTGTTCGATAGCCTGCTCCACAATTTTCTGTGCACTGCTTGAAAAAGGGGTACCAGGAACGCAGAGCGGAAGCCGGCTGGCTAATCAGATGGGGTTACCGAAAAATCTTTTAGCAGGTGTCAGAGTGTGTCAGCCGCCCTACTCCTTTCCTTCGCAGTCCTCGCCTCCAGACTTCGATAGGACCCTGGATAATACAGTGACATCGTTGATCCCAAAGTCGGACATAGAACGCAAAATTTGCCCCAAACCTGGAGGAAAAGTCGGACATGGAGCTCTTTCCGCACCGCCTACCCTCATCCAGTGTACGGACATGGGGCGAGATGGGTGAGAAACCCTCATCCAGGTGTCAGCTGGGTGTCGGACATGGTGTCAGCCACTATTGAGCGCTCCCAGGATGTAGCTGTTGGCTCAGCGGAAACTCTTCCAGCGGGAGGCCTTGCGGTTCGGGTGGCTCAGGCGATCGAAACTTGTTGTAGACAGCCCGGAAAAATCTGAAAAGGGTCCATCTGACGGGAAATTTTGGGCGGAACCCTCATGCCAAAGTCGGACATGAAGCGATTTTTGGGCCCGAACCTTGAGGAAAAGTCGGACACGGAAGGCCTAAGCCTGTCGGACATGAGGACAAAATTTGGGAATTTGGATCAACGATGTCAGTGTATTATCCAGGTCCTACTTCGATGCGCTCTTTGAGTGCCTCGATGGATCTAATCTCCCTCCAAGTTGGCGTTATTATCGAAGCACATGCAGCAAGAGTAACCAGATACGCAGGTCTCGACCGCGTTTAGCTATTTTTCATATGAGACACCCTCATGTAACATAGGCGCTCAAGTTCAAGACCGTTCCTCCAACCTGGCAGCCAAGCTGCTTGGCTCCAGGACTTCAGCTTGCGAAAACACAGAATGGTGGTTGATTGAGATCCGGTAGTTGAATCTGTCGCTACGTTGGCGGCCTGCCAAGGCCTAAGCAACGAACTTTGAACATCGTACCCTTCAGTAAGGTACAGCACGTATCTAAAATACTCCTTGCACATATCGTTACATTCTCCTATGTTACAAGGCCCAGGTTCAAAGGCTCAATCCTAGTTAACAGAAAGGGTCAGGCGCAACTCATCTACACGACGAGAATACTCACCCATAGCTTGATCAGCCCATCCCACGACGCTGTCATCACTTTCGACTACGATCATGAATGTATCAGTAAGGGCATCGATGTGGCGTCAAGTACTTACCGATTCGTGTGGCAGCCACTCGTGAGCAATCACGACCTTTGAATGTGCCTTTAGTCTGGACTTGATCCTGCCGGTTTTCCAGTCCCAGAATACTACGTTTCCTTCTCCGTCTCCACTACTTATCCACTTACCGTCGGGGGAGAACCCCACTTGGCAGGCGTACCCTGCAACAGAATGCCCTGCGAACCTTTTCTTTCGGTTCTGACGGAAGTTGTCCGTACTGTAGATCAGGATCTGATTATCAAGGGATTGCGCCGCAAAATACTTGACTGTGGAATTTGGGGTGAACACATGGAAGGATTGAGTATATTCAACTTACGAGAAGGGTGAAGGGTTACCGCTGGCATGGAATGCATGTGTGGCTCAGCGATGTACTTGATAACGACCGGGATGTCAAAGTCCCATGCGCGTATCGTTTTATCATCCGAAGTCGTGACGAATCGTCGGTTCTCGTCGACGAAGGTGATAGTATTGACGGGGCCGAGATGCTGATCGTATTCTTGGGTAATGTCACCAGAATTCATATCATACTTGACGCAAGTCAGATTGAATGCCAGCTAAAACGAGTAACGCTTCGCGAGACTAACCTGGATGATCTTCTTATCTGACATGCCAGCCAGGAATATGTTCTGCTTGTCATCGTCGGGGTGGAAACGAATAACGTAGGGTATTTTGCCGTTACCGAACCGCTTCAAGCATTGGCCGGTCTCAGTATCCCATAACTTCATAGACCGATCATAACTGCAGGACAAGAAACGACGTCCATCGTTCGAGAACGATACATCCCTGACATGCTTGACGTGTCCGTTGAATGTTCGAAGGCAACGACCTTCACCGTACACGTCCCAGAGCTGCGGACTATATAAGACGCACGTCTCAAAATGAACGTAAACGCACCTTGATTTTTGTATCCATGGATCCACTGAGCATTAAATGTCCAGTCTGCGGGAACAGACGTATGACAGAGACACCCTGTGTATGGCCAGTGTACGTGTGTACGCAGACTTTCGGAATGAAGCAGTCTTGCGAACCGGCCTCTTGCATAATCTGTGGCGCTTCCGCGACTGGCGGTGCCATGTACGTGCGACCTTGGTAATCGGTCATGGACTTGCCATGGAATATAGATGTCTCCTGGCCATATGCACCGGCCTTTGCTTTTGGTTTCTTCTTCGACTTGAAGGCCGGTTCTTCCTCCTCCTCTTCCTCCTCTTCCTCGTCGTCTCCCGCCTCGACGCCGGCCAAAAAAGTACTCTCAGGTTCTTCACCTTCCCAGTTGGCCCAGGGTCCGACGTAAGCTCCGTCCCCTTCGACAACTTCGAGATCGCCCTTTTGCTTGCGTTTCCGCTTAAGCTCCTTCTTTTGGCTGCGAGGCGCGCGCAACGCGTCAAGAGTCTCAAAGCCGTGAGCTTGAGCTTTTTCGAGGGAACCGAGGACAGCTGGGGCATTTGGATCGATGGAAGGGTTCGCGGAGTAGCCGAGGATAGAGTGAGTTAGATGTTGGGAACGGAAAGCATGTTCGCTCATGGACTGTTCCTCGACATGACCGGCGAGTGCGTTCTGATTCAGAAACCGATTTCGGTCGCCAAATGGATTTTCGGGACCTTGCACCGGTAATGTCATGTCACTATATGGAATATTCACGTTCATCTGGGTATCCGTTGGTCGAGTAACGAGAGAGGTTTGGTGGAGGAGGTCCTGTACAAAACAATGAGTTACAACAGACAATTACTTTTGAGCACTTACTTCTGAGAGTACATGGGGAGCGGCGTGGGCTGTTATGACGGCGGTCGTTGGCTCGTCGACGCGCATTCTCTTCGACATTGGAATGGAGGAAAGACCGAAAACATCTTTGGAAACGTCAATGTCGTCCTCGTCCGACGAATAATCGTGAACCAAAGCCATGATGACTGTGAAGCGACAAGTTGAATCACAATTGGCGTGGTCCCACGCTCCGGTGTTCGGTCCGCGTGCCGAATGGAGGCTCAGCTATTGTCTTGGGCATTGTACGAGGAGCAATCAATGTGAGGCAGGTGTTTGTGATTGATGTGCCGGCCCGCTGCCGGCCGACCCTTTTGCGGCGTGGCGCAGATTATATCGGCCTCGGAGGCAGTACACCTCTTGTCTTCATCTTACGTCCTTGACATGCCCTTATAACGACTTAATCTACGCCACTCATGTCAGACAAAGTCGTGACAAGGCCATGGTCGCAGGAGGAGGACCGTCTCCTCATAGACGCAATGACACGCCATAATGGGGCAGGCTTGGACTGGAAGCACATCGCCACCCTTGTGCCAGGTCGCACCAACAAGGCTTGCAGAAAGGTATGTACAATCCGTGCCTCCTATACTTCACTTTATAGACCAAATCCAGCGCTGGTTGCATTCTCTCTGTCCAACCATCAAGAAGTCAAGTTGGACGCCAGAGGAGGACCACAAGTTAGTTGAGCTGCACCGGACTTATGGCAACAAATGGTCTACCATTGCTCGCTTCATTCAAGGTAGAACCGACGATGCATGTTCCAAGCGCTTCCGGGAAGCGCTGGATCCAAAGCTGAAGAAAGACGAATGGTCTGCAGAAGAGGATGCTCAGTTGCTGGAAGCTCAGAAGCGGTTAGGTTGTAAATGGAGAGATGTCGGCGAGGAAATGCAGCGCGGCAGCTTAGCTTGCAGGAATCGGTGATCTATCATCCGTCTTTCATCTCTTCGCGCCTCATTTCTTTCAGATTTCGACTCCTCGAACGGCGCGGTCCAAGTAAAGATCCTGACACAACGGACGTCACAGATCCTTTCCTCACCGAGCCATCGAACTCTGAAATTCAATATGTACCTCCGGACGCATATCATCTTCCTACTGTTGAGCTAGCCTTCCCCTTTGAAGATATCACCCGATCTAGTCCTGCACCATCTGATCAGCACGGTCTTGTTCATGCACCATTTCGCTATACATCTTCCTCCTTGCGTGCCGCACTAGAAGAACCTCAACCTCTCTCCAATCAGTTGGATTTCTGGCCATCATTTTTACGTGACGACCCGCTTCATGTACCCATATTGGATAATCTGGCGTCTGACAATGGCTCGATATATCTTCCCTTGGACTTTACACCCGAACCATCATCGGATGATTTCTCTCAACCTATGGATGCGGTCTACGCCTCACCGATTTCAAGTGTAGAGAATACTCCGTTTACCGCCACTATGCCCCTCCAGATGTCCGGCGCAGATCCACTCCCTCCAATTGCAGCTCCGTTGATAACCAGTAATGCTAATTGGCGTAAACGACCGGCATCAAGTTCGGAACTTGGGCTTACTAGACGGAGGAGGTTTCATAGTAGTGATGTGGAGACGCGACTTTCAGCTACTAAACCTGTAAATTCAGAGTGAGTATCGCTTCTGTAATGGGGTATCGCTAACGTGTATACATAGGATTAAAGCCTACGCTTGTGGACATCCAATGTGCTGGCCCAACGAGCAAACAAGGAGCGCAGCATGTTTCTCTACGTCCGGAGATCTTGTTGAACATAATAAGGAGCACAATGCTGATGCATACGAAGAGAAACCTTACCGTTGCGCACTATGTGGATTTGATAAGAAATGGAAGGTTAGTGGTTTCTACCTCGACCTCCACTATTGCTCATCCTGCCACTCGTTCAGAGCATCAACGGCCTTCAATATCATCTTCAAGTGTAATGCTGCCCATCAACGTTTTCTTGTATTTCCTTACTCTTTTGTAGATCTACAGCTCATTTTCAAGATGCTCTCAAAACCTCTGCCCTCGAAATTCCCGCTGCCGATAAAGCTAATATGTATGTATGTGACCGGCCTGGATGCAGCAAAGTGTACAGAAATCTGAGCGGTCTGAGTTATCATTCTAAGCATGTATGTCATCCGGCCTCGTCCACTATAATAATAGCTAACGGGCTTTTCTTACCAGGGTCATCCCCAGAAACAGCCTCAGCAGCTTTCCGAGGTACCCCATTCGATTGCAGCAAGACTGAAAGAACGCCAGCAGAAGCGACGTAAAGCATGCTAAGTACGGCGTCATCGCCTGCTGTGATCGCTTTCTGTACTATCGCCGGCCCGTTTGTCATGAACAATGCGACGGGCATTCAACTGCCTTTGGGGAACTGGCTTGCAATGACATTGACTGGCCAAGCGGTCGCATAATGTGGTCCCCTTGGGTAGTATAAATGAATGGTTATCTCAGCGTGCGTCGTGTACGCACAGCCTAGCTAATGAAGTGTAATAATGAAATACCAATGGAGTTCCGTGTTTCCTGACTCGCAACAGGATGCATAGTGTCTACCCGAGCCAGATCGCGTACCATCGCAAGCAGCAACGAAATTCATGTCGCCAGTTTTTTCAACTTTCCAGGCTTGTGTATTTATTTATCTGACATGATGATGGATAGTTATAGTCGTGGACCGTCTTGGGAGGTAGTACCTCTTATTAACCAAGGATAAACACCTCCTCACTTTCTGTGCAATAGTATGATAAACTTCTATAACCTCGAGCCCATTATCCAAGGAGATGTATAACTTATTCCCAAGCCAAGCTACTGAACCGCCGTAAGTACCCATTAGCGGCCCATCCCTCCAAACTGTTCCGCACTGAAAGGAATATGAGAAAAGAGTTGTAGAATAAACAGTTAAGGCTGCTTACAGGCCACGGAGACTAGGATCCGACATGAGCTCGTCCATAGATGGCATGTTTCCCGATTGTACGCGGTTCATCTGCAAGTGATTAGGGCAAAGGCGGAGAGCACTTGTATAACGCATACCATGTTAGCGACAGCGGGATTTTGCATTAGATTGGCAAGACCTCCGCTACCTGCCAATTGCTGCGCCATTGCCATGAGTTGCGGGTTGTTCATCATACTGGCGAGGTCGGGCATGCCACCCGCACCTCCAGCGCCACCGCCCATATTTCGAAGCATGTCAGCCATCCCACCCATGCCTTGAGGAAGCTCGGGAGATACGGCATCAGAAGAAGTCGCTGTAGTATCCGGTACGATGCGAGCTTTTGCGCTGGCTAGTGCCGACTTTAACGAAGCGTTCGCAGGTTCTATCTCAAGTCCGCGTTCAAAGGCATCAGCAGCCGACTTGAAATCTGAGAGAGCGTATTGCGCATGTCTATCGATTTGTGAGTTGAAACTGTGGCGTCACGCGAGATGCACTTACCCTAGACGATGGTATGCCTTTACGTAGGTTGGATCGACTGAGATGGCTTGTTCCGCGTCACCGACAGCGGCGAGGTGGTCGCCTTTGCTGCTGTAGGCAGCAGCGCGGTTTGAGTAGTAGATGGGATTCTCCGAGTCGATCGCGATGGCCTCAGAGTAGGACGCGATGGCGTCGTCGTACTGCTTGCTCGTCATTTGAGAATTGCCAGTCACCTTGAACTTTTCGGCCTTTGCCTTGTCTGCAGCTGAGAGACCGGCAGGTTGGGCAGGGGGCGGGGAAGCAGAGCCGACCTTGCTCATCGTCTTGAGATACACGTCGAATATGTTCTGCAGCGTCGCCGGCTTGATGCTCAAGGTATCCATCTGCTTGCTGTCTGATGGATCCACGCCAAAGGCCTCGCTGATGCATTGGACTGTAGGACCACGTCAGTAGGGGAATATGAGGATAAGACGGAAAACCGACTTGCAATATCCAAGGATTCCTTGTCGTCAGCCTTGACGGTGCCATCGGTAACAGATTGGTTTAAAAAGTCAATTATCGAGACGACCAGGCGCTGTTGCTTCTCCATGATGATGGAAATACTGAAGGCTTTTGAAACAAGCCGAGTCAAACACGGTCAGCATTTTTGCCTTGTTGAGCATCAACCACGACCCGCCAGTCATGTTTTTCTGTGCCATTTCAGGCGAGCCGCCACAGGATCCAGTCGTGTCTGCAAAGTCTGGCAAGGTCTACGAACGTCGTCTCATTGTCAAGTACATCAACGAGAATGGCACGGACCCCATTACTGGCGACAAGTTGGAGGAGGCAGACCTGATTACCATAAAAGCCTGTAGGTCTATCTATCCATACTGTACTTATTATACTGATTGGAACGCGCCAGCTCCTTCCACTGCTGCGCCACGACCGCCATCTCAGACGTCCATACCAGCCCTCCTTCACACTATGCAGAATGAGTGGGACGCATTGATGCTCGAGACATTTGCGCTCAAGCAGCAGTACAACAATGTTCGCCAGGAGCTCAGCTTCGTTCTTTACCGCGAGGATGCCGCTAGTCGTGTCGTAGCGCGTCTCATGAGGGAACGCGATGCTGCTCGAGAGTATGTGTTCCGTATAGTTTGTCTGTCATTTTCTCATTCATATGTATAGAGCTTAGCCAATGTCAGCGCAACTATGGGCGTTCCTAACACTGCAGACGCTACAGAAGACGTCGTAATGGACGACGATGCAGCGCAAGCTCTACCGCAAGAGGTTGTCGAGCAAATTGATTCCACGCAGGCAGCTCTTTCTTCTACACGCAAAAAGCGCAAACCTCCCACTGGCTATGCAGCTCCTGCGGATGTCAAAACGTTTACCGCAAAACACACTATTCCTTCCCTCCACTCTGCGTCTCCTGCAGGCATCACCAGTCTCGCTGTCTCTCGCTCTTCTCCATCCCAGTTCCTCACTGGCGGCAACGACAAGATAGTACAGCTCTATGACCGAAGCACAGACAAAGTCTTGGCTTCCCTCAAAGGCCACACGAAAAAAATCAATACGGTCGCTTTCAGGGAACGCGAAGGAGAAAACACCCTGTTGCTCTCTGGAGGTGCGGACAAGATGGCCAAGATTTGGGCCCATGACGCTGACTCTGGAGAGTATATCCCCAAATCCACTATTCGGGTACATAAAGGCGAGATCACTGGGTTGGCAATCCATCCTGTGTCGACTCTTCTTGCGTTGGCATCAGCGGATAAAACCTACTCAATACATGATCTCACCACCTTTGCCCAAATATACCGCTCCCTTCCTGGAGATGAAGCGTTCACATCCATGGCCATCCACCCGGATGGCACACTCATAGGATTTGGTACGCCCACGTCTACCATCCAAATCTACGACTGCAAAGCGGGTTCCATCGTCGCCTCCCTCACTCCCAGCAACGCTGTCCCCTTCACCGTGAACACCCTTTCGTTCTCGGAGAATGGGTACCATCTTGTTGCGCCAGACTCGTCGTCAACTGTTGCAATCTGGGATTTACGAAAACAGAAGTCGGTGCATACCGTTGCCTTGGATGACGGATTCAAGGTCAACAAGGTCCTTTACGACACTAGCGCCCAGTTCTTTGGCGTGGCGGGAAGTGGCGGTGGGCGCGTGTATGCCAATAAGACTTGGGAAGAGTTGATTCGGCTTGAAGAGGGTGGCGGTATGTCAGACATCGCCTTTGGAGAGATGGGTCAGGAAATATGGGGCGCGACTGGACGGGAGATACGGGTTTGGGGTTTACCTGCTTGATAGGGTCCATTTATTCCGAAAATTACATCCGCCGTTGGTGTTTTGTGTTACTGTCAGTGTTGTGTTGTAGTGATTCATCTAAAGGCGAAGCGTTTACCTGACAATTGCGGTTTCAATGATTCGGTCTTCAGCGATAAGAGAATAGATTGTGTATGTACTTTACTCAAACTGCCATTCCTTTAGCGCCATGTCCACGGCTACCAATAACTCAACAATGATAGGGTGATGGCCATCCACCTCGTTGTCCTGCTCTAAATTTTCTGGAACAGTAATGCAAAACTCTTCAACATGACGGCTTTCTTGGTTGGGCTCCTCGAAGGATACTGACTTGCGGGAATCCTGCGAATGACGAGATCTCCTTTTGTGCTTTGAAGACTTGAAGAATTCCTGCGAGTGCATGGAGGGCAAAGAGGAGGAATAAGAGAGGGAGGGCTTGATGATGATCTCGCACGCGTCATACGCGACAAGGGTGTTGCTCTCGTTGTACGCTTCAAACTCGCTGGGAAGCGATTCTAAACGGCGCGTCGCACTTGCACAATTGCTAGCCAAAGGAGTAGAATGTGTCACAGAGGTGAACGACGGCTGCTCGAAGGCGGTGTCGAGAGAAGGCATGTAAAGACTTTGAGCATAGATTGCGCGCCTTCTAGCGCTCATGCTCTTAGAACGGCGCGGAGAGAAATCTTCGGAATGGTTGGTAATGCGGTGGGCAGAAGGACGTGTAGGAGAAGGAATAGAGGAAGTTACGCTGCTGAGACTGGCAGATTTGAAATGGGGGCTGGTAGGTATCCTTGTATATGTCGCCGGTGTTGGAATAGAGGACTTGGAGACCTTGAGGATCGACTTTCGAGCGCCAAACGAGACAGGCGGGATATTTGAAGGGCGTCTGGTATGGATGTTGGAAGGAATGGGCATCATAGACTTTCTGGGTTGGAGGAAAGTAAACATTCTCGTTTGGTGAACGCCTAGACTGCGCGATACACTTGTGGTAGGTCAGATTATAGAAAATCTATGCATACAACCACTTGCATTGTTTCTTCCAGATGAACCGCCTCTGAGCGACCTCAACGATCGTGAAGTAGACTCGCCATTCATAGTCTTGAGTTTTGTGCGAGTGTTTCCCAACGGAGTAATCTCTTTGAACATAGGCGAGGGCGCTCTTTTCGCTGCGTCGCGTACTTGAAGAATTTCAAATCTGTGCGGATTGCAAGGAACAGCGACGCGAGTCTTCATGCGTTGGGTATCACTAAGAGCGGCGGAAAGGATAGGCATTCTGGTACTCTTGATAGGCTGAGGTAACACTGAGCGAGTTTGAGGAAAGACAAAGTGGGAGTCCAGAGAGGGTGTGGGCATGATGATGGTAGACAGCAGGGACTGGGCCGATCGTTTACATGGATAATGCTTGTCATTCTCGGGTCATTCTGTAGCGTTGTAAGTGATACATGAGCGTGTAAAAAATAATAAGTCAAGTAATGCCGGATTCGTAAATAGACGAAATGAAGGGGGTAAACGTCAGTCATGTAGTTTGGAAGATAACTGCTTGCAGCCCTCTAGCCCTAGAGAGAGAGGAAAAAAAGAAGATCCGAATCCTCAAGACCAGCTAGAAGGACCGAACGTCTTCCCAGCAGCGACGTCCACCGTCTTTAATGGTATACCCATTGCATCTGCAGTGTTCTGCCATACAGTATTTCCCCACCACACCAACGAAATCGAGCCGTCTTTTGGCAGTTGGAGGAACAGGAAGATAAGGATGACTGCGAAGACTGTTCCAGCATCGAGGGCAGCGGAGATGATATAGTTGTAGCGCATCCACCAGCGGAAGTGGAAGCGGCGAATGTAATAGTTGAAGACGAATCCAACGATGCCCCAAGATACGAAGTTGAGCCCGGATGCTGGCGGGACAGCAGCGACACCCGACAGGACGACCGGGATGTTGATGTATCTCCAGAACGATCTGGGGAAGCGGCGCGCCAAAAGGTAAGGAGGGATGGGCAGGAGAACTCCAACAAGGAAGAACCATAGAAGAGGGCGGAACCTAGAGAAACGAGGTTGAGAAAAGTCTAGGAACAAAGTAAAAGAGCACTTACGGTGCGCCTGGTCCAAACATGCGGCCCGGTCCAATACCGCCCCAAATCAGCGAAGACGTCGCAAAGGTGTTCGAGGACGGGCAGAAGAAGTGCTGCTTTTGCGTGGGCAGACACATGTCGGTGATATTATCGAACATCCACTGCTGGGTGAGCGTGGAAAGGACGCAAGTAAAGCCGACGGCTACAATCTGGATAACGAACATGGTACGAGGGGGAATCTTCATGTAGTGACCGAGTTTGAGGTCACCAGAGAATGCAGAGGCCTGGTACGATCCCATGAAGCCAATGGACTTGAAGATGACGTTCGCAATCGGACGACCAGGGAGCATAAATCCAAAGACCATCTCGTACATCACGGTAAACCCGACTTGCGTATTCGCAATAGCCTGGATCATGGCCAATGGTAATGCGGTCGCGGCAGACATGAGCATAGCGAGAAGGGCAGCCCACACTGGAAGCTGGGTGTCGAAGATCTCGATGGCGATGATAACGAAGACGACTCCATGATACCAATGATGGCAAACCACCAGCCAGGCGTCTCCGGGTATGCTTGCATCAAGCGATGATGCACATCGCGCTCGTGGCGTGCCGAGGAACGAAGGCGTCTAACGATATCGCGCCTGTACCAAACTTTGGATACGATCAGTATGGAGGAAAAAGTTGGAAAGGTAACAAGACCTACGGAGAGTGTGGACGATGAGCGCCGGGAATGCCGCGAACGCTAATCCGTATTCAATGGCCAGCGTGCTGGAAATGAACAGCGGCGAGTAGGACCGGTACTTCTCGAGGTCGAATTTACCATCGGTGACAACCGCACTTGCATCGTACGGTGCTCCCGTGTTGTCGTAGGAGTAGTAAGCCGAAATGGGCAGGAACGCCGAGTTGAAGGTGTTCGTGACTATCAGACAATCAGAAATGGGATCATCCACCACTGAGAAATAATGCATACAGTAGATGATTGGCGCAAGGATCCAGAAGAAGAAAACGAATGACACCATGATATTGGCTTCAGCCCACCACTAAACGGTCTGATTAGAGCTTGTCTGAATGAAAAGAGGATCGAACATACCGGCGTCACCATAGGACTTGAAATGTACGAGATCATGGACCAGTCAAAGGTGAGTCCGCTCATCCCCAATCCATTACCGCCGAACAAGGCGTTGACCGTGACATTGTTGGGAGCGATCCAGCAAACCCAGTTGAAGAAACTGAGAGCGGTAAAGAGGTAACCGGGGATGAAATAGTACACCATGGAACCGAGGAAAACGATGAGGAAGAACCTCTCGCGCGAGATGTGGCCACGGTCGGATTTTCCAAAGTTCTTGTGGAGCGTGTTGAACAGAGCCGAGTTTACAATGGCACCAGGCCAAAGCATGCTCGATGGATACACGACCCAACGACGGAGGAGTCCTGCCATAGAGAAGCCGTAGATTTGAATCCCGAGTACAAGGAGGACTTGGTACGCCAAAGAGAAGTTCTGTTGATAGAACATTTTCTGCGCGACGAAGACATCGGTCGCGTAACCGCCAGGATACGCAACGTTGGCCATAACGGTTATACAGACATGCTCTTTGATGTTGAATGGACCGGGATTGAGACTCCAGACGAATCCGAACGTGGAGAATTGGCGTGTGGGAAGGACTCTTTCCATAAACTTGCCCATTGGGAGGACGACTAGTTGAATGACGAGACCGGTGATATACATGGTGGGGTCTGTTGAACATGAGTTGGTGAGGAGACAACAATGAGTCGATCAACGTACATCGCAAACTGAGCGCGGTATTGAAAATAGGTAACAGGATGGAGAAAAAGATGCCGAGGAACCACCTGGATGCGCAATCAGTTTTGTCGAGCAGATTACAAGAGAAAGAGTGACCCACATGCGGAACGTATTGACGGGCATGGAGGGATCGTCCGTATTCGATACAGCAGCACGAACTTCAGGGTACGGGGATTCACTGAATACATTCAGTTAAGCGCACCGATGGCATGTAACATCGGGACTCACTCGTCAAAATCATCAGCAGCACTCGAGTTTCGGGACTCTGCTCGTGAAGTAGAGTACCGGTCAGCATGAGAGTCGAGATCAAGGTCGGATGGGCTGTAGGCGCCTTTCATCTTTTTGCTCTCAACCTCCAAATCAGAAATAGAGTCGGGACCCTTCGTCAGCGGAAAGTTGGGATCATTGAGATGCTCCCTGGCGAAGTCATCATCAACATCTTCAGGAACGTCTGGGACGGGGCGAGTGCGGAGGTGAGGGGGAGAGTAGACCGGCTCGGTAGACGAAACGTAGGGCTTCATTTCCTCCATGGCGCTCGGCGGCTGAAGAGGAGGAGGAGGGGAGGGAGGCTAGAGGGCGAATGCGGGGAGCAACCTTTGAGATTCGCGCGCCTTTTGTATAGATGCCATTGAGGGCCGAGTCAGGGCACAGAAAGCTGTCAGATATCATCGAGCCACAAGGGTATGGAAGCGCTCAGAATACAATTAGACAATAGACCTGCGCAAGACAAAAGACACAATAAGGATGAGGGGGGTGACCACGTTGATGCTCATCAGATTACGTCCCTGGAACCTCATCCGTTCGTGCCGCAGTTGTCCTCAGTTGTCCCGGTTCTGGGTCTTGCTTGGTGGCCAGCCACAGTCTAGTCCATGAAAAATCTAGCTGCAATCATTTCTATAGTAGATCTGTGAAGACAAAGGAGGAAAATGCAGAGCAAGGTCCATTCCAAATGTGTTATTGTTAGGGCTTGAGGAGACCCGCGTTGTCTTTTTGTTCAACTGCCTCATTCGTCGTTGTAAAGCCGAGACAACGTAAGAATCTTATCGCTGACGTTGCGTGGGAAAAGCAGGAGATACGACTTATCTAATCTTATCTCTCCTCTGCTCTGACACCATCGGGCTCTGGGATTGCACGAGTATTATTAGCGCGGCAGGTGCTGTTTTTCGACTAAGACTGAATGCCAATGCGTCTTCGCCGGTGTGAATGGCGACATACCGGCTGCTCTTAACTGCAGACTTCTCATTTGGGGTTCTCCTTGCTAAACATGTCCTCGACCTCCACACACACTGAAATTGCTAACGCCGAGGAACAACTTGCCACTTTGAAGCTCCGATCTACGGAGGCTTCAAAAGATGGCAAAGAAGTCTACAAATATGAGCATCTTCGCCCCGTGTTCATCCAGAACACTTATCCTCCTCTGACTCCCTTCGAGCATGTCGATCCTGGCTTCAGAGCTCTTAAACACGCCAATCCGCGTGCCTTTTTAGATAGTGCTACGAGCGTAGTGGAACTCACGCCCAATCTTGGAACGGAGGTCCACGGAATTGATCTTGCAAGCCTTGACTCGAACGCACGCGATGAGTTGGCTTTAGAGGCACGTCGCTAAATATTAGCCTCATCGTATACTAAGCCCTTATTTAGGTGGCTCGTAGAGGATTGATAGTCTTCAGGGACCAGCAAAACTTCATTGACTCTCCTCCAAGTGCCTACCTTGAGTGGGGCCGCCATTTCGGCCGGTCAGTCTCTTCAAACTGACGCCTGCAAAAATCACTGACATTTAAAACAGCCTACATATTCACCCATGCTCTGGACATCCTGAAGGGTATCCCGAAGTTCATCTCGTTTACAAGTGTGTATCATCCCACACTTACAGATTTCGGACTAACGGTTGTATCCAGAGACGCCAATGCGACCTTCAATTTTGAATACAGCGACAGCATCACGTCGACTGTTTGGCACTCGGATGTGTCGTATGAACTTCAACCCCCCGGTCTCACGACACTGTTCCTGTTATCTCAGCCAACAACTGGAGGGGACACCTTGTTCACATCCCAGGTATCAGCACTGAAGAAGCTTTCGCCACAATTCGTGGCGTTCCTCCGCACCTTGAAAGCCGTTCACTCCGGCGTTGAACAAGCCGAACATTCTCGGGCGGGAAAGCGTGGGGGCATTGTCCGACGAGAACCCGTCGAGAATGTCCATCCCGTGGTTCGGAAGCACCCTGTGACTGGAGAAGAGGCCCTTTATGTGAACAAACAGTTCACTCGGCGTATCGTTGGGCTGAAGCGTGAAGAATCCGGTGAGAATATTCTCGTCATAGTCGTAGCGCCTGGCATGCTGACCCTTTATATAGAGAATATTCTCAAGTTTTTGTATGATCACATTGACAAGAGCGGCGATATTCAAGCCCGAGTGAAGTGGACTCCAAACAGCGTTGTACTGTGGGATAACCGTGTTACTGCCCACGTAAGTTTTCAAGTTCAGTCTTAGGCTTGTCATCGAACACTTACTTGGCCTCGCAGTCTGCTATTGTTGATTACGGCGAGTCTAAGGAACGGCGCCACGGGGCGCGAATCACTCCTCAAGCAGAACGCCCTATCCCAGCTTTGGAAGGATTGGACCTGTCGTTGTAAATTACTTATAAGAGCACTTAAATTGTAATACCAGTATTTGAAGCGATGCGCGCTCTCTTGATGAGAGTAGCTGTTTACGTAAGCGTAATAACTTGACCTCGGTTCACGTCGCCGCCATGTCGGTCTCATATCTGGTCTACTGTGGCCTATGCATTTCGGTCTTGAAGGAACTCAATCAAATCGTCGACGAACCGTATATGGTGTGTATGTTGGTCATTTGCCAAAAGGAGGATGTACTATAACTGCCTGGCCTTTGTAGGATGAACCATTCCATATACCACAGGCTCAAGCTTACTGTCAAGGAGACTTTCAGACCTGGGATCCTAAAATTACCACTCCTCCTGGATTGTATGCTCCTCTCCTGCTTCATGCGTGTACGAAATGACACGTATTGATCAGATACTTGATGAGCTTAGCTCTGAAATCCGTGTTTCTCTTCAAATGCAACGTGCCAATGCTACGGCTTACCGTGACAATGACACTTCTGGCGCTCCCCATAGCCCTCACTAGATTGCTCTGCATCTATCAACGTGTCCGTCCCCCCACATCGTTCCTATCCCCCACAGTCGAAAGCGTAGTTCTCTCCATGTTCCCGATCGCGTGGTTCTTCGGGTTTCTCTATTACACGGAGGTTCCGAGCGTACTCTGTGTTATCTTGACTTTTGTGGCGGCTTCGAATGAGCAACATTGGCTGGCAGCATTGGTACGCGCTCTCCACATCTCCCTGAACTAGGGTTGAACATGTCGCAGTTGGGCTTCATAAGCTGCACATTCCGGCAAACGAACATAATTTGGGTCATGTACTCATTTGCCTATAGTGTCTTGGCGGAAATGCGATTTCGACGGCCTGAAGGTGGAGCCAAGTTGCACGATCCTTCGGCTCTGGAGGCTCATTTCGGTCAGTCAAGGTGTTTGCAACATCTCACCCCGACCTTACAATGTGCAGGTGACCTGCTGTTAACGTTGCGCAGCGTACCTCAAGTCTTCGCTGGGGTCTTGCGATCGTTCGTGCCATACACGCTGCTTCTTACTGTATGTGCCTCTTTTGTGATGTGGAACGGCGGGATCGTTTTGGGTGGGTTATTTTCCTTTCCTGTCTAGCTGCGACTGAGTTGAGCTACAGGGGATAAATCAAATCACCTACCATCCGTGCACATACCCCAAATTTACTACTTTGTGGGCTTTGCCACTGCTATGGGATGGCCAGTTCTTGTATCTGGAAACCCTGGACCACTCTCTCTTCTGAATGAAGTCAAGAACCGCATGTTTGGAAGCAAGAGGTGAGTGCACCTCGTAGAAATCGATATCATACCAAGTGTTCTTCATCTGTAGTCGATGGCTCGTAACACTGTTTACTGCAAGCGTCATGGCGGTCACTGTATTCAACTTCACGTCCGTGCCAACTGGTTTCATTTCCTGTTTTCGGTGCGCTAAGCGACTTGTTTAGGATTCAACATCCTTTCCTGCTGTCCGACAATCGCCATTACGTTTTCTACGTGTGGCGCCGGGTTTTCCTCGTTCATCCTGTGGTTCCGTACATGCTCATTCCTGCATACATGGCGTGTGCATGGGCGTGGTTTCTGCGTGTTGGTATGTCTCATCTCCTCTGTTCATCGCTCAAAGTCTGACTCCGGAGTGAAGGGAAAGACCAGACGCTGCTCCAAAGTGTAATCCTCCCTATATTTACTTTGGTCACATTAATGCCAACGCCACTCTTGGAACCTCGTTACTTCCTGATACCGTACATTTTGCTGAGAGCACAAGTGACGGATACGCCGAGCTGGGGAACGATTCTGGAGGGTGTGTGGTACGTAATAATAAACGGAGCTACCATGGCGACATTTTTGTATCTCCCTAGGGAAGGCGTAGGTCGATTTATGTGGTAGTCTATGGAATTCATATATCTTCGCGTAAGGCACGAGAAATGGGAGTGGCGGACAATGTTGATTGCCCCTTTTGGAAGGCCAACCAAACACCGCAAACGCGACTAAGGGACCTAACATCAACCACGTCGAGCGCAGTGGCTATTTGTTGCCTCGCCACCACGACCACTCTGTGCTACGATGCCAGCCATTGCTGACGCTGCCCAAGGCAGCCACAAGACGACTCGGTCTTCGATCCGTCAATCTTTGGGTTTCGCTTCGGTCGGGAAGGCATTCGCAGATGTCATGAACAAGGACAGCAAGGACGGGGACAAGGGCTCAAAAAGAGCTGTCAAGGAGTCTCGTCGCTCTAGTGCAGTCAACATGGCCGCGACTGCATCCCGATCCGCTATGCGAGAAGTCAACTCGTCTTCGCCCGGCGCGAAACGAGCGGAAACCCCGGATTCCAAGACTATCACTCGAAAGAGAGTCTCCGCCACGGTGGTGGTCTCCAAGCCTGCAGAGGCATCATCGCCGCCACCAGCTAGCTCAGTGACACGCTCGGCATCGCTCCGTCCACGTCCCGGCGCATCCTCTGCTCTTCCTAAATACCGCCCCAAATGCGTCATCCAAGATGCCCCCCCAAAGAAATCTCCGTCGCCTGTATCTGTCAAACGGCCCGCCGTCTCCGCCGAAAAAGGCGACGAAAGCACATCGGACGAAACCGACGAACCCCCTTCCCAAGCCAAGGCTTACAAAGTAGACCTCCCCAGAGCGAAGCATTCAACTCCTCCGTCAACGCCAACAAGAGCGAAAACGGCTACTCCCACAGTCACCCCTTCCAGATCTTCCCCTACACGCACCAAACTCACCAAAGTCACTTCCGCCGCCGCCGCCACTTCCTCGTCCTCGTCCTCATCTAGTTCACAGTTACCTCATACACCAAAGGCCAAGACTTATGCTCAAAAACCTCAGAGCAAGTCGCCCTCTCGTTCTCTCAATGACTCTCCGTTAGCTCGGCATTCAAGAAATGCATCCAAAGCCAGCATCAAATCCACAGATACCATGTCTCATATCGCCGAGGTTGATAGCGATAATGATTCTGAAGAAGAAGATGTCGCAATGCTCCTTGCCCCAGTCGCCGCGTTAGGCGCCCCTACTCCAGCTATGCCACGCATCCACGCCTCTCGCCAGCGTCTAGCTCCCCGTACACCCACACGTCCCGCATTACCTACACGCGCTCAATTATCCTATCTATCCCCGCTCCCTCCTGACGATGGTTCTCCTACTTCCCGACCTCATCCTCCTTCGGGCGGTGCTCCTAGAGGATCTATTCTCTCATGGGAGCAGATCGCCCATGAAGCCTCCAAAACGCTGGGTGACGACGAGATTCAGAACATGATCTCTGATGTCCCTGCACCCTTCAGGTCTGGCGCCGGCTCGCCCGTGCAGTCAATGTTACTAGATATCCCAGAGAGTCCTTGCTTGAGTGCTCTCAACTCTCCAAGCGATTACGGTTCAATATCACAGGTTCTCCTACCAGACGTCACTCCTTCTCCTGCAGTACACAACCGTAGAGCCAGTCGAGGTCCCTTCGATGTTCCCGTGGCAGATGGTGCTATAGTAACACTTCTGCGCATGCAGCTGGAATCAGCCGAACATATGGCCAAGGAACGACTCATACAGCTTCAAGCTCTGGAAGAGGAAGTGCATAATATTAAGCAGGAGCGCTTGCATGACGCTGAACTGCTTTCGGTCCAAGTCGGTAATATGGAGAACGAGCTACGTACTAGTCTGGACGCTCGTGAGCGCTCAGAAACCGAACAGGCCGCATATATTGCGATACTGGAGAATCAGTTGAAGGAGGCCGTGTCTGCGCGAGACAAGATCGCAAATGACCAAACCAAGTCAAAACGCCAGGCTCAAAATTTACATTCGGAACGGGCAAAGTGGGATTGCGCTTCTGCGGCGTGCGCCGCTTCGCTGCGATGGAAAACGGTGCACGACGTGGCTGAGACTGAGCTGGAGGCTACCGAGAGCGACCAGCAGACGCTATCACTTTTACTCGCACAGTTGGAACATACTCAGAAAAGACTCGCATCACCTATTTAATTTTGTTGAGTATGCCAATTTTCTTCGGATCGTATCGATGCCTGACTTGATTTCCCCAGCATCTGTCCTATCTATACCACTCATTGACTCCGGATCGCTCGTATTCTATACCTTCCTGTATTTCTAAATTGTCTATGCTCAATCATACATGCACTATCTGTTCTCGTTCGTCGCTCAGAACAGCTCAAACCGGGTTTAACGGTAACGGCGGATCACCCGATGACCAACCTTGACAGAGGTGACTCCGCGATCGGGACCGACGTTTTCAAACTCTACATAAGGCGGCCTATGTAAATGAAATATCTAACAACCAGACTTTTAACCCAATCCACCAAACCAATACTTGAAGGCAGTTTACCTTGTAACTCCCCTTCGTTTTGACACCATTGTATGAAAGCGTAAGTGCTCTACTTCCTTTGCTGCATCGACCTTATTGTATACACAGAGAAGATACCGTTCAAGATGCCCACGTAATTGAAACCCAGTCGAACTGGGACCAAGTGGTCGACAGGTACGTCCAAGGGCAAGAAGAAAGAATGTCATGCTCAACTATATCATAGTTTCGATGAAATGAATTTGAAGCCCGAATTGCTTCGTGGCATATATGCTTACGGGTAAGCCCGACCTTCACCTCGGAAGGATTCATGTTCATAAAACGACAGGTTTGAGCGCCCATCTGCTATTCAGCAGCGCGCCATCGTTCCCGTCACATCTGGCAAGGATGTCATCGCCCAAGCCCAGTCTGGCACCGGAAAGACGGCCACATTCTCTGTGTCTATCCTTCAACGACTGGACGTGTCCCTGCAGGCGACTCAGGCCATTATCCTGGCGCCGACACGTGAGTTGGCTCTCCAGATCCACACCGTCGTTCTTGCTCTTGGTGATTACATGAATGTGACGATCATGGCCTGCGTCGGAGGGACCAATGTGCAGCGCGATATCTCCTCGCTTCGCTCTGGTGTGCAGATTGTCGTCGGTACTCCTGGGCGCATGCTCGACATGATCAATCGCAAGGCGCTCCGCAGCGACGCTGTCAAGATTCTGTGCATTGATGAGGCCGACGAGATGCTTTCCCAAGGATTCACGACGCAGATTTACGAGATCTTCCAACTGCTTCCTAGCGACATTCAGGTCGCGCTCTTCTCTGCCACGATGCCTGCTGAGATTCTGGACGTGACCAACAAGTTTATGCGTGATCCCGCGCGCATTCTTGTGAAGAAGGAAGAGTTGACCCTGGAGGGTATTCAGCAGTTTTATATTGCTTTGGAGAAGGACGTGTGGAAGTTTGATACGCTTTGCGATATCTACGAGACGGTCAACGTGGCGCAGGCAGTCATCTTTTGCAACACCAAGCGCAGGGTTGACATCCTGACCGAGCAGATGCGAGAACGCGACTTTACCGTATCGGCTTTGGTACGTTGCACCATGTAATCCTGTGATCATTTGACTGACTTCCTTTCTAGCATGGTTCTCTGGACCAAGAAGAACGCAAGACGCTCATGAAAGAATTCCGCACTGGCTCCTCTCGCGTCCTTATCACCACAGACCTTCTTGCCCGTGGCATAGACGTCCAGCAGGTCTCTTTGGTGATCAATTACGATCTACCTACGAACCGAGAGAACTATATCCACCGCATTGGACGTGGCGGCCGCTTCGGACGCAAGGGCGTTGCTATCAACTTTGTTACGATGAATGATGTTCCGACGATGAGGGACATTGAACGTACGTTGATCTTTAGCGGCTTAGCGTTCTACTGACCCTGCGTACAGGGTTCTACAATACTCAGATCGAGGAGATGCCGCTTAACATTGCGTGAGTACCAAGGCTTCGCCCAAGACGCCGTAGCCTCTGACAGACTTTGACTTTAGGGATCTTATCTGAGCCGGCGTCGTACTTTGGAAGGAATTCCGCGGGACCGGTCATGTCTATATTTAGTAGCCGACTTGGGTACATAAAGAAATCAAATGCCAATGTCCTTGTGGCGTGTTTTCCCTTTGCCCCACCACTATCCTCCACCGCCCACCATCGTTTCTCTGCTATGTCCGACTCGCTATTCTTTCATGAACGCTCTCATATTGATGTCTATGAATATTCGCCGGTATTTGACGATCTAGCACGCCCAGTAAGTCCAACTGTTGTCGTACCTATCAAGACGCGTCTAACGCGCTCTCCAGGTCCCATGGGGCAACAAGTTATCGCCTACGCTGAAGAGCGGAGAGCTCACAGAGTCCATACCTTACCATCACGTCAATCCGCGCGCTAAACGCTGGAGTTGCGACAGCGCGGCCTCGACAGACTCGTCGGTGTCGGCGAGCAGCTCGCCCGCCATTTCGTACCCATCTCCGCGTTCCAAGCGACGCAGCTCCATTGTCTACAAGCAGTCAGACGCTGAAGGCGAGAGAAAGCGCAAGGCGAGGTCGTCCATCGTGTACAAGAAAGCTGCGACGACCGCCATGCCAGACGCCCCTCGAGAGCTCTCCGTGGCGAGATCTTCATTCTCTGCAGTACGGAGACGGAATCCATTATCCGCCGTCGCCTTTGCCGCTTGGGCGTGGACCGTTGGCGCTGTCGTTTCCCGCCGCAGGATGTCTGCTCGCGGTCGCTCGCTGCAACTCAAAGCGCTCCAGCTCCCATCCCAACATTGTCAGTCATTGGCTCAACGCCGAGCGTCCGTCTGTTGGCGGATTGTCTCGTCTCGTCTCGACAATAAGAAGCCCGCACCAGCTGCCTCTCGCTTGAAGCCGCTTGTCCTTCCTTCCATGCAGCAGAAAGCTCCCAAGAACCGCCTTACATTGTGGTTGGAGTGCCTGTTGAGCGATTTGGTGGAGAGAGGGAAGCGAACCATCGCGGCGTTGATACGGACTCTGTGGTTGACGATCTGCATGACCAACGAATATTTCTTCCGCTTTCCCAAATTCCTTTTCATGCTTGTTTCCTATGTCGTCGTTGCATGTTTTGAACGCATCCTACCGCCCCGATTATTGTAGAACATCACTCTATCACACGATAATACTACATGTTCCTAATGATATGATTGTTACGAAAGCAAGAATTAAGGACACATACAACGCGAGAGCATATATAACTAGGAGATGGAGAAACAGAATAACCAAGACATCATTGCGCCCTTTGAGCCTCTAAACAAGCCTCTGCTAAGCACGCATAGTTCTCTGAGGGCGATTTCTCGCGAAGGCTCTGGGTTATCACGTCGGATAGATAGTCGCGACTAGTAAACAATAAGCGATTGTTTTTGAAGGAACGGAATAGATACATACTCTAGATCACCATAAGCAATCTCTACATCATGCCGAAGCGACTCGATAGAGCAAGGCCATCGTGGAAAAGTTGCGTTGTTAAAGTGGAATGATACTATCGCCTTTGCTTTCCTCTCTGGGAACATAATCGACACAACCAGAGTAAATGACGAAGTATTAGTGTCTGTGACGAAGTCGACCGGAAATCCGATGGTGATATGCTTGAATTGCAAGCGTAGCTGGCAGCAGGAAGACCAGTAGTCGCGCAATGCGTGCACAATCTCTCGGATGCTTCGATCGCTGTCTTCCCTGATGAAGGATGTAGCGCATGTCAAGAAGAACCGGCTCAGCGTGGGGAAGGTGTCTTTATGTCGGCTCCGTAGCGACTCCGTCGCCGTGATTTGAATTTTGGACGACACGGGACGGAAATTGACGCACGGTACGCGTACACGGAACTGTGAAGCATATTCGTACTCAAATTCCTGAGCACCTACTTTGGTGATGCGGAACATGTGGATATTTTCCAGCGCCTCCAATTCATCTGAAACCGAACGATGTCAGTGGCTTCTGTCAAGGATTCAGTGTTGACAGTACCTCGAAGCCTAAACACTTCAACCTCAGTACTGCTGCTCTGCATGTGCAGTATTCTGTTGGCCTCCGCAATCGCCGACCTAGCCTGGCTCTTTTGAAGTTCGATTTCTTGCAGACGTTCTTCAAGCCATGCCAATTGATCATTTTCTTCCCTCACTTCGACCCTCAACGCTTCAACGATCGTGCTACGAGATTATTAGCCTCCGTCTTTGCTTGTCAAAGGGAAGTGCTCACTTTTGGTCTGTGATCGATAATTTGAGCTCATTCAAGTAAGCTTGATCACATTTCTCGATCTCGGCTACTTCAGCTTGTTCTTGTTCGAGCTCTTTCATCACGGCATCGTACTCTGCTTGGAGACTAGGAATCACATCCCTTCCTTGAGAACACAGGGTTTCCAATACTTTCGCGTCCTGTTATCAATTGTAAGTAGCGGAAGGCTCATGTTGCGATAATTCTCACAGCTTCCAACTCTTTTAGGCCCTGTTCAGCAGTAACACGAAGGCCATCAATCCACTGCAACTTCCAATCGTACCAATCGGACTTCGCCAGTCCGCGGGTATTGGTGCGGATCAAGTTCAGTTGGTGCTTGATGGTCAGAATTAGTGAAACAGTACATAACGGTCTCAGTCACGTACCAACAGTTCAGCTTGTCCTTCTTCGTCGGCACGGGAATACTCGACAAAAAGCTCAGGCGTCATTTTCCCTGCCTCTTCCTCTGCCTCAGCGAATATAATTCTGCTTTGTTGCATCCATGCTTGCAAGTCGCTAGAGACACGCGAATATAACGCCAGTTGAGGGATATCAATGGCCAACGTGATAGCATAATCTGCCAACGAGATCTCGGCGGGGTGTCGGGGCTGTCGCAGATGAGAAGGATGCATCGACCGTCGGGGAGCCTGCAGGTCATCCATGAACTTGATCCCAGTGAGTTCGAAGAATTGTTCGATTGATATAACAGGCTACAGAGTTGTCAGACAGAAATCATGAGTATATGCCCGGAAGACGTACCATATCCTCGTCATCAATGTCCTCTTGGTCGACATTTTGCCTCCAGGCCTCGGTTGCTTCAGCGTCGGCCACCCGATCAACTGCCGCGGAGGTAACTCCCTCAGATATCCCAAAAGCCGCCGCATTATCCTGAGAAGAGGTATGATCTGTGGCAGCTACTGGAGTTTCGGAAATGAATGGTTGCTCGGCCAGTGCCGGCGACAGGATGGTCGTGCTTGTATTACCGACTCCAAGTTCTGCGACAGACGGTTTCGTAGTAGCCGAATCAGAATCCTTATTGAACCTTTTCCACGCGTCCGTGATACCAGACCCCATACTAGCGCGACCCAAGCCCAGAGGAGCTTTCTTCTTTGGCGACGATGGGGCTGAAGGGGTAGGGTCTTCTTGAATATCAGTGAGGCCATTCGCCATACTACGACGACGAGCAAAATATCCAGAGGGTCGTCGAATACCAGAAGGACGAGCGTCCGTAGTCGTGTTCGTGCTAGTCTCGAAGGGGGCCCTTTTACTGGGGGAAAGGGGTCTGGAACCACTTGCAGTGGAAGTTGGAGCTTCGTTCACGTTGGCTGCATTCTCCTGGTGGTCCTTTCCAATGTTCACACGTTTGGGGGGACTAGGACCATCACTAACGTTCTCGTCTTGCGGATGTGGTCGTTTCAGTACTGTACCTGTACTGGACGGCTTTTTGGGTGATGGACGAGCCACAGGCGGCGCAAAAGCAGCCGAAAATTGTTTTGGAGCTGGCTTTGCGGGTGGCTTTATGGGTGATCGGACCGCCTTAGTCGGCGAATTAGATTTGGAAGGAGGCGCAGGCGGTTTCGCGCCAGGTTGCTTAGGGATGAAAACGGACTTGGGCCTGGAGAAAACACTAGACATAGATGAAGGAGGTGCTTCGCGCGATACATTATCGGAGCGATGTGCAGGAGGCGGGCGAAAGACAGGAGCAGGAGGCTCTTGCGCAAGCAAAGTGGCAGGGTAGATTGAAGCGGCCGTAGATGAAGGCGTGGTGGAGGAGGATGGTGCGGCAGAGGATGATGATGTGGTACAGGATGATGATGCGGTAGAGGCAGGAGTGGTAGAGGCCGGTGTGGTCAAAATACGACCATAGGTTTCTGATTCATCCATGAGTGAATCCGCATCACTTGGCCGACCTTGTCCGCCCAAACTCGACCGTCCAAAAGCTTGGCTGAGATTTATAGTTTTGTCACTCTCGTCAGAAGGGCCTGCGAAACTCTCTTCCATACTCGAGAACGATTCGTCGCCTGTCAAGCCAAAACCAAGCGATTCCCGTCCATCCTTCGCAGCTTGGTCATGGTCATAGGCGAGTGTTTGAAGCGCCTCATCGTCCATGTCATCATCCAACGCCAAAGATGTACCAGCATGGGTAGCCCTCTGAAGTTCCAGCCAAACAGGGTCTTCGCTCGCGGGGCGCAGGGCCTGAGCTAAGGGTACTGTAAACTCCATGGGTCCAGTATCATCATCCTCGACCTGAGATAGATCTTCAGAAAATGATATTGATTCATCGGCAATTTCACAAGATTCGTCTGCCTGCGGGGCCATGGAGACACGCCTTCGTTTGTTTACGGCCTCTGTGATCTCCATGTCATCGCTCATGTCGGCACTCATGTCACTGAGCGATTCATCCATAACGGCGGAGGTTGACCCAATGGTTGTCAAGTCCATATCAGAGCCGAACGATTGACGACCAGAGCTTCGACGATGAGCAAGAGCTGCACGAGAGTACGCATTCTCGTCGTTTACAACTGGAGCCTGGGGAGGGTCGGAAGATAGTTGACTGGGAGATGACTGAGGAGAACCGGTGCTGTTCGTATTATCGGCACGAGCGAACACGCGTACAAACGCCTGTTCATGGAAACTGACACGTCTTCCCATCGATTTTCTTGTAAAATCATCGTGAATCTTAGCCTGAAAATCCTCTGTAAGCTCCATAGACTGTGTGGCATCTCCATCGACCTCGGGCGTCTGGGAGTGCAATTGAGATTCGGCAGAGTCTTGGGAGGCTGATTGTGACCCCGACGGCGCATTCTCGGTTGGAGCCGGTTTCAAGGCAGATTTCAGGATTCCTTTGAATGGACCCTTGGGCCAAGTCAGTCAACGAAGTTGGGGTAGACTTTAGGGTACGCACCGACAGTCGAGAGCGTGCCAGAGGGCTGAGATCATTGTGAGCACCACTGTGGGCACGACGCCTGGGTCGCGATACTATAGAGCTCCGGCTGTTTCTTCTGGGGACCGCGATGGATTTGCGTCGGTTGGGTTGGTCGATGACGGCCATGATGAGAACGGGAAAGGGTATAGTAGACTAGCCAGCAAGAAACAAGAAGGTCGTGAATAGATGGTAGAGGCCGGCGATAGACACCGTCGTAGTGGGAAGAGAGGAGCGTTGAAGGCATTGTTGGTGAGCGTTATGCAGATCACGCGATGTGACATTAGAACAAACGCGAGCATCACGTGGTTATCAATCCTCGTGTCCTTCCGCCATCATGGCCGACAAAAGAATGCCAACAACACGAGCCGCGTCTCGTAACAAAGCAGCGACCTCGAAAGCATCAACATCCTCGACACCAACGCCTCCACCCGTCCCTGCTAAAACCACGCGCTCCAGAGCCGCCGCCGCATCAGCTGCAGTGGCCGCGAAATCGACCAAAAAGGTAGCACCACCTGCTGCGAAGCCATCTCCTGCCAATGCAATTCCGAAGAAGAAAGTGGTGAGGCAAGAGGAGGAAACGATCGAACCAATCATGGTACGTCTATGAACGATGTTTAGCTAAATACACCCTGAAAGAAAATAGGCATTCCTTAGAGTTCGGCCACATCTCAGCGATGACCCTCCTCCTGCACCGTATCTGCGTTGTGTCTCAGAAACAACCGTATCAATGTCTGATCCCTCCAATCGGACCTATAGTCGAGCCTCGTCTGTCGCCCCACCTGCAACATACTCCTTCACTCGAGTGTTTAGCGATGCTGGCCAGGCCGAATTCTTCGCAAAAACCACACTTCCTCTTGTCAAGAATGTTCTTCATGGACAAAATGCTTTGCTCTTTGCGTACGGCGCGACTAATGCCGGCAAAACCTACACCATGCAAGGTGGTGCCGCGCCCCAGACGGCAGGCATTCTTCCTCGTGCCATAGATGTTTTGTTTAACAGTACTGAGGGACTTCGAAGCAACGCTCCAAAGGTTCGTCCTTTACCCTGCAATTGAACAGTGAATCAATTGAGTCGTAGTATAAACCTACACGGCTTCACGGGGTCGAGAAAGCATCTGCCGAAGACGTCGCCAATGCTGCTCCCACTCCAGAACCACTGCTAACGGAGGTCATTGGACAGCTTGATAGCGCGTTTTCGGGTGGGCATGTAGACCCGACTACGGTGACGGTTGACCACAACTACGAATTCAGCATATGGATCTCATATGCCGAGGTCTACAATGATAAGGTGTACGATCTGCTCGATTCTCTACAGGAAAGTCGTATGGGAAAGGTACAAGCACAGCGTTCTAGATTGCCCCATCATGTCCTGCGACAAGCCTTGACTTTGAAACCATCCCCACCTTCTGATGATGAACCACCGGGCAAGTATATATCCGGACTGCGCCAATACTTGGTCAAAACGGCAGCGGAAGCCAAGTCTCTGATCAACCTTGGACAACTCCACCGTCGCGTATATGGTACGTTGGCCAACAGTGCAAGTTCTCGATCGCACGGCATGGTCTTCATCAAGGTCCTTCGCGGACATCGCGGTGAAAGAAACGTGGGTCGTTCCTTGTTCTGCGTGGATCATAGAGACTCATCGGCTTTAGGATCCTTCTGCACTACAGGTTGCAAGACTGACATTGGTTGATCTCGCTGGGTCAGAGCGGACCAAGTATACGCAAGCGACTGGGGACAGACTGAAGGAAGCGGGCAATATCAATAACTCTCTCATGGTGCTCGGCCAGTGTCTAGAGACCTTGCGGTCCAACCAGCGGAAAGTTGGCATGAGTTTGTCTCCTGAAGGCGCCTCACGCGTTGATACACGAGATGTGAAGAAAGGACTCGCTATTGTGCCTTTCCGTCATAGCAGACTCACAGAGATCCTCCAAGACTATTTTGTTGGAGACGCGCGCGCGGTAAACAAAACACTCTTCTTGCTTCTTGTATATCAGCGGCCTAACACATTGTATCAGGCTATGATAGTCAATGTCAACCCATACGACACGGGTTACGATGAGAACTCCCATGTCATGAAGTTCGCGGCTTTGGCACGTGAGGTGCTGGTGGCGCCAGCCCCCGCCCCCGTGCAGCGTGTTCCACATGAGCCAGAGGACGTCCCGGGTCATAAGAAAGGGAAACCTTCTCAACGATCGAACCCCCCGGATATTGTTCCTCGACGGAAAGTCACAATTTCCACTGGCACACGAGGGAATGAACTCAAGAACGAAGAGGCAGTCATAGAAGTCACGGAACGTGCGCGCCGCCTTTACTTGGCGCACCAACGACTTACACACTGTTTTAGTGGACGAGGCGCATGACGACGAGGACGCCGAAGATGAATATCCTGCCAATCCTCTAGTTGACGCGTTGTTCGAAGAGATAGACCGTCTTCGACTACAGGTTCGGTGTCTTCTTCCTTTTGAGCGAGATATCTTACTGTTGTTAGATTTACGAGCTTGAGCTTCATTGCGCTGAAACAGAGGCCATAACCAGAGCTGAAGTCATGGAAGAAATGGAGGGCCAGATGGGAAGGATGGAGCGGCTATATGAGAAGCGATTGAGAAGAGAAGTAAACGCGTTTTCTCTAGTCTCCATGATGAGTCTCACGATTCCATAGGTTGATCGTAGCAACAACAAGATGGACGAGAAAATCGACATGCTTGTGCAAACGGGCGTTCTGGGAAGCCCCGTCAAGCCATCGTTTGCACCTGCCCTCCGGAAAGAGGAATACGAGAGTGATGATGAAAGCGCCGAGGACGACTCTCGACCACCGTCACCTTCTCGCAAGGGCAAAGCGACTGACTACTCGACACTATCGAGGTTAGCGGAAGGTGTGGCGAGTATGACATTGAAAGCACGATGAAGGTAGTTGCTGGACTCAAAGTATGGTAGGATATGCACGTATAATCGTCATGTAGTCTATCATCAAGTCTAAATAGTCTTGTTATAGGCTTTCAATAAGTCTTGCCAGCTAAACTCTTCTGGCTTGCTATGGAACGTTGTAAGAAGCCTTTCGCCCTCTACTTCACCATCCTTTTCGCCCCATAGGTAAAACTTTTGGGTCGCCATTGCCAGCTGTTGGGCGTCCTCCTGACTGAGCATAAACCGTGCTTCACTACTGCCACCAGCAACGGTCGGACTTATTTCGCCTCGTAGGAGGACGATGCCATGGCTTTCAACGAGGTCGGTGTAATGCGTTAATATCAGGTAGGGCGTCGCAAAGGAGTTGCGCAGCTTGTACTCTTGTAACGGAGTAAAGAGCACTGTTGATACTCTTGGATTAGGGCTTTGGTTTTGGGGTGTTGGGGCGAATGGGTCCTCATTCGGCGATGGTACTGGTGGAGAATGATGGAAGCCCCATTCCATGTAGAAGAATTCGTGATTCGTTTTGTCGGGATTCGTAGGTTCCTCCATATCCGGGCGCGGCAATGGCACAACGAAAGTAGGATGGGTTTCGCCGATTTTGGCCATTTTGTTGTAGAGATTGACTGGAATGGCAGCACAGAGATAACCGCGGCCAGTTCCTTCAGAACGCGATGCATGGTAGGCCGTCCATAGCGCCGATACCTGTTCCGGTGTCGCAGTTGCAACGCGCGTTAGGCGTAGGATGTCTGAGAGAGGCTAAGAGCTGATAAGAATACTCGTTAAGCTATGTAGTAAAAGTCAGCTCACCTTGATGGGGGAGCCATCCTTGCGAGTTTGCGGACGCGTCGAGGGTTTGTCTGCGGTGCTAGGGATTTCTGGAGGATTGAAGGAAGGAAGAGATGCCGCTGCTGCCTTCTGTTCCTCTTTCAACTTCTCTCGGGCTTTCAGTCTGAGTTCCTCGACACTGAGACCGGTTCTGTGTAGTATTGGATGAGTTTCCACTTTGTTCTGACAGCGAATTAGAGTTACTGTAATGATCGTTGCCGTATTTTCTCAGCGTACGCGGTTTCATATGAGTGGAATCGCTTCCCAAGATGCCCTGAATGCCGAAATGCCAAACGAACAACGTGTGGGCTTCTCCGTATTGCGTACATGAAGGAGAGTAGGGAGAATCAAGCAAGCAGTCAGGCAGTAAAAGAAGAATCTTGTACTCGGGCTTCCGACTCTGTTTTTATTCGGCTACAAAGGTCACACACCCCGCCTAGCTCAATCGGATAGAGCGTCAGACTCTTATGGACCATATAGCTAGGCGATCTGAAGGCTGCGAGTTCGACCCTCGCGGTGGGCTAGATGTTTAATTTTTCATCTTCCTAGGACCCAAGCAGGATAGGGTGGCGCAGTAAACCTCCCGGGGTGTTACTAACGATATCGATGCCAGCCCCCAGGAGGCTCAGGTTTTGAAACCGTTAGTGGTGGTCGGCAACCGGGCCAGAAATTCGTGATCGAGAAAGTGGTATTGCCCCAAAAGGAAACCCCTGTCAAACGGGATCCAAAGAGCTGATTCCTCTGCAAAGTTTGGAGCTCGTATTGTCACATCTCAGGTCTTGGGAAAATTTCGAAAATTCTTGGAATATTCCTTGAATAAAAGTTATCGTTGCAGATTTCTTATTTACATGTCGAAAGGGCTGCTGGATGCTCTACTACTTGAAGAGAAGCAAAAGAAAAAAATCTGCAACCATAACTTTCTTCAGATGCATCATGCCATGTTTTTCTTCCATACAAACATGTCCCAAAAGTGAGGTGGGAGGCCAGCAATTCAGCCTCAAGTACGTGACCACGGCCTCAGCCAGCGTCGGAGTTTAAATTTGGTGACCATTGCCGACCACCACCGTTAGTAACGGTTTCGATACCGGCACGTGCTTTAAGCACGTGACGTGGCGCAGCGCCCTTCCGCCCTCATCCCGCCTTAATTCCGCCACCCCGAGGCTCTCTGAGCGCTGGCGCCCCGGCACGTGCAGTAATCACGTGCCGGTATCGAAACCTCCCCACCAACCCTCGATGGTTTCAATACCGTATTGATACTGTTACTAACCGCAGTAAACCGGAGGTGTATCAAAACCAAAGGTTTCCTTCACCCCCTAGGTGGCACATACTTTAAGGCTTAGGTTTGTGGACAAAACCTCCGGGGGTGATACAAAAAACCGTATCCAATCATCGATCCCGCGAGGTAGCCGAAGACCAACCCAAAGGTCGTCGAGAATAGTATTGGGGATAAGCACCACTATACTACTGAGGGATGGAAAGAGTACTAAGTACTACGGGCGGGTACCCGAATTTTGAGGTGTCTACCCCGACAATGACATATAAGTAGAGAGTACGAACTAGCATACCTAACACGACAATGAGGAGTAAGAAAAAATATACGATGAGACTTTTGTCTATGTAACGCGTGAGAAATAACCAGGCGGAAGTAATCAAAGTAATCGAGAGTGGCGCATAGTGCAGGCGGGACGAACCCGTTGCGACCTGCGAGTGCCCTGCGTGAGTGACGCTGAGAGGACACGAGAAATAACGTACTGATACAAACTGCTGTGATCAACAGGTGTTTCATACACGTGATATGGCGCAGCGCCGTGCCGCCACCCGCCTTAGTCCCGCCGCCCCCAACGCCAGCGCAGTGGCTGGGCGCCGTCTTGTTCCGCCCTCAGACCGCCGAGTCTGACATTAACGGACTTGCAAGTCATGGCCGCCTGGCGAAATGGCATCGCGTCTGACTACGAGACAGGTAATCAGGAGATTGCAGGTTCGACCCCTGCGGTGGTCATAGTTGTTTTTGTTGACAACAAAGGAAAGGTTTTAATGGATTACGTCGAAATAGCTGCCCGTCGCCTGAAGCGCAGCGCCGCCACCTAAATCAGTATTGATTCCCCAACTGATGCTTTCAATACCATATCGATACCGCAACTAGGGTTTACTGCGCCACCTTAGGGTAATACAGTCAGAAAAGGAATTATGTGCACTTGGGGTTGGCTTTGCAAGCGATAGAGTAAATGCATTCTTATGGATTCAAATGGGATGACAATGCGCCGATACAAATACACCTTGCAATGTATGCTCATTTCTATTTGCGAACTTCCTTCTCGATATCCTGCTTCGCCTCCTGAGCCCCTGATTCAGCCTGAAGCGCACATGAGCGATGTGAAGGACAAGTCAGAAAGAAAACCAACCTGATTCATCTTCTGTCCTGCCACATTCGCAGTATCTTTGCTCTTCTGCTTTGCAGTCTCAGCCGTCGATCCTGAATGGCAACGTGAGCGAAGGCCTAGATAATATCGAGCCGCAAACCTATAGTTTCCTTCGTGGCTTTCGAAGCTTGCTCGCCAGACTCGAGAGCCGAAGCGAGGCCTTTACCCAACTTCTTGTTGACCTATGTCGCGTTAGTGGAAGCAATCATGATGAGCGCGGCGTGGCGTACCGAGTCGGCCACCTCTGACACCTTCTCCGTTACAGTCTTGCGTGCGACGGGGGTTGTGTGAAGAGATCTGAAGGCGGCGGGACGCCGAGCGCCTGTAGAGCGATTCTGTGCATGGTTGTGGGAGAAAAGGTAATAAGCCTTTGGAGGTGAACATCGCCTTTATATAGCCAGGCCAAGTCTTAGCCTGACGTAGGATGCACGCGTCAGAACGAGCGTCATCGTCAACGATGGTGGTTGGAGAGTTTAGCACGTGCCCGTGGATTCTCTCGGATCGTCGACGCCCACTCACTGTCCACAATCACCTGAAGGATGTTCCTCGAGCTCGTTCATGACAAGTTATCTTGTTCGCCATGATTGAGAACATTGGTTTTAGGCATATGCACGTTCGTCCTGTTCAAGAATTAGATCGTTTATTTTAGTCAGGAAAGCCGTGAGGATGTGCTCAATGCAAATACGCGAAAGTATTGGGAGAAACGCCTCGAGAAGAGTGAATTGTACTTGTCACGGTGAATAAACGGTTAATTCCTCCCGTTTCAGTGCAGTCTCCCTTCGGCCAGGTCGCTTCACGTAAGAGCGTGCGCGCGACGCGCACGTACGAGAATCTAGGCGTTGAAGACATCGTGAGACCCACTGTGAAGGCCAACCGCGTTCGTTTTCGCAGCCATCCAGACACGGCGCGGCACTCATGCAGCCGATCGCCGAGTGATGGACAAATTCTTATTGGTCAACAAAAAACTGATTATCGTGCCATAGTAAGTTTCCCTTCTTGGGCTCCGACTTGTTGATTCCATTCTTAACGCCGGGACGGTGTCTCTTCTTTATCCCTCCCATGGCCATGGACAACGCCTCCCAGTCGGCCGGAATTCCAGCCTCGACCAATGCTCCACTCATCAATCTCTTCCCCTCGCTGTTCCCCAAATTCGCCACCCGTGACTCCTTCACATGGCTTTACACGACTGCCGCTGTCCTTGCCTCGCTACTTGTCCTCGAACAGACCGTGTATAGATACAAAAAACGCCATCTCCCGGGTGCCACATGGACTATCCCTCTCATTGGCAAGTTTGCCGATTCCATGAAGCCCACCATGGAGGGCTACATGAAGCAGTGGAATTCTGGTGCACTGAGCGCAATCAGTGTTTTCAACATGTGTGTACATTCTCGCTTACCTGTCAAGTTTCTCATATCGTACCAGCTTTATCGTTATGGCTTCTTCAACCGAATACTCCCGCAAAATCCTCAACTCCCCCGCCTATGCTGAGCCTTGTCTCGTGCACGCCGCAAAGAAAGTTCTTCTCGCAGAGAACTGGTACGCCTCCTTCGACTTTTCAGCCTCCATTATCTCACTGCCAAACAGGGTATTCTTGACTGGCAAGGAACACGTCGACTACCGTCGTAGTTTGAACGCTTTGTTCACACGCAAGGCTATGGGGTTAGCCATTCTCACCTATTCTACGCGTCAATTTCCTGAAAATTTTACCCTTAGCATGTACGTTTCGGTTCAAGACATTGTCACGAGGAAACACTTCAAGGATTGGCTCGCCGAGGCTGCCAAGGATTCGTCAGCTATGCCTATCATGATGCCTGCGCGTTATCTCAACATGGATACCTCTCTCCGTGTTTTCTGCGGCCAACATCTTCCTGACCATGCCACCAAGGAAATTAGCGACAAGTACTGGGCGATCACCGTTTCCCTTGAACTTGTCAACTTCCCTTTTGCGTTCCCTGGTACCAAAGTCTGGAAGGCTGTCCAATCAAGAAAGGCCGCTATGTATTGGCTTGAACTCGCCGCGTCCAGAAGTAAGGCGGCTATGGCTAGTGGTGCTGAGCCCACCTGTTTACTCGATGAATGGGTTCGCCTGTTCTCTGACCCGACATGGAAGGGAAGGAAGGACTTCACTGATAAAGAAATGGCTATGGTTGTCCTCTCATTCCTCTTCGCGTCGCAAGATGCCATGAGCAGCGGTCTCATCTACGGTTTCCAACATCTCGCTGATCATCCCGATATCATGGCCAAGGTTCGCGAAGAGCAAGCCCGTGTCCGCGGTGACGATTTTGCTGCGCCAATGACGATCGAGATGCTTGATGAAATGGTCTACCTACAGGCATTTGTCAAGGAAAGCATGCGTCTTGTCCCTCCAGTTACTATGGTCAGTTACAACTAGCACACATTTCACCGAAAAGTAAACATGTTCTAGGTTCCCTACAAGACCACCAAGGCATTCCCCATCAGTGAAGAGTATACCGTACCCTCTGGCAGTATGGTCATCCCATCATTTTACAATGCGTTACACGACCCGGAAGTGTACCCCAATCCCGATGTTCTCGAACCCGAACGATGGTTAGATCCCAAGGGCCTCGCCAACTCTAACCCAAAGAACTACCTCGTTTTCGGTGCAGGCCCTCACAAGTGCATCGGTCAGGAGTATACGCTGATGAACATTGCCCTGGTCCTGGCTACAGCTTTGGCGACCTTCGATTTCAAACATGATATCACACCTCTCAGCAACGAGATTGAGTAAGTCTCACAGGCTCTTTACATCGTATCAGCACCTCATGATGGTTGTTTAGAATTATTGCGACATTGTTCCCCAAAGATGGTTGCCGATTGAGATTAACACCGAGAACGAATGCATGACGAAACGAAAAAAAAGTCCATGGTCTGAAGGAGGCCCAAGTACTTTGTTAAATATAATTTTCAATACCCAGCCTATCGGCTTACTCTCCTTTCCTACCTTACAGCTTTCGGTTTTCCTTCAATGCAAGATTGTAATACCTAATCGTGCACTTACCCAAACAACGAAGACAAGTATACTTCAACGCCACAGCATCTCAAGACTGCGATCTTCAACAGTAAAAATATGGTGTTGAAGAATATTTATAGCGTACATAAATTGATCTCGTAGCTGAATGTAGAGTTGTTGGATTATAGGGAAATGCTAGACGACAATGGAGTTACGTTTCTACCTTTCGAACAAGTAATGGCAGAGAACTCGCTCCTTCGCCAATGATGCGAGGTCTTATGACGAAGCTCTGGAAAGCTTCGATTTCATGAGTGCATGAGAAGGAGAAACGTCGAAGGAGCGTGATGATCAGTGCCTGTCGGAATGTAAGCTGTCAGGTTGAAAGCGACGCTGCGAAGGTTGAAACTTGCCTTAATCTCACAGATAGCGAACACTCTGCCAGTACAAGACCGAGGACTACCATGGGTATTGAGTGAAGAGCTGCGCGAGGACCCGAAAAGAAACGCACCCCTCACTAAAAGCAAAGATTTCACGCGTATGCTTGATACCCTTTTCCTTGCGCTCTATCCAACGCTGAGGCCAAAAACGGTCAGCGTCAGGTCCCCATACTTCTGGATCGGTCTGGATGATATTGACTGGAATTTCCAGGATGGTCCCCTTGGGTATGACGAGCTCCCGATCTAGAGTACCAGGAATTGGTTCGGAGAGCGGGATAGTAATTGTTTCTTCAGCCTGTACGAGAAATCGTTAGCTCCAAATTGTCAGAGATACTCTGTACTCACCACATGGTGATTTTCCAGAATAGGCGGATGCATTCGGAGGGTCTCTTTGACGACAGCGTCCAATAGAGAAAAGTTACTGTTCAAAGCGTCGAAGGATGGATCTTCTCCAGACGCCAAAACTTCTTCTCGGAGCGCCTGCTGTAGGTCCTTGTTGATCGCGAGTTCATATAAAACCCACTAGATAGGAATAGTTAAAAGTTAGAAACGACGGGACGAGTGAAGGAGCCATACAGAGACAGTTCCAGATACCGGCTCATAACCAGCAGAAATAATTGTTCGCATCTGCGAAACAACTTCTTCCTCAGTCATCGAGTCCCCAAACTTGACTATGAGCACGTTCGATGAGTTTTGTTGAAGAAGACGTTACATGGAACTTACGCATAGCCGACATAATGTTCTTCCTTTCGTCGCCTACAATCTTGGCGTCTTGCCACATCTTCCTAGAAATGGCGCCGAGTTCAAGTTTTGACTTTCGTATCATCTCGCCTTTGGCTCCGATTGATAGAATTGAAGGAAATATCCAAAAGAGTGCACGCATATAGAAGGACGATAGTTTGTTTTCGTTGTTGGTAAGGCCGTGTAGAGATTCGGCGAGGGCATGCGACTCTCCATTGAGACAGTTGAAGTCATGCGAAAAAGCCGCACGACCGACTGTGTCTAGACTGAACATATGTGAGCAAAGCGCGAGAAGACCTTTTCAACATGACTTACGCGTAGCGACCAGCCCAGTTCGTAATCTCTATCTCAACTTCTTCGCTTGAACTGTGTTCGAGCAGCTTGCTCCACTGGTTCGCCATCTTCGTAGATGTCTCATAAAAGATTGGAGTCATGTCTCGCACAGATTGCGCACTAGGAAGAGCAGTCAGGTGTGTTCGCGTTTTTCAATAGATCGGCAAAGACGCACTTAAGGGCAGGTGCCAACGATCGCCTTTGTTTCTCATGGGCTTCCTTGCCTACAAAAGTAGTCAATGGTGAAGAGAAAAGGCTCAAGCAACAACTAACAAACCTTCAACCCAGAGGATACCTTCTCCAGTGGTGGCTTTGAACCATTCTCGTACACCATCGGGCTTAGGGAAAAGGTAGATGTTCTCGCTTAGGATGTAAGTCACAGCGCGAGGATCGGTTATCGACAGTACTTGGTGCTACAGTATTCTCAATTAGCTCAGAGCGTGACAAGAATGGGAAGCCTCTTACACCGAAAGCGCCAGCAAACTTGACGACCTTTCCGAATCGCTTGTGCCAGTCGACATAGTGGGAACCAGGCGGACTGTGATACAGCAGCCATTCATGTCCCCAAAGCCAAGAGGGCGAGCGAGGACCGGGAACATTTTTCAAAGTATTTCGAACGGCGATCCAGTGAGCGACTGCTCGCGCAAGGCGAATGAAGCCGAAGATGGCGCATAAAAAGCAGCCTGGGCGATAGCTGAAGAAATTGGGTAGGACATGGTTGTGTTAGACAGGGTGTTGGATGTGATCGAATTCACCGTACCTTTAAATATGCGGGGTGGCGCAGAGCACGAAGGACCAGTCACGTCTCGGAATGTAAACTACACCTGTCGGGATTGATACGAATGTAATCACTAAATTGTTATTCTTTCAGCTTGTCTCGGCTTCCCGAAGGCTATACCATCACCGGCCAATTGTTCATTAAGGGAGTAAACACCTTACCAAGCTCGGACAATTGCGCCTGATTATGATGGTACGCACAAAAAGTCCCATTGCGGTATGCGCGGAATCTATTCAAGGAACTATTCAGGACGGCGCACAGGCGGATACGGGGGCCGAGGTTACGAAACCATCAAGTCCTTGTATATCGTAAGTACCCATTGCGCTGATTGAAAGACCTGAAGAGCCTGTGAAGCGAGTTAGTGATTAGAGTCGCCGCCAGATCTGGCCTATACGTTTGCGCATTCTACACTGGACGGCAATCTTGCTTTCTCCGCGGGGATGTCAAAGTGTCCAGACAGCGTCAAGAAAGCGTGCGCTTCGGCGTTGCGTTCTGCTTTCGCAAATGCTCTGGAGGCAGCAAGCACGAAGAGCAGAGCGGATCAGATCCGTGAATACAGATCCCGAGTAACCGAATTTCGGGCAATGATAGTTTGCGGTGTCGTATAGCATCAGGTTGTAAAGCTTTTCCAGACGTGATTAGACGCCCTATTGACTCCAGTTTTTACGAAGACGTCAACAGTGAAACATTAACGAACATGGGAGAACGGAGAAATTCGGTTGTTAGTAAATCTGGAGTCGGTGCTGTCGTGTGCGGTACACTCTGACGATCCCGGGAAACAAGATACCGGGATGCACAATGACCCACAATGAGATCACCATGGAAGAAACATCCACAGCATTGGTGGTAGGTTGCTGATAGGTCCAAGTTGAGCGTAAAAAGCTTCAGTCGATTATTTCGTATATTTCTTGTCACTGTCACATGACCTCCACGCTTACAGCTTGACTTCGTAACTTCCATCCATTCAACTCTCCTACTCGCCGTCGTTTCACTTGGATTTCATTTTTCGCGGAAGCCCTGTTGTATGCCAAAACGCAGTAATTCAAAGAAGCCAGCGTCAGCCCGCAGACTCGCCACCAAAAATTCCCGAGGCGAGGACATGCGCATTGCTTCCTCGAAGGATCCTATGGCTCGTTCGTCATCACTAAACAGCATACAAGTCGGGCCGCGGTCCCCAATAACCTCAAGATCTCACCACACCGCTGACCGCATGGAAAATGACGCGGAGGAAGGTCTAGAAATGAATCTCCTCGGTGACGAAGAGCGCAGGCAGGCCGCCCGTGGCTTGGACGGGTATGGCGACGACTTTCACGATGACAGCAAGCATCCCATGTCAGCAAAGGATAAAAGGGCCATGGTGCTTTTGTGTGTCTTATGTGAGTCGTACTGGTTATTGCGTGCTGTACGATGGCGTTAAACGATTATACGTCTGCAGACTTAATACAAGGCGTTCCGGTTCATTTCTTTCTTCTCAGACTTCTAATTCGTACTAAGTTCATGTCATGTAGCTAGGGCTCGCTCTTGGTGTGTCGTGTCAATCTTCAGTCGGCGTCTCCTAATCACTTTCATTAGGATCCGTTCCTTTCTTCTCAAAGATCACCTGTCATATTCCCAACTAGCAACTTTCGCTCTCTCAAGCTATCCATATTCACTAAAGCTCCTCTGGTCACCCATTGTTGATTCCGTGTACTTTGTTTCCGTTGGACGCCGGAAATCATGGATTATCCCAATGCAGCTGACTGTCGGGACATTAATGTTGTATATATCTTTCAACGTCCAGCGACTGATGGACGATGTGAGGACTTCCATTGTTGACACACAATTACCCACTAAACGCGTCGCGTTGCATCAGGCTTCACACTACGTTCATGAACTCACCTTCGTGTTTACCTCGCTCGTATTCATCTCTGCTACTCAAGGTGTGCAGGCTGCCTCCATTACGTTGTGTCCTTTTCTCAGATTTTCTTCAGATATCGCGGTAGACGGTGGCACTCATTGCTAACAGTAACCACCATCAATCTCTGATGTTTTATTTTGCACAGGCTGGGCGCTTACCTTACTATCACAAGAGAATCTCTCTTACGCTTCGACATGTCAAACCATCGGCCTTAACACGGGATACTTCGCCTCCTTTACCGTTTTTCTTGCGTTTAACAGTGTCGAATTCACGTAAATACTATCAAGCTTTTGTTTATCCAATTTCTTACCAGCGCTTTTCAGAGACCGTTGGGGAGTGCCGCATCTCTCCTTGAGTGCGTACTTGAAGTTCTGGGGAGTGATGTGCTACTTAGTAACATTCTGGCTCCTCGTATTCAAGAAAGAAGTGCGTCAAGGGGCCTGACGTTCTTCGCCGAGCGTGTTTTGACTTTTGGACAGGACAAGGAGCCGGCCAATGACGCCGACATGAGTATATCTGGTGTCTATAAAACGATATGGTCCATCTGCAAACTTAAGCGTAAACTTTCAACTTGTATAGCTGAAGACACTCTGACGCTCATTCCTCAGACATACAATCTCTCATCATGATGCACTTCTTCGCTAAACTAGGTTTTGCTGCCAATGACGCTGCGACATCCCTCAAGATGGTCGAAAAGGGCTTCAAGCGCGAGGAACTTGCTGTAGCGGTCCTCATTGACTTTCCATTCCAGATTGTTGGAGGATGGCTTGCAGCGCGCTGGTCTCGCGGTGACCGCCCTCTTCGACCATGGGTGTATGCCTTCCTACCTCGTCTTGCGTTCGGACTCATGGCAACGTTGATCGTTTACTGGTTTCCCACGCCTCCCATCTCGAACGGCTTCTTTGTGTTCTTGATTATACAGACAGTCCTATCCTCGTTTTCAAGGTGATAGCCTAGACATCCATGCAGTAGACTTTGACTGATCGTTTATTCTAGTACGGTACAGTTTGTGGGCATATCCGCGTTCCATACGCGCGTATCTGACCCTCTGATTGGAGGGACCTACATGACAGTATGTTGAATAGTCTTTGCTTCGTTGTTGCATTGACAGAGGGCATAGCTCTTGAATACGTTTACGAATTTGGGCGGAACGTGGCCAAAATATTTTGTTCTGAAAGGTGTCGACTTTTTCAGCGTCGCAACGTGCAAAGTAACCGACGCTGGCACTGAAGCCTTGGTCCAAGGTACATTCGTGTTCTCAAGTTCCTCTGTGTTCTTATCTGACCGTTTGGGATAGCAACAGAATGTGTATCGGACTACGGCAAAGCTATGTGCCAAGATATAAACGGACAATGTATCACTGAAACCGATGGGTACTACATAGTTTCCGTGGTTTGTATGACATTTGGTGTCTTCTTCTTGTTCGCATTCATTATACCAACGGCCCGGAAGCTTCAAGGTTAGTACTCCCAGCACAATTTGGTGTAGTGCTAAAGTCTTTGCAGAATTACCTTTGGCTGTCTGGCGCGTTAAATTGGAATAAATGGTAGAGTAGATTAGTTAGTGTAGTCCTTGATTACACTGTTAGTATTATTGGGAAATGTAATGTACGCAAAGAAAACGTGACGCCAGCATGCGTGGGAAGATATCGCCAATGTGGCACATGGTGAAAAGAAATTGACGCTCTTGTCGGCGCGAGCTCACTGTCTCTAACGTTACTATTCTCAAGCAGAAAATCGTCGGAAATTCCTTGAAAAATGACCAACAGCACTCTTCATTTCGGGCCTGAATGGATGCGTACCAAGCAGCCTGCACCGCGATCTCTTGCAGAGCAAACGCTGCCGCCACCGACTACAGCTCCGCCTTCCAACGCGTCCACGTATTCGGCCCTGGTTTCTCCCGCTCAACCGCCCCAGTCGGAAAACCGCGACGATTCCCATCCTTTCAGATATTCAAAGGACGAATTGTTGCAGATTTTCCGCGACGGCGCGGGGCAGGCTGGACTGGGTCTCGAGGTCGAACGCTGGGAGGGTGTCGTTCGAGAAGTGAGCACGGAGCCGACCGCCTTACGCGAAATGAGCGAGGCAGAGAAAAAGGTCAGTAACCCAGCTTTGTCTATCGCGTTTCTGCGGTGTGCTGACCTCGTGTCTACAGCTCTTTGCCGGTTCTTTGAATTCTGACCTTCGCCGCCGCCAATCAACCGATTATCTTTCGCCGCTATCAACACAGAATCTCGCCTCTGAACGGCCCAGGCTTAACCACAGCACCTCTGCGACAGCCAACAGCCCTCTCAGAGATCGATTTGGTCCACTGGGACGAAGGCGGGGCGAAAGCACCGGTATGTAACCTTTTACCCTTTCTCGTCCCGCCATTGATATCTGCTCTCTCAAGACCAAATACCTGGTACTATACCTCGAAAACTATCTCTGTCATCCATCCAGTCACCAATGTCGCCGCGCGATCCAGGTATGCCCTCGCCTCGGGTGGCTCGCATGGGTGCCGGTTTCGATGGTGGTGTCCTTGCCGGTGGAGGTGAATCGTGGACTGCTCGACGGCGCGCGTCGGAGGGAGCGGCCAAAACTCCAGGTATCCTGCATCGAGACACCATTGGTGAATTGCAGGATGAAAAGATCAAGGAAGAAGATGAGACGCCCGGTCAAACCTCCGAAAATCTTTCTAAACCATTGCGTGAAGCCAACAATCCTACTTCGCTGTCTGCCGCATCCTACGAAACGCGGTCTGCAGCAGGCCAGACGAGCATTCAAAATATCGAGCCGTCGATCTCTCATCTTCCCTTGCCTAATGAAAGTAACCATAGCTCATCCGCTTCTCCCGCAAACAATTCTGTTGGTTTTGCACCCCCAGGCTTGACGGATCTAGCCAGCATCGAATGGTCATATCTTGACCCGCTCGGAAACGTTCAAGGTATGCGCATCCCCAGACGCCATGTCAATTCTCTCATTATCGTCAGGACCTTTTCGAGCGGATGTTATGCAAAAGTGGCATGACGAGGGATATTTTACGCCTGATTTGCTCATGAAGCGAACTCAGATCGATACGGATTGGACCTCAGTCGCGGTGTTAACACAGAGAGCTACAGGTCCTCTTTTCCTGACACCTCAGAGACCACCCCTTCCTCCCGTCTTGCAACGCCATGATCATCATTCACCCATGTTTCAACATGCTGAACCCTTCCCCACATACCAACCAGCACCAGTACGGTCCCTCCGCAGTTCTACCTTGGATTCGTTCCTTGGGGGATCTAATCCCTCTGACTCGCCATCCTCGTCATTGGGTGCAGGTCGTTACAGTAACGGGTCTCCGGATCCAAGCGCTTATGGTGGACGTGCCAGTAACTTTGTCCCTGGTCAAGATCTTACCGCTGTTGGTCGACGAGCTGCATTTTACGAGCCATCGACACTTCCTCACAGCATCGGAATACCCACACGCAGTGCTACGCTTGATAACAGCTTTTCCCCAAATCAAAGTCCTTGGCCGCAAGCGAATGGTGTCATTGGGTTCGATCCTATGACCACTGGACGTAGCTCAGCTGATGTGATGCAGTTTAATCCGTACCCAGATTCTCGAATCCATTCAACTGGGTTGGGTGGACCCAACAGTTTCAATTCTGGTATTCCCCGGGAGAGCCTGTCCAGTAACCATTATGATGCGGGGCGTTTCGACGAGTCGAGAGTGCAACCATCGCTCCATGATAATTCGAATTTTACGCCACCTAACAACTTCGCCGCGCAACCTCCTTCCCAGTCCTCGTTTCCTTCACAAATCCCTGTTCAGTCTACCGCCGACCCATCGGCTGCCTCGGTTTCTCCTTGGGGTAATCTTCAAAAGACCACCCCGAGGCAACCAGGTCCATTTGAACCTAACTATCCAACTTCGTCTAATACGGTGTCGGAATCATCGTCGCCTTGGGCTACCTCGAGTTCACTCCCTCGTGCCGGAATCGTTAAACCGGCCGAGTCATCTCCGTGGAGCACGCTACCTGTTGAGCCTCTCGCAAATGGTGCAGCCGCAGAGGAAGCCCCGCCAACTGACAGAGCGATTGTGGAAGCTGCCCCACCGCCTGTGCCTGCGCATGTCCCGGAACGCTCTGTTGAGCCCGCTTCGGTAGATGCGGCACCGAGCAAAAAACGCAATAAAGCATCCAAACCAACGCTGTCAGTATCCCAACCCCTATAGGACCTACGTCTCCAGCGCCGGCTTCATCGCCAGCTGTTCCCGAAGCGGCGCCTAAGCCGGCATGGGCGAAGAGTGACGATGCGAAGCCGTCTGGTGTCTCCTTGAGTTTGCGAGATATTCAGGATGCGGAAGCCAAGAAAGCTGATGCTCGGAAGACCGCCGAGAAGGAGAGAGAACGTGCCCGGGCAAATGCAGCTCCGTCTACACCCGCAGAGGAAGTCCAACTATTCACATCTTCATGGGGCCTTCCGACATCTCAAGTTGGCGTGCGCAAAGAGACCGCCACACCTTCTGCTACAAGCCCGGCTACGGCCACCCCAGTTTGGACCAACACTGTGAAGGCGCCTGCTGTCAAGAAGACCATGAAAGAGATCCAAGAAGAGGAGGAGAAGCGTAAAAAGCTGGCTTCCAAGGAGAGTGTTGCTTCTGTTGCCGCTCGTAGAGGCTACGCGGAGACAACTGTAAAGGTCTGTTTGACTAGTCATCATTCATCTCACTCTTCTGATGATATGTGCGTAGCAAAACGTTCCTCCGTCCCAAGGTGGTGCTTGGACAACCGTCGGAGCGAGCGGCAAGTCGACACCCTGCCCGCGGTTACTGCTGCGACTCGACCTCCAGCGTCCACGACGACTTCCTCTTCTGTGGTCCCCGGTTCTCTCCCTAGGAGTAACGGCGTTACTACCGCCGTTCGGACTCCTGCTGCGCCACTACCTACTAAACCTGCCGCGCCGGTTCCAGGAAAGGAAGAGTACCCAGCGGCACCTTCTCACGAGTTCTTGAAGTGGCTAAGTGAATCGTTACAAGGCCTCAACAAGTCCGTCAACGGTATGTTTTGTCAATTATATGTTATTCTTTTTTTTTCACGATCGTCATAGTTGAGGAAATCATTCAAATGCTACTGTCGTTTGCGATAGATCCTGATGCGTCGACCGTGAGCTTATTTCGGATTTGATCTATTCTAACAGCACCATTCTGGATGGGCGCCGATTTGCCGCTGACTTTGTCAGTAAGCGCAAGGCCGATGCGGCTGCGCGGGCGAAGTCAGGAGTGTCATCAACTTCCGGTGCATACAAACCGATATCCATCGCAGAGGTGGTCAAAGCACAGCCCAAACCACAGACGTCGGAATGGGGTGGGTTCAAGGTTGTCAACAAGAAGAAGAAGGGAGGACGATCATGAATGGCGCGCAGTTTGAGATTGACCACAGTAACCTATTGTCGAGGTCTCAATCCTCATCTAATCTGGGGCGTCGCCCGAAATATTCCACTCATGATTGATATCTACTCGGTGGGAAGTATTAATATAGTGTCTTCTTGTTGTAATCTGCTGTGAGGCAGTACCACCAATATTTAAAGCACCAATTGAAACTATTCGTGAATCTGGCGAGCTTGTGCGAAACAACCTCACTGCTCCATTCCTGTCTGGCACTCATGAGGTTCTCTGAAAACAGCGCGTAGATTTTGCTCTTGAAGAGTTTCCCAGCGTTTGCATTTTTCAGAGATATGCTTCCCACCGTCTGCTCTGCGCAGCAAGCCCAACTCGGCTTCCCAGGTTTAGAAGCGGTCTTGAAATGGAGAATGAAGCTGAGCTTCCGTCAAGAAAACGAAGTGACCGTTTCCACAGGAAAGCGCTTGTCATTTTGAGGAAACAAGCAAAGCTGGTATATTGATCTATCGTTGATCTAACGTCTGAATTACTGCGTACTGAGCACTAATAAAATCAAGTAAATAAGGTATAGAATACATTCAATCCGCGTGTGTCAGCCCTCAAGATTCAGCTCTATATCCAGATAAAATGTCATATCTAATCTCATGACTTGAGCGTGTAAAACTTGACACTCTTGACTTCCCAGTCTGTCAGATCCGTATCCATCAGCAAGGGGTACACGCCTAAAAGCAAAGAGACTCACAGGCTTCGTTGAAGGACGAGCCACTTGCCCGGACAAACGACTCGCAATCAGAGAAGCCCGTACGAGTCGCACAGCTCTCTTCTTGTCCAGGGATTCCAGTCAAGGACCAACTCGTGCCTATAATATTCATAAATTATCCTGACTTGATTCCTTAGAGAGCAAAAGCTTACCAGCCCAGTCCCCACACAGTGTCGTATCAAAAATGAATGTGTTGTCGGTAAAGTACCTTGAAGGATTACAGCTGGACGCCGGCCACATTGCCATCGGTTCGCCCCAAGTGTCTGGCACCGGAGTCTCTGCCGTGATGTCTGCTGGAATTGAGTCTGCCGCCCAGAAGTATATCGAAATTCCAGTATCGTCCCATTTCACTGTCGTCGATGTGAATAGAATGCCCACGTGATAGTGTCAACAACGTACTGGCATAGACACCGCCACCATTATTGTTGAAGGCTCTTCCGAAGGAGACATCTGAAGCGCCTCGTATGCCACATCCTTGATTACCAGTTTCGTACGCAGCGCAATTGGTCCCGCCAATAACAGTGCCAGTGATCCCCAGGACCGTTTCATCATCCGTGGATATGGTGCATCCGGTATCTGTGTGAATCGTTGCTTGATTGTTGGTATAGTTATTCACACCCTCTATTATGTCTATTTCGCCGTGAAGCGGCCATGAGGGCCCATTCGACCACCAAGCCCTGTGAGAACTGTGAGAAATCATCACACAAGAGGAGAGAAAGTATCTGACGGCCAGGTCCCGCACCCCGTCGGCATATGAGCAGAGTCCATAATGGCAAGCGTGCCAGTATTATAGGAACTCTCCGTCGTGATGCGTATGCTTTGCCGATTCGCAGAGACAGTGTCGGTCGTTTCTACGCGCATTATGGCGTGCCCATCGGAATTGATCTCTAAAAGACCGTTCGACCACTAAGAGAGTGATGAGCGCCCATCCGGAAAGAACCAACGTTGCGTAACGTACCCCTGTGCTTGCATCAACATAGTCGACGATACCTTGAAAGCCTTGGTGAGATATGTCAGCGTTAAGAGTGTATAGCGCGCGCACCATGAGTAGGATCGGCAGTATTCCAGAAGGACCAGCCGTCAAAGAAGTCATTACCCGACTACAATGAATGTAAGTGGAGTTTGGGATAGCGAATGGAAATGACACGCACATGGGTCTCCACCAACGACCAAGGAGATGCAGACGTAGACCCAGTCGGTGCGGCGCTCCCTCCGGTCGCTGTCCGCGTAGCACTGGAGCTAGGACCCGAACCCGAATCACCCTTCCCATCGCCTGAATCAGAGCCCGAGCCTGAAAGGCTCTTGTCTGAAGACAGTGTACAGTACGTTAGGTGGGCCTGCTCGCTCCGTTGATTCACTAGCACAGGTCCGAATGCCACTCGGAGGTCTCGGGCAATGGACTTTGTATGGCGCTTGGCGACACTGTGTATTCGTGAGATGAAGGAGGCCGATGCCACTGAAGACCAGAGGAGCAGGAGACACAAGGGCAGGCAAGAGGGCCGCATGGTGGCGCGAAAAGACGAGGATAGGGTGCCGCAGTTGGGATTTGAGGAGCGGGTAAAGAAAGAGGCGCGCCCAGCGAAACACTTAGTGGTCGTGGAGGTCAAGAAAAGAAAGAAAGGACAGGAAAACGGCCGGCCGCCTAATTGTAGAGTTACGGATGGGTTATGTTCCGTGTTGCACGCGGTTAACGCTCTTGTTTAGATCTCGGCGCAATTGTTGACTTGGCTGTCTTGCAGCTCGTGTAGCACGCACCTTTGCCTGCAAATAGCCAAGCGATGGCGACCGGAACTAGAAAAGGTCGTCTTTGTTCTTTCTTAATCGCATCTCAAGTATGCAATAAAAAAAATATGGTCATGGTAACAGATTCATAGAGAATGCCAATAGTATGCAAAGTAACAATAATAGCACCAACATCTTCATATAACATCAGAGAAACGAAATCAACGTCCAAGTGCCAGCCCATACAGAGGGAATAAATGCTGCACGCCAAGAGAGAACCACAAGAGTCAGACCTAACGATGGGAGCCAGGCGCAAATGCCTCCCGTACGCTTCGCCTCAGCTCATCGTCTCGAGAGCTGTTAACCGATGACCCAGGCTGCATGTGAGATGCCGCCACGCTCGACGATATCATTCCTTCTTCTCCATCTACAAACTCCACGATGCGCCGTGACAAGAGCTGGATCTCCCCTTGGCCATCTCCTGTATCAGTCTCATCATCGTACATCTGGTTATGCGAATGTCTAGAATCCACAGATTCTGACGGCGAAGACGCTCCAGAGTTGGCAAGATTACGAATGTTAGGTAGTAGCAGAGTCGAGTTCTTGATGTTGCTGATCAGTTGCGGATCGCCCGATTCCAATAGTTGTACAATGGTCCAGACGGCAATGTGCTGGAACGTGGCGTCGGGACTGGTCAAGAATCGATACAAGTACTGGTGCATGCCGCCCTCAGGCGTATCCCAGACATCGTTGAACGCAGAGTAGTCATCCTGTTCCGAGCGACCATCTACATGACGGTTAGAGGTGTCAGAAAGCGGAGTGCCCAGAAGCGTACCCTTTGAAGACAAGTTACCAAGTGCAGCAGCGCTGTTACCTTGCACTTCCGAGCTCTGAGAGTTCGTCAACGGTATCAAGACTTCGCATATGCCCATTTCCAGCAATTTGCCCTTCAATTCATCTTGCGGACCGTGAGCAGGAAAAAAGTAACGGAGCAAAGAGACGCACCACTCAAAGCCAGTACAGCGACGCACGCAGTCATCTCGCTCTGGACATTCATAGGAACTTGAAGAACAAGATCCTTGATTGACTGGATTGCACCCGCTTTCACTATAGCCGTCTTGTTCTTCTCCGAGCTAGCAGCCAAGTTACGAAGAGTGGAAATAGCATGACACTGAACTTCTTCGTTATCTTTGAATGACAGCAAGCCAATCAGAGGTTGCAAGAAGCCAGATTCGATGATGGGCGACTCGTTCAAAGGATGGATAGAGACGTTTCGCACACAAGCCGCAGATGATAGTATCAAAGGGAGGTATGTCGATTGGAGAAGACGTAGCAGAGAAGCCAAGCCATCCGATTTGACAATTTCCAGCTGATATTTCTCTGTTAGAATGTCAGCGTCACCCTACACGTCCCCTACTCCAGTAACATACCATCGCTCGCAAGGTTTCGAAGGGCGAGTGCGGCTTGACATTGAACTTTGAGACTGGGACTATCCATCAGCTGGACCAAGCTAGCGACAAGCTTTGGTTCACTCTGCGCTAACTTCTTGCGGTTAGCACCTAGGGTATGTTTTTTTTGGTTTAGGAGCATTGGCACTCTAGGTTGAAGGACTGACCATCCACGGCGATGTTACTGAGAGCGGTGGTGCAATAATACTGGACGTCAGTATCCTGCGAGTTGAGCAGACTCACAAGAACTGGTATTGCACCAGCGTTGACGAGTTGTTGTCGATTCTCGTCTACGGAAATTTTAGAAAGTCTATTGAGTTTGAAAGAAGCAAGTAGCGTACCAGAGTGGGTCATATTTAGCAATGCGCCAGTAGCATTACGTTGAACTCGCATATCCTTCGACCGAGCAAGCCGTGTCAAGGGAACAAGAGCACCAGACTTTGCAATCTTTGTCTTGTTGTCGTCTAGTACTTGTGAGCAAAGACAGGGGCGACGACAAGTGCCACTGACCATGAGTGGCCAAGTTTGTAACACATCCAACGGCGTTGCACTGTACTTCGACATTTGGGCTTAACATCTGCCGAATCAAGGGTTCCAGACCACCGAGTTTAACGATGAGGAGTTTGTTATCAGCTTGAAGGATATGAGAACGATGACGAATGCGAAGAAGGGAACAACGCACTGTTGACTGCAAGGTTCCCAAGTGCCGCACTGGCTGCCCGTTGCACCTCAGTGTCCAGACTACTGAGGAGGAACAAAATGGGGTCTAATGTATCGCGCCCAACCGGCCGAACTTCTTTCTCGGTGATTTCAGCAAAAGCCAAGGCTGCACTGCGTTGGAGATCGACATTGTCGGAAAATGAAAGTGTAGTCAATGCATTGAGCGGGGAGCCGGAGAAGAAGTTGGTGGTTGTTCGGTCTATTATTTTTTTGGTTGGTCCGCTGCTTTTTGAAACAAGTAGACTACGCACTCTCGAGATACTGGAGGAGGTCGGCGACGGCCTCTCTTTCGTTTTCCAGTAGCAAAGGCTCGTATGCCTGCGACTTTCTGGACGAAACTGTGTACAAGCGTCAATTGGCATCGTCAAGAGCGACGAGAACGATGCTCACAGCAGTCACAGCAGCTAGCAACGTTGCCCATAGCGACGAGGTCAAGGTATGCTGGACGAAGAGGATCAGGACGTAGGTCGAGAAGGGAGAAGGATGGCGGATAGTGCTGGGCGCTCGTAGGGCCAGAGGAGCCTGCGCAAAAAAGCGGCACCTGCCGAACTCACGTGTCACGTCCGTCACTCGTTCTTCGCGTATGACTCTGATCCTACCGCGGCTGACTTTTGGCTCGAAGCTGTTGTCTAGAACGCGTCTTTACTCCTCTAAACGGATGGCCCCTCTACGCGCTATGCTTCCTGGTCGCGTCGAGCTACCTGCTAAGCTCGCTGTTCAGCTAACTGAGACTGAAGACCAACTCTGCACCTTGCTTGACGAGTGTACCACTTATCTTAAAAATGAGAAGGGTATAAATACTAGCTGTCGTATCGCTGGAGGCTGGGTTAGAGACAAGGTTCGTTACTCTCCACACGCAGTGAACTCGGCACCAATCAATCCTAGTTACTTGGCTCTCAGTGCAACGACATAGATATTGCACTGGAAGATATCATGGGGTACCCGTTTGCTGAGCACTTGGCTGAATTTGCTGCCTCCAGAGGCATCGCCACAGGAAATATCAGTAAAATTGAACAAAATCCAGACCAATCGAAGCATCTTGAAACCGCAACGTTCAAGATCCTAGGCTTGGAATTGGACCTCGTCAACCTGCGAAGCGAAGAGTACGCAGACAACAGTCGGATACCTACCGAAGTGGTATGTGAACACCGGTGTGACCTCTAATTTACTTAGTATTGTGACTGGCAGACTTTCGGTACTCCCCTTCAAGATGCTTTACGCCGTGATACCACCATCAATGCGCTGTTCTATAATGTACACTCACGCAGTGTTGAAGATTGCACGGGAAAGGTATGTCTCCTTCTTTCTGGATCTTGCGCTGTCCTTAGGCGACATAGGGCCTTGATGACTTGCGACAAGGCATTATTCGAACGCCCCTTGCACCCCAAGAAACGTTTCTCGACGATCCCCTTCGAGCACTTCGTTGTATTCGATTCGCCAGTCGATATGGCTTTCAGATGGTGGCCGAATTAAAAGAGTCCTTGAAGCAGCCCGACATACAGGTTAACACATCTTTTAGCTGTAAAGGTTGCATTAACACGAATCCAGGAAGCCCTTGTATCGAAGGTATCGCGAGAACGAGTAGGCGAAGAAATATCTAAAATGATGAAAGGTTAGTGTTCTTTCTACATTCTCATTTACGGTTTCCAAGTCCATTAAGGTCGTAGCCCACTTCAGTCACTGGCCCTGATAGTCGATGCTCAACTGTATGAGACTATCTTTTGTGTCTTATTGGCGGAAATCAAGAGTACCCTTTCTCGGCCTCTAGAACCACCAACCACAGCGCTATCCTATGTCGCTCTTCTCCAGGCGGTCTTGAAGCCCGATTCGTCCTTCTCTCTTCCACCTATCCCTCCTCGACTTCTTTCGACCATTCAGGACGATCCCACTTGCAAGAGTCGATTATTCCTAGCGGCGATTCTTTCACCATTTCTGGACATTACATACGTGGATAGGAAAAAGAAGACGTTCCCTGCCGTTGCCGCTGCTATTCGGGAGTCACTAAAATTGGGAGCGCAGTATCATTTCCTCGATGGGATACCTGCCCTGTTTGCGGCTACCGATTTGCTCAAATCAACAGAACTACTCGGTGGAGAAAAATTTGCTGGAAAATCTGAACGCGTTGCTATCGGTAAGTAAGATGTCATTAATTCGCCAGTTCTAACGATACCGATAGGTATGCTTCTTAGAGAAAAGTCGGTTCACAACCCCAACACTGGATCGCACTGGACGAGTTCGCTCCTGTTCGCTATGCTGCGAGAACTGAGTCCGCTATATAATCCTGTATCCGACGAATTTCATGGTAACATCTTCAGTACTGTCTCCTCACGATAAGTCTCACTAAAAAATCAGCCGACGAAGCCGCAAGAATCATTCAGTGTTACTCCGCTTTCATGGCGAGGGTAGAGGAATTGAATATGGTTGATGTTGTAGATGCGAAACCTCTTGTGGATGTGAGTCGAACGGCCGTTGCGTTCTCAAAGCACGCTCATCGATCCTTAGGGACGCGAAGTGGTCAAGCTCTTAAATGCGACACCCGGTCCTTGGACAGGCCGGGTCCTAAATCAAGTTCTGGAATGGCAGTTCGAGAATCCAGATGGAACCAAAGATGCCTGCTCACAATGGTTGATCGATGCTCATGCCGCTGGGACTGTTCAAGTAGAGACTCCGACTTCAGAACCAGCTCGCAAGAAACCCCGCACGAAATAGTTGTGGTTGTGGCACGAGTACATACATCACAGTGACATAGATCAGGAGAAATACAAGTACAACAATGAAGTGCATACAGTAATCTAGGGGCCAATTTGTTACAAAGTCTCAGACTTTGACGAAGGAACATGTGTGTAGGGGAAGGGGAAAGCAGGTTCGGGAGGTACTTGTTCGAACTCCGATGGGTAGCCGTATGAAGATGGAGTATCCTGAGCCCAACCGTTGTAAGTGGTATAACCACCTTCGTAGTAGTACCCATCGGTGGTAAACATTTGGGCAGAGTAGCTCGCCTGCGGCGCATGCACGGCGTCGAACGATTCATATGAATATGATGGGGTCTCGACAGCCGGCGGTTGAATGTAGTCTCCACTGGGGGTGTACCAGACGTAGGATGTGTCGTTTGCTGCTTGGTTGAAGTACATCTGCGAGAGCAAGGGATCAAAGCCGTTCATCATCATCGGGGCGTGCGTTGTGAAAGCATTCTGAGGTGAAGTCAGTCACCCGACGCGTTACATTGTGGAAGAAGCTTACCTCAACCGAGAACGCTGACGCATTGAGGTCCAAAGGCGGGATGTGTTCGGTAGCGATGTATGTATCCAGAGAGTTGACGAACTGTGGCTCTTGTGCAGGCTGCGGAGAGGCCATGGGTGGTGGAGGAGTAGAGGAGTCAGAGCTGGGAGTCGAGCGTCGAAGCTCATAGGGGACGGGAGCCAATGGTCGAGGGATGGGCGATTGAGAGTACCCATCTATGCTGCGAGCGGCACCCTCCAATTCGTCGCCGTGAGCGCCGTGCATGACCATAGCAGCCAAAAGCTGACATCGGACCTCTTCCGCCTCCGAACCCTTCTTAGCCTTTTTGTGTTGCGCCTTCCCGACGCGACTGGCGGGGGCATACTTGTAGTCCGGATACTTCAACATATGCCGGTCCTTCTCTAGCCTGGCCAAGTGCTTGTAGCGCTCCTGTTCCTCAACAGGGAGCGCCCTCCACCTGACGCCGCAAATCCGGCTGATTTCTCGATGGTCCCGCTCGACGCTGGTGGCCTTCTGTTCTTTCCAGAAGTGGGACCGGAAGATCATGAAGGCATTGGGAGGACGAGGAATGTGGGGGCCATTTATTTTAGAGCGGCGGCGCGAAGGTCCACCCGAGTAGGATGATGAAGAGGATGCTGGTGATGGCGCTTCGTTGTCTGGACTCTCCGGTACTTTGATGTCGTCGTCCCATTCTGGGGCTATATAGCACCATCCAACGTCAGCGCATCATTCAATGAATGACCAGCAAGTCGACATACCGGTATAGAGAATAGTGTTCGGCTTGGATAAACGATCAGATCGACGAGTGTAAGCGTAGGGATGCATGATGGGCTATGAAAGCTGGGGGGCGGATAGTTGTTTGGGGGCTCAATCGACGAGGGGATGAGAATGAAGGGACCCATTTCCGAGCGCGCTTTTGAAGCCATGGACGCGACAACGCGGTCTTTCCTAAAATGAGAGCGTAGGAAAAAACCCGTCGTGCGCAAGCACGTCGTGGCACACACGAGTTGTCAAACGAACAAATCCAGGTTCACTTCGTCGCGTTTTTCCAAAAAGTACGCCAAATCAGGTATGTCTTGTGCAGAAATCAGGTCCTCGTGTTGCGTTCCTCTTGGATGTAGTGACTCGGTTCACCTCTTATTATCACGGTGCGTCTGTGAAATGATGGTCACACTGTCACGCACCACTCTTTAATGTCATGTTGCGGCTTCGTGTGATAAGATAACCGTGGCCATCGATAGAGATCGGTCCGTTGAACCTGATAAATCGATGAATTGAGGTACTCAGGTAGCCGCAATACACTGCTGATACGATATTTTATAAAGCGTCGTCCCCTTCTTCTGCCTTGGCTTTGCGACGTTTGGAGCCGGCAATCATGTCTCTGGCAATGGTGTGTATGTGAGATGCAATCGCTATGAAGGATTAGCAGCTCACCTTTTCTTGATGGCTTCCCTTCGACCAGCTTTGCGTGCTACGTTGACCGTATCAGCACGAGCAACCTTGCCCATTTGCCTTCGCTTCAATTTCGACGGTTTTGGTAACTTGAGAATCCACTCGGGTACAGAAGAGCCCGACTGTAGGAGCACGTTTGCGATGCTTGACAGCGAAACTTTGAACGACCGGTACAGCGCAGAGAACTCATGCTCCACTCACGATTTCAAGTAAGGACCATCTTCGTCAGTGAAAAATGTCACCGCCTTGCCTTCCTTCCCTGCTCGACCTGTTCGACCTGGTAGAGTTAATTAGAAAAGGCTGCAAGGGTATCAGATTGAAAATACCTATGCGATGAATATAACTTTGCACACTTGTAGGGAAATCATAGTTGATAACCTCCCGTACACCTTTGAAATCCATGCCCCGAGCCATAACTTCTGTTGAAACCATCACCCAGCTTTCACCGCGACGCATTCGACTGACAGCATCTTCTCGCTCCTTGTTGGTCATTCCTGCATGTAAAGAGTCGACATTCGGAATGTTATTTAGAACGAGTTCTTGAGCTAGATCCGTTGCTCTAGGTTGTGTAGACGTGAAGATGAGGATTGGCGGGTTGTACGGTTGTGCGAGATGAGTCAACAAGCTGGGGAGCTTGGATGGATCATCCGCAACGTAGGTCAATGATTGTGTAATGAGAGGTAGCGGGGTGTCCCTGGAAAATATGAGGTGCAAAGTCAACGTAGAGAGCAGGCATGGACGTACTTCATTCCAACTACGACGCGTATCGGGTCGCGGAGCATATCCATGGCTATCTTCTCCGCGCCAGCTGGTAGCGTTGCACTAAATACTGCTTTTTGAACATCGCTATGGGAGCACGCAGCGACGATCTCCTGCACTTGGGGAAGGAACTCGGGGTCTAGCATACGATCGGCTTCATCCAAAATGAGGTGTCGGACACTGTAGATTGTTGAATGAATCATGAGAAAAAGTGCATTATGGCCGTACTTATTCAGCTCTAAGCCCTTCGACCGGAGTGAGGCGACCAATCGCAAGGGAGTGCTAATGATTATATCTAAACATGCGTCACATAAAATAGGACGCGGAGAAGAACTGGGATACTTACCGACTTTCTCCCGTGCGTGTATATCCGACAGAGTATTAGCTGTGGCCTTACTAAATAGGACGATCCGCCATTTACGCCCTTGACATAGTTTCAGACACTCATTATGTATCTGATGAGCCAATTCCTTCGTAGGCGCAAGGATGACGGCACGGACGCCTACGCCCATGAGTTCGCTAGCTGCGCTGGGACTTGATATGGGAGCACGAAGAGCAGATATGATGGGCAGGAGGTAGGAAAGTGTTTTGCCGGTACCAGTGGGTGAAATAGCTGCAAGGTCGCGCGACTAAATGGCTCAGTCTGCCAGAATTCATACAGCGGTAGCAACACACCTCTAACAGTATGGGAACTCCCTGAGACTGTATACCTGTTGGACACGAATAGCCGTGTTTTGATAGATTCGCCAAGAGAAGCGAAGACAGATAATAGCGAACCGCCAAAGCTTGAAATGTATCTGCGGGTTCCGGGACATTATTCCCTTTACAAGTGACGCGATGTCTCTGGGTAGGAACCTGTTCAGACTGTCCGGCAGACTCGATGGTTTCTTGTGGGCATCCAGGATCATTTTTGTCGTCCATCTTCCGTTTCTTGGCAGTGGATTGAGTCGCCAATGAGTCGTTTTTTCGCTTTTGGTTTCCTCCTTCAGCATATTTAAAGAAATCCAGCTCATTCGGCATGCTGCTGCCTTCAGGTTCTGATTTGACTGCATGAGACGTTTTCTAAAGTACATGTCAGTCCAGCTAATGTGAAGGGGATGCTCAACAACCTACACTGAATCGTTCGACATCAGTTCTGAATCGTTTCTTGTCAAAACGGACGCCGCCGCGAGCCAAAAGTTGAAAAGCTTCCATGATGAAGACGAGTGCCAAAAGCAGAAAATATCAAGCTCGTAATCAGCAATGCATCATCAGGGAGATAAGATTAAGTGACGCCGTGTTGAACTAGACGGGCTGCAGAGCCATCAGTTACACAATGGTGAATGGAACGTTGTGTGAATCAATCACAACCCGATGGGGCCAGCTTCCAATTCTACTACCACTAATGAATAAAGATAAAGATAAATGCGCATAGTGTGTCTGGTTAATCCAATGCAGGCTCTAAAATCTACATCTCCGTACGATCTGCATGCGGGTATGAGGATGAATGCTAGGTGATAATGTGAATTGGGCGCAGATGTGTTTCATGTCATTAGTTGTGCCCAGCCCTTTTTAAGTTGCTCGAAGAACACGAACATCAGGACAGTGTTCGGTCCCAGTCTAATGAAAGCAGGTGTCCAGCCCTTGAAAAGGAATTTTGGACCTTCTTCCCGCAAAGAGTTAGTCAGTACATGGATAAATGTATCTCCAGATGACTAAGGATGGTGAGCACTGCGGTGGGACATCGAGAAGGCCAGGCTTACTGAGGACATTATTCGTGACCTGATCACGTCAGCGGGAGAGCATACAGCTACAAGAATGCGTTGAGAATACGAACAAGCGATGCGTTAGATACGTACTAGTCGCAAATGTTCCTGCCATGACGCTGGCCGCGACATGGAGTGCAAGGCCGTCGTGAAATCGGTAGTTGATGACAGGTACGTCGTGGCGCGTGAGCGTTGACTTAAAGAAATCATAGCTATCGTGATTTGTTAACCTGGGCAAGTCGCGAGAGTCACATACTTACGACCATACTTGAGACGACTGTGGGGAGGAAAGTAGCATTAGATAAGGGAATAGTGAAAGCCAAGAAAACGTACATTCATGAGAATAGCACGTGTCTAAAGGAGACAGGTTTAGAGTATATCCGGGAGCGTGGCAGATGCGAACCGTATTAGTCCCCAGTCCTCTACCCAATCCTTTGATGCCCTCTTCTCTGAGCAGTCGTACCAATCCACTTAAAGCATTTGTATAGCCATACCGCTTCTCTGGGGGTCTGGTTATATCGCTTGTCATTCGCACGAGGAGAATATCTGATATGGCGTTATCGTTCGCGTCTTTTACAGTGGCGCGAAGACAAACCTGCCGGATTTCCGGCGAGGCCACCGAGGCCGCCAGCAACTGTGGCAGCCAGGAGAAGTTGAATGGCGGAAGGATGACCATTCTTGGCCAGCCGTGACTTGAACTCTTCGTACGCGCCCAGTCGAACAAGCGAGTAAGTCATTTGACGAAGTAGAGACGCTGTAAGGCCAGTATACAGGCTTCTTATGCCATGCTCAGATACGCTCATGCGTATCACGGCTATAGTAGATGGCCGCTTGGTTCCTGGAATGTTCTCCAGTGTTTGCATCCGCCTAGATATGTTGAAGATACATGTCCTCTCGTTAACAATCGCAAACGTACACTTTAGTAACATCCTATGTGTCATGAGAACAAGACGAACTACAAATATACGAAAAGCGCACCAAAGGATGAGTACAGGAAGCGGCTAAGGATGCTGCTACGCCTTCATAGAGAAAAAAACAGATGAGTTCTCCAGTCAACGCGCAGGACGGCCGTGATCTACCTCCAAGCCTATAAATGAAGATAACACTGTAAGCATATGGCAATCAATTGCAGAGTCTACTGTACCAGAAAGGAAAGCTGGTGGGCATTATGGGAGGTAGCAGCGACTCCTGCAGTGGATCACCCACTGGAATGGATAAGAAAGTGGGGAACAAACAAGCGACCGGAGAAAACGTTGGCCGAGTTAAGGGGTCCCGGCTGTCGGTCCGTAGCTCCGTCGTGCTTTGCTTTTGCCGGTCAAGCGCGTGTCGACTGCCGTAGATTTATTCTTTTTTGTGTGTGTTATTTTCTCCCAGCTGTCGACAGCAGTATCTTGTTCAGAACAAACTTCGGCACTTCTCCGCGCTTCGAGAAATGGCGCATATAGAGAGGGCATCGTGGCGTGGGTAAACACGAGGCAGAAGGTTGACGATGGGTCCAATGGCAATACAGCTCTCTGGTCTGCGCCAGCATGGAACCAAACGGCATAATTCACAACGGCGGAAACCCCACTGGCCCAAATATTTACTTACCATTGGAGCAACTGGAAGCACGAGCCATTATCATTGATGGTAAGATTGTACACGCTGTCATAGATCACGGTTATTGACGGACCTCCGTGTTTAGTTGGCAGTAGGGTATCCCTCACTCAAAGATATTATAATCCTTCGGACCGCCCTACGAGTCGTGCTGTATACTATTTCCCGGTTCCTGCGAGAGCGGCCCTTTGTTCTTTCGAACTCAGAACATCTGGTGGCAAAGTTCTCTCCGGGATATGCAAGGAAAAGACTGAAGCTCGCGAAGAATATGAACAAGCCGTGGCGCAAGGCCAAAGAACAGCCCTTCTGGAATTGATTTCTGGCGATGGAAAGTGATTTTCTGACCGTTGCTGCTCCTGCGCTGATCTGTGATACAGTATTCACCATTTCTATCGGCTCCATTTCAGCCAAAGAGACCGTCTATGTCAAGCTCGTGGTAGCTTCGTCTTTCTCTGATGTATGCATGCTCTAACAACCCGCAAGTTTGTGATGACCTTGATGAACGATCATGATCGAGATTTCCTCCGGTTTTATCTCCCCGTGGCTGTTGGACACCGTTTTGGGACGCCACCGGAAGCCCTCAACGAAGCTGCCATCCCCGGTGCTCAGACTCGCCTCAGAATTAAGATCGATGTACAAACAAGTGGCACTATTCGAAACATCACCAGTCCAACACACACCATCAAAGTCGAGAAATACAATACCAATCTAGGCAGATCATCTCGTCGAAGGGCGACCGTCAGTTTTCGATCCAATACATTCCTGACAGATGACTTCGTTCTTCTGCTACAGGCAGACGAATTGGACGCCCCACGTTGTTTCGCTCAGATCTACAAAGACCCAAGAAACAAAATCACGACACACTGGCTGTACAGTTGACGATTGTACCCAAATTCAGCATGCCACCTATCCGCTCCCAGGAATATATATTTCTGGTCGACAGGAGCGGCAGTATGGACGGTAACAGAATAGAGACCGCCAAAAAAACTTTGACCTTGTTGCTTAGGATGCTTCCCAAGCAAGGATCATGTTTCAACGTATTCAGTTTTGGTAACCACGCAGACAGCCTCTGGGCTCGGAGCAATGTTTATGACCAGTATTTCCTCGATGTTGCGGTACGTATACATCGTTCACCGTACTGTCACTAGCTCAATCAAGTTCAGACACAGCATGTGAAACCATGGCGGCGAACTACGGCGGCACAGAAATTCTCCGGGGCTTGGACCGTGTATTTCGTCAGCGGAACACGTCCCTTCCAACTGCTGTCTTTGTTTTAACTGATGGGGAGGTGAGAGTGAACGTCGTTATTCGATGCAGGCGCTCTAAATAATTTCAACAGGCGCACAATGTTGATGAGGTCGTTGCTCTCGTTAGAAGCGCTGTTCAGGGCTCCAGCCCCTCGTCACCTCTCCGTGTCTACACTTTGGGCATAGGCTCTCAAGTTTCAAGTGCAATGTGCGAGGGCATCGCTTCTTCAGGCAACGGTACTTGTTTATTTGCGACTCGAGTAGAAGACATCACAGCCAAGTGCGCTCGTCTCCTTCGGGCTGGACGCACGCCTTTCGTAAAGGACGTGCACGTCGAATGGGGCGTTCCTACCACCGTTTTGGCCTCTCCTACGAGAACCGGGGCGTCATCGTATACGTCCAAAAACGTACAACAAGCACCGACAGTTATCCACGACCTTCATGCAGATGTCCGATTGGTTATATTTGCAATCTTCCAGTTGCGCAAGAGCTTCTCACCCCGAGAAGTAATTTTACGAGGAAAAGTCGACGGGACTGGAGAAGCCTTCCAGCTTGTGGTACCAATCCGCGGTGTCCAGCTTTCTGACTTTGACCCTCTGCTTCCTCCTATCCATACACTTGCCGCTTTACATCTCATACGCGAACACGAAGCTGGACTTGTTCCCCTTCCACGATCCACAAATGGCAACGTGCACGAAGCTCGTAGGCAGGCAATAGTATACCTTGGAACCAGATACCAGCTCGTCAGTCGACACACATCCTTTGTCGCCATCGAAAATGGCTCGCAAACTCCGTCAGGCCGGCATCACCATCAAATTGGAGGTTTACTTTCCACTTTGAGGAGCGTTTTAACGGCTTTTACCGTGCCCTCTCCCAGTCCCAGTCCTTCGACAACGCCAGACGAAATTCTCAACACAACTCCAATTCCTGGCGGCTGGCCTGGCTCGCCTAGACCAATAGACCGACGCTCGCGACACCCCGTGTACCTGGAGAGGATGATGCAGAGAATAGTGATGATACGGCAGAGACATACTCAACTATGAGTTCTCTCGAAGGTTCATCCTCCGAACGTTCGTATTGGACGGAGGAAGAACTGGAAGAACTATCAGAAGAGGACGTAAATCTGCAGCGCAGTCCCTCACCTCAATTCGGACATGACCCGAATATCTCGCGTCCGCCGGCGATCCAAGATTCGCACATCCCTCCGGCAGCGCTGTTGTCACCACAGGTGTCCGACCTTCTGAGCCTTCAGAGAGCTGATGGAGCATTTATACTGAATGACTCCATGAAAGCGATTGTTGGGCAGCGTGCAGTGGAAGAAGGTGTGTCTATGGGTGTGAACTCTGAGGTTTGGGCCACGGTCCTTTGTGTTGCTTTCTTGCACAAGCATCTTACCAGTCAGAACGAGTTGAGGAATGATTTGCTACTGAAGGCATATGAATTTCTTCAAGGGGAGGCGGCGGTTGATGATCTGCTGCAACGAGCAATGCAGCTCGTAAAGTAAATTTACAGTAATTCTGTATCTTTTTTGTACGCGTCGTTGAAAATTTGGTTTGGACGTGGCTCCAACTCGGGTCCGTGTCTGTGGCTCTGTGTTTGGTTCCCGCTTAGCCAATCAGGTTGCAGGGAGTCGCGTTCATCTTTCTCTCTCACCTCCACCATCTCACTGTTTTCTATCTTGTAATCTACTAAAATGAGCGGACACGACAACGAGGATCTACTTGACTACGAAGACGAGCACGATGTTGTCCCGAATGGCTCGTCGACGGCGGCTGCTGGCAATGGAGCGGCTACGGGCGGAGGCGCGGTTGGAGACGACAAGGACAAGAAAAACTTTTCAGGCATCCATTCGACTGGATTCAGGTGTGTGGCGGGTTTACCCATCTCATGGTCAGGCAGTTTAAATTGACGGTCTGCAGGGATTTCCTGTTGAAGCCTGAGCTGCTTCGTGCCATTTCCGACTTGGGATTTGAACATCCTTCAGAAGGTAGTTCCTTGCCCTCTGAATAGGTTAATATCGCCCTTACATTCACTTCTAGTTCAACAGGAATGTATTCCTCAGGCAGTGCTGGGAATGGATGTGCTGTGTCAAGCAAAATCTGGTCACGGCAAGACTGCCGTTTTCGTCCTTGCCACACTCCAACAACTCGAACCCACTGCCGGACAAGTCGCTGTCCTTGTTCTGTGCCACACCCGTGAACTCGCGTTCCAAATCAAAAACGAATATACCCGCTTCGCCAAGTACATGCCCGACGTACGAGTCAGCACCTTCTATGGCGGCACACCTGTATCAAAAGATGCCGAAACACTCCGCGACAAGAATAAATGCCCCCATATCGTCGTTGCCACTCCTGGTCGTCTCAATGCCCTTGCAAGGGACAAAGTGTTGGATGCAAAGAACGTGAAGCACTTCGTCCTTGACGAGTGCGATAAAATGCTAGAACAGCTTGGTTAGTCCTACGAATTTCGGCCCACATCCATCCCTACTTTATATTCGTCTTTTCCCATCGTGATGGGTCGGCTTCGACGTCCTTGTCGCGCGACGGAATCCCGAGTGGTTGTGTGGTGGGGTGCATGTCCTTGTTTGGTGAAGGTCTCGGTTCTATGTTGTGGGATTGGGAGGCAGGATTGAGAGCCATGGGATCCGGTCAAGCACTCGACGCACGCCGTTACGATCAAGCCTTTTTATCCTTCGGTTTTGCCACCCAATGGGTGCTTTGCTTTCCCCTTTTTCGTTTGCCCGCCTTATCGACGATGTCTTCTAACCGCGACACCATCCACTAGACATGCGCCGCGACGTTCAAGAGATCTTCAGGGCGACACCTCACCACAAACAAGTCATGATGTTCAGTGCCACGTTAGCGAAGGACATTCGAGTTACATGCAAGAAATTCATGGCGAATGTGGGTCGAGATTACCTTTCATTTTACATGATCTGACACATTTCTTATAGCCTTTGGAAATATTTGTAGACGATGAGACGAAATTGACTCTCCACGGTTTGCAACAACACTACGTAAAGTTGGAGGAGAATGGAAAGAACAGGAAATTGAACGATCTTCTGGATACCTTAGAATTCAATCAAGTGAGTGGTTTTCATCTTCTCCTCGGCGATTCCTGATTGTTGGACTCAGGTCGTTATATTCGTCAAATCTGTTGCTCGGGCTGTAGAGCTCGACAAACTCCTGGTGTCTTGCAACTTCCCGAGTATCAGCATTCACTCAGGGCTTCAGCAGGAGGAACGGTGAGCAAGCTGTGGTTGATTGGTTATCTCGTCCTCAATCTTCTTATAGCATCGCCCGATACTCTGCTTTCAAAGCCTTCGAGAAGCGTATTCTCGTTGCGACGGATATTTTCGGTCGTGGTATTGATGTGGAGCGAGTAAACATTGTCATCAACTACGACTGTCCTCCAGATGCCGACAGCTACCTCCACCGTGTAGGGTGAGTACATTCATGGTCCGCCCCCTCAACGCAAGTCTAATGTGAATACAAGTCGCGCTGGTCGTTTTGGAACGAAAGGTCTTGCTGTGAGCTTCGTATCTTCGGATAGCGACCAGCAAGTCTTGGAAGCAATACAATCGAGATTCGAAGTTGCCATTCCCGAACTTCCTGACCACATCGATCCTGCTAGTTATAGTAAGTTGGCTTTCGCTGAAGAATGTCCACTGGTTACTAACAATTCGGCAGTGACATCGTAGTGTACACACTTTTGTATCTGTTTTCGTTTCTCATTTTTTTGTAAACATATCTTACGCCGACGCAATTTAACCCTCCTCGCACCAAAAGTGCAGATCGCATACTCGATGCTTGACGACTAATGATAAGCTCATTGAGTGCCTAGTTATGATGAGCGTCCAGATTTGGTTCCGCTGATGATTACACTACACGGTCGAGACTCTGAGACTCATCTTTCCCTCCCATTTCTTCGTTGTCGCGGTGGTAACTCTACCGCCTCGTCCAGTTTACAACGGTGGCGCCATCGTCTGGGGTATTAAATGAGGGAAGGTCTTCTGCGAGGCCTCCCGCAGATGTCCGGAGACCAATGAAGCGGAAATTCGGACAGCCGACCCTCCCGAATCTGTATTACAAGGATGCTGACGGGATACTGTCTGTACCAGGCTATACCTTTGAGAAAGTACGCGTTTTGGCGTAGAGGCAGCACGGTGTATGCTCAATACATTTACTTAGGTGCATCAATGGGACGACACTGGGAGTATGACCAAATTGGCGGAAGGGAGTAGTCTGAAGGATAGCTCAAACGTTCTTGCGAAAATAGCCCCAGCACAATCCAATGGCTCTATGTGTCTTGAGCGCGAAGCTCACATGTACGTGTTTGTGCATTTGACAGTGTCCTTTCTCTAACGTTGAGCAGCCTTGGCCGAATTAGCGCCTCGGCGGATAACCCCTCGTTACGCCTAATCGACTTCCTGACCATTCCCAAGGAGAATGGGAACGTCGTTGTTCTCCTCTTGTTCCATCCGGGTCCCAATTTGCTTGGTCGATATCTCCCTCCTTCCAAAATCAATCCGCTCCTTCTCGCTGACATGTCCCATGTTCGCCCATCTTCGTCGCACAAAGATATATACATGCTTGGCATGGAAGAGCCAGACTTGGAGGAGATGGAGGCATTTGATGTTATGGATTTGGCCTCGTTTCTTGAGTGAGTCGTCCTTGTTTATATCAGTCGACGCGATGAAGACGAACTGCCTGAAGATTCGCGATCCAGGCAACCCATTGCTTGGAGGCCTCACATAGAGCCGGCATCGTACATCGTGAAGTTCGTGCCAACGCGTTCCATCTAAGTGCGCACACTGGTATCGTTCGATTTGTCCACTTTGGCAACAGGGCTGTATCTCTCGAAAACTCCGGATCACCGTCGAATCTCGTTTTGAAGGCCTTTGATGATGAGAAGATCAAGGTGAAGGAGGCCCTCTGCTACCTCGCCCCCGAACAGACAGGTAGCATTGAGACTATCGCCCAGGACCATCGAACGGACTTGTACTCACTCGGAATCTTATTCTGGACATTGCTCGTGGGGCGGGGACAGCTGCCCTTTGAGGGGGGACCTTTAGAACTCTTACACTCCATCGTGCAAAAAACTCCGATATTGGTACAAGATGTTCGAAGAGACGTACCTGAAGTTCTGGGATCAATCATCGATAAGGTATGGGTAGTCTCTTCGAAACGCGAAATACTCACATTCGTTGTTCTTAGTTGTTGTCTAAACACCCCGATACGCGGTATCAAAGTGCGTACGGACTCAAAGCTGATCTCCTCGAGTGTCAGCGTCGACTATTGGCTTCGGTCTCCTCCGAAGTGTCCTCTGAGTTCCGATCTACAGACGTAAGTGCACGCGCATCTTTCTAGTGCGTCACTCATAACCGTCCAGCTCATTCCAACGTTTGACATTGCGACGCAAGATAGATATATAGTCAGTGTATCCTTCATATTCACGTATTCGCATCTTACGCAATCACAGGAGTTTACTTTACCCTTGGCCTTAGTATGTATCGAAAAAAAAATCTCTATTCGTGCTCTCATCTTCCATAGTACGGTCGCGAGAAAGAAACGGACGTGATCAAGAACGTTAGTAAGTGTACCCATCATATCCTCGATTGGCAAGCTGATTCATTCATCCAGTTCGTAACACCCAAACAAGCTTTTCGCGTCATTTCTCTGCCAGCAAAGGTCAATTTACCATCGCATCCTCAAGTGGCAGCGGGACAGCGGGCGGCGATGATCGAACAGACTCGTCCTCGACCAGTGCTCATTCGTCCAGCAATGTCAATACGAATCCAACTGTGGAGGTCGTCAGGTCTTCGTCCATGAAGACTTCCACGTATGAGCAGAGTATCGTTTCCGGTAGCGCCGGATCTTCGTTTGGAGATGGTTTACGTCGAACGACCTTGCGATCTAAACCCACTACGCGTACTCAAGCAGTGATTGTGACTGGGCCGCCTGGGTAGAGCTACTAGTTCATTTTATTCCGAAGGTTCTAAAATGTTTACAGTGTGGGCAAGAGTTCAGTTGTGCTGGCGAATCAAGCGAAGTGGAGAGGTAACTGATACCCTTGCCATTCTTACTTTCGGTCCTCAGCTTTCCAGCAGGCTACGGGCTGTGGGGTCACGCCAAATTCCAGAATGTAGATGCAGCACCTTTTTCCGCGGTTGTAAGTCATGTTTTCCACGTCAAGTGTAATCTTGATTCACCTGCCTAAATAGCTCAGTTGCCTGTCGTCGGTGCTTCGGCAGCTGATGGTCTTTCACACAGATGTACACCGTTTTGTTAATGCACTCAAGGATAAACTCGGTCCTCAGATCCAGAATGCGCCGTTGTTGTACCAAGGGGCTCCTGAGCTACAGGATATTCTAGGCCTGTTGGACATACACCTTGATACTCCGAGAGAAAAATTGGCAACACGAGAGTTGCGGGCCCGATTTCAAACACTAGTGGAGAATGTATTCACGGTTATTGCTGATACGAGAATGCTCGCCTTTTCCTGGACGACTTGCAGGATGCCGATGAATCGTATGTCAGTCTACTGCCGTGTGTGTGGGTCTTAACGCCTCCATAGGACGCTTGATTTGGTCTCCGCTCTGATTAATTCGAAGAGTAGAATGGTATGTGAAATACCATTTCATGCGCTGAACCTTAACTTACAACTCGTCCAGCTCATATTTGCGACTATTCGTTCGGACAGGAGGTACGCGGCGTAGGTGTTATGGTCATTTGTGCTGATGATATCCAGCGATGTACTTGAACGAGTTCGCTCCATGTTCATCAGCAGATCCAAGCCCGTATGGATCAACCTCGAGCCGTTGTCCTATTTCGCTCTTGCAGCGCTGGTTGCTAAGACGTTGCGACTGGAGAAAGAAGATTGTGCACCACTAGCCCGCTTAATCTACGACATCTCCTCTGGGAATGCCTTCGCTGCTCGGAACCTTCTTAATACCTTTCACCGGCAAGGTTTTGTAGGTGCCCTCTCCCTTATCTAGGTTGGTGGTTTTACGGGGTTCACAGATTACGTTTAACTGGACGAGCAACAATTGGTCGTAGGTGTTCCCGTGCCCACAACTTTTCGTAACTTAACTGTTGCACAGGTATGATATGAATGGTATCACCATGACGCTTGAAAGTGAAAAGGTTTCCGACCCCACCGACTTAACGTTCCTCATTTCACAACTCCGAGCACTTCCGAGCGACGCACGAAAATATCTAACATGGGCGGGCTTCTTTGGGGAGAGGTACGTGATATGTCAGTCACCTCTGCTCTTGATTAACGCAAAATCAGCTTCAAGGTCACTGAGGTGGCTCTCATGATGCATTTAGAGGACTCTAGTGGGAGCAGTGGCAGTGAAGACGAGCATGACGAGCGTTGGGCCCTCCATAAGGTTGACGCTAAGACTAACGCTCCTCGTGGATCCATTGTCGGTCTTCAGAAAGCCCTCGATGAGGGATGGCTCATTCAACGTGCCCGTGACATGTGTAGCTTCTCGCACGATAGGTATCGTCAGGCAGCGCAGGCTGAAGCTACGAGTCTTCCGGAGGAAACTATCTCGAAGATGTCTTTCAGAGTCTGTGCTCCTTTTACTGTACGATGACTGCCACGTGACATCATTCCTAGATCGTGCTCATGATGCTCCACGAAAGTCCTGTAGACGCTTACCGCATAGCGGAGCATGCGAAACGGTATGCGTCGCATTTTTCATGTTTATATTTTACTCAGTCAGGAAAGGTGTTTGACACTCCTTCATGACCATCCCAAGCGCGAGGAGCTATTGAGTGTATTGATGGACGCCGGGGAGGAGGCTTGGAATAGAGGCGCGCACGAGGCAAGCCCCCAATCCGCTTATATGGTCATAGTTGACTTGATGGAAGTCCAGCTTGCAATACGTTCATTCACAAGTGCGCGTGCGCTTCTTCGAAACAACCCATGGTCGGATCATCCCCATAGGACCTACGTTTTATTCTCCCGCCTTGCATCGTACGTGCGGCTATGTTCTCGAGAAGTCCTCGGCCCTAACGCTTTCGTTTAGTCTAGCAAACTGGCAAGGTCTAGTCTTCTCTTACATCATATACTTCCTGAATTCACCGGATACTCAGGCAACTTCGATCTTTCCAATACCATCGTCGAAGACTGTTTATCACATACGGAGAGGCCAGAAGATAAGGCAACCTTACTTCGCCTTCGCTCCCGGAATCACTGGATGCGAGGAGAGTTTTCTGCTGCACTGGATGATACGTTACTCGCGCTGAAGATCCTTGGGGTCGAGGTTGACCCTGCACCTTCCAAACGAAGAGCAGAGCGAATGTTCACTGAAGTCGAAAACGAAATTCTAGCTGTCGGACATGATGAGATCTTCTCGCTGACAAGAACTACTGATCCGCGTCATTTACTCGCCGTACAGCTGCTGAATGACGCCGGTACTAACGCATATTGGAGCCCTTCACCCAATTTTGCAGAAATTATCGGGTTGACTGTGAGTTCCTATTGTTACATATAGACGTCAGCTCACCTTCGACCAGACCATCAAACAGGCTTTACGGTAAGCTTTCAAACTTATGCGGAATGTTAATCTCACTCGCGCCATTAAGACATGGGCTGGCTCCAGGAACGGGCCTGGGATTTTTCTGGGCCTTGGGAGGTTAGTCTACTATATCATGGTGGCATGGTGGTATGTTTATCTCACAGAAGGCGCAGCAGAGAATCGTAAGAAATACAGATTCTCCTCTGACTTGTCGAAACTTGCGCTGCGTATCGCTGACCGTTATGGCACAAGCAGCGAGAAATGGTGACTACGCTTATTCGCAATTTACTGACATGTCCTGATTCATTCAGTGCAGTCGTGCCCGAGTACTGTATTGTGCAATGGTTTCGGGTTACAATAACACACATATTCGCTCGCAGATACCGCAACTAGAAGAAGCTGTGCAGTTTGGCAGAAGTGCCGGCGATAGGCAGGTATCCTCCATGAGCAGCATGTGCTTCAATTTACTTTTCGCAGGGTTTACACTGCGTTCGCCAGTACTCATGCACTTCTGACGCGTTTTTTCGTTTGCGATCATTGTATGTTAGCATACCACCACATATCTGTCATTAACTTTCCCTTAGTGAGCGAGCTCGTGCCCACAGCTGAAGAGGTGCGCGTTTTCTTACACAATCGTGTGAGTTCTTATGATGCGTTTACCCCTTCAGGTCGTTAGCGACATCGAGAAATCAGCTTCAGGTAAAGATACCGTTGTATTAGCAATGGGTAGGTTCAGGAACCCACTGGCGGACATGTACTGATTCGTTTCAGGAGTCTTGAATTGCGTGCGCGCTTTGGGTGGATACACCGACGGGAGTTTCGTGGACACCCTTTTTGATACGGAGGACTTCAAGGAACAACAGTACGCCGAGAAAGTTCAGAGCGAAACGGGCAACGTAGATTTGGTCATGAACTGGTATAACTCATTGAAGGTTCGCGACAGAATTCATCGCCGTAATATTCGCTCAATATTGCATCAGCTCGTCGCCTATTACTGTCTAGGCTATTCCGCAGAAGCTGCAAAACTTGGCTTCTACGTTTACAACACCCGGCATAAACATCCGAAGTATTCAACTTGCCTCGGCAATCGAGCTTTCTTACTAACTATGGTCAAGTCACAGGCATGTTCGATACGCGCTATTCTTTCACAGCTTGGCTATGATCGCATGTCTACGCAAGAAAAATGTCGTAGAGGATGTTCGCACCATGTATCTCGCCCAAATCGGTGTCAACCAGGCATTCATTGAAGAGTATGTCTTCCAGTCTTTCTCGTTTTTCTAAGTACTCACAATTGACAAGGTGGCTCTCGCCAGGACCTGTCAATAGCAACGTTTGGGTAGCGTTAGTGGTAAGTCCTTGCCTCTTTGCGGCGTACACCTCTCAATGATGAAGTAGGAGGCTGAACTGAAATCGTTACTAAATGATCCTGATGCGATCAAGTCGTACGACAAAGCCATTCGGTGAGTCCTTTGTGGTTGGCCCGACATCTTATTGATATCGATCATCAGGTTGGCAATCGAACATGATTGGCTTATGGAGGAGGGTTGGGGCCATTATCTTGCACGTTCATTCTCTCTCCAAAGAAGCTCAGTTAACATTCTGCATTTACAGGAAGGCTGCCATTTCATTCGCATGGGTGTTACAGGACTAGGTGGAGAGCTTCAGCGACGTGGCATTTCACGCCATTCCCAATGGGGAGCGCAAGGGATTGTGTATGTTGTCTTTTGAACTTCAGGCAGAAATTCTTACACAAACAAATCAGGAACTACCTCAATACAGTCATTGGTCACCGCCCTCAGTACTCTTCGAAACGTCCGACGTTTACTGCTGATGTTGCTGTTCAGACATCGCCGCCGATAGAGGACAATAGATTATTGTATCGCCGGAAGACAGACACCACTGATACCAATGATTCGACATTGAGGGCTTCCGACCTAGATTCTATCTTGAAGTGGAGCACGGACATTTCGAGTAACATCAATTTGTTTTCCGGTAAAGTGATTCATGTACGCTCCTGTCCTTCACTAAAGGCGCTGCTAGCTCTACAAAGATTGACCGAAATTGCGACGGGTAAGTGCTTTTTTGTAGCTTTGGGTGCACTGTCAACTAGGCGTTATGTAGAAATATCGGGATCCCAAAACACCTGCGGTTAGTATCTAGATGCACCTTTCATTATCCATTTGTTGACTCGTTTATACAGTGGTTATTGTTGAAGATGGAGATTATACAGTTGCGACTACAATGCATCCTCCGGAAGACTGCCAAGTCTATGAGTACGATGCGTCCTCGCAATCCTGGTGCAATCTGATTCACATTTCCTAGACACCACAAGTCTGTGCGCTCTCTCGAAGATCCTTTACAGCAAGCCGTCATACGCCATTGTAGGTACCTCCACATTCACGAGATCTGCTATTTAACGGCGGTCCATGAAGCTTTGAATACCAAAGACAGAGTTGTATTCGATGAAGGCAACATAGATCCAAGGTTTCTCACGGAATCCCAACAAACGCAGGCCCGCAATGTCATATGCCTTCCCATCTTTAGCAACCGGGGACAGACCTTCGGGGTGGTATACGTATCGACGAAATACTCGTTTCCAGAAAACACGCTGACGATGCTAACACTATTGTGTCAACAAGCAAGTATCAGCGTGTCGAATGCGTTACTGTTCCGCTCCGTACAGGCAGGCACAAAGGAGAACCTCAAGATGATTTCTGCCCAGCGCGATGCTCTCGAAACCGCTCGTAAGAGCAGGGAAGATGCTTTGAAAGCGACAAAGGTACGAGCAGCTCTCTAACAAAACCTATTGTCTTCACAGGCAACAAACAGATCAAAAGCAACTTCCTGGCATCCATGAGTCACGAATTAAGGACGCCTTTCAGGTCAGTACGGGCTTCGACGTCAAAGCTCCGACTCACAAACGTAGTTCATTTTACGGCCTACTTGATTTGCTGACGTCGACGCAATTGGACTCCGGCCAGAGCGAGATTGGTAAGGACGCCCCATCCTCTTCGCACGTTACTCACGTACACCAGTGCAAACTGCGAAACAATCGTGCGAATTGCTGTTAAAGGTGGATAGCGTTCGTTTACTCATTTATTCCCAGACTGATCATTCTAGATCATCGACTCCATTCTCGATTATAGTAAATTGGAAGCGTCTGCTCTGAAGTTGGAACCAAACGGTTTTGCGGTTGAAGTAAGAGTCATCGGTAATGTTGAATTCTTCCGCTGACGTGGCGTCTCCAGAATATCATAGCTGTATGTGGCCTGAAATTATTATTTGCACGTGACTCACCCTCTGACATTCTAGGACTGCATGGAACTGCTGTTACCTATGGCCGCTAAGAAGTTGGATCTCTCCTACAACATCGAAGCTGCTGTTCCGCTTTGTAAGCATCATTCGGTTCAAGCATTTCTATGGTCTCATTGTCACGAATAGGGGTGTTTGCCGATGATGCTCGCATTCGACAAGGTACTGTCTACAGACTTTGGTTACGCCCGCCTAACATGCTGTAGTACTCATGAACTTGATCGGGAACGCGGTGAAGTTCACAGAGAAAGGGTTCGTTCAAGTGACATGTTGTGTCGTGAACACTGGGTCCATGGCTTCACCAGACGAAGTCAACCTGAGATTTGTCATACAGTCAGTGGCCAATCAAACTTGGAGAGCATATTTACAACTTTCAACATTCACAGGGACACTGGGATTGGTCTGGCCCCAAGCGACGTCGAGCTGCTATTCACCCCGTTCCAGCAGGCTGATAATTCATCGACGAGAAAATTTGGCGGCACAGGACTTGGTCTTTCAATATCCCGGCAACTCGTCAAGCTCATGAATGGTGCCATTGGTGTCGAATCAGAGCTTCATGTCGGTTCGAAGTTTTGGTTTACTATCCCGGTCAAGATTTTCCAATCAGACGAGTCCAAACGAGTGCGAATGTCTTTGATACGCTGATTTCTTGATATTTACATTCCCGTAGGCTGCCGCAGAACTCGAACATCTTAAGACCAGCTTGCAACACACGAATATCGCGGTATGCTCAGGCTCAAGTGTTACCCTTGCTCTTCTCCAGACCTTCTTCACGGGCTTCAACGTGACTCTTCTTCCCACTCTGCAGGATGTTGAAATGCATCTTCGTGGGTTTACCAACCTGCAACCACCTTTGGACTTCATCATCCTCGATGATCAGTCAGACGACAACGCGAACGATTTAGCGCGCTTCCTAAAATCTCTCCATGTTAATACTCTCCAGGATACCAAGGTCATACATCTGTACACCCCTATCACGCATGTTTCACGTCCAATATTTGGTACCGCGATGCCTGGTGTGGTGAAAATGACGAAACCTCCGCGACAAACGCGGCTCTTGCAGCTACTCGCCAACTTGAAGAACGTTCCCAGCGCGATGATATCACCAAGTGCGCCCCCGTCGCCGGAAAAATCTGCTAATCCGCCGCCGCAACGAACACTGTACGGAAACGTACTCATCGCTGAAGGTTGGTCGAGGAGCTCTTCGTGCAGGCATGGCTAATTCGTCATCGGCTTTCAGACAATCCTATCTCCCAGCAACTCCTTGTTAAGATCTTACAACGCGTAGACTTGACTGTTTTCGCTACTTCTAATGGCAACGAAGCGATATCAGGTATTTCCTGTCTACTGTTGCACTGAAAGTCACTAACTCCAGCTGAAGAATGGGAATCGAGGGACCCGGGTTTCTTCACTGTTGCTCTTTTCGATCACCGTAAGATTCAAATTGAACTCAACGACCGCTGCAGGCTTACACGTCGTCCAGACATGCCCATATGTGATGGAGTGGAAGCTGCTAAGCGAATTCGCCTGTTAGAGAGCAAGCGGAAATGTCCTTACATGCTTCCCAGTAAGCTTTGATTGCTCTATTATTGTCCTATTCATCGCTAACAGTATACATAGTCGTCGCGCTCAGTGCCGACTGTCAGGAATCAACGAAACAGTTATGCTTGAGCGCTGGCATGAATGCATTCTTCAGCAAGCCTCTCAAAACCGGTAGGTTTGACAACCGGGTTGTTTGTTGACATGTTCTAACCCGTGCTACAGTTGATCTAACCGCTCTGCTTTCCATGTTTACGCCTCGAATACCATCTAACACGTAGTCATCGTTTTGCTTTCGTCATGTACACTGTAGATATACACGCCACATATAATGAATGTATCATGCAATGTTGTATTCCCGCTACAGGGCAAAATCGGAATAGAATACCTCCATTACACAGAATAGGGTACTTGAATATTACAGCAACGTGAAAACGGTTTCAGCGGCTCGGGGGATATTGTTGGTTGAACTGCATTTGGCCATACCCGCTTTGTTGAGCCATAGCCTGCTGTTGAGCAAGTTGCGCCTGGGCTTGAGTATGCGGGTTATGCTGATGAACTGGTATCGAGGTCGGCTGGTGCTGGCCAAATATCGGGATGTTCTGCGGTTGGCGCTGGTACGCTTGTTGGTTGTTTATGGGAACTTGTTGCTGCATTTGTGGAGGAGCGTGAAGTTGAGGTTGGATACCATGAGGGTGAGGGAAATTGAATGCTGGAGGTGGCATAGAGCCTGGGGTCAGATTTATGGGGAATGGAGTCGTCACAGCGGAAAAGTAGGGGTGTGCAAGAGCGTCGTGAGCGGATATTCTCTCTTCAGGATTGAACTTGAGTAGACGCTCCAGGAGATCGATGGCTATGACGAAATTAAGGTAAGAAGACATGTAGGCCCACAAGAACTCACCTTGAGGGGACGCTTTCGGTAATACCTGCGCGAGATTAATCTTGGGATATTGAGGGAACTGCTTGTTTGCAATATCGGGCTAGCACTTCGTCAGTCAAAGATCTCAAAGAAGAGAAAATCGCACAATGTCTTTGAACATGTTCTTGAGCGGCTCTTTGGGCGAACCAATGATCCGCATGATATGTAGCAGTTGATCCTGGTTATCCCTTCCTCGGAACAAGGGAACGCCCGAAATCATCTCGGCAAAGATACAACCGCAGGACCAGACATCGATGGATGTGCTGTATGTTCTCGAGCCAAGCAAGACGTCTGGGGCGCGATACCAAAGGGTAACCACCTGACGCGAGGACAGTTAGCGGCTAGTCCGGTCATATACTGGACACACTCACTTCATTCGAAAATGTGTTGACAGGGACACCAAATGCACGCGCCAATCCAAAGTCGCCTAGCTTCAGCTCGCCTTTGCGATTAATGAGTAGGTTTTGGGGTTTGAGATCTCTGTGCAGAACCTGATTCTCGTGACAGAATGCTGTTCCCTTGAGTAGTTGGAACATGAAACTGCGGACTGTGTTGGGGTCGAGGGCGCCACGCTCGCCGTGTTTGTCCATGTACTTTTTCAGATCCATCTCGCAGTATTCGAAGATGAGAACGAGTTTAGTCTCTGTATGAATGACATCGTGAAGACGGACGATGTTGACGTGTTTGAGCTCCTTCATGAGGGAGATTTCGCGGATGGCGGTGGATGGAGTGCCCTCCTCTGCATCAAGATGGATTTCTTTGAGAGCAACGATTTCATTGGTCGTTCTTGATCGACCCTGCGTTGAGTTGTGAGTGTTGTATCACGATCGGTGAGAGACAAACCTTGAATACGGTGGCGTACGTTCCCTCGCCTATGTAATATCTGTCATTAGTGCCAGAAAATCATTGCGCGCGGAAGTTTACCAAGTTTCTCGAGCTAGACGCGAAATGATCAGCCAGCGAACAGCGCCGCAAGAGGATGCTTACCTGAATGTAATTCATGGCTCGTTACAGCCGTTGGGCTGGTCGACAGACGATAAGAGAGAATTGCAGGGAACACGCTTAAAGTCAAATGGTGGTGGTAAGAAGGAAAGGATGGCTGGCGGTTCCGCGGTTCCGGAGCTACATCTCTTTAAGGCTGTGATCAATTCACGTGACGAGCACAAGAATTTTTGTAAATTTGCGGTTCTCTCTTCACCAATGGCGTCTTCCAAAAAAGGCGCAATAAAAGCTCCCAAAAGTCGGCCGGTAGCGACATCTACCATATCCCAGCCTGCCGTACAGGATAGCACCAACACCGCCGCCCTTTCTACCTTCTCTCTCAATGGAAATCTCTTTGCTTTCCTATCTATTGCTGTCGACAAACATCGTCTGCGTGTATACGACTCCTCGTCCGGAAAGTCTGTCGCGGAAAATATCTTTGATACTGCGCGGGTGACAGCTCTTGTCTGGGGCAGGATAGTTGGCGCAGATAGCACAGATGATTCACCTAGCAAGAAGAAACGTAGAAAGACGGCCGACGATCACTCTGCTGAAAAAGCAACACTCGAGGCGATAATTCTAGGGATGTCGGATGGTACTATCCTGATATTCTCACCTAGCCATGGCCGGATAATGCGCACTTTGTCCAATTCAAAAAGTACCACCGCGATATTGTCAGTCGTCGTTGACAAGAATAGACATTTATGGACATCCAGCGCAGATGGAACTGTACGCCTCTGGGATCTAGAATCGGGAAATATTACTCGCTCTCACAAATCCGACGACCGGATACCATATTCCTCTGTCGCGAAACGACCTTCCGACGTAGAGGATGGCTCTCAAATTCTTGCCGCTCACCACTCCATCCACCTTCTTTCCCTCGACAAAAAAGTCTCAGAAGTTGTCTCCTTCCCCGGCCACGCTTCCTCAGTCAAAATTTTACAATGGGACGCATCCCAAGTTCCAGCGAATCGTTTTGTTTCACTAGCTGAAGGCGACCGGGTCGTCTCAGTCTGGGAAATGCCCCAGGATGGCATCAAACAAGGAAAGCTTGTTGCCTCCGTACAACTTGACGCCGATGCGCGTCTTGTTGAGCTCCAAAACACGGAACCTTGTGACCAGAATCAAACCCTCCTTACCCTCTCCTCGTCTGGCCGAATATCCATATACCCTATACCCAACGAACTCACACCACCCCCGAAATCACCACACAAAGTCTCTACCTTACTTCCTCGTTCTACCCTTGCCGTACCACCCTTCAAGAACGCTTCGGGAGCTCAGCTTATCGGGGCGACGTTTGCAGCAGGCTCAACTGGGAACATTCGGATAGTCCGTTTAGTTGGGGGCGTTAAGCCCGTCTTTGACCTCGTTGTAAGTGAAGAGCTTCCTGGATTCTTATGTATTCATGTATCCTTGCAGAAATATCTTGAAGATGGTTCGGACACCTTCATATCCGATGTAGCGATCGACGACGTCCCCCTTGGACCTTCAACGGAAAGTACCACAGTGAGTCGAGGTCGTCTCTTCGAGCCATAGTTATCAATATGTTCTGCAGTTATTACCAAACAAGCGCTATGCGGAGCCCAATTCGATGGCGATTGGCTCGGGTGCCGAGCTAGGTCATGCGGAGGAACTGGAGGATATGGCGCGTCCTGAGGGTGAACTTGATGCCGAGCTCGCAGAACTCAGTCTTGGCCAAAGGTTGACTGTCCTCACTGGAGCAGAAAATGCTGATGTGAGCGACGACGAAGGAGCCGCATCAAAACCTAGCAAACGGGGCAAACAGACCGAAATATCTGTTGTACCTGCCGCCTCTCTTACGCGTACTTTGCTGCAAGCTCTGCACTCATCAGACTCGCGATTAATGGAGACGTGTTTGGCTCATTCCGACCCCTTGTTGATACGGAACACTATCAAAGCGCTTCCACCACAGCTGGCGGTCCCATTATTAATGGCTTGTATGGATCGTCTTAGCAGAGGGGCGCGCGCCGGCAACATGAAAGGTGGAGGTGGAGGAGCTAGTTCTCAGCGCGGTGCAAGCTTAATAACCTGGGTTAAGACGGTGCTTACAATACATAGCGGGCATCTGATGACGGTTTGTTTTGTTCATTGAAACAACGCCGGCTAATTCAGGTTTCTAGATGCCTGATCTCGTTGCGCGGTTATCAGGTCTGCACGCGACTTTGACTTCTAGACTCGCGTTACAGGAGAATCTTTTGTCGCTTAGTGGCCGCCTTGATATGGTTCTGTCGCAGATTGAGATGCGTTCATCTACTGTCCCCGCGCCGCTCGTGGCGAAGAAAGATCGGCCCGCGAAGGACAAAAGCGTCAAGAAGTATGTCGAGGGCGAGAGCGACGAAGATGAAAACGTGAAAATGGACGTCGAGGTTGAAGTTGACAGCGACGACAATGGCAGCGTCGAGGATGTGGAGTTGGGTGGAGATGACAGTGATGAGGAATCTGAAGAGGCAGAGGACAGTGACGAAGACGAGGACGGGGACGATTCAGATAATTCAGACGTGCCCATGCAGAACGGGTTCATTGACGATGAAGCAGAGGAGTACAGTGAAGAAGACAGTGATAGTGAATAGTTGTTGTAGCGCAATTGTATCATAATCTTGTGTTTCGCTTGCATCAACGAAACGAGTGATCGCACAGCCACCGTCGGATCTCTGACCTCCATTCGTTTGTTGCCGAGGACGACGACGACGACAAGTGTTCAGCGCTCCTTACAGCCATTGTGCATTCTCGGGACCGTTGGTGCTACTGCACTGGATGCTGCCAACTTTCTGTTTCTATAATTTGTCTCTGTAATCATCTCTGGCCAAAGACGAGGTGAGCTCCAGGACCATTCTCGGGTGGCGTACTCAATCATGTCGTCCAGCAATGAGCAGAACATCATACCCGTCACCAGCGTCGTCTTTGATTGACTCACCAATGGATCTCGAATTAGCGCCCGCGTCGCCTCAGCGTATATCCATAGAGAACCGCAACCGTGGCCCAATATCCCTACAGGTCCTCCAAGCCATGCGTCACAGTTTGCAGTCAGTCTACCATTTCACTCCAGAAGATGATCTAATTGCCAAGTAGGGCGCGGGATCGCGACGCGGATTATGGCCCAAGACACGGCGCTATCCTGCTGACTGGGGCTACTCCAGGACAAGAGCCTAATGGACACGACAGTATATTTGATTTGGATAGACTAAGGTCGTCGCTCCCTACCAGCCCAAATGAAGAAATGGGCAGCATATACAATAACCGGGCGCCTCTGGATTCCATTACGGAAAATAGCCCCGGAAATACACCACCTCCAGCTCCTTTACTTTCCAGCCGCTCTCTTCAGTCTCCCATCAGTCCTCCTTCCTTGCGCATACCGCGACGTATCATGCTTGAACAAAATCTACGGCGTCGTGACTTTGCAGAGGAACAGAGTGCAAACAGCGGACGACGTGCCCTTATAAGAGAGCCATCGCGGTTCGTTGAATCCCCAGTTGAGGAAGAACCACCCGTTGCCTTCCCCCCGGTCTCTCGTGTTCCTCGCCGCCTCCCCATTGCCGTGAGAGAAGTCAGAGAGCGACGGTCTGCACCAGACGCTTCTGCGCGCTCTAGTTCGGCATCGAATGGTAATAATGATAGGATCTCCCACAGTCTTGACGAAAGTGCGCAACGGACAATTCGTATCGGAAGGCCATCTGTACAATCCACAACGTCTACGTTATCTTCCATAGGAGGATCTCTTGATATGCAGAATTTTCAGTCACCCCCAGCTTCCCTTCCTGCCATGCTTTTTGAGCCTACGTCAATTTCCCATCTCGAAGATTCAGCGCGCGCAGCAGCCCTTCGCTACACCCGTGATCCCGAGACTCGGCCATTTGATCCCCAGAGGGATGGCGAGTATTGGGCAATAAATGGACCTCAACCTCTTCGTTCGCGTAGAAATCGCCGGGACCAACCATATCCGTCACCTGCTACCCAAGACCGCTTGGATGAACTGGGTGCGTGCTCTGATCGGTTTCTTATACAGCAGTAGCTCAGGCTGATTTCCTCTAGTTTATGATTGGGAAGAAGCAACTCGACAGAGATGGGAATCCAGGGATTTCATCGACTCGGGATATTCCCGTGTTTCTGAGCTCATACCCGTGACAGGTGAGATAATGGAGGGCCTCGATTCAGACGAGGAAGATTCAGATTACCAGCCTCGCGTACGTCTCAACTCCCGTTCTGGCGAGCTCGAATGTATTCCGCCATGTCTATGCGATTGCGAGCTGCCCATCACGGAGGACTCAAAGTATTATGGACGTACAACGCCGTTTTACGTTGATCCTTTACCCATGCCACTCTTGGATATGCTCCCAGCTAAACCTCCTCCACCTACGGAGGTCAGGGTGTATCGTGCCGTCACAGCTGGACGGTGATTCTCCTCTTGGTTAGATTCATACCCTTCCGCTATCGCATAGGCTCGTCGTTGTTTGACACATTGCTCTTAACATCATGTACCGTCGTTATCGGGTTTTGGATAGGTTCGGAGTGCAGTTTAATTTATGCCCTTCATTTTATGTACCATTGTATACTTCGTTGTCAATGTACACCTTACTCGCTGTAACAGTCCGTTTGAGTATGTAAGTCCCGGCGCCTACCGTTGTTCGAATGCACTTTGATTTATGTGCCGTAGGGCAGCTCGGAGTCAGCCATGTCTCCGACTCGATGCAGAACTTGCCCGATGAACGTTATCCTCATGTTTACCAGTCGCAGATCTAGTGAGGATCTGTGGTGAGCTGAAGTAAGTTGCAGATAATTTACTCGATGTGTCTCTCAAGAAGCGCGCGCGGTGCATGTCAAGAAACGTACGTCGAACACCCGCCAGTGTTATGTTTATTGACAAGTTCTCCGCCCCCGTGGCGTGTAACTGGCTCTAGATCTATTTTGCCTTGATACTTCATAGCTAAACCTTCAGTGGCACATTCATCTGTAGCAACTTGGTCTGACATACGATGCCAGAGCACTGACCTCGGGTTGACAAAAGGACGCGGAACGCGACGCGATTCTGACAAAACAGCTTGAGTCATAATTACACTGCTGTCGCCAAAGAAGTATCTGACAGACTTTCAAGCTCGGCGACCTGCTCATGAACAACGATGAAGACACGATGGAGGCTATAATGGTTCGTCTTACATGCCTCAAGCCCTTCAACTTCTACATACTGACTCGCATTACAGTCAAGCTTCTGCGCGCGCTATCTTCCTGGTCTCATTTCAGCGTACCGTTCTACGCACGCCATCAACGTTTACACACGTCTCTTGCGCCTGGTCGCCCCAATATGGCTACTTTGCAAAATACTGCGGACACATCCCGATGCGAAAACGATGCTGCAGTTCCACGCGCAACTATTGCTCGATGCGGACCCTCTCAAATGGATAGTGAGTATTCGCTACGCGTTCCTTACGAGTTCTCTCGCAAACACTTTGCTCTACAGAAGGTTTGGGAGGACACCGATACAGTGACGGGTCTGTTAAAGTTTTTACTCGCGTGTACGCATTTCTTTTCATCTCAGGCGGGTAGTTCTTCATTGTTGATGCTGAGATTTAGATGCCAGCCATTATCCGACCAATGTCGATCCTCTTGCGGAAGCGTAAGGAACTGACGGACTTGTATGCAGTAAGCAAGTGCTCGTTTTGACGTGAGGCAGGAGCACTCATTTTGTCCCGAACGAACAGCACACAGCGCGCTTTGGAAGGTAAAATAAAGATGGACGAGCTTCTGGGTGCGATTGGCCAGATGTTACGTGCGGTGCAGAGCTGGCGAGATGCTGGACGAAAGGTAAACAGCCTGGTTTGGCCGTTTGTACGCGCTGCCGTACGACATCGTACTACTCTACAGGTGAGTTCTCCGCCGTTGAAAGGATTTGTAGATGATTCATCTATATCTCAGCACATCAACAGCTAGACTGGAAGAGTCAGTCTTCATAATGGTACTGAAGTTCAATTGCTGATCCCTGATGAAGGACACAAGAAGGTTTGCTTTGAGACTGTTTATTGAGGAAAAGGTTGGATGGGTGTGCTGAGTCGCGAGCGCCGTAAAGGAGAAAATAGTTGATACATCTGAGGGTCCTGACTCAGAGTAGCGTACAGTCGCAGAGAAGGGCCTACCAAAGCAATGTGCTCAATCATCGTCGACATCCAAGTCACCCTCCACTCCTGCGCCTTCGCCTCTATCGTCAAAGTCCATATCGTTTGCGTCTCCGTCTCCTGTATCCCACACTGAGTGGGCGTGCCCACGAGTTTCAATTAGAGTGACGTCCTCATATGTGCTACTCGTAACTGGAACAGTAGAGGATAACGTTGACTTGATTTCCGCTACGAGCTCTTCCATGGATCCTCCGAGGCGATCCTCCAGCTCTTCGACGATCTGCTCAGACGCGTCAGATCGCTGTAGGATGCAATGAGAACGACGTACGGCGTATAGTTCAACTAATGATTTCGGCGCAAGATTCACGATTTGCAGCTTTTCAGCCTTTGTCAAGTCGTATCCGGACAGTGTTTTCACGAGTTTTGACACGCTCTCATCTGTCTGCAAGTGGACTACTTGATAATCTGCCGACAGGTACTTGATCGCCTGTAAATCTTGAACAAACGCGCACAACGCGTTCAGTGGGGGCCACGTACCTCGACCTCGACAGTCCTCAGGTTTTGTATGATCTCAACATTACTCGGATGTTTTTCGCCCGGTATAATGTTGGAGACCACACCAGCAGCCTCTTCTTCCTTTTTAATTCGTACAGCTGTTTTCGTGCGTGACAGATGGTCCGCCTCCAATTCGCGTAGCAGAGATAATACTTCATAATTAGATAAAAGAGCGGATTGCGCATTCACAACCTGACTGAACGGTCACAAGCCTGTGCTATTCTGAAAAGGCGGTCAGAAAATACCTCCATGGTGGGCCTGAGCGAAGGTGTGCGCAACCGATCATCTGATCTCATCATGTTCACGCGTCCATACTTTACATTCATCCATACTGGTAAATAAAAGTAATAAAATCACAACACTAGAAGCACAACAGCCAAGATGGAGCAAGAAATGAATCTCAATCAACAATGACTCGTCTACCCTTGAACCAGTCTTTCAGACCTTGTGCACCGGTCTTTAGACTGCCGGGTAAACTACGCAGGCTCTTCACGCTCAAGATGCTCCGTCCACCACTGCTCTTCACACTACGGAAACTGTCCATCGATGGTGCACTGCGCAGAGAGACCGAAGTCCCCTTCGCCGGATGCGACACAACAAACGGCGGAGAAGGTGCAGGCGGGGGCGGTATTGGCAACGTTCCAAGGGCGAAAGGACCAGAAATAGACGGTCGCTTTTTCGACGATTGTAATGTTTCAGTCGTCCGCTTCCGAGACGATAATGATGTGTCGCGCTTGAGGCTAACCAGCTTTTTCAAGGAGCTCGGCTTCTCACCAGAGCTAGAGCCAGTCGTCCGGACGCTGTCAAGAGTATCCACGGACTTGTTGTGTTGGGCTTGTTCGGCGAAGCCTAGCATTTTGCCCACCCAGATGGAGGTAAAGAACCCTCATCCTCATCCTCTGGTTCCGACTCTGTGTCAACGTCGCTGTCTTCTTCGTCGGGTATCACCCAATCCCAGTCAATGTTGGCGTAATGCACGGTGGGGATCTCTACAAACTTGACAGATTTACTGCAGCTGCCACTCCGTTGCCGTGTGGCGCGCGAAACCATGATTGATGGGGAATGCTTTTGAGTGGAGGTGGACGAAGTGCGGGTCAAGATGGAGCGAGGATACTGTTCGCAAGTCATAACGTCGTAAGAAGTTGGAGATGGATAGTGCTGCAACGGGGGAGTGTGTGGGCGAGATGACTCGGATGAAGATGAGGTTGAGGTAGACGCGGACCGGCAAGGTTGCTGCAACAAGGCACTCGTTGCACTTTGGTCCCCAGGGGATAAATTTGGACAGGCGGGAGAAGGAGAACTATGATCTAAATTATCCCACTGGGCGCTGCCGGTCGCTTGGGCGTCTGCCTGGTACCGTTTGCGGTGCGGTGACCAGAAGGAGGAGGGAGGAGATGGGGGATGTTAAAATCCCTGTTGAAACTGCTTTCATTTGAAGGACTGTAGCCCGGTTTATTCCTTCGTTCTAGACAGGGTCCGGATGTAAAGCTCGGGAGGGGGGCTCGGGTCCGCGGAAGATCGTTCTCACCAGATTGACAACTGGACGACGACGATGAGAGCTTAGGGCGACGATATATCCACTCTGGATGCTTGGAGAATTGCCGAGGCGATGGAGCAGACCTCGCCGTAGGAGGAAAATCAGCGCCCTGGTTGTGAGAGAGGGACGGTGATCGCGGGGAACGATGAGGCTGGATCAAGCGAGGATTCCTCGATTGCTTTGATGGGAGACTCGACGCCACAGGGCTAGCTGGTGCTGACGAGGTTTCGACAGGTGAAGGAGGAATCGCAGGTGCAGGTGGCGTCTGCCAGGTGTATTGTAAATTTCCCGACCAATTGCGAAAAGAAAGGCACAAACCACTTTGTAAAGTAGACTAGACGAGTCTGGAAAGGCAGATGCCGTACCGCCGGCCTTGGCTCTGCTTGACTTTGTCGACTTTTGATAATGGCGCCTAGACAGCCCCTTGGTCCTGAGGAGAGTCAACGAGTCATTGATCCCGACGGTAATACCCTCCGTGGGAGAAGACGACCGTTTCGCTGGCTAAAAAAATGGGTGTGAATATCTCGGAATGAACGCAAAGCCGACGCCTCACGATGGGGATTGGGGAGGACGGTGAACGAGGAGACGAGGGTGCGTCAGCAAAAGCGGAACAGGCTGACAGCCACCTAAGCTCGTCAATGGTCAAAGAGCTTCGGGACCCATTTCCTCGCTGGAAGGGGATTGTTAACAGGGCTAGGGATGAAAGCCGAATGGAAAGGACTAACCACGGCCATGATTGGGGAGGATGGTAGGCAAGGAAAGAGAAGATTGAGGGCAACTTATGAGGGCTTGGTGGAGCGAGAAGAAGACGGAAGAGGGCAGTACGGTGCACTTAATTTGACTCACGAACACGACGAAAACGGGAGACGGAGGCAACGGAGGATGTTCGGGTATAAGTAGAGATAGTTAAACCTCACGATTTACACGTGTAGTGAATAATAGAACCTTGGGCCAAGAAGCAAGGGTGGCAATTGGATGGATCAGACGCGTGTAGAGCACGAGCTTAAGCACGATGTTTAAATGTTGTATGCGTCACGTGTATTCTTTGAATGAAAACCGCGGGACTCGAAGCGGTGGTACATGGAAGGCAGATTGAAGCCCACCCGAAGCTGGAAACCTTCTACAGTCTGGGGCGGTCGGCGTGCATTCCACTCCAGATGCCGCGGGGCGCTTCCGTAGTGCTCTCTACCGCCTTCTTCAGAGCGCGGATTTTCGCGCCAGACGAGTCCAGAAGGAGCTGCACCTTTTTTGCGACGCCAGTGACCTCGAACCCATTCAGAGCTATCACTTTCTCGCGATCATTTGCTGGATGGAACATTAATGAGTGGGAGTATGAAAGCAAAGAACAGCAGTAAAACATACCATAAAAGCCACGTATGATGGGCTCCTTGTATGTGCGCTGTTTGACGACGATTTCGACGTGGGGATACGACCGTGCAAGCGACTCTATGTGATTATGAATGTACGTCCGTGTGTTGGCCGACGAGGGCCATTTGTCGCAGTACTCAAAGACCAGCTTCCGTATATGGGGCGTGAATGCAGCGTGTCCATTGGCGGGATATGACCTGAGCTGCGCCCTCAACAGTGGTCTGAACGACGACAAGCTCATCGTGGTGAACAGCGAGCAGATGTGTGGTCGTGTTTGGCTAGATCGACCCGCACAAAGGCCGGCAGACTTGGGCTCACAAAGACCAACTTGAATCGGAAAACATCAGCGCGCGTCGCGTGAATGGCCCGGGCTACTCGATCTGCGGTGACCACCGCCAACAGCGACCAGCCCACTGTCGACGACGCTGCCAACGTCGCCGCCACAAAAAAGCGTAAACGACGCTCACAGTCTATTGACGACGAGCATGCCACAAAACAGTCTCGCACTGACGATGACCCAATGTCCTCTCCGCCACCTCACACCGCGCTTCCAAACGCTGCAGACGTGCCATTAAACCCAGAATATGCGTCCAAGATTCTGGATATCCTTGAAGCGTGCGTTTCAATTTATTCTGCACGATGAGCGTGAACCCGAATATGCCATCAGGACAGACCAACAGGCATTGCTCGACCGCGTCGTTCCTCTTGTCGCGGACCCTTCGTCGTCGTCCTCCAATGCCTCTCAATCACTGCGTACCCTACTGCAAAATTCGCCACATCATCCCCTGTCCAAACTAAAGGTTCGTCTATGCGAGTTGCATATTTTTACCATCAATGAACGCTCTCTAGATCGCGGTCGAGAATCTGTTTCCACCTCCTTCTCAGTTCCGGGTACCACATTCTTCAAAGCAAACTCAGTTCTGCCGACTTGCGCTCTCGCTCCTCGAGGAAGCCTCTTTGCATTCCATTCCATTCCCCCTTGACCGAGTTACCGCCATTCCAGACGACTTGGATGGTATCACCGACGATTCCCAACAAGCCTCTACTTCCACTTCTCCCGCTCAACCACCACGAAAGTACGCTCTCGTTCAACATCTACCCCAGGGCGACTATTGGACTTCTCTGAGTTCCTCCCTACCTCCTTCTTCATCCAACGACCCGCCAGATCTCAGCACCGGTTTCTCAGAACTAGTAGCAGTCTTCCCTTACCCCTACCCCTCGACAAGCGAGGTCCCATCCCTTGGCTCATATCATAAAGTGGTCAAATCTTATCCCTCGCCTGTTGAGCAGCGGAAAGTGACAACCGGATCATTTCTAGACTATGGCCCATGGGCAAGTTTTGCACCAACGTTTGACCTCGAGGATTCAGACGTCGGTAGAATCGAATTGGGTCAGCTCTGTTATGATAGAGCGATGAGAAAACGAGCCGCAGAGGCAAAGCGGAAGCACATGTTACTGCGCGCTGCAAAGAGAATCGACAGGGAAGAACACCCCATGGACTCTCTAGAACCCTCTTCATCCGATTGTGCACCGTCCATCGATTTGGATGGTTTACTTTCACAGGACGATGCGAAGAATCTGAAATCTGTACTAGACGACGCGGAGGTGTTGCGAGCGGTGGAAGAACTCTTAGAACGGAATCGTAAGGCACTGCTCAGGCTTCAAGAATTGCAGACCGTACGGCTTGGCAAAGAAGACGGTGGCTCAAGCGTCGTGGAACAAGATTCAGAAGAGTGGGCAATAGGTCAGTTCTATAAACTATGCCATAAAATGGCGAGCTCATCGAATTTATTGTATTTTATTTAGCTGAGAGTATTCTTGACTCTCTCACACTCTTGGCGTCCTTGAGACCTCGAACTTCTAGTGATGATAAATCTGCCATCATCCCCTCGCCGGCCGCTCTGCACGCACTACAACGCACTTTACCGTTACAGAACACACCGGGTTGGCACGGAACACTTCCTCCGACGCAGACAATTGCCATACGCGATGATTCCACAGTCAAGGTCCGCGCTGGTGCCACTCCTGCACCCGCCCCGACTCCCGCTGTGTCGACTATGCCCGTCACACCGAGTCCGATAGCTCCAACGGGATCATTCGCTAGTTACAACTACAACTACAACACACCACAGCCTCAAACTCAATACCGTTCTACTGGCACGCCTGTACAGGCAACTGCTACGCAATCCTCCTTTGCCGCTACTGGGTATCGACCAGGCTCGGCTACTCCGTCATATTACCACCAACAGTATCAGCAGCCACAAGGTCAAAATAACTACTACAATCCTCCGGCATATACTGGAGTGGCGGGGCAGCCAGGGTATGTACCTCAGTGGTATCAGTATGCGCAGACACCTGGTGCGACAAACTCGGGGCGAGGCACGCCTCAACCTGGAGTCACGACGGCTCTGAGTAATCAGTTTACTCAGTATTATCCGGCGGCGGCAGCAGCGACAGGCGTGGCTCAGACTCGGACACCAGCAGTCGCGAACACTGTAGTTGGGGCCAAGCAAATGCAGTGGACTGCACCAGCTACTCCGATCGCATATAGCCCTGCTGTGCGCGCGGGGCAGAGTAGCTTTCCGGTGACGAGATGAAGGACAGTCGCTAGTGTATTCGAGACGTTCGTTGTTTATTCTTTTAATTGATATTTATTCTTTTACATTGGGAGCTCCTTGCGTTTCGACTTTCCATCTTATATATTCTTCTACTAGAACTATCTTACAAGTACGTACAATATCAGAACTTCGACGTTTTCAGATTCAATTGCCTCCTTTGGATCATGGGAGTCAAGGAATACAGCGGAATAGTTATAGTGAATAGAGTGATGCTCAAATGCAGGAAGTTGGTTCAAGGAAGGTACTGTTGAATATAGAGAAGCGTACAACGAGTACATAGAATCGGACAAGGACATACCGATGAAATCCACCAGAATCTCGAGGAATGTGTGGTCTAGACGAGTTGAATGCTAGTAGAAGGGAGAAGGCGCACAGAAACTAATTGAAGGCACCGAGGGATCTTCTAGGCGGAATTTGAAAGCTAGAACTTTGAAGTTGTTCCAGCAAAGATCTTGACATCGTAGGAGGGACTGCTGAGCAAATGTTGGAGCTGCACTGAGTTGAAGACCATTTGTGAGTCGACGATGAGGGATACGGCCCATGGTGGATGGAGGAGAGGAAACATCTGCGCCGACCTTGGAGACGGCTGTGTATCGTCTCGGAAAGTGTGAATATGGGTCGGCGGAGGTGATATGCGCCCTTGGGCTTGGATTATCGATCTCTTGAGGTCTCTGAAGGTCCGCTTGTAGGCCAAAGGTGCAGAAAGCTAAATGGTGGTCCACAATTTAATCCAACCGTTGTAAAAATCCGGTGTCACGTCCGTGCAATCCGGAGGGGCCATGAAAACGATTTGGCAATTGTTCCCAACGACTAAACGGACGTTCAAGTCCCGGCTTTTGGCTTTACGCAGACAAATAAATTCTTGACAAGCCGAGCAGCGTTCCTCCAGCTTTGAGGCTTAAAAGGACGAGCCGCGGGGCTACAAAGGACTGATGAACGGAGGCGCCGGGCGTCACTACCTCAATATTTGGCAAGCGGAGGCTAAAATTGTGATATTTGAATTTCTCACCTTTCTCACTCCCCCCATCATCTTTGGTACCACCGCACACTCGAGAACACTCGTCCATTGCCACAATGCTGTCTCCAGAAAGGGGCAGGCCGTCTCGCAGCGTCGAGGAGACGAGGTTTTCAGGGCATCCCGAGACCTGAACAATCGACGATGCCTTGGATACGCCATTGGGCGTCTGACGGAGTAGCCAATCCATCCTATACCATGCTCCCTACCAGGGGACGTATGATTCGGACTTACAGGATTCGTCTTAGACACAGATATGTGGATAAGCCTCACCGATAAATTGCGCCAAGGATGGACGACAAAGAAATACGAGAGACATCTCCAAGAGTTTTCCTATATGGCATCTTTCATCTTGGACAATTCGAAGGGAAGGACAGCACTGTTGCAGAGGTCGACGCAGAGGAGCGAAACTGACAGCCGAGTAGAACGTTGATGTCTTCTTGAGGGTCTTTGAGCTTTCATTATCAGGCAAGTCTTCTTTAGAGCTGCTTGAGGACGTATTGATGTCTTGAACAGGTGTTTCAAGTGGAGTGCTTGAGGTTTCTTGCAAGTGTGGCGTTCTTCAAGTTGCGTTGTTGGTCTTGATGAAAAGTCTTGATATCCGTTGAGACTCGACATGCCATACCTCTGTGGTAGTGCGAGGGCGATAATTTGGTTCAAGCCACGCTTCTGATTCATGATGGTGGATGCAAGGTGAGTGCCATTGTTTGTTTGACGCGATACGCAATCACTCACGAGTCATTCGCGTGACAGTAATTTGCGCCTGGCACGTGACTGCGGTCCCGATCGCATTCGCCTTTGCCTCCGGGGAAGCAGATGCATCGGAAATCGTAAAATAAAATTGTGCTGGGACAAGAGCAAGCCAAGGATACGATGATTCGGAGGATACAATGTCTGGACGCCGTGGAGCTAGTGGGAACGCTCCGCCATGCCATTACGAACGTCGCAGTCCGCCGAGCGCTCGAGATTGGCCAGCCAATCAACTGGATCCCCGCTGAATTGTCCCTGGTGATACGCGCCGCGCCGTGACTCGTGTAGATGCACATTTTCCAAGATAAGGACGGTTCTTTGTCCTTTTAGCATCGTTCATTCCACAGCGATCTTCATCGGAAGAGGCTGTATGTCACGGTGGTGTGTGTGTGTGTGAAAGAGACAGGGCTTTGCCAGTATGTTGGCTTCCTCATTTGGCATCCCAGGATGCTGACCCCAAAGTCGGAAGCGGCCTAACTCGTTCTAGATAACCTTTACGATGTTGCCGCTCCATTATAAAAACTCTAAAAATTTCCTTTCTGCCCTACGCCATCCCTTTCTTCCCCGCACATTCGTTCACTGCTTTTTTTCTCTGCTATGCCTCCTGATCGCCAGCCCCTCCACCCGAAATTTCGCTCGCTCTCTCAACTCGCTACCATCATCGTCCATATACCTACCTCTACGATCATTGTTCCGGAAACGGCGCGTTCCAGTGTCTTATGGCGCCGTGTGCACCATCCCTATGCACATGCCTATGCCGCTACGCACCCTTTGATGGTCTGAATGCATTTGCTGGCTTTCGGCGTCATGCTCATCCATCACAACCAGCGCACGATCAAACACAATGAGCAGGTAGATTGGGGGACACCCCCGCCTCTGTATGAACGGGCCGTGTTCAACTGGAACGAGGTGTGCAGCAGAAGTGTATATTTCCGGCTGTACTCATGTTCGCAGCAAGAGCCCGTTGAGCCGCAACAGCTTCGCGCAGTACGCGTCGTGTTCGACTGGGACGAGGTGAGTAATAGAGGCTACATTGATACAAGTTGTATTCATCCTGAGTTGTAAGCCAGAACATGTAGAGGTTCCAGAGCCTCAGCCCAACAATCGTCGTCCTCATCGTCTGCGCCGGCTGGCCACATATTTGACTGTACGTTTCCTCAGTCGACTATGTATGGTCCCTTTCTGACATATTGCAGCACTTCCCGCTTCGAATAACTCGCCGGCTGAGGATGGCTCGCACCAACTAGGCCCTATGTTCCTTGCCCGCTACTACTCCCTTGATCGACGTTCGTTTTTGCCATATCTTGCTCTCCTCCTACTATTCGCTATTCGCCGTATCTAGATTATCTTCAAACCAAAATGTACACAGAAATCTGCTATTAATTTACGTACGCTACCTACTGGTCCAAATACATGTGTTTCTCTTGTTGCGACGCGTCTAGTACATACCGCCACTATTATTGGCCTTCGGCGACCGAATCTGAGATATTCTGTCAGAACGAGACACTGTCGTTTTGAATAGAATCGTACCTTCGAGATGTTCTTCTGAAGGAGATCCATCAGAGAGGCGTAAAGGTTACGAACATCAACAATATGCTGTCGTCCGTAAAACAGCTGCTTTTCATCATGTTCTTTCAGGGCGATCTGCCAAAAACGAGTGAGTAACAGTACAATGTGCCAATGGCGGTCGTACGATGTAGTCCTCGACGTTGGGATACTTGAGGAGTTTCGAACACAGCTTGGCTCTTGTGATGTAGTCCTGACGTGCTACGTCGCGAATATTGTAAGCGCTTTCTTGAGCACGATGCAGCTCAGAAAGGCATTCTACCAACAGGTCGTTAGTTGCACACCGGACATGTAAATGCCTGACGAACCTTCTTGAACTTGCACTCCGAAATTATCTCCGCTGTTGAGCGATGCGGTCAGATATGAAGATGATGTCAGGAAAGACTGACTTGCTCTTCAATTCTGGAAAAAGAGTTAGACCGTTTATCGAGGGTAGAAAGGAGAATCGCTTCACTTGGGCATCGTCAAGGTAATCCACACTTTCACGGCATCCTGAGAAGCCATTCAGAACGACATCGTCAGATAGCGAGTTGGGACGTACCACATTGGTAGCTAACTGTTCGCACTCTCGTTTTACAGTATCGTGTAGGCCAGAGATGTGCTTGTTGGAGGCCACCTTGCCAGTGAACCGCGCGCCTTGTTCGTCCACGCCGTTGTCGAGACGACGCTTCCTGGTGGCTGGTTCGTCAGAGTTTGGCTGGGATGGGGAGTAGACGGAGGCGTCTGTTAAGGATATGTTCGAGGGGTGGAAAGGCGAATTCGACGACGCAGTGGAAGTGATCAGCTCTTGAAGTTCTCTGCGATAGATAAGAGACCGAGTTGATGAGATATGTGCGACGAACGTACATTATCTGGAGCAGGATGAGAATAATGTACCCCGAAGACGAGGATGGATGACGCACTTTGGAAGGGAAAACATTGAAAACGATATGTTCAGCCTTCTGGGAGACCTCTGCACGGAATGCCTTGAATAATATAAGTACTAAACAGAGCAATATTAGTAGAAAATGACCTCAATCTTTTTAGCGAGTTCGGTTTCCATCGTCGTGCTGATGAAGGAGGAGCTCAGGAGAACGTAGAGGCGCGTTGTTATTCCTTGTTTGTCAAGAGCTTCCGGTTTAGGTATATAAGGGAACGGAATGATTCAAACGCCCGCCTCCCTCGATGGCGAACAAGGACGAGGCCGATGCCATTTCGGCGCTCACTGGTTTCTCCTTGAACCACATACTCGATGGGCTTTCGCTCCCCAGCGGCGCTAGCCTCTCCAACCAGCTCGGTATATCTGGTGTTCCCAGTCTCAATGCGGGACAGATCTACAACGACAATTTCGACGATGAAGCTATTGGAAATGACCAGGGAGAGGATTGGGAGGCTCAGATTGACCGGGAGATGGAGAACGAGGTGGACGACATCGTAAAGACAGAGTCACATTCTCCCAAGATGAAGCAGAAGCAGAGGCGTGTTCGCGTTGTCAGAAGGATGGTACCCCGTCCAAGGAGCGTCTATGAGCGTTTCCCGGCTTTTGAAAAGGACAAGATACTCGATTTCAGCGAGTTGTTCAAGGGTGTCACTGTAACCAAATCGCGTCTCGGCAAGCGCCCATTCCACAGTGAGTCGTGGTGGCCACGCTCCAGTACTCTTAATAAAAATGTGTTGCAGTCGAATCTGTGTATCCGAGGCGTAAAGAAGTTCCCAGAAATTTCCTCGAGTCAATAGTCGGTGATACTAAACGGCAAGTCGAGAGCAAACGCGTCGCGGCCGTTGTTTCTGCGGGCAGTGTCGAAGTGGATCTTCGCAAGGCCCTCGAGGTATGCATTTCCCCGCCCCTACTGACTGGTATTGATCATAGTAGGAACGAGACCAAACAGAAGTTCCAATCTCTCTCCCACTGGATGATCGTAGCTTCGACTTGGTGCTCCTTTCGAATTGGGAGGACCAAATCGTCTACGACGCAGAGAACATCTTTGGCGTCAAGGCGGCCCCTCCTGAAAACAATCTTACGACACCTGCCAATAAAGCATTGGAATCAGGTGCATGGACTCAGAGTATCATCTGGAGTCCAGATGCTCCTTTTCGCGATTTCACGCAGCTTGAATTCAACCACGAGGATGATGTTGTTCCCGAAGACAAAACCAGTGAGAACCTGAATCTGATGATCTTCGCTGTGTTGACTTGAATTTTAAGCTGAAATGGCTAGACCTCGCAAGCGGTTTAGGACAGACGCTGGTGTCCGCGACAAATTCAATCTTTCCAATGATCACTTCTACGAGATTTCTAAAGACACTCGTCACCGTGTGCGCCAGACCTTTGGACAGTTGTCTGTGGAACACGCTTATCCTGCGCAGAAATTACAGTTACCCTTCGTGAGTGATCAGTCATCCTTTATGTCTTGGCTACTCATTCTCTACAGTACAAAACTCGCTTGTCCAAAACAGAAGCCCGTTCTTTCCATCGTCCCGCGCTTCAATTCCCCTCGAATATTGAACTGCGATTCAGCAAAGTTCGGACTGCAAAAAAGAAGAAGGACAAAGCCGGTAGAAGGTTGGGGAAAGGTGGCAATGTAGGCGAAGGCCTTCATAGTACCAGCGACCTCAGTTTGAGGGATACCAGTAACTTCGTCCTATGGGAATTTTCAGAAGAACACCCTCCAATCATCTCGAACTTTGGCATGGGTAGTGCGCTTGTCAACTATTATAGGAAGAAAGATGAGAAGGACGATCATGTTCCCAAGGTCAGTCTTGTCTTTAACATACCTGGCCTGCTCTCAATGCATATAGTTCGATCTTGGCGTACCCTTCGTTTTGGAACCTCAAGATGACTCTCCGTTCATGAAATTTGGCTACGTCTATCCCGGTCAAACCATGCCTGCATTGTACAACAACCTTATTCGCGCACCGCTTTTCCGACACAAACCCTATCCGACCGATTTCCTCATCATACGGCACACCGTCAAAAATGACGTGAAATACTTCATTCGAGAAATCAAAAACCTTTTTGTTGTTGGACAAACATACCCAGTCACTGAGGTTCCGGGACCTCACTCGCGTAAAATCACCAACACGATCAAGTATCGTCTCCAGATCATTGCCTTCAAACTCCTTCGCAAGAGTCAAGGTGAACGACTCAAGATATCTCGCTTGATGAAGTACTTCCCCGACCAAAATGAACTTCAAATGAGGCAACGTCTAAAGGTTCGCATTGATGTGCGCCTTTCATCCAAGTTAACCTTGACTGCAGGAATTCATGGAGTACCATCGGCGTGGACCGCACCAAGGCTTTTGGCGTCTCAAACCCAACTTGACCATACCAAGTGATGCAGAGATGCTGAAGATGGTTGGGCCAGAGCAGGTAGTGCTTACAGAGGGCATGCAGGTCGGTCAACGGCATTTGCAAGACTCTGGTTATAGTCAGACCGCGGAGTCTGCCGATGGGGATGAGTCGAATCTGTCGGTTGAACAGCAGCTAGCGCCTTGGATCACGACGAAGAATTTCCTTCTTGCGACGCAAGCCAAAGCTATGCTCCGGCTACATGGGGAGGGTGATCCAAGTGGGCGCGGAGAGGCTTTCAGTTTCATTCGTATCTCCATGAAGGAGATTTTCGTAAAGGCTGGGGAGGATTTCGAGCAGAAAATGGCGGAGGCCGAAAACCGTCCCAAATCTGCCCATCGTTACAACGTCGCGGAACAGCAGGTTATCTACAAGTCCGAAATCGAGCGAATCTGGAAGGCGCATTTGACTCGCTTAGTCGGAAGGATGAGCCGATTTTGACGGAGGAGGATGAACGTAGCGATAGAGAGGCGGGAAACGCTTGTTGCAGCAGCAGCAGCAAAGGGAGGCGCAGATGAATCCCATGGCGGTGCAGACATACTATCCAGGACCGGGAATGCCAGGCCATCAGTTCTCCGTGCCGCCCACACCTATGTCACCCGCTCCTGCTGCTAGTCGCACTACGTCGGTGGAGCGGGAGAGCGTTGGACCAGACGGCGGCGGTCGTCGCGTTCTTCGCATCAAACGGTTTATGGATGGCGAATGGCAGACTGAAATTATTCGTGATCCAGCAGTTATCCGTGCATATGTACGTCACAAACAGCTGATGGAGGAAGAGAATACGCTTGCGGACAGTCTTGCACCTACTGGTGATGCTGATAAGGATAAGCGAGCGAGGAAACGGTTTGTAGTCCCCTTCGTGGCCTTATACGATACGTTTACACTAAAGACTATTTCTTAGACTTGAAGAGAGATCGCCAGGATGAAGAAGAATCAAGAGCGTCGTCTCCATAGAAAGAATGCCAAGATTGTCAAAGAAGGTGGAGTTCCGATGACGCTAGATCGTCCAATGAAACCTGATACGACAAGGCGGTGTGGCCATTGCGGTCAAATGGGCCATATGAGTGAGTCGGATATTTCACCCTTTTTTGTATTTCTTGAACCAGAATGTAACAGAAACCAACCGGAAATGTCCTCGTTGGGCCGAATTCAACAGTGGCGCTGCGCCGGTAGCCTCTACATCTTCTGCTACGAGCCCCCCTCCAGCCACGGCCAACGCTGCCAACATCGGATTCAACCGTGGACCTTCTGCCGCACCTTTCGCTCCTTCTCCTTTGGCTGCGAGCACGACAGCAGAAGAAGCGCCTCCCAAGCCTAAGCTTAAGTTGACATTGAAGAAATCTTGAGAGCCTGTCGATGTACTTATTACTTACGCCGCATACATGTACTCTTATATCGCATCTGTACCGAGCGCTCTATATTCTACGCTTACGTTTAACTAGGAAGGTTTTTCCAGAACTAGTCACCATCACATGACCTAGTTGACCGGTTAATGACGCGTTGAACGCGTTCTCAGGAGGACAGTCGAGACATATATAGCTAGGCTATTTCTGTATTCTGCAACTTTGGTGGGTATACTAGCGTCTTCCCTGGGAGAATTCGTAAGCGTTCTCACTGAAGATAGGGTCTTCGATAACGCGGTACATGTTCTCTAATCACTCAAGCTCTACATCTCATGACAAACACGGAGACTGCGCTGCCGGAGGGCTAGGCGGTCTGCAGTCTCCGGAAGGAAAGAGCTTGGGGAACGTTCTTTCATCTTTACGAAGGACAGTTAACGTGAAGTTCATTGATAATTATATCAATAATCAATTGGACAGCGTCATCGAAGAGCTAGATGCGTCTCAATCCTGCATGTGAACAGTTCTCATAGCTCTCATTCAACCTCAAGGCCTGTAGAGTCCACCGAGAATAGTTCTGGGGTGGCGGAACGTCAGTACAGAGTCCCGATTCCAGCACGGACGTTGTAGTCGAACAAGTCGACAGGGAAGGAGGACCTCGAGACTCGAACCGCGAGTGTGTGAACTGCGAGGTCGCGGTATCCTTGTAGCCTGATCCAGGTCGAAATTCAATCAGGTACTTCATTCTAGCGGCACGGCGTTGAAGTCGGAACCCCGTGGGGAAGCTCAAAGTAAGATCCACTGGCATTTCACCGGTGTCGTCTTCATTCTCGACCATTCGATCTATATTGGGGAGAGAGAGAGAAATCAAAGCGCTCACTCAGTATATCTCACGGAAAGGTCGCCGTGAAAGACTCTGCTCCGAAGCGTCCCATATGAGAAGCAAGCACCTCTATGGGGCAGACGATAAACAAAGTGTGGGCCGAAATATCCCAATCCTGAGGTAGGGGTTAAAGAATGCTCCGCGCGGACCGGCGGTCTGTTGGTCTATTAGTAGTATTCAGTAATTGACCACAAGCATATGCTACACTCACGCTCTAGACAACGCGTTAGTTGCGCGTCGCTGTGGAAATGGGTGCTTGCCTTGGATTTCTGGTGTCCAACGGTAACAGGAGTCATGTCACATTAGAACCGAGACGGAAATAGCGGATACCAACCATAAAATCCAGTGGATCTTGACGTGCTCTCACAGGCCTGATAACGAAGTCTCTCAAATTTAGTCCGTCGTTCAGCGAACTTGAATTAAACTCACCTTCCGTGACTCAAAGGGCGTCCGACGGCGCTCCATTGAGATTTACACGCAGTAAGCATCGCGAACTAGTCAGCCGACGAAACGTGCATCTCACCGTGTACTTGTTATCTACAAACTGAGTTAAGCGGGCGAGAGAAACTCCTGCCAGGGCCCCACAATGTGAAGGCCTCGATGAGTTGCATACGGAGAGGTTTTCTGGATGAGTTGGACAAGTACGATGGTGACTCATGATTTAATGCGCATTACTCGCCGTTCGACGCCAAGCCTTCCGAACAGCGCTCCAAAGCAGTGAAAGCAGTCCCAACAGTGTTCCATGGTGTTAGAACGGCGTAACGGGGTTGCTTTGCACGATATTTTGCTTAGCCCGACGAGGACACGGAGCCTCGTAGCCCAAATTATCCGACAAGATCACTGTTCTCACTGCCAAGCCAAATTAAGAAGATCTTTGTGTACTCATATGGACACCTGGTTACCCGGACGAAAGAAAAAACTTGAGTTCCAGTTCAGTAGTGTATAACATACGAATGCAGTAAGGTAAGAGGACAGAGAGTAAGTAACAAGTACAAAAGCGTCCTTGCGCACCAAAAATACAAGGTTGAAAGAAAGAGAATCAGACAGCAACCATCTCGACGTCCGGCGTTTCGATCCTATCCAACACCTTTCGTGCAAGCGGTTTAGGCTTCGGCGTACCATACCGCCGTTTAAAGTCCTCGTTGATACCTACCAACAAATCGCGGATAAGCTCCGCGTGGCGCTCCTCATCGCTCTTCGGCGCAAGCTCATCCTCCCAATATCCGACGCAAGCTCATGAATACCAGGAAGCGTCTTCTTGTCACCGCCCTTTGGTGGCGGACTAGGCGAACTGCGTATAGTGGCGGTAGTTTGTATTGAGCATCGCCATTAGTGAGAAGCGGATAGAGGCTTGACGATTTCTCTGTTGGGGTTGGCGAGACGGGTCTGACGTCACTCTTGTCAGCAGGAGGAGGAGAACCCGACTGCGAGGGAGAACGAGGTACGCTTTTCAACGGTACCATTGGTCGCATAGCCTTGTTCATGTACTCGACCGGCGAATTGTTGCAGCCGGAGGAGGCCCACGAGAGGCACGAATGTAATCAAAGGAATCGAGAGGTGGCGTCGAAGAATGAGGAGAATCCGGTCCATGGTGGTAGTGAGGCGGATAACCGCCCGGACCGGACATGAATTTGTGGGTCGGCACAGACGAGCGACGTGCGTGCGTAAATTCAGGAGCAGGATAGACGTCTGGAGGTGACGGGTACATGGAAGCACCATTGCCATACCTCGGAGGATAGACACCAACGTTGAACTGCTGGGATGGGGAATGAGGGAATGGAACGGGTTCTGAAGAGAAATGAGTAGGCCCATTGGGCAAACCAGGCATACCGGCAAGACCGAGTTGGGAGAGACCAACAGGATCAAAGTAGTCAGGAGGGAATGAAGTTGTGGGAGGAGCGTTGTGACCGGTTGGTCGGACAGCTACATTTCGCCCGAGAGTTACGAGAAACTCGTTGACAGCTGCGAGCTCTTCTGGAGTGCGTATATCCAATGAGACGGATCGTGGATTAAAGTTTGCAGGATTTTGCTGGTACGAGTAGGCAAGATTATTCAGACGTTCAGCCATGCGGCTGTCGTAAGAGGGCGTGACACGACGTTTCTTCATGTCGGTAAAGAAATCGTCGACGCTGTAATCATGGGAGCGCTTTGATCCGGCGGAAACTGGAGCATCGTCGGTTCGGAGAACCTCCCATGAGGGAAGCTGTTGATGCAGCAGCAACTCCTCCGGAGGAGAAGGATGATGGACTACTTGATGGGGAAGCTCGGGGGAAGGAGTGGGGAGCAATCCAAAGTGAGAGGCTACTGCGCATCAGATGGGGACAAGTAAGAGAGAAACTACATACCGTCAGAGGTAGAAGACGAGGAATGTGAAGCCGAGCGGGGGACCTTGACGGGACCCCTCTTCTGCTCTTCACCGCGTACACGTGTGACATACGCGGGATCGACGACGGTGATGGCTTTCGAATGTTTGTGTTGGGCGTGATGCTCTTCAGTGTGTATCTTTTCATGTTTCTTGAGATCCTGCGGCCGCTTGAACGACTTTTGGCAGATCTGTTTATGGATAAGCCCAATGTAGAATTATGGTGTACCATGGATGCTGACCTCACATGCGTGCGGCTTTAGCGGTGTATGAACTGGAACAATGTTAAACGACAGAGACAGCGAGAGGCAGGCGACGTACCCCTCAGATGGCTGGTTATGTGATCACGCTTAGCACAAGAGGTGCCGCAGTCCTTCCATTTGCAAGTAAGGCAGAGATTGTTGGTGCTCTTGCGGCCGATGTGGTCGTTGCAGAGATGGTTGTAAAGGACCTCTGGGTCGGAAAAGGACTGGGTGCAGTCCTGCCAGAGACATCTGTGAGACTGGCCGTCGCTATCGGGGACGGGAGAGGTCGTGGAAACGGGAGACGGCGGCAGAGGCGACATGATGTGAGGGTGCGGAAAATAAGGCAGGATGGAGGGCAGGTGTGTCATTTTTGTAGTCGCCGAGTCCAAGATCTGATCTGCCATCCAAGCAAGGCCAAGGGAGGCACCCGTTTGATGTCTTGGCAAAAAGTGTGGCTGTGCCGTATACGTGACGCCGTCACGTCACATAATATCATTCTCGCCTGGTCAACTCCCGCTCCTTCATACAATCACCCACATCGCCCAACTTGACCTCCGCCTCCACTAGCTCGTACTGTCCAGACCACTTTTTGCTCGCCGGCGCCAGTGAATTTTACCACTCCCATAGGCATCCAACATTCTCACAAAGGTTCTCAAATTCTGCGCATCTGAGTATAAAGCTACTAGAAAGATCACCAAATCAATACTACTGAAATACCTCCAGAATCTGCGCCTTCATAAATACCCCTAACGGCTCTCTCTTTGCGATTTCTGCCTGGTAACATATAGCGCGCCATGGTTGCTTCACCAATCTACTTCGTCTTGGCGTCCGCCATATCTGGAGGCCTCTCGCCGGAGCGAGTCCGACCATGCCGATTGGCTGCTTCGCCGAAGCTTTCGCGGGCCGCGCTTACATGACTTCGCTGTTTTTCTTGCATGTCTTGGCGTACATCGGAACACGATCGACTTGACTTGGCATCTCGCTGTCAAATTTTGTCCACGTAACTGACGCGTGATTTGACGTCTGAATCGCATCCTGCTCAGAACTATCGCGTGTTTTGACTGACTTTCTCACTAGACCGTTCAATCCGTGCCCGGTTCCACAGACGTGATAGCCTGCCCGTAATAACCTCGGTGTTCAATACCAGCTGACGAACTGTGTCCGAGTTATGTGGTCTATTTTTGACACTGACATCAGATGCAGAACACCCAGAATAATACGCGACGCGTTCTCGGAGCTGATAAAGGGACGCTATCCTATCCAGATATAACGAGAGTTCAACTGCCGGCGACTATACTGTTGAGCGTTAGCATCTACTAAGTATGCAGAGTACATCTAACAGCAAACGCTACGAATGGAGGCCACATGTTACTAACAAGGTACGCGTGCAATGCTCTCCTTAACCGGCCTGACTGCGCTCAAGTTCAGCAGGGAGGTTCTCAGGCTATGTTTAACCATCTTGAGAAATCGTTCCTCCGTCAACAATGGTCATCGGAGAGCGTTATCTGTTCTCCAACTCATCTGACCACATTGGCCACATCAAGTGAGAGCTTCCTAGGTTTTTTGTCTATGTTTACACTTGCACCTTGAGAAAATCGATATAACGGACTTACAACATGCTAGTAGCAGTAATCGATAATCATCACACTTATGCCTCCTCTCTTCAACTGAGTGAATACTTATCCGATCTAGGTAAGTACATGAACAACTGCTCGATGCACAGTCATTAGCCAACTCATATTATTTCCTTACCATCTCTAGATTGTTCTCAGCCACCGGGAAACTCGATTACCGCCTGACACTACTATACATTCGTACGCTTAGCTTCTTGTACGCCACGACTAATTCTCATGAAGGACTGAGGGCCCACAAAAATCGTTCCTTTCGACAGGGTCAAACTCATGCTTTCGCAGGGCTTACTGATTTGACCTGTTTTTGTATCGGGCATCATGTCAAGAAGTACGAGCAATGGCTGAGTGTACGTCTTGGCGAAGAGCTAATAGCACTGATCAATCATTAGTCAATCCCGAGTCTGCACCCGCAAATTAGACTGGCGCAGAGTGCGCCGACCAAAGGCTTCGCGATTCAAGCTGAAAGCTCTCGCGTTCACAGGTTGACCAACAAACAGACCTCTACATCTGAAATACCATCGACGAACTGAAAGCGCATCTCCCTCCGTGTCGAATGTCGAACCCAAGTCATGCGTCCAATGGAGTCAGAATGCAGCTGAGACATAAGCAGACTGAGCTCCACTTCACTTTCACTGCTCTAGCCTTAGGACGAGTAATTCCCCTCACAGCGAATGGCGGAACAGCATCATCTCGAGGCATATGTTGTCCAAACGGACCAACTCTAGAGCCAAGACATACGTAGTCCCTTGACGTGAGGCACATTCCGAAAAGACAGGCCTCCGAACGATTGGACAGCACGAGCCCAGAAACCCATTGAAAGACAATATGCTGTTATCCGGCAACACGAATTCGCAGAGCTGATTTCGCGATCAAGGTTTGCACTTACCACGTTCAACCCCGGGTCACCGCGTATGAATGGGGCCAAATCAAACCCAATCAGTAATTAGGGTGTAAGACCAATCCCAGTTGTTGCTTCCAAGAGGCTCCGGGAGAAGAGCCCAAGAGCAAGTCGCGTAAGATACACCATGAGTGACCGAACTGTAATGAGGCATATCAAGAGCTAGTTGCCGTCTTGGAGTCTTAGACTGAGAAACACTGCCGACACATGTTGGCCAAGCGATAGATGCAAACGGGGTCATTCTATTACCATTACCACTACTGTGGCGCCCACGATTTCTCCACATCCGCTTGGCATGGGAAAACCGGATTAGTCCGAACCAAGAAACAAGTTGTCGATCAAGAAGCAGCGCGCATCGCGAAGAACCAGCGAAGAACGGTCTGTGATTTGAGTCAAGAACACCCTCAAACGTTCAGTCTTCTCGCCCCATCGCGTCTCGCCCTCTTCTCTTCGAGATCGTACGTGCGACTATCAACAACACCCGTCAAACCCATACCGTCAGCTGGGACACCCATATCTATCGCGAGGTCAGCTGTACATCAAATGTGGACCTCGGAAAGATATACCAATGCACAATCGCCCAGAATACTCTATCCAGAGGGCTCCAATCCATTGGCCCATCTTCCCATGCGCTTGATAAGAAAAAAACCTTAGTACAACGGGATTCTAGACCTCGAAGTCAATCAACGAACCAGGTCCGAACAGCCTCCGTGACCAAACCGACTGGAGGGAAATCTCTGTCTTGGCGACCGCCAAAGATGGAAGAGGTGTCGGAAGTGTATTCAACAAGTAATCCGCAACCCTTGAGTGTTTCGACCGTTACCACTTGCACTAGCGAATAAACCGGAGTACGTACCAGTGAGCCTGAACCATGCAGACAACGTGATTGGCCTTGGAGGTTGGCACACCAATTATTCCAAAGTCACGATATTCCAAGTGAGAGAGCGGAACCATGAGACGGTATAGACGGTAAGGCGCAACTTGCACGGGCGTCCGGCCAGCCTGGCGAGCACTGTAGTTGGGCTTGTCCCATTGCAAAGGCGGCTTGGCCATTGTTTTCTGATCTCGTAAAAGCTCTTTCAATGACTGGGCATCCAGATCCACAAACCCGGTTTCTCGCTCAGGTGTCTTGTCAGCGTACGAGATAGGAAGACCAAGTTCTTCAACGAGAGCAGGAGAGAAGAAGGGGTATACGCCAGTGTTCCAGCCCGTTCCAAAGATTACTACCTGGGCAACCTTTTCTGTGACCGTCTTGTCATCCTCCAAGCGGATGCTAAGTCTGTAGCCATCTCCTTTCTCATCGATGACAGGTGACTTTTCCATGTCAATGACTGTTCCCTTGACAAGTTGTATTTTGCCTTCTTGGATGAGTGAAGGTAAAGATTCTGGGCCGGGAAACATCGATCTAGAGTCGAGATTGGTAGATATATGCGGAACGAGACCAAAAGCACGATACGTACGACTCAGACCACATCAAGTCAACGACAGGTCTCATATCACATGTGAGAGGAAAGTTCCAGCCACCCCATGTAGCGAAGACATTTGTGGACGAAGCAATGAGGTGTCGATGAATAAAAGCGCCTAGCCATGTCCTGTGTAGCAGACTACGGAAAAGGGAAGAAACCCAATTTCCAGTAGAGCGTAAACCAGTGACTGGATCCTTGAAGTAGGGAGTATGAGATGTCTTGAGCTATTTGAAGTAGTTAGCAATTTATGAGGCGAAAGACGCGACGCGGCGTACTCGTGTACCAACAGACCCAGCAGCACTTGCTGGTGCCCCTGTTTTGGGATCCCTCGCAGAAGGAGGAGCAAGATATGGGGGATTGCGAAGTATAAGGGTGACGCGATAACCGTTCTACCTAGCTCAAATATTGAATGTTGTGGAAAGGAGGAAGAGACCTACCAAAGCAAGTCTCTCTGCGGCATCTAATGCAGACTTCGACGCGCCTATGACGACAATTTCGCGTGATTTCGAGTACAAGGCGGTCTGAACAGTGGGGTCTGACAAACGCGCAGTATGGATGGCGAAAGGCAAAAAAGGATCTTCGATGGGTCTCTCGTCTGGGACGAGAAAAGGAGCGGCAAAAGAGGGGACGACGGGAGAGGAGAATGAACCCGTGCACACGACAAGTTTGTCGTAGGTGTGCGTGACGGCGGCAGAGTTTTTACGTTTCGAGATCACGATCCACGGACTTCCAGGACCATCCGCCTGCGCCGCCGAGATGACCGTCGTTGAACTTTGTAGGTCGCCACCAAGCGCGGCGACTTGACGCTCGGCATGGCTCATGACCTGGATCATGCCCGTGCCCTGAAGTCCCGTTGAGTGGCATATACAGCATATATCGTGCAAGCGGAACATACCGTTGCACCTACAAACAGTCAAATGACGCGTCTCGAGGGGGGAAAAGGTGGCTTACGGAACCCGCCAGGTCCGGCACCGACGCTGGGATCCTCTTGGAACATTCTCTCCGCTTCACCGTCGTCGTCCAGCAGCATCTGTGTCCAGGCGTTGTTGGTAATCAGGCCGTCGTAAACGCTGTACAACTTGTTAGATTGGGGGGCTCGAATGGTTCAACTACAATTGCACCTCGCGCTCGACCAAGTACCGCCGGGGCTTGGGTTCCTATCATATAGGACAACCTTGACCAACTTGCCAGTACGCTTGGCCGTTTTGAGGAGATGATATGCCGAGGCAAGGCCCGAGATACCAGCCCCCACGATACCAACCGAAATAGTTTCCGACATTGGTGAGCCACGAGAAAACGGAGGAGAAATGGAGACAGCTTCATCTTGAATGGAGGTATTTGAGCGCAACGTAGACACCGGACCCTTTTCCTTTTCGGACACGGGCCGCAATACCCGTCGGATGGATCCTCCCGTCTGCCATGATAAGTGAATGGTCGTTATTCTTATTAAAGAGCACCTTTCGTACTCTCTAGCACAGGCCGTGGAGTGCTACAATGTCTGACCACCTTTGGCCCAGCGAGAACGCCCGCGGATACAGAATTCCCGATCAACTCTTTGGTGAAGTCAGTATTCACGCTATCTCTATTCCACGTACTCAATATTCCATAGTCAAAACCGCTCAAGGTCATTGCTATTGGAGCTGGTATCTCTGGAATATGCTTAGCCCACGACATTCAAGAGAATGGCTCTAAAATCGACCTAACGATTTACGAAATGGCTACAGACGTCGGTGGGACATGGTTTTGGAACAAGTAATCACAATTCGTCACTTGACACGCTTTTTCATCGACTTTACACGTCTAGATACCCTGGATGCAGATGCGATATACCCTCCGTGAACTACCAGGTCGGTCCTCTCCTTTGATCGACCAGCCGTTCCGCCAATTCCAATTCAGATGTCCTGGAGCCCTAACCCCAACTGGTCCGAATTCTATGGCACCGCTCCAGAGATTCAGCAGTACTATAAGGGTCTCGTAGAAAAGTTGGTGCATCTTAGTCGCCATGAGCGCCACTGCTGACGATACGTGTCCGTGAGATTTGGCCTTGGACAGTACATAAACCTCAACCACGAAGTCATACGTGCCGAATGGTCTGAGCAAGCGAAGAAGTGGCGTTTGACCATTCGCGGACCCGACGGAAACGAGTTCGCGGATGAGTGCGATGTGTTCATCAACGCGGGAGGTACGTGCAGCCAGCATCACTTGAACGCGTCTTATATCCAATTCAAGGTGTCCTCAATGACTGGAAGTGGCCCAACATAGAAGGTCTCTTTGACTTCAAGGGCGTCCTCTGCCATACTGCGCGTTGGCCCGACTCACTCGACACCAAGGGCAAGCGTGTAGCAGTGATTGGCTCTGGAAGTTCTGGCATACAAGTTCTAGCTACCATCCAGCCCGAGGCGAAACAAATCTATCACTGGATTCGCTCGCCGACGTGGATAACTCCGGCTTTTGCTCAACAATTTGCTGGTCCTGATGGAAAGAATTTTAATTGTACGCAATCCCTGCGAATTAGGTGTTATTGAGTACTGATGTATCAATACAGATACCGAGGAACAGAAAAAGCTCTTCGCCGAGGATCCTCAACATGCTTTGAAATACCGAAAGATGATCGAGGTTAATTCCCACCCATTATTTCACTTGCACCCTTCGTAATCCTTTGTTTAGTCGGAACTCAACGAACGATTCAAGTTCATAGTTCTGGGCACACCGGAACAAAAAGCCGCGCTTGAAGTGAGACGCTCCGTCCCTTTGGCATTTTCTAGAAGCGCTGACCCATCCTCACAGTATGCAAACAAGGACATGCGCGCCCGCCTCAACAACGATGAACGTCTTATCGAGGCCATCGTTCCTAAGGACTTTGTCGTTGGTTGCCGAAGACCTACACCTGGAAAAGGATACCTTGAAGCTCTTATCGAACCAAATGTTCACGTTTTCACCAAGATGTTCCAGAAAATAACCGAAAAGGGTTTCATCGATGCTGACGGTAAGGAACATGAAGTTGATGTTATTATCTGCGCCACGTAAGTCGTTGAAATCAGAACATTTTGTATGCTAATTTGTCTGTTACGGCAGTGGCTTCAACACCAGCTTTATACCTCGGTTTCCTATCGTTGCCGGTGGGCGCAACGTGCAAGATCGCTGGGCTGAATACCCTATCGACTCGTATATGTCCTTAGCAATCAAGGATGTCCCTAATGTACGCTTTCCGCCGTACCGTTCCATCTCTATGTGTTCAACGTCTTGTCCTAGTATTTCATGTACTACGGTCCTCACGGTCCTACTGGACATGGTTCTGGGGCGCCAATGATCGAAGCCAGTCAGTATCCATGTATTTCCCATCCACTATTCTGCACTCCTGACGTTAAAACAGTAACACGCTGTTTCATGCAGATTCTGAAGAAGATGCAGAAAGAGAACATCACGACTATCACGGTTAAGAACAAAGCGGCTGACGACTTCAACGAACACAGAGAGCTCTATCTTAAACGAACCGCCTGGTCAGGCAATTGCAGCTCGTGGTTCAAGCCAGGTCCTGACGCTGCACCGGTCATGTTCCCGGGCAATCGTGTTCTATTCATCGAGCTGCTCACCAACCCTCGTTGGGAGGACTGGGAGTACGAATATGACGCGGCCAACAATCGTTTCGGCTATCTGGGCACAGGTTTCACTCTGCGCGAACAGGACGGCCGGGATACGACCTTTTACTACGGCTTATTAGATGGTAAAGACGAGCAACCGGACTACTCGGATCTTCGTCCTCTGTATAGACAGATGTAACAACGGGTCAGAGAAGCATTTAAGGTTATGTGAGAGAACATGAGACAGACATGAGGAGACGTTCGCCACGTCCATGGGCCGTTCGAGATCATAAAGGAACAATTGTGGGGGTTTCTTAGACCAGAAACTCGCACGCTGGCGTCGGATACAAGCCTATCAGCCAATAGGTATAAGGCCTTAGGCCTCTCCATTTTGAAGAATGCAGTTACCTAGGAAATGATCAATTCTTCGGCCGTTTCTGAATCTGAGGAAGCAGGATACAGAAAGTAAAATGGTTCTGAAGAAACACGAAAAACTGTAGGACTCGTAGTGCTACACTGTGTCTGGAACGTCCTCGTTCTCTTTACTTCATTATCACCTTGCGGACAGAGTTGTGGCGCTCAAAATTCAACCAGTCTCGTCTGCTTTCAAGGCCAGGCAGAGTGCCACTCTATTCCTCGTATGCCACAACGATTCAAGAAATCGAATAAACAAATAAAGTGTCGTCAACGAAAAGCATACTAAATTTCCTGAAAGTAATAAACGTCAAACAAAGCAAACAGCAGATTGTAAGTTACTAGAGTGTGAGAGTGAGTGAATCCAAGCGAATGTGACCAATATAGACGAGGGGTGGTATATGCATGAAGATATATATATAAGAAAATGGAACGAACAATTAAGAATGTCATGACCGTGGCGACCTCGTCCTTTCTGTTGCTTGAAGCAGACTCTGAGGATCATGCTCGCTACGCCGATTGCTCATTGAACTTGCCAGCTGCCGTTGCCAGTCGTCGAGTTCGCTCGAAAGGTTTTCAAATGCTAGCGCATTCTCTGAACTGGAAGTGCTCGCTCTGCGTGCCGAAATGCCTGATATCGGTCGTGCCCCACCAAATGTCGGCTGGTCTACTTCCAGAAGTAAACCGATTTTATGTGACAACTGCTCGTTTTCCCGCCGAAGGGTGACGTTCTCGTTGCTGAGCTGCTCCAACATCGTTTCCTTCTGCCCTCCCCGAGCGATCACCAATGAGGATTGAAGTCTTTCGACATCGTGCTGTAGGTCCTCTACTTGTGTCAGGCGATCATCAGACTCCCGCCGGGACGCGACGAGGTTGTCTCGCAGAACATCGAGCTCCTGCTCTAAGGAATCCAGGCGTGCGTGCAAGTCCTTATTCTCGTTATGTAGTCGTTGAGTTTGTCTTTGAGCTTCAACGAGCTGAGTTCGCATCGCTTCAACGCTTTCGTCCGGTGTTCCACGACCGTTGGCACGTAACCGCGGATCAACAGGAGACTTGGCGCGAATAGCATCAAGTTCGGATTGCATCGTAGTATTGACGTTCTTCTGCTTGGTCAACTCGTCCTTCATTCGGCGCATCATTTTTTCAGTACCCCTAAAGGCAGAAATTAGGATAATTCTAAACGATGAAGAATAACCACATACTTAACGTAGTGAACAGCAACCTGATAGTCTTCCTCCATCTGAGCTTGACGAGTCTTATATGACTGCTCAATCTCTTCGAATCGCCTTTCGGCTGCGATAAGGCGAGCCTCTGCATCGAGGTCCTCTACTGGAGCGGGGCTCGCAGTGACTCGGGCTTGCTCGAGCTCCGAGGTAAGGTTGGCAATCATCCTCTCGGCCTCTCTTGTCCGTCGTACTGCTTGGTTGAGATCGCGCTCAGTGCTTTCGTATGCGGCATTCCTATCAGCGAGCTGGCGCTCCAGATCAGCAATTGTCGTAGCTGAGGCGGAACCACTTCTTGACTTGGATCTCGCCGGAAGCTCGTCGTCATCAACATCCACACCATTCTCCGCGAAGTAATTGCGCAACATGCCCAGGCGAATATGGGAGTCGGAAACTTCCTTTGTCTTTTCGCGAAGAGAGCCTTCCTTTTCTGAGACATCCTTCCTTAGCCGAACGGATTCGTTCATCGCGACCGAAAGCTGGGTACGTAGAGCAGAGATCTGGGTGCGAAGGAGAGCCTGTTCAGACTCGAAAGTCAATGCCCGTCGCCGCTCCTCAGATAGTTGACGATGGGAGTCCTCGGCAGACTGATTAGCTTCCTGTAGCATATTCCGCAAGGATGCAGCCTCGTTCTCCATTGCCATGACCTTCTCAGCATGCCCACGAGTCAGTCTATCTTCCTCGCTCTTCATATCTCGATGTGAATCAAGGAGTTCGCCAAGACTGCCCGTCGTTAGCGCCCTGAACGCGTCCGCCTCCTCTCGTGATTTCGACCAAGAATTCTCCACATCCCGAAGTCTCGACTGAGCTGCGTCAGCCTCAGCATTTCGGGTCTCCAGTTCACCGCGAAGCTCAGCCAAGTCGACTTCAAGAGTATTGATCTGTTCTCGAGCATGCTGGTACTGAACATCCACTTCGGCTGCCCGCGACGACGCTGTCTCCAATGCCGCGCGCGTCTGATCAAGCGCCCGAATATGTTGGTCCCGTAAATGAAGCAGCTCGTCGACTTGATCACGAAGGGTGCCTTCGTCCACCCGGCTCTGCTCCAATAATGAAGATTGCGACAATAATGTGTCCGAACGGTCTCGGAACTGCATCTCCAGCGCGGCGTATCGACTCTGCAAATCTAACAAACGCTGGTTTACACGATTGTATGCTTCAGCATCGTGTTCCGCGCCTTTGGTGGCATCCGCAGCGCGTGCCTCAGCCTGCTCGTAGAGAGTGGTCTGAACAGCTAGTGAATCTTGGAGTTCCGAGATCGTCTTCTCGTGTAGACGTTTCTCTGCCGCCAGTGTCGAGACATCGTTTTCCAGCTCAGAAACTCGCTGTCTCTCCATCTGAACCAGTTCAGACTCGTTACCAGCTTCAAACGCAGCTAGCTTAGCGCGGTAGTAGGCAGCTTCTTGCGAAGCGCTGACTTTCATACGCTCAGCGTCAGCAACATGCTCCGACGCACGTTGCGCCTGTTCAACGAGTGACGTCTGACAAAGCTGATTATGAACCTGCTCATTACACAAGTAGATAGACGACGAACCTGCATGAGGGCTTTGAACTGCTTGAACCTTAATAGTAACTCAGCGTTGGCTCCATCGTTGACTTCTAGACTTGAATCTTCGTGACTGCCGTCCCTGTCTGCGTAGATATATCCTGATCGCGATGCCTTAACCAAAGCTTCCTTCATCCACAGCATCTGTCTTCGCATTGACTCGATATCACCCTCTCTCGCCTTTATCTCGCGAAGTAAATCACCAGTCACATTACCCACAGATCCTTGGCGGGAAGCAGAGTGATGATGGTATCCATTGACAGTAGGTGATGCCGCTGGAGAATAGAATCCATCGACTGGGGGTTTCGACCGATCGACCGCTGGTGATGACCGTCCACCTATCCCGTTCATTGACATCGATACGCCCATCAGATTAGGCGCTTGAGAATCAGGACCATTGGTGGGAGAAATCGCTCGATTGGCGACAACGTTTGTGGGGCTCTTTGCGCGCGCTTGGAGCTGTTGTTCTGGAGACATAGCTCGTTCTCGAATGAAGGACTCATTATTCATAACGTCTTCTCCCTCATCATCTCGTCGCGGACGCATAGGCGCCTTCCCTTTGCCATTCAACATCGGTTGGGGCGCCGCAGAACCATTTGCATTGGGACGGGTATTTGTCGGAGACATCGCACGACGAGGGTCCTCAGAATCAGATCCTTGCAGAGGGGACATGGAGCGCGATCCATTGAGAACCGGACCAGATGATGAGGGTGTAATTTGTTGTTGCTGCTGTTGCTGAGGTGGCGATTGCTGAACAGCAGCGGGTGGTACGGATGATTTACGCGCAGGATTTTGTGGCGGAGGAGTTTTCGAGGAATCCGGATACTTGATGTGTTCTGTATACATTTGTGAGTAGCAATCGGGCACGACTTTCGCACGCCTTACTTGTGTCCAGTACGTGTATCAAAGCGGGGTCGTCCGTCTTCGAGGGAGTGAATGATTCGCCACCAAGGACGAACACTCTTGTCCCTACGGAGGCCATAGCATGACCAGAACGACCGCTCGGCTGTGGTCCCATGTTTTGAAACATATACCATCTTTGGTCTGTACATCGTTCGTCAGATTGGTATACTGATTGATGAAAGATCAGTCAACTGACTAGAAAGCTTGAAGGCTGCTAGATCCGAGAGGTCCTTGCCGTCGACACCTCGTCCACCAAACACGTAGATGACACCGTCTACTAAGGCAGCTGCGTGTCCTTCACGTGGGGAAGGGATATAGCCAATGCACGAAAGCTCTGACCATGTGTTGGTTGTGAGGTCGAAAGCCCAAGTATCATTGTAATGATACTGTCCATCAGTTCCTCCAAATCTGATGAGACGGGGTTATGTATGGAAGACCACAGACAACAGATGAGAACACACATAAAGACCCGGTCGCCGTGCGTCATGCATATATGCCCCGTCCTTTTGGCTGGCCGTTCCGAAGTTGACGGTTCCAACAATTCCCAGGTTGCTCGAGTTCGTACTAATTGAAGCGATCAGAAAAGAAAAAAGCGAGCTCGTGAAAAGACAGACGTGTATTGAGATCGAATGACCAAATGTCGTTCAAAAATTCGCCATCAACCTGTCCACCAAAAACGATGAATCGAGAGCCCGCCATTGCAACGGCATGTCCGTATCGTCCGGAGGGAGCTGGACCATTCATATTTACAAGAGTCCATTCCTTTGAGACTGTTATGACCGTTTAGAGGATCTTGAATGGAGGAGAGAAACCAACAAACCTAGGTTCAGAAGGTAAAGGCCATCGTCTTGTCGTTCTGGAGACTTCGCTCTGTTATCTGTCTTCGTGTCGCCGCCCCACACGATCAATACATTGCTAACGACAGCACTGGCATGCCCAACTCTCGGCGACGGAACCTCGCCCTCCGTTTGAACTAAGGTGGCTGAAAAGTCCCGAGAACTGAAGAGATAGAGGTCGTTCTTTGGACTTTCGCGCACAAGTCCGCCAAAGACATAGAGATCGCCGGAAGGGGTGCATGTGGACGGAAGAGAGTGACCGTAACGAGGAAATGGAGACGGTGAGGGTGCAGTCGAGAGAGGTACACCGGACTTGGGCAAAACAACAGGTGGGGTAAGTGCTAGACGTCGTGCCGACCAGGGAAAAGATGGGCCCTGCCGTTGCTGCTGAGCTGGAGGCGGCTGTTGAGGTTGGGGCGCAGATGGTCCTGGCTGCTGTTGCGGACGCTGATTTTGACCTTGCTGAGTTGGTAGAGGCGCGGATGGGCTGTCAGAATGACCAACGTATGGAAGCAAAGGCCAAGAGGGAAAAACAGTTTATTATGGTAAGCCGACGTGAAGGACGAGAAGAGAAAAGACTGACGGATCTGGCGGTGTTTCTCCCCGCACGCTCGCCTGTTGCGGTGCAATACTGCTATCTCTAACCATTCTCTGATTCGAGAGCTGGGCCAAAGCTTGACTAGGCGTAGATGCAACCGTAAGGTTGGGCGGTGCCGCGGCGGGCGGGGGTTGTGCTTGCTTAGGGCGCCGAGAAAAGAAAGACATGCGACGGATGCGGGACGGAATAATGGCTGTAAGCACGGTATGGGACGAGGGTAAGTGGTGAGTGCAGTGTGGCGGCTAAGGCCGAGTCGGGGCACTGGGACAAGGGGCTCTGGTAGGCGAGAAATAGAGAGAACAGGCCCGCTGTTGAACGAGCAAGAGCCGTTTAAACTCGACTTGTTCAAGCTGCTCCCGGTCGTAACGTATAAAAATGGCTTCAATTTCCACGGGAGGAAGTCCCTAACAAACAAGTGCAACTCTTCTCCCAATCGAGCACTGAACACTACTCGACGAGAGGTCAATCCTCGCATTTCAAATTGGTCAACCCAACAATTGGTGGTGGGATTTAAACACTTTGTAGAGAGTATCACAGTTTCTCAAAAACTAGAGGTACAAGCAGATTATTTTATTCTTCGTTTACTACCATAACTAAACGCCAACAGTACTGGCAGGCCAAAGGACAGGAGCGGATCACCACCGAGGGACGATCTCTCTCTGCTTCTATGAACGTTTTCTTCTCCCAAGACTTGGTGTTTGGGCAGTCGCGGTTTTGCTTTAAAAGGTCCAACATGCTGCGTCTGTAGCCACGTCGAAGACACAGCGATTACAGCTACCTTCCCTCTCGCTCCCATGCATTCCATAGCATTTGTGCATCATAGATATCCTCCTGCACAATATTCTCTGCCATTACATGTCCCAGAATAGCCTCAAGGTCATTTCCCAAGAAGTCATATCCAGAAAACTGTTGCTGTACCGCGCCGGAATCCAAAATCGACATGTCGATATCCAACTCGTCTGGCATCCCATTGCCACCGCCGGGCATATCATACGCGGCTAGTAGACTTACAGCTGCAGAACCACCCTCCGCAGATGGCTCATGAACGCGTATTCGCGCCTGTTTTGATTGGGCATCGTGATCATCTTCATCAGCCTTACGCTTTCGAGTAGACGACGGAGGTGAGTGTGACTCTGCACTTTAGTAACATGATAGATAAGCCTTTTTACCAATATAGACACCAGAATGCTCACGGAATTATGAAAAAGTCTTTGACGCGCGCCCACCTTGCCTTTACGACAACCAGGAGCTCGTTCACAATCTCTTTGCAACGCTTAGCACCCGACCATACTTCTTGTAAGCCTTCCAATATGCTAGCGCACTTTTCAGCATCGGCGAGAATAGCAGTTACTAACGCCGCGTCTGTCACCCGCGTTACAACCCTCAGCAGGATGACTCCTGAGAGGCATACTTGTTGCACGGCATACGCTAAATGGTGTGACGCCGGTAAAGTCTAGACGACACAAGTTGAGTACAGAAGACATAAAACAGACTAGCTTGGCTTACAGTTTGCACCATGTCACCAATTCGTATACAGGCGCCTTCCCCAAGTCAGCAAGTGATAAGGGTAAATTGGAGAAATACTTACGGGCTGCGCTAACACACTTCGTTAGTGACGCTTCACTGCTAGTGCTTGCGTACGAATCTCGTGGGTTAGGTATAAATGGCCGGTCTGAAGTAGTTTCCGTTACAGTACTGAAACCTGGAAGCGCCGACGTACGAAGGTTGATGGTAGCGGAGTAATACACAAAGAACGCAATCAGGCAGAGCGTCATCATCTTGGGATTCCCGAGTTGTTCGCCGCATATTTGACATTAGGCGGTAAAGACTCTACCCAGTCCTCAAGCATAATATCGAGATGGTGGATCACGGTGGGGACTTGTGCTCCGGTCTCGTTGATCTCTTTGAGTAGCTTCAATGAATGTGCCGACCTTACGATCTTTCCTGCTACAATATATATCTTCAAGAGGCTAGCGCAATTGGCCCAAGTTTAGCCTCGTCAAAGGGAGCTATGGAAAAATGAGAACTCACGCTACAAATCCGCACATGTAGGACACTTCCGACGCTTTCAGTTTTCCCGAAAAGTAAGACTCGAGGTCCTCATCATCGACCTCGACAGCTGTAGAACGTCTGAGCGAAAAGTAGATATGGCAAGCGGCAGGCGGCACGAACGGAATTCGACATCTGAGTCATCGTCATCCGTACCACCAGGACGACCGAGAGATATCGAAAGTACTCTTAGAGCGAACATAGGTCGGACTTCGATGCTAACTGACGGAAGAAGACCTACCGATCAAGGCCATAAACACACCTCAAGGATTGGCTCGGTGAAAGGAAGTCCGACTATGAGAGAAACATGTACCTACCACCATATTCGTCTTCTCTGTTCCTTTTCTACACTGTTCAAGGATAGCCGCCGTGGTGACCTCTGAATACGAGAACTCTCTCGGGTCAGTAGAGTCCAGGAACTTGATAAGATCACGAACATGTAAACCCAGGTCCTGAGCGGCTCTAATCCTGCAGACGGTATTTTGAGCATCGTTCAGAGCTTAGGACCCGACGGTGATCTCACGCTTGTCCTGCCAAAAGCCAACTATGCGATAACGCTGAGGTGGAGATGAGAGAAAAATGAGCCTGATTCCCTAAGCGGGGTGGGTTTACCCACTGTTCCATCCTGCGCAGCAAATAGCGAGCAGAGCCAAGCACTGTACACTGCACAACACATGATTAAGGTATAGACACGTGGGTAAGCATCTCACTTTTCGATGGAGATGAAGCGGCTCCCCATCCAAAATAAAATCATGCTACGTTCGTAGAACCTGTACGTGACCTTGAGTTTGCGTGATCATAGACTTCTATAGACTCACTCAAGTCCTGCATACTCAGTGGGCACTGTCCATTTCCACCTAGTCTCATCTGTAGGCGAGGAAGGGCGACCCACAGAGAGGCTCTGGGCACACGCCAACACCGCGAACAGGGAGGACAGAAAGGCATGATCATTCGACGGCGTGCCCGAATGTACGCCCCGCATTACTTCAGTATAACGCTTGAGAAACCTAAAAACGGTTAGTGCACAGATTTCTCTCGTATTTCGTTATCCTTACGCTTTCTGATTGAGAATGGGGAAAGTATGATGTATGCGCTCGAAGTAGACGGCGACCTACCAGTCTCAGTAAGTAACGTGCGCATCTCGCTATCGAAAAGCACTCGCCAATCTGTCTGCCACATCGGCAGACGGGAAGACGGTGTCTTCAGGTGGCGGACTGAGATGCATCATTGCGCAGTCTTCTGTGCCGGAATAACTACTTACAGTACATCAAACCTTCGAAAGTGTACGTTTTTGCTGGCGAAGCCGAGACGTCAGCGGAGGGCGGAAGGAGGGTTCAAAAAGTGACTGACCGGAAGAATGGCAAATCCAGATTCTCGGGGCTCTTGTTGATAGCAGCCTCAGAATGGAAAGAATCTGGAGATGTGTCTGGTGTTTGTGAATCTCGTAAAGACTGAAGTGCCTCGACAAGAACTAGTGAAGAGGCACCGCCTATAAAACTGACGAGCGTGTCACTGATAAGAAGAAAATACTGGCTAGCAGATCTCACCGGAGATTACCCAGGGAATCCTTAGTCAAGTGGGAGAATCGATCTGAAAGTTGCTCCTCTAAATCGGCTGGAGACGTATTCATGGTGGGTTCATGTAGTTGTGAAGTTGGAGAGGCCGGATCTGGATTCAACATGGAATGGATGGAAACTGAGGGCATATAAGGGGAGCGAGGTTGTCGGGTAGGGGAGAAGGCTTTCGACGACGACGAAGGTTCTGAGGGCGATGGGGGATCCGCAGATATCGGGGGTAACTGAGAGGGTCCCGCTTTTGAGTGCTTGAAACCAGTAGAGGCTGGTCTGGAAACAATGGGTACGAGAACTTTTGAAGTGGCATAGACGGCACCTCAAATTCGGGACGTTGGCCTTTGCCCAGTCCTCGAAAACCTTGGCCATAGGCATGACAATTTGCTCCAGTTGTACGAGTCGGTTCTCGAAATTTGACGTGATTCTGTGCACCAGTTATCAAAAGAGATGGACTGACGGTATGAATACGTACTGGCGTGTTCCCGAAGCATGGTCCGCAATTTCCGTGACTGTCGAAATGAGTACAAGGCATAGAACAAACAGAACATACGGACAGGTGCACTGTTTTTTGTTTGTCGAGCAGAAATGGCAAGGATCCTGTTTTTGTTTTGAGACAGCATCAGAAAGATGTTTATAAGGCCTACCTGGCCGTCACATTTTATCTAGAGAAAGTTTTCAGTCGTGGCAACTCAAACTGGGACGTTAATCATGCCTTTCGTTTTCTACAAACCTCGCATGCGCGCCATACTCGTGTTCTAGGTCTTGTATTCGTGGACAGCGATGGTAGAACTGCACCGCTGATCCCAGAAAGCGCCTCCGCAATATTTTGGTTAGTCGACATATGACGGAAATAAGCAAGGGCCGAATAGATCGTTATCTTATCTGTTTGAACTTTTAAAGATAACAGTTCTGGCTCCCACCCCGTTCATGAGTGCATGTCCTGACCAGGCGAGCCAAATGTCTGTACGCATTACCTAGACTATAAGGATGTTATATTACGTCGCAAGCTCTCGTTGTGACTGGACCCAGATTACAGAAACATGAAATTGTTACGAACTCTTAAGCTACTTCGCGCCTACATAACATCTCCAAAGGTCACGACATGGTGCTCAGGGAGAGCTTGAAAGGACTGATCATTGAAGATTTAAATAAGGCCTAGCAACGGATCCGGATTCATTCGCGAATTGGAAACTTGAACGGTCGCGATCGAAGGAAGACGTGTGATTGCTTATGCAACGACCGACGTAAATGGTGGGCTGCACTTGCCTGGCACGTTCATCTTGGTCCATCGGTAGCCGTCGTCTGCGTCCTTTCTTTCATTTCCATCGCCAATTCTCTTAGGTTCTGCTCTTTCAGTCATGATTGTCATCAACAGAAAGGCGACGACAACCGGCCAGCTTGCCAATTCACCCGGATCAAACAGCCAGGCCAGTGCTCATCCGCCCAGTGCGAGCAAGAGCCAGGATTCTCAAACTCCAGCCAAAGGACGCAGGAGGTCCTTCTTCTTTGGCCTGTTTTCGTCGTCGGCTGCCGACAAATCCGCGCCACACCATGTCGCGACTGGGACCAAACTCACAAAGGTCCAGTCACCGCCAGCACCATCCAAGCAACCCGTAATTAGAAGTCTGTCACCGGATTTGCTAAGGGATCCAGCTTTCTCATCCGACCCTCAGTCACATCTGTTCAACGTCGGACAACACGGTCGACGTTCACCTGCATACAACGGCGATGCAGGCTTAAAGCCGGAACAGTTACAGCCCCTTACAAGTGGCCAGCAACGACAGATTTGGAGGCCTCTCTTTCTCCCACACACTCTCCTTCCACTTCACCGCAGCTTGCTGTTCCAGATCATTCATTTACTTCCGCTTCCGTCAGCTTGCAAACCGCCTCTTCATCGTCCCCATCCACGAGTATTCCTTCGCAGCAAACCGATACTTGTCCGCCGGAGCCTAAGCCTATGCCCCAAGCGCATCACAAGCTGCGGCTGTTAAACCCAGATCCTGACGAACCTCCGCCGTATGAAGAATCAGGTGTGGCGAGGCCGATAGAGAAGAAAGCTAAACCTTCCTTGGAGGTCGCGGGCGAATCGGTTTTCACCCCGTCTCTTCCGACCGCGTCATCGTCCTCGTCGGTACCGCAGTCAAATCTCTCCCTCCCCACGGCCACTGGCCAGCCCGAGGAGTCTCCCGTTGACGTTCCTTCTTTTGTATCATTCCTTAAACCTTCTGCCCCTGTGGTAAATCATCTCACTTCATACCCTCACAACCAGAAGAGCGACCGTCTCGTAGTCAGCCGCCCATTGACATGAATCAACCATCACAACTTCCACGCCAGAAAACGCTCGACATTGATACCACAATGAATGCATCATCCATTCCATACCCTCATCCTCACAGCCTCATCGCCCACCCGTCGTACTTGCATATCATCCACCACAACCAGAAGCAGTACAAACTCAACCGATGTCGCAGCCCCTTTCATCTTCCTTCAACGGTCAACAAGCAAATGATGCACATCACTCGAAACCAAACGGGAAGAAGACTGAGCGAGAGAAACGTCTGGACCTTATTGATGAATTAGACGAGACAAATCCCTTGGGCATGCGATTTCACAACGGTGGGCCTTATGAGGCCATTCAGAAGGTGGTTAGGTCTCATACTACAGCGAATGAGAAGCAGGTCCGTCTGCTATCTACAGTGATACGTTTGACTGATTTGGCTGCCTATATGTAGAGTCGATCTCACGTCAAACACAAAAATGTTTGTTGAGTTGTGCACGCACAATTCTTTGCACTAACTTATATTTCACAGTCGTCTTCGGCTGATGCAAAGGGTTCATCCGTCGTGCCCTTTGGTGGCTCCCTCAACCTTGTCCCTGGCCAAATGCTTCCTCATAATTTCCAGCCTTATGTACTCCCTATTCCCCAACGTTTCGCACCTCAACAAAGGCCACCGCACCAGTACCAGTCACATTCCCAGCAATCGGACCATTCCCAGCAATCAGGTCACTCACAGATGTCTACGCATCGCTATTTGGCACCTGCCGTCAATGAGTTTAATCCATATGATGCTCATAATCCTTCAGCTCCTAGAGCACCTCGCGTCAGTCCTCAACCGCACGCGTCTCCAGCTCCCGTACAAGCGCCTATTCCCGCGGTGCATACGAAGTACCCTTCGCAACCACTACAACAGGAATTGCATCACTCGCACTCCTATGAACCCTCCGACCCTTCTTACTCGGATGCGATGGACGAGTCTGATGCATATGGCGGTATCATGGAGGACTTTGATCTCCCGCCTGTTCCTATGCCAGTCCCAGCGCCATATCGAAATGTGCGAAACAGTGCGCCGGTACCGAGACCTCCGGCTCAAAGTACACCGGATCTGAACTTGCAGAGGGCTAACACTGCGTACACTTCCAGGGATACTCATATGGGAAGACATCCGAATAACAGTCAGCCGTCGTTCATCCGCCAGGAGCGAAGTAATGGCATGGTTCGTCAGCCAACAAATGGGACGCCTTATAATGCACCTGCTAGACTGCCCAACAGCAATGACTATGATTATGGCAGCGGCCAATATTCGGATCCGCGTCATCCTTATCAGGCGCCGCCACAGCAGCACCTTCCCCCACCGCAACAGTACCAGGGTGGCCCGCCACCACCTGACAGGCATTATACCTCCAGTGTTCAACAGTCCGTTACCTCTTCATCATCGCAGTGGACTGGTCCTCAACCTCTACATATACCAAGAACCTGGTCATGCCGACCCCGCTTCAGAATTCACCTCATAATCTCTCTCCGCAGCATCATGTTGATCCGCGTCACCAAATGCATTCATCGTATGCTGAGACTAGTGCGGGTCAAGCTCGGGGATCACTCCCTCCTTCTCAGCTCTATCGACAACCAACGAGCGGGAATCCGCCTCCCAATGCATACCATGCACCGAAGCTCCAGAAACGTTCGAGCATGACGCAAGTTCGACAACCACATGGATCAACGTCTGTCTCGTTTGCTGCGAATTATGTTGAACCAGCAGCAATTAAAAAACCTGCAAAACGTGTATTGAGTAAGAAACGGTAGTAGTAGCATGAGGAGCCTGCGACGATATCTAGATCACGATTCATATGCTTTTCATCTTTGTATCTTATTTGCTTTCGTAAAGGGCCGTCTCACTCTTCGTCGTGTAAAACAGAGATCTACAGTATGTGTAACAATATATAAATCTGCAACTCAACTGGCTTCACCACAAGTCATGAGTTAAGAGTCGCAGGCGTCTTTGTTCACTACCCAGAGGTTGACAGGTGTCCGGCATTGGCCAGTAAACCTCATTTGAAAACAAGTCGTTTGCCAATGTAATAACGCGAGGTAGCTTTGGCGCAACGATTCAATTTCATTACGCATAACTGAAATTCAAAATCACTATCATCATGTGACGAAAGGACAATGGCGCGCGAGGCCCAAATAGGAAACCCAGCGACTGATTGGGCAATTTCATCATCTTGACCTCTCACCACCATGGACGAAGTCGCCGACGATGACAAGAAGCGCTATGACGCCGAAAATGCGGACGAGGACGACCTGCAACCAGACCCAGATGAAACGCTCATGTTGAATCAGGGCAGTGGACGAGTCTGGCTGGTCAAGGTGCGCTGAACAATGCTTGTTGCGGAACCCGCTGCTGAGCCCGCAGATCCCCAAATTTCTTATGGAACGATGGGCTGCTGTCAATGTAGAGGATGTGCATCTCGCTACGCTCCGCGTTTACAACGATGCTCTTGGGCCAGGAGGACGCGGTCCCCGCATCTTCCTTTTCTTACCTCCGGCACCCAACACCCCCAATGACCCTAGGCGTCCTACGTTCGCGTCATCCACTACGCTCCCTACTACCAGCACAGAGCCCGACTGCTACGAACTTGACATGGTCAATGATTCCGTCGACAACCAGATTGTCGTTGCCGAAAGACCAAAAGACGCTTCATTCAATATATCAGACGCGCCAGTAACGCCCTCAGCGCCAAATTCACGGGCGCGGACGACCATTTTGACCGGCAGGGTCAAGCACGAGTGCAGCCTGAGGCCGGGATTCAACGAGAACTATCGCAAGCAGATGCGCGAACGTCATCTGAAATACAACACTCCTCAGCGCCAGATTCGCATCATGGAGCAGGAGGTTGGCATGACCAAGAGCGGAATCAACAGACTTGCCAGCGGTGCGGGGCCCAGCACCTCGACGTTCTCAGATCTTGTCGTATGCGTTTCCTCTACTGCTCGATTTATGCCGGTTGACACATGTCTCAGAAAACAAAAGCCAGGGGTCGTGGAAAGGGTGCCGAGCGTATGGCTCGTATGCCACGCAACCAACTTCTCGACCTTATATTCCAACTCTTTCGAGACCCTACTCGGTGGGCTATCAAGGATCTGCGCGTCAAAACACAGCAACCCACAGCGTTTCTCAAGGAAACGTTGTCAGAGGTAGCGTTCCTGCACAAGAGTGGCGAGTATACCGGGCTCTACGAGTTGAAGGATATATATAAAGAGGAAGGGGTATGTCGAATATGTGCATTACGCGATAGGTCAACTGAACTTGATAGATCAAAGCGGAGAACATCCCTATGCCTGCTCCCATATCATTGGACGGTCTCGCAAAGATGGAAGAAGACGACGATGAAGAAGACGAAGACGACGACGACGACATGGAGGAAGTGTCATAACTTTTGCATCAACTATCCCACTGTATTGTATACACTGCATCTAACTTATTCTCTTTGCCTCTTAGTATATGAGCTTGAGCTCAGTTGAGTCTAAACTTACAATAGTCAGTAATTTTTGTAAGTATCGGCATTCATCATTAGGCTGTGTGAGTACTATCAAGGATGATGTACTTGACGCTCAACTAGAAGAGCAGGAACCGGTCCGAGACTATCCGATAGCAGACATTCCTGAGGGCCATCTTTGCCTCTGCCTTCTTCCTCTTTCCAACTCCCATCATCACTCATCCAGCCCCGTCGGTCGTTGCTTTTTTTCATCAGCTCACATGGCGCTTGTAAACTCATGTGGAACTGATCCGGCCTTCATTCAGAGTTCGCTTGCTTGCTTCAATGCTTTCCCATCGGGTCGACCGTCAGATGTCCGACACGTGACCGTCCGGTTTCTTTCCTGCCTTCTCGTTTGCCTCCACCGCAAGGTGACCTCTCCAAACCGTCCATAACTCTTCTATTCTAATCTTTCCTGTTGGACTTACGTGGACGACTTAGGTTGGTGACGATTAACATCGGCGATTCGGCATCTTAGGGGTAAACCGTGGAGATCGGCGCAACGTTTGGACAGACTTACCAATCTTCTTTCCAATACCATGTCTGGAATGGCGCCGGCGTCAACATCGACGCGACCTGCTATTGCTCCCAAGAGGCGCCGTATGAGGGGAGCTTGTGACCTCTGTCGTAGTAGGAAGAGTGCGCGTCTCTATCCTCATATTCCCGCCCCTCGTCGCTCACGTATTTAACATTTTAGCCAAATGTAAGTCTTTTTCTACAAAGGATGGAACTAGATCCTCAACATTCTCCAGGTGATGGTGCTACGATGCCAAGTAATAGGTGCTCGAACTGCATAGCCTACAACGAAGAATGTACTCATCACGCAGCTGACGCTCGAAAGGTAACTACCGTCTCGCAACGCATCAACTGACCTCTAGAAATGTTTCCAGGCCGTAAAGCAAGCAAGCAGCTTCGAGTTCGTTAACTATTCGAATCCACCTTTCAATCAGCCGGAGGAGCAGTACGCATACACTCAAGCTACACGGTTGTCTGCACTTACCACATACATGATAGCGTCTCGCTGCGCTGAAATCACAAATTTCTGACATACTCTCGTCGCCTGATCAATATGTTATCCCAAAGGACCCCGCAGTCATACGCCAACTCCTGGTGGACTTGGCACACCGAGTTCGTCAGCTCGAAGAAACAATACGAGAACGGCGCGAATCAAAATCGGCCTCTCCTCATTCTGAACCGTATCCCCCCTCGTTCGACAATGAAGCCGTAAACAGGGTCATGATGCTGGACAACTCGGAGGACGTCTTACCACATTCTGGGCTTCAACAGCTCACGGAGAATCAGGACACAGTACTCAATGAAGGACTTAAGAATCTTACTCTCTGTCACTCGAAAGATCGGCACTATGGGAAGTCGAGCGGGATGATGCTGATGAAAGATGTAGATCCTTTTCTTCAAAAACACAGATAGGCACCTAATTCATTTTCCTAGGCATTGGATATCAAAAGAGAGTATACCGGCAATCCGAAAGGACTATCTCTACATACCAAGCGCGCCCAGTTCTGGGTTGATCAGCCTGTAAGTTTAACACGCATCCGAGTCGCTGCTCATCATGTTGATTTTCCTCCCAGTGGCAGCGATCTTTACACGAGGACGAATACCTCGCACCTTACACCTTCCCCGACGACGATCTTCTTCATGAACTCATAGAGCTCTACTACCAGGAGCACGACATCTACATACATCTTATCTACAGACCAAAGTTTGAAAGAAACGTCGTCCAGCGTTTGCACGAGTACGATTCGTCTTTCGGGGCGCTTCTTTTGTCTGTGTGTGCAGTCGGCGCTCGACATTCGAATGATACCCGGGTCCTTTTAAATCCAGGCGAAGAATTTACTAGGGGATGGAAGTATTACCAACAGATACGCACGCTTCCCGCTGTGTTATCGCACCCTCCTACACTGCATGACCTGCAGTTATATTGCGTACGGTTTATCTCTCTCTCAGAAACTGCGCCCTTGACAATCCCTTAGGTCTGTGGAATCTTTTTGAACAGTTCCATAGCTCCAGAGACATGCTGGGCACTTCCCGGGTTTGGTATACGGATGGCGCAATCAATCGGCATCCACCGAAAGCCACCTGCTGGCAAGCAACATACTATCGAGGACGAGGAATGGAAGAGGGCTTTCTGGGCTCTCTTCGCGGCAGATGTGGCTGTCGCGATCGGGACTGGTCGACCTGTGTCAACAACATCTGACGAGTAAGTGTCACGTTTGGTTTAGGCCAAAGTTGTTGACTTGGCTATTGTCCAGCTATGACCTAGCATTTCCTATAGAATGCGATTATGAATACTGGGAGAATGAAGATCCGGAACTCTGTTTCAAGCAACCGGAGGGGAAAGCCTCAGTGGTGACGGCTTGGATTAAATATCTGCAGTTGGTAGAATGGATGGCATTTACACACCGAACGGTGGTGGGTAATGCATTTCCCCTCACTCTCGAACCTTGATCTAAGTCCTCCTTCTTAGTTCACCGTTAAACGCTCAGAACTGTGTAGAGCCGTTGGGCCGGACTGGTACCGCACCGTCCTGGTGACTATTGACTCGGCGCTGTGTAAATGGGTTGACAGCCTTCCCCTCCATCGTACGTTATCGTTCCAAGTGCCCATGACTAGCAGTACTTATGATTATCGATCTAGTTAGGTGGAATCCGCACCACACCGATCCGCTGTTCTTCAAGCAATCCGCTTATCTTCACATTACATATTATTTTGCTCAGATTCAGTTGCATCGACCATTTATTTCACTCGTTGGGAAATCGTCCTCTTCCCCCGTTTCGTTTCCGTCTTTGTCGATCTGCGTGAATGCTGCCCGTGCAACCAGTCACATCATTGACAGCTACCATAAGCGCGGGTTTAGGCCATCACCTTCAAATCAGGTAAGCGCAAATGATTGCGGGCTTCGTAGTATGCTCATAGTTGTTGTTAACGTCTAGCAAGCTCTCTTCTACTCTACTGTTATTATTTTGATGAACGTGTGGCGGACTAGTAAGGCAGGTGCTCATGCCCAGTTCACTAAAGACATAGAGAATGTTCGCCAGTGTCTTGATAATCTGCAGCTGCATGAAAAGCGGTATGTCTTCCGTTTTTATTTCTTGTCATGATCTCAATGTCGACTATTACGCATTCTAGATGGCAGATCGCTGGCCGTTTTGTGTATGTCCATTTCCATCGTACGAATCTCCTCTAACGGGTCCGCTGCAGTGACAAATTACACGCTCTGATTGCAGACCTGGACGAATTTCCTCTGGCGGACTCGGTGCCATCGTTGAAACGTTCTCGAGAGCCCGATGAAGAGCCCTCCGCTCTCGAGCTCCCTCCTGTGCCTTCGGAAGACGTGCCCATTCCTGTTATAGACTGGCTTTCAATGCCTGATGTTGGAACAATGGCTATGCCACAAGCAGTAGAACCTCTTCCCCTCTACACAGACCAGCTGGGACGTATGCAGCCCCAGGTCCCCATGGAAACGGGAATGGAAACGAGTGAAGAGTATTCTACTTGGTTTCAAGAGCATTTTCCTTCAGAAACGTTTTTGCCGCCCGGATTTATGGACGAAAATGCGTGGGCAGAGGCGAATCATCCTGGCAGGCTATCGGGAGGCTTTTTGGCTTCGTTTATTAACGATACTGGTGCGTATAACTGGTGCGGCGGTATTTCCTCACAAACAGTCTCATGATTAGGATTTGAACTCCCTGAACCTGGAGATGCATTGATGACTGCGAGCGGTATTGATAACGAGATGGCGCATTGGCTTGGCTTTGAGGACAATTTCTGATGAGTCCCCTTGATTGACTGGCTTCATCAAGGGAGGAATACCGCTTCGCCGTGATCGACGCAGACTGAAACGCAAGGTCGAAGGAATGTTACAGTTTGTGTCCATTTTCAGTGATGGAGTCGATACGTCTATGGGCTTCCGCAGTCAGGATCGTTCAGGTTCCCAGTGAGTGTCGTTCAGGCAAAGTACTTAGTGCTGTCCAAAATCAATTAGACGGCTTTAAGTTAATGATGTATCTCATAATATGTACACGCTGAGAGCAGCCTGTAAACGGTCTCACCTCGGTTGGGCTACTCCACTACGATCATCATGGTTGTTGCCAAGTGTGGCGCGCAGTGCCTGCCACATCGGCATTTCGGATTGATGGCACGTTCCGGAAGTGAAGTGATATAACTGCCGATCTGTTTTGATCCAAAATATGTAATTTGCCCTCTTGCTTCCTGCCTTCCAACTCCCAGCGCTTTGACGATGAGCACCGAGAATTTCTCTGACTCTCCGGTGGCAACTAAAAAGAGGCGTTTACGCGGTGAGCAGTATGGCCGCCGCCGCTCGGACACACTGAAACCCAGCCAGGTGCCTGCGATCTATGCAAGCTAAAGAAGAGTTTGTCGCCCATTTCCCAATTACGCGTCCAAATCTAACTCCTCTTAGCACGATGTATGCTTTCCGACGCATAGTTCTATCTACGACGCGCTCAAATGCTACTTAGGCGACAGTGCGAAGATGCCAAACAACATTTGCTCTAATTGCATCGCTTACAACGAGCAATGCACGCACGATATGCTCGCGGTCAAAAAGGTATCAAAAACATTAAACGGTTACGTGGATTTACCTATGTTTGCCTTGTAGCCGCCCAAGAAACCGACATTCAAGTGCGCGTCTTCATATCTTTCTCCGTCTCAGATTGATCGGATCCTCCCAGCTTCGTCAATTACTCTCTTCCATCTGGTTCAAGTCCCTCAGACAGTGGCCAATCTCCAGAGGCGGTGAGTTACTTGTTGAGCATTTCATCGACCTTTGTTACTTATTCTGCGTCAGTCAGTGTATACTGGTAAAGAGGCTTTGAATGCCCAGATATCCCAGATTCTCTCAAGTCCGCCACTCTTGCCGACCGATCCCGCCATAATCCAACAACTGTTGATCGACTTGGCTCAACGCGTTCGTGACCTAGATGCGGAGCTTGCCGTTTGTCGCCAAGTGCTGGCTCGCGAGACGGCAGGCGAAGTTTCCATATCACCTGGCGTCATTCCAGCAGCCACAGCTCCGACAGTAGACGAGAATATATCTGCAGTGGTAGAAGACAAAAGCGACGTTGTTCTCACCGATTCCCTCAAGCGTCTGACCGTAAACTCCCATGTACAAATTCCGCATGCTGCTGATCTGATTCAGTTTCAAGGTTGGCCAATCGCGACACCGGCACTACGGAAAATCTTCGGCGATTATGCTTATGTCATTTGCACTCCATGTAAAAAAGGAAATGATGGGTGGTGACGGTCTCGCCTTGAGTGTGAAGAGAGGAGAGTTTTGGAACGATCAACCGGTGGGTTATGCATTTTCTTAATGGAAGCCACTCTTGACGCTCAACAGTGGCAGAAAGCCTTGCATGAGGATGATTATCTTCCCCCGTACAGTTTTCCTGACGATGATCTAATGCGGCAATTACTCAACCTCTACTTTGAAGAGGACAACGACCTCATCTGCCTCATATATCGCCCTACTTTTGAACGAAAGGTTGCTCAGGGACTGCACGAGTACGACCGCGCATTCGGGGCTGTCGTCCTGGCATGTTGTGCTATTGGTTCACGATATACCAATGATCCTCGGGTTTTCTTGAATGCTAACGGTCACACTGCTGGGTGGAAATATTTTAGACAAATCAGGCCTCTGCCCACCTCTTTCACTGCCCCAGCAACGTTATACGACCTGCAGGTATACGCAGTAAGTCCCATCGATTGCCTAGTCCTACAGTTACATGAAGTCATTTAGCTCTCTATTTTATACGCTAACGGAACTACAACACCCGAGTCTAGCTGGGTACTTCCGGGATTTGGTATCCGGATGGCTCAGGCTGTCGGAGGTCATCGAAAGAAACCTAGCATGCGACCCACAATCGAAGATGAAGAATGGAAACGAGCCTTTTGGTGCTTATGGGCCATCGATATCATAAGTGCTGTTACGACTGGTCGTCCACTCGCAACAACTGCCGACGAGTACGCTCCTTTTTTTCCTCATTCTATTTGCTCAGCTTAAATATCGTTATAGCTACGACGTCGAACTTCCCGTGCTATGTGATGACGAATACTGGGAAAATCCGAATCCACAATTGAGGTTCATACAACCTCCTGAAATTCAGCCGAAATCAGCATACTGGGTGCAGTACATATCGCTCTTCGAGATCCTAGCATTCGCACATCGAACCATTGTGAGTTGCGTTTCTGTGAACCTACTTCTAACATCATTTTTATATTTGTGTTTCAACAGTACGCTGTTAAGCGATCTAAGTTAGCTTCAGAGCTCGCTGGGCCCAACTGGGATAAGAAGGTTATCGTTGCTATTGATTCTAGCCTAAACCGATGGGTCGACAATATACCATCCTTTTTAAGGTGGAACCCTCATCATCCAAACACACTATTCTTCCGGCAGTCTATGACATTGTATGCCCTCTATTACTTCATTCAGATTCAAGTACATCGGCCGTTCATCTGGAATGTGGGACAGTCCCCGTCCGAAGTGCCCTCTGTGTACTTCCCATCGCTCGCTATTTGCGTCAACGCAGCCCGGGCATTATGTCACGTTGTCGACATTTACCAGAAACGTGGGATGCGGCCTGCTTTTGTTGTGCAGGTCAGTGACTCGCCAGAACTGTAGCGCGTCGCACTAATAGTATGACGCCACAGATTATGGTTTTTTACTCTGGAATAGTCCTGGTTATAAACATTTGGAGAAATAAGTGCTCTGGGACTCAGGAGCAAGTCGAAAAAGACCTTGACAACGTACAGAGATGCCTTAGTATTCTGGCAGCCCATGAGACGAGGTCGGCCGCTTCGTAATTATACATTTTCAGAGGACTGAACATGGAATACCTACAGATGGCAGATAGCTGGTCGCTACGCGTGAGTCCCTTATATCTCATTTGTCGAATTTGATAGTTGAGGAGCCTTTGTTTAGTGATATGATCCGTGCATTACTTGCAGATCTCGACACTGTGCCCTTGGCAAGAGCAACGCAAACTTCGTCGGCAGCGAAGCGAACGCGTGATGAGGCAACTTTCATGTCGCCCCCGGACTCTCTCCTGGCGCTACCTAACATGGACTGGACTAGCTTTTCATCCCCCTCGATGGCTTCAAACTTCACTTCAGATATTTTTGAAACAGTACCGCGGGATACATCACTTTCCGACGTTGATATATTCAACTTGCCTGTATATACAGACGAACTAGGACGGCCGTCGCCGCCTTCGATGACAACTCCGATGACCGAGCTAGCAGCGGGAACAGAAACAGATGCATCAGCGGCATACGACTACGGCGCATGGTTCCAGGCAAACTTTCCTATGGACACTTTGCTCACACCGAGCATCGAAGCTAGTACTGAACATATCCCTCACTGGACGGAGAGCGACCATCCGGGCCGTCTAGACGGAGGATTTCTGACTTCATTCATGGGCCAGACGCGTAAGTTCGGACATAATGGTGTAGGCTGATGTTGACGAGTCCTGCAGACACACAATATGAGATTCAGCCGACACCCAATTTTAACGCCATGGACCCGGAGATGGTGATGTGGTTCAGTCGGCCGCCCGAGGCGTAGACGATCGGCTGAGGGTGATACACGAATAATTGACCTACCATACCCAAACCTTGCCCAAACCATACCTGAAGCCTCTTGACTTGATCTTAAGTAAGGTTACAAGTTGTAACACTTGTGCTTCAGTAATTCTTGTTGGTGGATGCTATAAAAGGTCGAAGCGTAGAAGCGCAGGCCGTACCAATATAGCGGGTGTGTATTATCATAGATACAATTCATGCGCTCATGAATTGGCGCGTTGAGTCCATTCCACAGCTCTCTGTTTTACAACATTGGCGCCTTCCTCATCACCAATTCGCCGTTCGAGCTCCAACCACTTCTTGAAGAAGGATCTGTGACGGTACTCTGTGAGGAACGACACAAGGAAATCTGGGGAAGAACGTACTTGGCTTTGTGACTGGTCATCTTGACAGTCAGTACTCGATCAAACAGAGCACTGAAAGAAATCAGATGCTTCATTCCCGGCATCCAGATCAAGACGTACCGCAAGCTCTGCATATTGTCTTGACGCCCTTCCATGTCGATATATATTGACCAAACATCCCAACGCTTTGGGTGCGAATCGATGATACCTTCAAAGAGGGTCTTGCCTCGCTCCGGTTCGCCCATCTTGTATTCCAGCTGTGCAAAGCGCGATATCGTCTTCAAATCTGCAATTTTCTGTCGAACCAACAGCGGGAGAGAAAGTGGAGGACGTACGTTTCCGCTTCTCCAAGCTTTGAATGCTACGCGGCAGCAAGCTCCGCGCCTGCTCGATATCGCCTCTTCGAAGATAGAACTCTGCGAATAAGGTCCATACTTTGGAACTTTGTCCAAACTTTTTGCAGGTCTTTGTGTACTGCTCTTCGGCTTGCTACAAGAAAGGCTTGGATGAATACTAAGAGTGGTGGTGATTCGCGTACCTGTGCCTTGTCCGAATTGTCGAGTATGGACGCCAGACGAAGATGTACGGTCTTGGAATCATTTGCGCGAGCAGCTTCCTTGAACGTCGAGTCCAATGTTTGTTCGCTGCCATACGTATTCTCCAGATTCAGGAGGGCAATCCAAACGTTCAGCTTCTCCTGTTCCTCTCGAAAGTTGATCGTGCTGAGGGCTTTCCTCGCTATCTCCCGGGCCTTGTCGATATCGGCAAGCTGTATAAGGAAAGCCATATACTGAATCCAGAGATATGATGAGTTCGGAGATCCTAGCAATAACCGATCAAAGTCCGCTGTGGATTCCGGAGCCCTTGTGTGCATCTCAGCCGTGAGATCAACTTCAACCTCTTTGCCTTTCTTCCTTCGCTTTTTGCTAGGCTGCCCTTCGTTGTCTGAATCATCAAATGAGATATCGGATTCCGCGTCGGAATCGACGACTTGTTTGGGTTGCGCGAACCAATCAAAGCCGGTGGAGAGGGTTAACGGTTTCTGAGAATTTGAAGTCGACGGCTGCGACGGAGTGACCTTGTACTGGTCGAAAGTCGGATCTATTGACACATCCATGGCGTCGTCTTCATCGTCGTCGCTATCATCAGCTTCTTCTTCGAGATCGGAAGCGCGTTCGCCATGGTCTCCCCCACTGCCGTCGTCAACGGCACCAAGTTCGTCATCCTCGTCGTCAAAGTCCTCTTCGTCGCTCGCAAAGTCCTCCGCCGTAAAATTCGAAGGCTTCAGACTTAGAGAAACACGCTTGTAACAATGTCCAGAATTACAGCCTTGACGCGATCGCCTTCCCGGAAGCCGCCCAGTGCGACGGAGACATCAGCATCCTTGTTGTCTGAGAGCTAAAAGCAAACTGAGCATCTTCTTCACTGATGACAGCATTGGCCCTACCTGCGACTTATGGCAGAGTCCGCTAAGTCTAGAATTGTCGATATTGATGAACAGCCCATAGTCTTCAACTTTCTTGACAGAGCCAGTTATTTTCTGTCCCTTTTGCAGATCCCCTAGGGTGATGTTTGATTTCCTCGAAGAATCCGTCGTTCGGAAGGTCATCTCGACTTTCTTGGTCGCAGTGTCAACGCTAAAAAGATCAATAGATAAGCAAGCGCGCGAAGAGATCATGATGACATACCTCAGAATGCGACCCTTTACAACCTGGTCAGTAGTGAATCTTTCTTGCCATTCCTTCACGTACTAGATTAAAAGTGTTTAGTATACAACGGTTGAAGCGCAAAACAATGAATCCTCACATCATCGAACAACTCCCGAATCTGCACTCGTGCATCAATATCCCGAGCAATGGATACAAACAAACCGTGTTCAGCGATACTTTTGATGAAGCCTCGCACAGTAGCCCCGACATGTAGATCCTGGACGCTCTCAATAACGCGATCCACTATAGGCGTCTCATCGTCAGGGTGCATCTTCGAATGTCTTGTTGACAGAATCAGCTGTTTCCGCCCCTTGTCAATCCCAATTACGGTCGCCTTTAAGACAGCATCAACTGCAGGGAATGGTATGCCAGTCTCAAAATCGTCCGACGCGTCAGTGGGATGAAGAAGGCCACCAATGCGAGATGGTAGCTTCAGTAAAGTCCCAACGCGGCTTTTCCGCGTAACGCGCCCACTGACGATCTGACCTAAAGCGACGGTATCCATTGAGAGAGTTCCCTTCAACGACGCCTTGCCTTTGGGCTTTGTCGCAACGATGACAAAGTGCTTCTCCGCATTCCTAGTCACCACGACCAGATCTTCCAATACATCACCCGACGCTAAAGACACTCGTAGCTGGGCAGCAGTTGTATCGCGGTGATTGGCAAGGTTGTTCAGCGACAAGAGGGCGCGCACATTTGTTGGTTGGAGAGACAACATGACATTATCCTTCTGAACCTCGGAAACTCTGCCTTGGACGAGGTTGCCGATCTCAACGCTGCTAGTGTCCGGATTAAACGACTGAGCGGCGGTCGATTTACGAATGCTAGCAATTATGCGGTTCTGATCCGCTGCGACGTCGATGATGCGCACCTTAACGACCTTGCCCACAGAGAAAGCGTCCGAGAGCTGAACGGGTACCTCGCTGTGCGGGCTTGAGTACAAGTCTGGTATTTATATGTGTGAAACCGTACCTGACTTCTCTCATGGGAACTATAGCCTTGACGTTGTTGAAGAACTCAACGAAAAGCTGCTTGTCTGTTATTTTGAAAACGACTGCATTCGTGACAAGCCCGATCTGAGCATCCTCAATCGATGTTATCATGGGCAGATCTGAGTCCAGCAGAGTCTTCTTGGCTGTCAAGGACACGCGTTTTCGCTGTAAGTCCACGACTAGGACCTTGAAACGAATTCAACAGGTAGAAATTACAATTAAACGTTTCATACCCGACATTTGATACTCGCGCCAACTTTGAATCGTTTCGCCGGATGCTTGAGAGCAATGTCCGCATAGTGGTTTGGCCACACTACACCATCAAGGTTCCCGGATAATGAGACAAACAGACCAGTGTCTGTAAGTCTCTTGATAGTCCCCTTGACGATCGCTCCAACCTTAATGTCATTGACTTGGAAGAATTGCTGGTCGATGACTGATGCCTTGAGAGAAAGCTGGAGTACACCGTCGAAAGGAAAATACCCGGTCACCCGAGCCCTGTGTACGGACCCGACTTTCCAGGGTCCCCCAGCGAGGATCGCAGGAAGATGCTCGTCGGACATGTGAGAAATCTGAGAGAACGAAAATTTGAACATTGGTCACAACGAGCGAGATGCATGACTTACGTGGGCAAAGCCCTCCAAACCAGGTTCAACCTCTACATCGACACCACGTTCTGATTCTATTCGTAACACCTTCACCTCCGATAGTATCTTGCCAATAGGATAAAGTTGCTGCAAAGTCGTCCCTGACTTGGGTTTACATGGGCCGAGCTCCAGGATATGTTCGTTCAAAGCGAGTGCAAACTTGGGAGGAGAAGTTGAGAACTCGTATAGGACGCGCGCGTTGATCTTTTTGCCGATCTTGTGCGATTTTTCTGTCATGTGGCGGGGTAAATGCAGGCGATCGATTGTGCCCTCGAAGAACCCAAGGACCTGAACATTGAACCCAGATGTATGAGTCGCGGTAATTAGGACTTGTACGAGCGAGCCAGGAAGGATAGAAGTCACACTCGTTATTTCTGACAACTGATGACGTCATCAGCGTACAGACTAAAAAAAAGGAAGAATGGACCAGCTTACAGAACTCCTTGCAAACACCGTTGGGTCATTTGTGACATTGCATGTTCGCGCGTTTTTCGTAACCTTTTGTACGGTTACATCGACCAGCTGGCCAACGTATAAGCGAGAACCGTTCTCAGGTCCTTTGGCGTCCTTGAATGGTAGGAAAGTGGCCAAGTCCCGTATGCCGACATCCAATTGATACCCATGGTCTTCCACGCTTTTGATTGCAGCACTCAATGTCTATGGACAGTATTAGTTGGTGGAGTTGGGGAAAATGAACAACCTACGAAATCTTGCACTATATCAGATTTCTTAATATCGGCGTTGACCTTTTGTGGATCCAGGCTGAGCTCAATCCTCTTGCTTGCTCGTACGGATTCGTCCCTTGACCGTCCAATTCCAGTCACGTCGGTTGTACCAGCGGCATGTACATCTGTGACTATTGCCCGTACGTATTGCCCTTCGTGAAATATCTCGAAAAGGTCAGGTATCCCAGAATTGTCGATGGATGTATCGTCCTCATCCTCCTCTCTGTCTTCCGCTTCAGCTTTCTCCAATGAAGTAGTGAGAGGCGCTGATATGTTGGTGATTGGAACATGTCCGAATAGTTGATTTGGCAGGGATACTACGAGCGCGAGAGGCTGGATAGCAATGATTTGGCCAAATATTTTCATGCCGACAGTGATTCTCTAATAACGATTAGTGTTTTGGAGTATTCTTCAGAAGCGTCGCGTCGCACCTTGTAGTTCAGATGTTCAATCCGAATTCTGTCTGTCTTTGCTGCTTCTACAGATGGCCCCGCTTCCTGTTTTCTCTTTCTCTTCTTGGTCTTTTTGGATTCCTCGGCATCCTAGTCACGATAAGCAAGCTGCTGAAACTTGAGATAGAAGTGTATGCCTTGAAAAGCTCCTGGTCTGCCTCTTTGGATGCTTCTGCGCGTATTGTCTTGACCTCTAAAGGCGTGAAGGATGTTCCACCACCGCGAGGAAAGTCGATTTCATTGGGAATAAGCTGCGAGACCGGCGCCGCAGTTGCTTCGTGCGACGACGAGACCTTTGATTTCTTGTGCTTTTGGGTTGAACCCGACTCGTCGAGAGAACGTTTCTGGGCCGCCATGACAGTCCTTCAAAAAAAGTAATCAGTGATCGAGGTCCAAATACGGATTATGAGGCGGGTTTGCGGGCCGGGCCAAAAAACTAGTTGAACGAGTCAACCAAGTCAGATCTCTGAATCTATCCTTCATGGCTCCAAAAAATTTCACCATCTCCGTGCCCGCGACATCTGCCAATATCGGCCCTGGCTTCGATGTCGTTGGCCTCTCCCTGTCTCTCCATCTCACCCTCCAGGTCTCTGTACCTTCACCATCAGACTCTCCCGCACCATATGCTCCTCCTTTGATCTCCTACTCTGGCGAGGGCGCGGACGAGGTCCCCCTCGACGCCTACAAAAACCTAACCACCCGTGTCGCGCTCTACGTCCTCAGATGCAACAACATTCGCAACTTTCCATCTGGTACAAAACTCCATGCAAATAATGAAATCCCTTTCGGCCGAGGCTTGGGCTCGTCTGGCGCAGCTGTAATCGCTGGTGTATTACTAGGAAATCAACTCGGAGACTTGAAACTCTCCACAGAACGTTTACTTGACTTTGCCCTTATGGTAGAGCGCCATCCAGATAATGTCACCGCCGCCCTTGTAGGCGGATTTGTCGGTTCATATCTGCGTGAGCTGGACGAGGCCGCGACTGAAGCCGCCAGCGTTCCATTAAGTGAAGTTCTGCCCGAATACCCGCCTGATGCGTCAGAAGATTGGGGTCTGCATCCCCCGCCCCGCCACTGGGCATCGGCCATTACGTCCGTTTCGGCTGGTCCGAAAGCATCAAAGCTGTAGCCATCATACCCAGATTCGAGCTGAGCACCGCTAAAGCGCGACAAGTATTGCCGAGCTCGTACACACGAAAGGATGTCGTACGTTTTCTTCGCTACTCCTAATCTCTTCTTTCTTAGATAGATGTAGGTGTTCAATTTACAACGTTTGGCTGTTCTTACGACTGCCCTCGCACAATCACCTCCCGACCCCGAGCTCATATATGAAGCAATGAAGGATCGAATTCATCAACCGTACCGCAAAACTCTGGTCAGCCAGCTGTTCTTTCGACCCCGCATGCGGCATGTTTACCGACTAATCGCTTTTCAGATCCCCGGTCTCCCAGAAGTAACTTCAATGATTACACCGTCAAGTCATCCCGGCTTGCTAGGTATTTGCCTGTCTGGAGCAGGTCCCACAATACTAGCATTAGCAACTAGCGGATTTGAAGCAATTGCGGAGGATGCCAGAGCTATCTTCAAGGAAAGAGGCATTGAGATTGACTGGAAAGTGCTTTCTGTTGCGGAGGGTAGCAAAGTTACAATAGATCAATGAGCTTGTAAGTGTATACAATGTTAAGAAATGTCATAAAATGCGTGATTATAGTACTACTAGATACAGAGCATGTAAATGAGTGTTATCCGGGGTATCATGAAGAATTAGGAATGCCAATCTAAGTACTAGCGGTCAAACAGACTGCCCTCATCGAAACTAGAGCGCCAGCGCTCGAATCGAAGGGCAAGTCCACGGTAAACATCACATCACTACGATCCCCGTTGAGATACACCGGTAGGTTGACCAGATGCTCTCGTCCCGCATCATCCGCTTGAACCCATCGTATCTGCGATGCATTTAGGCGCACAACCTCACCATCGTTAAGCACCAGTTTATCAGTTGCCCAAGAAGCCCCCTCAAGTACCAAACCTGAAATCATCGTGTTAGTACAAATCACAAAATCATCCACAAATTCTCACCATCGACTATGAAGGCCTCCGGATCATTGACTTTCTCAATGTCGAGGCGTAAGCTCAGAGTTTCCAAACTCCATCTCTTTCTGTGAGCGACAGCTTGCCGAGTCGCCGTAATGTATGCGTCAGGGAAGAATAAGCCTCCAAGCCAAACTTCGAAGTCGTTCAGATTGTTCAAGCCAGCGACACGGTCAAGTTGTATAAGGCGGCGAGCGAAGTCAGCGATCCAACCAGTAACACCCATTGCCTTGGGCACTTTGTATCGTCTCCAATGGTTGGGAATGGTGCCTTAAAGTACAACATAAGAAGATGTAAGGATCTAATGAAATTGGACTACCTTTCGTCAGATCGCTCATGAGGCTGCGCAGATGATTGGTCTGCTTGAGCTCACCCTGACAGACCTTCACAATGTCAGAGAGATCGCGCCTGACCGTCCCAATGAGACGTCGACCAATGTCGCCTTCTCGGGAGAACAATCTATACAGCGGATCCTGATTGTCGTTTGCTTGAGGTAGAACGTTGAATTTCTAGATACCAATTGAGAACCAATCGCTCGACTTTCAGTTTCCAAGCTCACCTCAGGTAGCTGCTGAAGCCATTCATTACAACGGTCATACAAGCTGCGCATCCAAGCAGGTTGCTGAGAGCTTGATGCCGAAGAGGCTGTAGGTGTGACTTCGTCGTCATCGTCAGCAAGTAACCTCATCTTGCGCAGCTTGTTGAGTAGCTCGTTTCCTGCAGCATAGACTCAATACTATCTTGTGACAAATCCAATGATGCTTACCTTGAGCGACGGCAATAACACGTTCAGCGCTGGGAGGTAAGCTGAGCCACGAAGGCGGTTCTCGATCAGGCAGATTCTGGACCCAAGACAAGAACTGGTCCATCTTGGTGCCATCGGGAGCGGTGAGAACGCGGGTATCGTTCAACGAGGGCACAAGATCAAAGTCTACATTGTACGCCATTGGCGTGAACAAAGCGTCAACGAAGGCGTCCAGGATCCGTTGATCGAAATCGCTATCAACTCGTCCACCATATACCGACTGTTTTACGAGCGTACGCAAAGCATCCCAAGGGATTGTAACAGGATCAATGTTAGTACGACCCTTGGAAACGGACAACAGCCATGTATCGATAGCTGTGAAAGCCGATGCCATATCTGAGTCGTTGAAGTCGTACGACTTGCTCCATCCAAGAGGCACATAACGAAGACGTTCTTGAACGACAGCGTGGAACCAAGCGAGCAGGAAGTAGAGACGAATCTTTTCCGTTGGGCCCTGAGATAGTCGGGAAGGCGGGATGCTCCGAAGAGAGTCCAGAAGATTGGCTTTGACACCCGGTGGTGGCTCGTTCATGATCAAGCGAGATTGTCGGAGTATGTTGACAGGAATTGAAGGATTGGCTTCCATAGTCAAGAAAAGGCGGAAATTGCGGCTGGGGTTCAAGGTATGCAACTTCTTCTCCAACTGACCCAACCATTGAGGTGCAAGATGTACGTTCTTTAGGAGGACCCAGGTTCCTTGTCGGGCTGCGGCGCCGATAGCTTGCTCGGCGAGAGCGAACGCTTCTTCTGAACCCATCGCCACTGAAGATGATCGTGTTCCACTGTTTTTGATGAGATTTTCGACACGATAACTGGCATCGTAACCGGTGACAGATATCAGTGCCAATGGCGTGGCTGCGGGCACTTCGTCGGACACCATGGCGCCAAGTTCATAGGCAGATTCAAGAGAGAGTTCTGTGTTGAATACCACGCGAACAAATTGTGCCGTGGATTGCAGAAGGCGGTCGGGTCGCAAGCACTTAATGATTAACATCGCTCGAATGGCTTCGACGGCAGCTGTGTATGCGGTCAATGTAGAATTGTCGACTGAAATATAAGTGGACTTACGAGTGCTTGGCTCCCATGGCATCGGAACAGATTGTTCGGGATCAGCCGCCTGAAGAAATGGAATCCATTGATCTTCGTGCTCCATGAGATGACTTTGAACTGGCTTGAACAGAGGCTGTTTAGCGTAATTGTCAACGCGAACTGTCTGGTCTGCGGAGAGGCAAGATATTGGCGCCGGCGGGGACGAACCGACAGAGGCTACAACATTATCCGCACTCTCAAGCAGGAATTCGAGTTCATCAGTGAAATCTTCGACGCCTCGTAACTTGACTTGGGCCAAGAGAACGGCAAGCATGACATGGTCTCGGTATAGCAATGCACGAGATGTCCGCCGATAAACGACCAAGAAAAGATCATTCAAAAGGATGTCACGGCGCGCGCTGTAGTCTGTGATGCCTTTGAGATGGGGGTTATGATGTAGGATATAATCAAAGATGTCAAGGAAGAACCGCAAGGAGAATTGATAGAAGTGGTTGACCAGGTTCAGCTGCTCCAACACGAAGAAGACAGCACTGCATGCTTGAGCAAGAGGCAGATATTCGGCCGTGACCTGTTCGACTTCCTTCATAACGACATCTGTTTCCTCAACCTTGGATGTAATTTCGGCGGCTTCTCGCTTCAAAGTCTCTAGTGTGTCTATGACCTTGTCATCGTCCAAAATGTTGCCCTGCGATTCGTTGAGGGCCTGGAGGAGTAACTTCTCGAGTGTACGAAGCCGCAAGCGGAATTCGCCTTGAATCTTCATGAGGTCGGTTCTCTTCCGTTCCGTGTCAGGTCGCTCGACCTTGAGCACTTGGTCAAGCGATTGACTCTGTAAACTGCTACGCGTCATGGTGAAGTTGACGAATGTAACTCGACTGCAGATATCAGGGGAGAACTCGACGGAAGGATCCCTCGTGGAGAGGAACATGGTGAATGAAGGCGAGAAATCGATATCTTGACTGCCAAGACGAATCAAGACACGACCGCCTGTACGCCTGATCTCCTTGTTGAGTACAGCATTGAGGATGGGGTCCAGATGTTCCACGTCCTGGATCAATAAGGGATTACCGAATCGAAGGGCACTTTCCAGGACTTTGAGGAAGGATTCGTCCAAGAAGCTAGTCACTGTGATCTTCCTTTCCTTGTACTCGTTGAGTAAAAATGTGGTGGCTTGACCGGTGGGATCGATGATAAGAGGGTACCGATTGAAGCGCTTGAGCATTATGGCATTCTCCGTGGTCAAATTGTCTGCAGGGAGCGATTTCGATTGCCAGCTAAGGCGATCGTCGGCGGTTGACAGGTATTCCGTCAAAGACAACTCCGGCTTGAAGGTGATGGCTGCATCGGACAGATGATGCGACCATTCCTGCCACATGACTTCGCGATAATGTTGATCGAAGAAACCACCATAGGCCAAGAACGCGGCGGACAAAAGAACGTCGCCTACGATGGTTGACATCTCCGCATCGAAAGCGCGACTACCATTCTCCCAACGACCTCGCTCAGACGACAAGCTTTCCAGCAGTTTCATACTGCGATCGACTTTACTCTGGACTCGCTCCATCTCCGCCTTGATAGCCTGTGTCTCGCTGATCAGCAGAGCGTATTCGTCCTTGTAGCGTGCAATCTTGGACTCGAGCTCCGAAATCATATCTATGATGGCAGTAGCTTGTTTTTTCGTGGTTTCTGCCTGGGTCTCCAGAGATTGGACTTCGTTTCGGAGAGGTTCGACGCGATCTAAGATATCCGAGAAATGGACCTGAGCCAGCACCCACTTCACTAAAGGCCCGCAAGCTCTACTAGCACGCTGAACGGTTTCGAAATTGTAGGAAGGCCGACTGAGGAAATCCCTTTTCATGACGTCCCGAAGATGCTTCGTCATTTGGGTAGGCGTATCGAAATTGACGATGCTTTGGATGAAATCTTCGCGACGAATGATACCCTGAACTGTCCTCCAGCTGTCAACCTTATGACCAAGGACCGTGCAGACAGACTCCATTGCGAGTTTCACTGCTTCCGGAGGGTTGGCCATGGCTCGGACTTCCTGGAGATGCTGACGTCTGATGTTGGACACAGCGGACTGAGCTTCGAGAACAGCAGGCTCCGCGTTGGCGAGATCGGCAGTAGCTACCGCACGTCGCTGTTCAATGTGCTTATCCTGCTCGACTAGAGCCGCCTGGATTTCGATGGAGGCCGCCTTCTTCTGTTCTGCTTCCTGTTGGTCGGACACCATGCGCTTCAGCTTCTCGTTAGCTTCTGCATCCTTGGCTTGAAGTTGAGTTCGCTTGATGGCGAGACTCTTGCGAAGCTCCTCAACCTGCGTGACTGTATCCCGAAGCTTGTCCAAGCCTACGTGCAAATGGCGTTGTTGCTCTTCGAGTTCATCGCGTTTCTCGGTGTAAAGGCGGACGTAGTGATTGATGCTAAAGCAAATCAGTAGGAGGGACAATGACACAAAAAGATCACTCACAAATCGAGATAATGCCGAGGCGTAACATAGTTGTATCGCCCTTGACGGCGACTAAGACGCTGGTTGATTTGATGCAAAGTGGAGTGAACGTGCACCAAAGCGTTGACAACCGCCGTCCGATGTAGAGGGGGCATCGATAAACCTCGGTAGGCGATTGGGAAGTTCGTGGGTGGAACGTACGATGACAAGTCGAGGTCGAGATTGTTCGTAAATTCCAAACCAACTTGGTAGAAAGCCTGGTCCGACCAATCACCGAACCAATCGAGGACACAACGATTGAATAAGGCGGGAGATGTGGCGGCGCGTGATGCAAGCCCGTTCTCCGGCGGGTTCATTGTGAAAACGACGTGGAGATTGCGAGCTACCTGTTGCGTGAACCAACGGTAAAGTTCTTCATGTGAGTCAAGCATCAGACCATCCCTCTGTGATCCTTCTTTACAGGCAGTCATCAAAGCCGCATGTTCGTCGCCTTCGAATAGACCGGGGACTTCAGCATTGGCAAGAAGGGTGTTCATCCGCTCCAAAAATCCAGAGTCTAGGACATTGGATCATCCATTATGAAGCAGATCTTTTCTCCTTTGCAGCCTGAACGACGAGGACGACCCGGAGATCTTCGTCGAAATCGTCACCAGTGTACTTATTTGAGACCTTGATCTGGAAGATGCTGAGACCATTCATCCAGGCCACGAAGCGTGACAAGGTAGTCTGAGAAGAATCAGTATTGGGTTGCCTTCAAGGAAAGACAACAGACCTTGCCACTACCACTGACACCGATGAGTAGCAAGTGACCTTGGATTTGGCGGAACACACGTCGATACGCAATACGTGGTCCAACACGTCATTGAATAGCACAAGCGGAACGTCAAGCTCTTCTTCGTAGAAGACCCTAAGACGCGCCTTTGTGTATTCTCGCAGTGTGTCACGATCAACCGGAATGTAGTCTTTCGAGGTCCAGTTCGAGAACAAGATAGGGCGAGTAAGCGCCTCGTCGCGATTGATAGTCGGGAAGTGAGTCATGGCATTGGCGTCAATGTTCTCATCTGTCCACTGCTTTTCCTCCTCGTTGACCATCGATCCTGGAACAGCCGCAGTGCCTCATGTGCCCACACACGAACAAGACCCTCCACCGACAACGTCTCTAAAGGCTTGATCGCTTCGTAGATACCACGAACCCAGCGCGTCAGTTCACGCGGACTGTACACGTAGTGCGCTTGAATATCTGTCGTGAATCGCTTCTGGGATGCCAGATAGAATGCCACCATAGCATCCGTAAGAGGGTCCGCATAAGCGCGAAGATTGGGAACGACTTTAAGCGCAGCGCGTTGTACGTCCCATAAATTTGTTTCAAAGACACTTCACCCGGATAGTCAACCATAACCAGAGGTGCATGTCGCAGGAACCGATGGGTAAGCGGTACACGACCAGGATCAGTCGGCGGGTTACAAGCACCGACAAATTGGATGCGCTCAAGCTTGACGAATGCCATATCACTAGTGCGGTAGTACCCACCAGACTCGACGAGTTGGCGAATGAAGGAGATGACTCGTTGCGTTCCGTACTTGTCAGCGGCCGGAAGATTAATCTCGTCGCAAAATACAACCAACCACCGGCCAATCTGTACGGGAGCCAGGATGATACCTTTCGAGGTCTTCCTATATTCGCAGTATTGCTCGAAGGTTTTAAGAATGAGCTCGGGTGTTGTTGCGCTCGAAAAGTTGAGGCCAACAACTTCCATGTCAGGAAGTTTTCGCAAGGCGCTGAAGAGTGTCATGGTTTTGCCAGATCCTGGCGGACCACAAAGCATGAGAGGCTTATGTTCTGATAGCCACGAATAGAGACTTCCTCGTGACGAACAGTATCCATAGTAGGGACACTTGGTCGGAAGCTGTGACAGCATGGGCTTCGATTTCAATGACAGGCACGCGAGATTGCCAAGCGTACCACTCTCCAGTGGCAACTTGGACGTCAAAGTCGATGAGCGAGCTGCCCGGCCCAAGAGGGGGAAGGTCAATACCCGTCTGGTTTCGCAGAAAGTCGCCCATCTCCGCCCGGAGGTCAAGCTTAGCGTCTCCAGAAAAGGCCCAAATGATACTGACGAGCAGACGCTTCGTCACATATTGCTCAATACGCTCTGGTGGTAGAGGAAAGTCCGGATGCTGATAATTGTACTCGATGATGTTGCGAGCAGTTTTGTTGAGCAACGAAAACAGCGTGTTCATAGCGCGTGTGGCAGTGAAGTCCATGATGTGCTCAATGGATTCAGCGAACTTCAGCGCATTGCTGACCAGGTCACCATCGGCGAAGTAGCGTTCTAGTATCGTCGCAACTTGCTTCTGAGTAACAAGATTCGCGGACGACGCTGCATCAGCCGAGATAGGCTCCGTTCGTTGAGCGGGTTGGTCTGCTTCCTCATCACCGGCATCGAGAGCGACTGTGGAGAGGGAAGACAGGTAGTGCCGATACACCATGGAAGGCTCCACAACGTCCTCTGAGAACCAAATCATACCACAACGACTGACTGTGGCGAGCGTCGCGTATTGAGATGCTCGACTTCGAACATGATCCGCACATTGGGAGGAAGATTGAGACGCTCTCCATTGGGAAGCGTCAAAAGTTTATTGTCGTCCAGTACACTAGAGCGAATAACTTAGTACTGCAGTTAAATAGGACGACATGACACAGATACCTGTTCAAGTTCTCTACCCATTCGGGATCTACATCACCATCGAAGATGATCCAGTGACGCTTTCCGCTCTCTCCACGAACATTGTCAATGATCTTCCGCAAAATGTGCGTGAACAAACCGTCCTGCCATTCACGCGTTGTCTGATCGAGGGTTCCATAGAGCGCGTCCTTGTGCATGGCTTTTGGGTCGATGACGTAGTCGACACCTTCTATGCCGTCGAGGCGTTCCAATGCCTTCAAGAGCACTCGCCAAGCGTTGGTCTTGCCGCTTCCAGATGGACCAACCATCATTAGACCGTGCTGGATTTTCTGGATCTGATACAACTGTAATATCTTGTTCATCCAGAGCTCGCCATCAACAAGTCTTCGATCGGCACACTCCTTGAGGATTTGGTGGCGCAATGCATCAAGGTCAACGGGCATATAGTCCACACCAGGGAATACATCCGCAAGAAGACTACAAGACATGAGCAACACTTCAAGTATCAAGGAGAAGGACCTACTTGGTCAAGAGAGGTACATCATCAGCGACCAGCTTAGGTACAATGGTCTCCGTAACACTCTGTATAACGATGATCTGCTCCGATACTGAGTCCGACAATCCCGCAGCATCGGTATCTTCGCGAGCGTTTAGAAGACGTTCACGTTTGAGGATACCAGCACTAGCCAAAACGGCCTTGAGAGCTCGCAGACCAAAATCGTAATGGGGCTGGGGCGAAAGCTGCTCGTCACACAGATTGAAAAATGGTACGATCTTCGACGCCAGAGACTCCGCGGTTCGGAAACCTTGAGAGAACAGCATGACCTGAGCAATGAGTTCTCGGTCAGGGCGTGTCATAGCCATTCTACACGACACCGTGAGTAAAATGCTGTAGTAAAGGTTAAAGGGCGCTCACGGTCGGAAGAGCTTTGTCAAGTTCGGAGGGAGCTGCGAACGACCAGCGTAATTAGGATTCGTCGTGATGAAGATGCCTAAGACGAAGTGAGTACGAAGAAAGAAGGTTGGGATTAACAGTCATTACCGATGTTCTTGTTAATCTTGACAGTCCTATTCAAGAGTTCAATCTCAGTGTTGGGATTTCTGACCAACGCTGCCAATCCCTGCTGAATGCTCTGAACCTGTTGGGAAACGGAACTCAAAATTCTCTCCTCTAGACGATTGAACTCGTCGAAACAGCCCCAGGCGCCAACTTGACACAGCCCGATGAAAATGCGACCCATAGCCAGGAAATCAAACGTTTCGTCACAACAGAAAACCAATACGAAGCGCCCAAGCTGAACACCAAGAGCCTTGACAGACTCAGTTTTACCTGCCAGAAGTCAGACAATGGTAGGAACTACAAGGCGTGGACTTACCGGTTCCGGCGGGACCAAATGGTGCACCTCCGAGTTGGTTGTCCAGAGCTTGTGTGAGCGTGAGATAGACCCTATCAGTAAGTGGCGTCTGCACTAGTCGATCCGGAACACCAAGATACTCCCATCCGTAAGGGAAACTGGCATCGGCAGTCTTGATAGCTAGTTTCTCAAGCGGATTCTCGATGCTCTTGTCGAGGTAGAAGCGCATTTGATAGAGCCACGTGAAACCTTTCGGATCAAGTACATTCTGTTGGATGAGGGAACGAGTGACATCCCTTTGGTGAACGAGTTCGGTGATGAGATGCTCACTCTTCCGACGAGTGACGGGAGCGAGGTCTTGCAGGACTATATCCGCAAGCATGTCGAGAGCCTCATGCACGGTGTCTAGAGAAGCCTGTGGTGGGGCAGCAGCTTCCAAGGACGCCTCGACCGACGCAGTCCAGGCGACCTGAACAGCAAGCGTTACTAATTGGGCAGGGTACTTCTCCATCCAAGCCATGAACTGGTCGACAGAAAGTTTCGTACCATTTCCGTAGAATGTTTGAAGCTCAGCAACAGCTTCGGAGAGAAGGTTGGCGAGAGAGAGGCGCATCATGGTTTCAATCCGTGCGAGCCAATCGTTGATCTTCGGATAATCCTTCAGGATGATAGGCTCTGTAAAGACAACCTCTTCGCCCTCCCGAGAAGCCATTCCCTGTATCTGCGAGAGCTCATCATCGAGCATAATCGTCGCGATTCCAGCAAACATCTTTTTCAGATGTTTCATGATGCGAAGGATATCTTTGCTGTTACCAATGATCTCCAGCAAGTCGTCGTCACCAACAAAGTAGAATCGAGGGAAAGAGGAACGCTCTCGCTCGAGGTACTCTCCGAGAGCCTTCTTGATCTTGTTTAGAAGATCGGCCAAGCGCTCCATGCTCTTCTGAATGCCTTGGATGTTCATGACATCAATGACGAAGGGTGACTTGTACACTTTCTTCATCACAGTGAGAAACTCGGCGTTGATGTTCTGAAATCGAGAACTTTCGACAGGCAACAGGTGCTTGATGTCGGCACTGCCTGAGAAGATACCCTCCAAGTAGACCCATTGACGCTGTACATCGATCCAGACATCTGTGGAGGTGGTCAGTGCAATTACCGTCATTCATGTCATAGAAACGGACCAAATAATACGTTGATTCGGTTCAGTTTCTCTTCCCAGGAGCCCGCCTGTTGATGCATGTTGAACACAACTTGTCGGAAGATATGAAAAAGACTATACCTCTTCCTCGAAAACTAGGAACAATGTAAGCTCATGTATTCTCAAGAAATGTGTATAATACCTTTATAGTACGGGGACAGCCTCATTGCGGTAAGAGCACCTAAATTTTCACTACATTTGTTGAAAAGGTCGTCCCATCCTCTAAGAAATAGTCATGAGCTATGTATAGAGGCTGAGTAGAAAGAGCTCGACCTGATTAGGCGACATTTATTCTGATAGTTGACGAGGTCTAATGTGTAGTTCGTCCATATCTCCTTGACCGTCTTGATGTACTCCTCGAGCGCCAACTATGTACATAGGGCTTAGAACATTTTTGAAGAATAGAATGGTCTTTCTTACCTCGCCTTGTGCTTGAATAATGACCTCCTTGATGATCGTCTCGTTCTTCTTGAGATCCAGATCATAAACGTGGCCGAGAGTCAAGCTATACGATCTGTTAGTACTACTTCACAGAGGAAAACGAAGAGTAGGGCGCACAGGGTAAGACTAATCTGTGCGGGGAGCTTCAAAACCTTGAACATCTGCTTCCAGTGTCGTTCCTTTAGTGCGTCCGACTTGAGCTCCGAAACGATGGAGTTGGACTTGAGAAGCCCCCGAAGCGTGTCCTGGACGTATTCAAAGGCTGCATACTGCCGCATTCTCGTGGGCATGTCCTTCGTCGATGTCAACAGTCCGTCGATGTGCTGCCTCAGCTTCCTTGGCTGCACCGTGGCCCAAACCATGTCGCGCAACTCTGATATTTGGCTCCATATACCCGAAAGAGCAGTCCAAACTGCCTTGAGGTCGCGAAGCTCCTCGAAAACAGGCTCGAGACGCGTATGTCGGACAAGTTCGAGGTCAAGTGCCTCCTTTGCCCGACAAAGGAGGTCGTAGTCGGCTTGGACGCGGTTGAGCTTGCCCTCAAAGACGTTGATAACATTCATGGCGGTGTCAGCGCGCATGTTCCCCTGTACGGGGCGTGTCTGTTCCCATTCGGCGAGGACGTCGTTGATCTTATTCTCCGTGATCTTGTCTTCGGCAACAATCTTCAGCTGCAGGCCAGCTATAATAAAATACACCAGTGAGAATGCGCAAGATGAGGAAAGCCGCGAGGCACTCACCAAGCTGCTCCTGGATGGAGTCGTTCTTTCGCTTCAAAATCTCGTTGTATGCGCTCCATTCGCCTCTCAACTGGTCGCTGTACAGCCAGTCCTCTGGAAATTGGTATCGAAAGCGCTCTAAGGTCTTCTCTCCGTTGGCGCAGAGCTCTATCATGGGTCCCCATGTCTTTGTCTTCTTCTTGAGGTCCTGTACGAATGTGATGAAAGTGACGGCTGCCGCCGTCGAGGAATTGCCTGGAGCGAAAATCTGCTGGACATGAGTAATTTGTGGGAGAGCACTGCCGAGAACACTGACCTCCATGGCGTGGCGGCGGTTGACGCGTCCACTGATGGTGGGTGGTGGAAGGGTGTGTTGCCTAGTTGTTTGCCACGTGAGTTGAGTTTGCCTCCAACCACGACCATCTCATCTTGATTTTTACGGTTCAGCCTCCCATCTCTCCAAAATGTCTGGCCGCCAACAACGTGTGATGGTTCAGCCCATCGTAAGTCGGTTCATTGGCATCGCCCCATTTACTGACTCTTTCCCCTTCAGAATGTAATCTTCAAAAATCTACAACAGGTGCTTCAAACACGCTGCCTCATGTCAACTTCATTCTGACACCTAATAGAAATCCAAGGTCGTGATATGGCTATACGATAATACTGAGATGCGAATTGAGGGTCGAATTATTGTGCGTCTTATTCCTTCCATTTCCAAGATGACAGTCTCTCCCGCAAGAGCGACGAATCAGTCTGACGCTTCAGAAGCGGTGCCCGTTCTTCGTCTTTGAATGTTGTTAGGAAATCGCAGACTGATCGTTCTACAGGGCTTCGACGAATTCATGAATCTAGTAATAGACGAGGCAGCTGAAGTTTTTGTAAAAGACGTTAAACCCCGAAGAGATCTCGGTCCGTTGTCCATACCCTTTGTCTCGATTACGATGCTAAAATGTTTCTCACAGGGCGTATTCTGCTCAAAGGCGACAACATAACACTCATCCAACAGGTGGTGTAACGAGGCACTAACTCGAGTCTTGTGTCGATGTATTAATCCCGTGTGCTATCCTTCCGTTGTACTTATATTTACAGACCTAAATTTACAGTTACAAGTTGTAGATGGGTAGCAAGTGTGACAGAGTCAATGATTGACGACAAAGTGGACATTCCGCCTATTCGACTTAAGGAATGGATCAGACTAGTGGAGAGTACGTACCTTTTCTCTACCCCAACCAACAATACAAGACCAACAGAATAGATGCCACATTCCGTGGCACAGCTGTCTGTTCGTTCTTCTAGCACAGTGTGCATTTCTTCCCGCCCGCAGCGCGTTAGGAATAGATGATACGTCCAAAGCAGTCCCTGTATCATCCTCTGCTGGTTTGGCAGCATCGTCCGCATCCAATGGTCCGATTAGTGAAGTCACAGGGCGGTTATCGAGAAAAGTTTCTCTCGACGGTGGATGCGCCGCTACCTCCTTTCCTTTCCCTGTAGAGGTTTGTTCTTGATGGTATCTCTCGCGGAGGAACGTTATTAGGCGATGACCGAGACGTACGGCGAGAAGAACACCCAATAAGGAATAAGAGGGCGGCCGAACATTGGGATTCTCGGTATTGAAGAAAGCTAGAACGACGTGAGTTACACTCTAGAGAGCACACAGAAAGGACTTGCATATCTGACGCCGAGGAACCGTTTTATCAGGTGGTAATACGTTCCGGAGAAGTAGAAAAGGCAAGGTTCATTTCGACAAGGATTCCAAGGATCGTAGGCAAGCGTTTGAGGAGTGCAGAAGGGGAAGACATCCAAGTAGTGCCTCTGGCAAGGAGATATGAAGGTAGAGTAGGAAGAAGAACAACACTGAGTCGCATCCAACGGGAAGGAGGAGCCCAGACGCGCCGGAATATTGCCATATGTTGGTGTATTCTTCACCTAGAGTCTGCATTCCTTTACGGATGTAAGCGCAACGAGGTAGCATGCATGTGTTTACGACCTACCGCGTCCAACAGTCATCCCGAAATATAGACATTTTACGAGGAGATCTATTTCCTTGTCTCGCCGTGAAAGCCAACGAGTCCCTATAAGAGTAGTGTTCAGGAAACCCATCAGTCTTGGAGAGTCATCGTACCGAGCCATGAACGTAGTACTGTTTCTGTCTGGTCCCGCAAGGCGGATAGATGATATACATCCCGTTGATGAGCACGGACTACACTGTTGGTCATGATATATTCGTTTTTTGGGAACATTGAGCACGTACTAATCTGAGCCTGCTGTGCGTTGGGAAAGGTGGGAATGCCGGTGGACATGATCGTCGCCAGCAAAGCAGCGCGTGACACCTCTTTGCACTCGACTCCCATTATTTACTTTGGGTCCATTGCTCGTTGCCAGTCTTGTCTTGAAACCATGTCCCAGTTTCAAAGGCGCAAGCAGGAAGCCTCTGCATGGGATAAAAGTACGTCCCATTCCGGTTATTTTATACAATTGCTGAAAATTTCCTTTTTTTCAGTGAAGTACGACCGCTTTCTCTTCCTCTTCGCGTATTCATATGGACATGTGTTTAATCGCACAGAATGGGTGCCATGATGGGTGCCGGTGTTGGATTGACCATTGGCTTCATCTTTGGTTCATGGAGCGTGTTTCGGTCAGAATCTTATAGCATGTCCACACTACCTCGCTCATTGCAGTACTTTGCAGACATGGAGCCGGGCCTCGGGGCGTTCTTTCCACTCTTTCAACATACATGTTGACCAGTGCGACCTCTTTCGCCTTCTTCCTTTCCATTGGAGCGGTAAGTTGCTCCGGCCTTCATCCGACGTGACTGACCGCGCGCAGGTCATACGCAATGATTCCATTCCACCACACATGGAGGCCGCGCGGCTGCAGCTGCTTTCATCTATGCCAGTGAACATTCAATCGCGAAATGAAGGACTGCGGTTAATGAAAGCTCGATGGGAGCAAGAGCGCGCGCAGAAGTAAACCATTTCCTTAGTGCTATCTGTATTATTTTGAATCTCACCTCTCCATATTCGTAATGCTCTGATACCAACTGTCTTCTGGACCGTCCTTTTTGTGTGTAACTCACACCTGTGACTTTTTGAGCTGCTTTCCCATCTCCCAAACATGTTCACAATCGGCTTCCCCAGCATATAGACTTTACGTGCATATATTTTGACCGCCAGAAAGGTTGTGGCCTACTTTTGGCCGAAGAACAATCGATCGGCTACTCCTCGTCATTCGTCAATACTCTTGCCTGTCTAAAGCCCAACACTCTCCTCAGAGTACTATTAACTAACGTTGACGATGCGCTGCATGAAGTATGCCGCACAGCCGTCTGCACACAAGTTATATATGCGATAACTTTAGACGAGTTCGAGAGAAATTGCGCTTTCAATTGTAAGCGTGACGTTACACGACGATTTGTAAGATCACAGCATCAAAAGCAAAAATGCAAGCGTCAACACCTTCTCCAAGCACCCCCATCCATCCGCGTCCGCCATTGCCTACATAGTCTGCAGTGGTCGGTGCGCGTGCTGGATCACTTTCCTCTTTCTTAGGTTCGACCAAGGATGACAAGAGGTGGTTTTGCGTGCGAGATTGAAACTCTCGTTGGGACTTTTTTTGCTCAGAAGATGAAACTTCTCTGCAAACCTCTAGGCAACGATGTACATTCGCAATGAATCTACCTGTTAACGATAGCGACTACATGTGTTTACTCGATTGTCGCCCTCCAAGTTGATTCATTTCGACCTGGACGCCATTCGCTACTAACTCTCCAGTGTGGTCGAAAGCGCAACAAATGATACCATTATTGAAAAGCATTACGATGTCCCGATCATAAGACGAACACGTTATACAGATATTTAGTCCAGGTCGATAAATAAGAAATGAACAAACAGCCCTCAGAGTATGAAGTAAACAAATCTACAGAAACTGTTGTTGTAATGCAGGGTATATATGTTCAATGTGCAGTGGTTACACCAGCGTATTTGGTCCAATAATCAGGGTCCAGTAATGAATCTAGATTAGCTGGTTGATATGGAGAGTCCCGTGGCGGTTCCGGTAGTGGATTAGTTCGTGTAGGGAGAAAGACATCAGCTGCGACGGAAGGAGAGGAATGAGAACTGGTAAACGAAGGACGAGGGCCATTCGCAGAACGGTCTAGGTTTTGAGGGAGAGACTGGGAATGTGGCGTCGACATATGAGCTTGGTTCGTCGGGACGGAAGGATAGACATGAGATGCGGGATGACTTTGGAATGCGTTCTGAACGGTATACGACGTATGGCTCGAGCCATGCGCAGGTTTCGTGTCGGCACCAGGGGGAGGTGGAGCAACGGGAGCAGGCGCGGATCCAGACGCCATGGCCGTGGCAGCAGCAATCCCATACATACTCTGAGCCTTGAACAATCGCTCCATTTCCCAAGCCTCCTTGCCTCTCATCGCATTCAAGTCCGCAGACGTGGGAACCTCGGAGGTAGGGCGAGCAGACACTGAGGGATTGCGTTCCAAAGGGCGGGAGTTGGATACACCGGGTGTAGGTGGCGGTGGCGGTGGTTGAGGCTTGTTGACATTGACGGGAACATCTGTCGACGTCCGACGATCGCCTGACCTACGACCCGAGCTGTCCTCTCGCTTGTGAGAGCGGGGAGAAGCGGCAAAATCAGGAACTTGACCACCGCTGTTTTGAGTTTCCACGCTACTGGCGCGCTTTTGTGAACGCTGGGAAGTGGACGTCGATGCCATCGGGACATCAGCAGATCTTCTGCTTCCCTTGTCCTTGTGTTTCCGGGACTCGCGTTCATCTGCCACAGATGCCCTTTCCTTATCCTTCCGGTGCTCTTTCTTGCCAGTACTTTCCTTCGACTTCGATTTAGACCTTGACGCCTCTTTAACCTTTCCGTTGTTATCTTCGACCACTTCCCATTGTTGCCCGGCAGCGATAATAGTCTCAGTAGAAGCATAGACACTTCCAGACATACTTCGAACTAACTTGAAGGTTTCCGTTTGTTTGCTGACGGTACTGGGGGAGGGCTCTCGCGGAGGGCGCTTCGACTCCTTCGGGGGTAGAGTAGGCGCTGGTGAGCTTGGGGGGATAGGGCGATCAGATGGAGTATATGGGGTGGGAGGATTGACAAGTATTGAGGCCGCAGACAAAGGTGAACTCTCGACAACGTCATGAGGGTACGTCGAAATCACTGCTGATACATAGTGAGGTTCGGGCTCTGTCATAGCCTCTGTGGAAGGAAAGGGTACGACGACTGCAGCTTTCGGAGGCACCATGGGAGGGACAGGCTTCTTTTCAGGCGACCGAGACTTCCTCTTTTCCTGCGAATGTCCATTAGCTGGAGCTGGTGCGGTTGTCGGAAATGCAGCACTATTCGACTGACTAGATCCTTTACTAGCCTGAGGTGCTATGGATCCGGAAGAACTGCGCTTAGAAGGTTCCGCAGGCTTAGGAGGAGAGATTTCTCTCGAGGATCGATGTGGAACTGAGAGCGGAGGCGAAGGTCTGTCGCGCACTTCCGGTTTCATAGTCTCGGATAACACTTGCATAGACGATGACGGCACCGGAGATACAGTACCCATAGAAGGAGCATTGACCGATGGGGCATGGAAAGGTGAAGCGTGCGACGAGGAGACAGATGCTGGGTGCTGTAATGCATAAGATTCCGCTGTTGTCGCGTTCCCTATAGAGGGGAGAGGAATATGGCGCTGTTGAGGGGTACTTGCGTCTGAATCCGGCGCGTCTGGGTTGGCAATTGTCAACTTGCCGATTGAGAATGGCTGCTCAAGCGAAGAAATAGAAACACGCGATGCGAGTATGAGCTCAGGTTGTGGGGTGGGCGGGGTCGGGGATGGTGGGTCGTCTGGCACGGGAGAAGATGTTTCTATGGATGGCGGAGGTACCCGCATTTGTGGCGATTTTTCCGGAGATTCAGAGCGCAGCACCACCATAGCCGCGTCACCCACGGACTCATTTTTATCATGATGAGGCCGTTTGAGGATGCTGAATCTCTTCGCCAACCGTCCTAACACACTGCCTCGACGCTCCTTCTTGGTCATAACCGATGGTGCCTTGAAAGAGCTTGGCGGCGCCGAGCTTGGCAGAATGAGATCAATATGCTTAGAGTCTGTAACCACGGTATCATCCAATGGAGTGGACGGCGCGGAGAATGCGTTGCGTTCTTTGGAATCACCATTGCCAAAAATTCCTAGCGCCGACGTACGGCGCTTGCTGAGTTTCCGCGGTATTCGGGCGCCATCAGGGTTTGGACTCAAATGCACTGCCGAAGTGGACTGCGAGAGTGGTGACGGTGTGACTGTGCGTCGGCGCGTTTCACGGGTCGTCATGCTCGCGTGTCGGGGGCGTTGTCCATTCTGCGCGAAAGAAAATGAGTAGCCGTCACTAACGAAGAGTGAATGAACAATACCTCCTGAATATCGATGGTGACAGGACCACCTGTGAGGCCGACATCGTAAGGTGACTGGTGGTGCCAGTTTGTACCCCATGGATCAGATACGTCGAGAAGGTCAACGCCGTCATGAGCGGTCTGGGATGTCTTGCGCGAACGCGGTTTCCCGACATCCGCGACACGAACCTGAGACGAGCTGGGCGTTGGAAGGGGTGAGTTTGAAGGGGTCCGACTGGGACCTGGCAAACGTGTAAGGTCGTCCGAGTCTTGAGAGGAAGTGGCCATGGGTGGAAACGAAGGAGAAAAGATAGACGATGGTCGGGAGGACGGTTTCTTGTGGGATGGAGGAATGAGATGATGATTATAGTAGCGGCGGGGGCCCACTGGGTTGTGGAGATTGTAGCGCATTCTGAAGGCAGAGTCGTCCTTGGGGTACCAGGCAGGCAGCTCGTTCAACGCTTCTGGAATGATTGAGCGCGACGTGGAGAGTGGCGTGACAATGTCCCGTTGCTCTTCCAGTCTTTCCATCTCCCTGACATCGCTACCAGCTGGCGAGTAGCCGGCGTTGTCTCTGGCAGTGTCGAGCGATGCTGCTGTTGGTCGTTGTGGTTGGGAGGAAGGGCCGGCTGTCGGCGAGGTTGCCTGGTCTCCAACTGCAGATCGCTTAACCGATTTTCGGGACCAGATAGTTGACTTTCTCTGTGTCTTTGTGCTTTTTTTTCGTTCAAGATCCTTCCTGTGCATAACCTCATAGAATGCCTTCAAATCATCTGGAGAGGCCGTCGACGTTGCTTGGCTCCCTTGCTGTGACTATTTAGCCGTTGCGATTCAACTCCAAATCAAATCACCCACAAGTTGCTCTTGGTATGGCTGCAGTTCACCCGTCCCATAGTACCCCGCCATCTAAACGCAACGAACTGCTGCGACGAACAGTCTCAAATGACGAGCAAGGCAATTGGGTTCACCGTAAGAGCCAAGGTGAGGCTGGTGAGCCCTGGCCGGTGCGCCACGTGCTACCCTGAACGTCTTGTCTGTCTGTTGTCTATTCAAACTGTTCGGATTCCAACTTCACAGCATCTCATTCTCCACTTTTCTCTGTTCTACTCAACACTACAAGGTTACTTTTACATTCATACATTTAGAATTATTGTGCAGCATTGCGCCTCTCGGCCGACTTGGCTTCTCGTAACTCGTTCGCCAAGATTGCGTCAGGATCCCGACCACGCACTTCTGGGAGTAACAGGGTGAAGGCTGTTTCCAATCAGTCCTCGTTGTTCTGTTGAGAAAAAGAAAGACCAACCAGCTCCAGCAAAGCAGCATCCCACGAAAACTGACGTCAGGACGTTAGCGGAAGTATATGATCGACAGGAGCCAGGTACACACTCCATAGGACGTTAGGAGTCCCAATATCTTCGGTAAGGGAATTGAACGCCAACGCAGAGATGATCGCGCCAGCTTTGCCTGACGCAGCACTGATGCCGTGAGCAAAGGCCCGGAAACGCGTCGGGAACAGCTCGGCAGGGTAGCACTGTATAGCAAGTTAAACAAACGTAGGCGAGAGTCAGCTGTCTCGTACATATGTCGTCCTGGACGCACAGAATCAGGAGGGTATACAACATGTTTAGAACCAAAGTACTCACGTGTTCGCTCCAAAATTGAAGAAAAACTTAAGTCGTACGTCAATAAAACATCAATCGGACGGTGATATAACGCCCACCTGGAGGAATGCGAAGCAGACGATGAACCCAGCACTGCTAAGCTCGTTGAATTTGCCAGCGAGTATTCCCACTGAGAAAGAGTTCAGCATAGAAACAGGAAGGCGCGTAGTCGACTCACGGAACAGAGCAGCCATCAGGAACCCTTGAATCTGAATCCATTTTCGACCGAGCTTCTCTATGGTCAGCACGGACACATAGTAACCTGACAACTTATGAGACTACGTTCCTTTCGAGTAAGGCATCGCCCTCACCGGGAACAAAGCCAAGGACTGTGATGATAATACCACCAGTGGACACCTTGAAAAGACGCTCCCAAGCACTTCCACTCCCACCATCAAACCCTATTTGCTGCAGCACTACGTTCTGGTTCAGATTGATGCCGTAGAAACTGTAGAATAGTGAGTGTCGATGTACACAGCATAACAGTTCCGTCGTACGCGATGTCAAGAAGGAACCAGCAAAGGCAGGTCCCAACGAGGTGCTTCCCATGTCTCCATTCGGAGAAGTATGTTATGAATTCTGAAGGGACGGTTAGGAATATTGAGATGTTCTGACAACAACAAACCTCTGATGTGCGCCTTCTTTGCAAGCACTTCCTCCGGGGCTTCATCTGAACTGGAGGAAACGTCTTTCTCGAGCTCACTGCCGGGTTTCGGGCTAGAACCTTCCGCGGCAGCTTGTTCCTTTTTTAGTTTCTCTATGTCATCTAATTCAACAGGCTTCTGCGACGCCAAGAAACGGGATGACTCCGGGAGGGTTAGCCTTTGATAGAGTGTACCAAACGCTGGGATCAGAGATATTCCAATAATAATGCGCCACACTAGTGGACCGTTTGAGCATGCAGTCGCTCGAGACACAAGAAATCACTCACCTCCATCGACCTTGTTGGTATCTCCATTGGTATCCATAGAGTGCTTGTAAGCCGCCAAAACTATCATTGTTGCCAAGCTGCCAACCAATGATCCCCATCCTTGATTAGAGAATATGTATGCTAGTAAGGTTCCTCTCTTTCGGATATTCGCGCGATCTAGTTTGTATTTGGATGAGTGCTCTGAACAGCGCCGTAGTGATTCCTACTTACCAGAAGTGATGGATGAGCTCATGGGGTAGTCACCCCCCACTCCCACACCCAAGATGATGCGAAATATAGTGAGATAAATGAGGCAATTATCTGGGGATAAAGAGCCTGGAAAACAGTCAGATGCCACAAATTGGTGGGAACAAGAGCTGGGTCGATCAGGAAATCTACACATCAAACCTCGCATGGCTCGTGCGTGCAGCTCTCAGAAGTTGAAGACAAGGCCCGCAAAGTAATGCACAGGACAACCACACGAGGTTGGATGTGTAGTCAATTTCCCGATCAACCATCTCTTGGGTGGGAATCGAATCTCATACCAGTTGGGACAGTGATGCTCATGATCGTCGCGAAAATAATGAGCATGAGTTCCTTTCCGTCTGATGAAGCTTAGTTGGTCACGTGGGACGGACCAGGAGCGACGTACAGACAGCTTTACGACCAAACGCATCGGCAGCATAGCCTATAAAGCCGTTAAAACGAATCAAACAGGCAACCAAAACACTGACCGAAAGAAAGTTGACCAATGACGCTACCAATGTTTGCTCCAGCCTTGAGAAACCCTTCTAAGCCTGCCGGGAGAGGTTCGCCGCCGTAGAGGCGATATTTCAACATGGTTGCGACAGGCTGGAGATCATAAGAATTTCGTGTGGATTCTCTTGGTTGAGAGGTCGTACGTTTATGATGAAAAGATCGTAAGCTAGAGCGGAGCAATTAGCGAGAAGATACAGGACAGCATACGGGAGACGTACCATCCAAAAAGAAACCAACCTAATGAACAACGTTTAGTTGATGGAAATATACCATGATGCATATACGATACTTACCCCAGCAATTCCTAGCAGCTTGATCTCCGTCAGTGTTAGCACGAATGGAGGGCGGCTATCCCGCTCGTATTCCTCCAACGCAGATCTCGATGGTTGAAGCGACGGGTCCGCATTGCTCGTTGCCTGTGTAGAAGCCATGTCGCTCGAGCTAGATCAACGATGAGTAGCTGCAACAATATAAAGACCCGACTATGCCCACGTTCGTGAGATGGCTAGATGGATGGCTGGACGGCACCAGTGGGAAATTGGAGCCAGGAGCTATTTATGTCGTGTGCCGGAAAATGCATATGGACGGCGATAGCTCCATATGGATCCGACCCTTCGCTTTCCGACGTGCAATCGTAACAACATGTAACAGACCACACCAAGTCCTGGACGGATCTCTGGAGACTCTTGTAAGCTAGCATTTCTTCGAAAGATTTTTGTGAGTGGCAACAGTTTCACCATCTTCGAGGGAGGGAACTATATGTACGGCTTTACGATATGGGAACGAATGACCATGTCCACACGCTATAGAATTCGAATTTCGGCCTTATGGCGCTTAACCTGGGGAGCTCCTGTCACCCGCATCATGATGAACGTGGTGACAAGGCATGGACGCTTTGACCTAGTCGGGACACAAAGTCCGAGCTTCCCGTTCCGGATCATGCTCCCGATCAGCTTCCCGATATATCCTCAAAACTTTTCTTCATGTCTCTTCGAATCCTGGTCATTGGCAGCGGAGGACGCGAGCATGCCTTGTGTTGGCGGCTTTCGCAATCCGATCTCGTTGATAACATATTCGTCTGTCCGGGAAACGGTGGCACATCTCAAGAAAAGAAAACATTCAACATCAATCTCCCTGCAGATGATCTACCAAAGCTCGTGGAATTTGCCGTCCAAAACGAGGCAGGTTCTTCTCCTTCTTGGTTCACGAGAGTCTCAGATGTCTGCAGATCAACCTTGTCGTTCCTGGTCCCGAACAACCGCTCGTAGATGGTGTTGAAGGACTCTTCCGCAAAGGCATGTCCTTGTACGAACATGAGAAAATTCGTCTCATTCAGTGTTTAGTCGGTATACCTGTCTTCGGTCCCAGTCGACTTGCCGCGCGAATGGAAGGCTCCAAGGCTTTTTCAAAGGACTTTATGGCCCGACATTCTATTCCAACCGCTCAATTCAAGGTTTTCAAGGCTAGTCAATTTGACGAGGCCGTGAACTACGTCAAGACTTGCCAACATAATGTAGTTCTTAAAGCCGATGGTCTAGCTGGCGGCAAGGGTGTTTTGATCCCGGAAAGTGAAGAGGAAGCTATTGCTGGTCTAAAAGACATCCTGGTGTCGAATGTATTTGGATCGGCAGGTAGGCCATACGCCTTTGAGCACAACACGTTCATTGAACATTTGAAGGCAGCGAGGTTGTAATCGAGGAACTTCTCATTGGGCCTGAAATTTCTGTCCTCGCCTTCTCTGATGGATATACCATCGTACCTCTTCCCGCTGCTCAAGACCATAAACGTATTGGAGAAGGCGACACTGGTCCAAACACTGGTGGCATGGGTGCCTATGCACCCGCGCCGGTCGCCACTCCCGAAATCATGAACCAGATCATGATCGAAACATTGCGGCCGACAATTGACGGAATGCGGAAGGAGGGTGAGATCCTTCAAACGCATTTTACCGCTTTCATTTAAACAACTTTTCAAGGCTTTCCCTTCGTGGGCATGCTCTTCACAGGCTTCATGTTAACGTCAACGGGACCCAAGGTCCTAGAATATAATGTCAGGTTTGGGGATCCAGAAACTGAGGCACTCATGCTTCTACTACACAAAGATACAGACCTTGCTGCGGTGTTACTTGTAAAGCTCTCACCTTCCCGGCTTGATGTTGCTTATGCGCGTTAGGCCTGCGCGGAACATCGTTTGGATTCTGTGTCCATATCCATACGTCCTGGTTTTGCGGTCTCGGTGATACTTGCCTCGCAAGGATATCCAGGCAGCTACCCCAAAGGCAAGGAAATTCAAATCCAAGACGTTCCGTCTGGTTAGTGTTTTTGTTTGCTTCTACACCTAACGCCTCCTTACTCTCATCAGGCGTCGTCGTTTTCCATGCTGGAACTGCAAGTAAAAACGACGTGATCTTAACTGCAGGTGGACGCGTTATTGCTGTTTCTGCCTTTGCATCATCGATACAAGATGCCGTGGATCTTGTCTACAAAGGTGTCGATAGAATATCGTTCGAAGGCAAGACTCTCCGGCGCGATATCGCACATAGGTATCCTCATCTCTCAAGTGTTCCTTTCGATATCGACTCATATGCTCAGAGCTCTGAAATCAGCTGAACAGACGCCAGGGGGCTTGACATATGCGCAAGCGGGTGTTTCCGTCGATGCAGGAAACGCCTTAGTAGATGCTATCAAGCCTTACGTCCGTGCTACACGAAGAACTGGCGCCGATGCTGAAATCGGCGGTTTTGGGGGAATATTCGATCTCAAAGCCACAGGTTATACGGATCCTATACTCGTTAGTGGAACCGATGGTGTGGGTACGAAATTACGCGTCGCTGTAGATGTCGGAGTGCATGACCTTGTCGGTAGGCTTCTTCGTTTCTTGTACGTTTTCATGGAGTAATCGTTACTCTCCAGGCATCGATCTCGTTGCAATGTCAGTCAATGATTTGCTCGTGCAAGGCGCCGAGCCCCTCTATTTCCTCGACTACTTCGGTTGCAGTCGATTGGATGTCGATATCGCTACACAGGTGGTCAAAGGTATAGCAGAAGGCTGTCGTCAAGCTAACTGTGCTCTCATTGGTGGCGAAACCGCAGAAATGCCTGGAATGTATCAAGAGGGTACGTCCATCGCTACTCGGTGACACCTTCAAGCTTCTCACCTGCAGTCGATACAGGTGACTACGATCTCGCTGGCTTCGCAGTAGGCGCCGTCGAACGACACCTGATCCTTCCTCAACAAGATATCGCAGCAGGAGATATCCTTCTTGGGGTTTCATCCTCGGGTCCACATTCCAATGGATTCTCTCTGATACGTAAAATCGTCTCTGTGTCCGGCCTCGAATACTCGTCACCTTGTCCTTGGGACTCAACGACTACTCTCGGACGCGCGCTTCTCGAACCAACACGCATTTACATAAAGCAACTCCTCCCCGCTGCCCAAGCTGGTTTGATTAAAGGCATGTCCCATATCACCGGCGGAGGCTTCCTAGAAAATATTCCGCGAGTGTTACCCAAGACGCTTGGCTGTTATGTTGACGCCTCCAAGTGGGATCTTCCGCCTGTGTTTCGGTTCCTCATGGCGCACGGCAAAGTGGCGCCCCTCGAAATGGCTCGGACCTTCAACAACGGAATTGGGATGGTGCTTATAGTTGACCCCAAAAATCTGGCCTTGGCCGTCCAGAGCCTCACGGGCTCGGCCCAGGTGTATGAAATTGGCGAGGTGACAACCTCTCCCGGAGTTGAGATGAGGAATCTACAAGTATGGTCATAATAATGTGAGCACTCAGTTACAGCAGTAAGACAACATAACGACAGATGAGATAGTCATGGGTCAAAACGAGCGGAAAGTTCAAAGAAAAAGCGACTAGGCAAACGATGTAAGTATGTGTAGTGATGATATAGATATAGATATGATGAGACGACGAGCAAACACCCAAAGGCAGCAAATAGAGCAAGATACTATATATCTACACAAGACAAGAGGGATAACTGCAAGACGGAGGAAAGATGCGTATGATGAGATAGATGTGTGGGTCGATGCGTGAAAAGGTGTGAATAGATCAGTGACGAGGATGAATGCAGAGAAATAAAATCGATGAACAACTTTGAACCAACAACCCAAGAATGTCAGATTACGCAGAAAATAAAGAAGGCTTGCTGGCGCAAGCATCCGTCGACGAGTGATCTAAATTAACCCCAGGTCGATGGTTTTAGGCCGAAACTTGAACCTCCTTGATCGCCTCCGGAGCGGCTACGGCTGCGAAGGAAATCGGGAGTTTTGCAGACTGAGGAAGTGCTGGCGACGAGTCTACTACCTCGTCCTGTTCCATCAAGTGTGAGAAAACGTTCCATTTAGGTCGGTGCCTCGTACCTTGGCGGGCCGCGCGTCTGGGGAGACATTACGGACGGAACCCTCTGTACTTTCACCGGGTCGGAAAGGTGGTGGAGCCTGAAGAACCTGAGCAGCTGTTGGTGCCCCTCCATTTAAGGCTGACACCGAGCCATTGCTCACGCTTCGGTTCGGCGGGGTAGTACATCCTGCTAACACTGGAAATTCGTCCGCATTAGGGACTCGCTGTTTGATTGTTTGCGAGGCACGTTTGTTTTGAAAACCGTTAGAGCCATTCCTGTAACCTTGAGAGTATTTTGACCGGTTTCCGTCGCCTACGTCGCCATTCTGGTACCGGGGCGCCTGTTCCTATAAGACACGGTTGACTTATTTAAAAAGGTAGGCTTACATCTCTGATTGTCATCGCGGCCATTGTTTCGTCGATATTCCCGTATCCATTCGTACCGTGGCTGCCTCGAGAGCGAGGGCCACCACCTCGGGGACCGTTATAGTATGAACCGGGGGCAGGCGCACCCTCCGTCAGTACATGGGGGAAACGGCAATCATCACTAAGAAAATATTAGACACGTATTATATATTCTGGAAGATACTAACCCGTTTTTACATCGCCCAGCTGGGAAGAAAAGACAAGGAGGTTTACGATTAACGAATGAACCCCTACTAGTTCGTGCACTTGCACGCCGCTGATGACCATTTTCCCGGAAGCCATTAGGTATGAAGCCGTCAGACTGAGGATTAAGCGAGGGAGGCTTGGTCGGGCCGTTGACCTCGGAGTAGGTTACAGGGATGGGAGGCTGGGTAGAATAGTAAGCACCATTAGGCGGCGCAGGAAATAGCTGCGGAGCAGAGGGTAGGGCTGGATAATTGGCTGAAGGTGATTGAGGTTGGGGGGGTGCCGAATGCTGAAGAGGAGGCAGAGGAGGAATTGACATCGGAACTGGGACCTGGCCCGGGTGTGGGTAGGCCGTTGGAGACATCATGGGAGACATGGGACCATACGGCAGTGGAAGCGGATGGCCGTTTGGACTGAACTGGGTAGGCACGGGCCCCATTGAAGGGGACCGACCATGGTTCATAGGTGGAGGAGAAGCGAGTGTCTGGACGGGTACACCGTTAGGTTGCGGGAACGAGGGTTGCGGAACTGGATAATAACTTGGCGAGTACGACTGTGGCACCATATTTGGGTCGTAAGGAGCCGGATACGGCTGTGGCGGCATGGGTCCCTGGTAATACGCGCCTTGCTGAGGCGGATGCAAAAACATACACGATGCACCGTATCGGCAGGCCGGGAAATAGCGACAAGGAATAAATCTCGCGATCTCTGGAGGAGGTAAATGACCGGGTCCGCCCGGTAGGCCTTCGACAGATGGCTGGGTTGGGGGAGGTGGCGGGTAGTACACACCACCCTCGAGCGGAGGCTGAGCCGAGTTCATAGGATTGTAGTACGAGTACGTGGCACTGTAGTACGCGGCTTTTGCTTGTTCATCGGCAGAGACGTCGTAGCCGTTTTCGTAGTTTGCTGGCTGTCTGCTCTGCGCAACAGTCAATAATTCAATTATCGCAGGATCCGATGTAAGCTGCAATGGCGCGCCATGGCTGCATGCATGGTTGGGATCGGCGCCTAGCAAAGCGGGGAAAATGAGCGGTCCGTACGGAAACATGACTCGGCCAAAGTACCTCTGTCAAGGAGCGCCGAGACCACTTGGACGTGGCCATTTCTAACCGCTTCGATGAGCGGAGTTGCACCGGTATGGTCTTGAAAAAAGATTAAAATCGCGAAATGTCTACCAGTAATAACGTACCTTTTACTTCGATATCTAGAGACGTGGCATTGGCGAGTAGGTCGTTCACGTCGTCGAGGCGGCCTTCAGAGCAGGCTTTCCAGAGATTGGAGACCATGGAGAATAAGGAACGGAACGGCGAGCAGGACGAGGAGAACGACGAGTAAGAGTTGTCGGTCGAGGTTATGGCAAGAGCGAACGGAAAAAAATCACCTGCACGTGGAACAGCCGATCGAAGGGATCTAATCCTGCTTCAGGAACATGACACAGCGCTCGGCCGCGAGTGGGCCAGCCTCAATTGAGCAATCATGTTTATTAAAAGTTGGAACCAATGTTCGGAACGCTCAACTTGGCTGTTGACCGCATCTAAACCTCTCAGCAACCTAATATCCGCGCATACATTCCATCTAACATTGTGTGCCGAGGACTGATTGGCAGTGATCTCTGCCGATAATTATATCGCTCATCGTAAGCGATGATGTGTCTACGCGCTGATTCATCCAGAAGTTACTCGAGGTCCTCATTCTAATCCTAGTTTCTCGAGCAAATGCCGAGCAGGACCTCCGGCCGTGGGCGGAAGTTCCAATTCACGCGACGGTGGTAATTCCATCAACTCCCGAACTGCCAACTGGATATCTTTACCTGTGCAACAGTGAATGATTGTTACTCGAATCAAGAAAATACGTTACCCTCATGAAGGACTGCATACATCTGTGTGCAGATGGGTGCGGGAATTCCCAAGGAATCAATGATCACTTTAGCGCCCTTGGTTGTTGAAACACCCTCCGCAACACTACCGAGTGTATCAAGGATGGTGCCCAACGACTCGCCCTTTCCGAGACGATATCCAACCGTGTAGTTTCGACTGTTTGATGAACTACACGTCAAAAAGAGATCCCCAACGCCAGCCAACCCCAAAAAAGTCAAAGGGGAAGCGCCAAAGGCTGTCCCAATGCAAGTCATCTCCGCTAAACCCCGGGTGATCATCACTATGGGGGAGAAACGCGTAAATCACTGGGCACTTCAATTAGCTGGATCACCGACTAGCTCTCGTGTTATTCTGGAATCCCAATCCGTCTGCAGCTCCGGCGGCGATAGCATAGACGTTCTTCAGAGCGCCGGACAGTTCAATGCCAATGGGATCGCTTCCAGTATAGCTGTTAAACACTAGTCAGTCATGAATCACAAGCGCGCACAGTTGTCATCTCACCAACGGAAATGCGGTTGGTGAAAGAGCGAGGACGCTTTATCAGCCTCTGCTTCAGTAAACGAGGCGACAGACACGGAGGTTCTGAGATGCGAACCTGATTAGCTGGCGAATCAATAGACTGAAGAGACCTACGGTTGACGCAGAATAATCTCAGACGCGAAAGAAGGCCCGCTCTGACAATGATGGAAGAGTTTGGCGTAATCAACTACGGCGCACAACTTGAGTACTCACGACAAAGGTAGCTCGTAGAGCTACTTCTCGACCGCACGTGTCTGCGATGATCTCCAACGTCAAGGCATGCGTTTCTATCTCAATGCCTAGATACAATTGGCGTTAGGACGTACTAAAGAAGCAGAAGCAAATCGAAGTTACCTTTATTTACAAAAACCAGCAAAGGGAGGTTGTGAGGGTCCAGCCTCGGTTGAAGTTGCGTCAGAGTTGCTCTAAGGAACTGCGTCGGTATCGCAAACAGCAACACGTCCATCTTGTCGATGAGCTCTTTATTGGGGGGTTCTGGGCCCACAGCCGTGATGTTCTCGGAGAACTGGTGATCCTTGAGATAAAAGAGATTCTTGTGGTGCTTGTTGAAGTGCTGAACCAGTTTCTCTTCGCGAGCCCAAAGGTACTACGCGACACATTTGGATGCAATCGCGTACGCAGTCTTTACGGACTCACGACTTGGTGCCCACTGTCGCCAAGATGGTCTGCTAAGCAAGAGCCAAAGTTTCCGGCGCCAAGGATAAGAACCTGTTGTAAGAGGAGATGAACAGGAATTGACGCTCGATAGAAGGATGTGGCGTCACCTTGGAGTTCTGGTCTGGTTGGGGTTTCGACATTGTGGATCTAAAATTTGGGGAGAGAAAGATAGGGCGTCGGAAGGAACAAAGGGGACCTCGGAAGGCCTTATATACAGATTTGAATGGTGGCCGTAGGAGTAAGAGCATACGCAGATCCAGGGAGGAAGCCGTCCCAAATTTAGCCCAAAAAGGCTAGGTCAATCACGTGCCGTAGTACCTTCCCTCCTCCCACCACAGCCCTGCTGTTTCCGCCGAGATATGCCTGTCCAAGACCGCACTAATGAATTTCGGTCGTGTGTCGAATCCATAAGGAGCAGGTCTTCATTGCCGTCTCGCAGAGAAGAGTCCAAACAACGCCTTCTCAATGATCCTACTCGGCCAACAGGAAGTAAAAGCGAATTTTCGCGTATGGCTTCCGCCATCGGCAAAGACATTAGCAGCACAACAATCAAGCTTGGGAAACTGGCGCAATGTACGTTCATTTTGCGCTAAACACTCTGAACACGTCGGCTCACACCATTGCAGTGGCCAAGCGAAAAACACTCTTCGACGACAGGCCCGTCGAAATCAGCGTAGGAGCTCATTTTATCAATATTCGCGTCTCTAATAGCCGGATATAGGAACTGACGTTCATCATAAAGCAAGACATTGCCAGTATCAACAAGCAGATTGCTCAACTGCAGGCCTATGTGAAGCAGCGGAACGCCCAGAATCACTCCGCGTCAGGAAAGCAGATAGACGAACACAATCACAATGTTGTTATGCTCCTCCAGAGCAAGCTTGCCAATACTAGTATGACCTTCAAGGATGTCTTGGAAGTACGGACACAGGTATGCAGCGCTTACCTTTGCGCGCCTCCCATCTGACGCCCGTCTTAGAACATGAAGGAGTCTAAGGACAGGACAGAGCAGTTCATGTACTCGACATCATCCGCCGCGACGCAACCTCCTTCAAGTTTGTAGTAACAAATTTCCCCAATTCAGTCTCTTGACACGTCAGTCTAGATTCCGTGCTATTCAATACGCAGCGCAGCGACCCTATGGGAGATGGCAGTGCTAGTCGTTTTGACCCGAAAGGCAAAGGACGTGCTCCGCAGAACGGAGACCTTCTCGCGATGAACCTGGACGCTGCAGAGGAAGGACAAATGATGCACAGCAACTCGTTCCAGCAGATGGAGTTGATCGAACAACAAGTCCGTTATCTTGATCCCTTTCTCTCCGGTTAATGCTCATTGTCATGCAGGACAGCTATATTCAAAGTCGTTCCACGGCAATAGAATCTATAGAATCTACGATAGCGGAACTTGGCCAGATATTCACTCAATTGGCTAACATGGTCGCAGAGCAGAGGGAAACCGTTCAACGAATTGATGCGGACACTATGGATATTGCCTCAAACGTCAGCGGTGCTCAACGGGAGTTACTCAAATATTATGCGAGCATTTCCAGCAACAGGTGGCTTATGCTCAAAGTGTTTGGCGTGTTGATTGTCTTCGTGCGTGTTCCGTTTCTCTTTCGCATGTTAGTTGGCTGAGACTGCTGCAGTTCCTCGTGTTCATTCTGGTATCTTAACAGCGCAGGTAGTAGGGCAGGTTCCCATTTCCTGGACATTATAATTATGCTGCTATATGCATCTATATATGGCTAGAAGATTGCACGTATAATTGGATACCTAACCCAAGGGAAAGAATCACATATGTTAACCAACAGGTATCGAGTTGACGCCCGTGCCCCAAGCCTTCGAAGAACCGTTCTTGGATCCCCGAACCTTGGTGTGCCTCTTTCCTCCTCTATGTGTCGGTTCGTCGTCCATGTTGTCCGCAATTGCCCACGTTTTCTTGTTCTGAGGAGCTTGGTCCATACCTGAAGTGGCAGAATATCGCTGGGGTTGAATAGTGGTTGAAACCAGACCACCCTCCTTCGCTTCCTTCTCCATCTTTTCTTGCTATTTCCACCACGATATGAAAAAGGACGCGTTTGAAAGAGGTACGAAACATACCCGTTGGCCGTGTAGACTCTTATTCCGCTCCTTTACTTTCTGTATTCGTGCATCGCTCTTACCGCCACCGCCTGCCGTAAGCTCGACGTTAATCATGCGGCCGTCCAATTGAGAATGATGCAACTTGAGGGCTTGTTGTAATGCATTTCGATGTGTGAATTCGAGGAAAGCACATCCTTTTGACTTAACGGCGGGCTTGCCGGGTGTTACTTTTGGTGTAAGCAATCGTACCGTTGGTGGTGGATCTGAAGATTGATAGTTAAGCGGTAGTTGAGGATACGAATGCTGTTACGAACCGCAAGCCGCAAAGTGTGCTTTTATTGAATCCAGTGATGTCGAATACTTGAGATTTCCTGCAATATTTGAGCAGAGAACTTGCGAGAGAGAGAAAAAGAATACTCACCCACAAAAAGAATGAATCGCTGCTTGCCCGTCTCCTTGTCCGTTTTCTTCTTTTTCTTCGGAGCTGCCTCTACCTGTTGGGCATCGTCCACCACATCGTCGTCCCCGACGCCGCGCTTGCGCTTCTTATCAGCCCGTACCGGCGCAACATCGCCTGAAACCTGCGCTTTCGCCTTTCCCTTTGCGCCCTTTTCCGTGTATTTGGCATCCTTGCCTTCACCCATCGCCGCACCTTCCACCTTATCACCCGCGTCATCAGCGTCGTCCTGGACCTCCAGGACAGGAACATCGTTAGCCGCCACGCTATCCGAAGCATGTGCATGTTTGCCCGACTTTTTCTGCCGGAACGCAACGGCCTTTCGCTGCTTTTTAGTTAGCTTTTTGTCCGCAGCTTGGTGGGTCTCCTCAAAGTCATTGGCTTCTTGAAACGACATCGTACGACCAGGGGGAGCGTTGACTGCGCTGATCAAGGGGTCGGTTATTGGTTTTTGGCAAGAAGAGTGAGTTTCCGGATTTGGGTACAACGCGCAAGGCTCCGCTAGCACGTTTTGTCGTTAAAAGATTGGAGTTGGAACTCATTTGAAAGGATAGCATTGACAAAGGTACGACAGACGGAAAAAGAAAATACATGTATACTATGTGACTATAGACCTGGAGATTTCACATTGGGTGGTTCCAACGGGAAGGTCAGTTCTGGATAATCATCCCACTGGGTGTCCGAGTCCAAAAACCGCCGTAATCGTGCAACCTGCGACGACAGGTACATAATGATAATCTGCATCTGCACATCGGGCAAACGAAGACGAAGTATTTCCGCGCAAGTCTTCAGCGCTTGCGTTCTAGTGCTAACGAACATGTTTCCTTGGAATCCAAGCGTCTTCAAGGCATCGATGAGTTCCCCGAACTCAGAGCACCAAGCTAAAACACCAAGCTGTGCATTCACATCAGAATAAGGTTCACGTAAATTCGAACGAGTGAAGACGAACCTGTCCATACTGCTTGTAGCGCGCGTATAACACGTTCGGAGCAGCGCTGAGCGCGAATTCGAACGATTCGTTCTGTATAATGACGTCTTCATTTGGTACATAGGGCGAGGAAACTTGTTCAGGTGGCTATCTTTTCATTAGAGAAGAACGGGAAATTCAAGGGTGCACATACCGGAGGTTCCTGCCTTGGAGGTGGTTCTGTGAAAAACTTGTAGTTGGAGTAATCCGTGCCGCCACCAAAATCGACAACGTCTCCCTGTTTCCCAAAGAGGTCCATGTTCGTTAAATGAATGCCGGCGTTGGCAAAGATAGCTTCGATAGCTGCGGTGACAAGCTCTGGTGGAAATGTATTGATGTGTGGAGGCTCTTTGGATGGAATGAAGTGCTCCCGATCGGCCGAAGGGATGTGATGGACCGATGATTGTGGGGTAAGGGTGGAGTGTACGTGGGCTTGCAACGAGATGCGAGAGAGGCAAAACGCAGATGAAGTATATGGTATCGGGATGGCAGTGGTGGCGTTAAATGAAACGGATACGGAAGATCCGGTAGGCTTAAATAACAAGGTCTTCGAAGTATCCTGAAAACGCGGTTAGTCATCTGATAAAACATGAGGAAAACATGCGTACCGTGAAGGGTGAAAGGTCTGCCTCAGCGTCCTCCTGGACGGAAAGTGTACGAGACGAGCGACTTGAGAGAGAGTTGGACGAAGATCTTCGTGATACTGAAGGTGATGCTAGCTTCGAGTTCTTGTACGATTCAAGATGGGTCAGCCAATCTCCAACGTCAAGCGGGGAGAGTGGAGGTGAATCTTGGGAAAACTCGGATATAAAGATACGTGGTGGAATGGGCAACGGAAGTGGGGATGCTGGAGCTGACTGTGTAGGCGCTGATGGAACTTCTAGCGCGCTAGTACCAGACGATGCTGTATCGATGCGGACGTTCCGACTGAGCCAAGATGGTGATGGGGGAATGAAGGATGTTCTCGTGGATGGAGCTAACAAGTCAGCGTCGCAAGGGTATGGGGAAGCGGTGAGTTGAGCTGGATCGACAAAATTATAAGTCAACACTGGGACCTCTGGGGATAGCGGCTCTGAAGTAACAGGTGGAACCGCTGGTAAAGGCTTCTGGATTACAGCAGATAATTCGTACAGCGGGGGAAGAGAAGGATCAAGTTGTCTACGCTTCTCCTTCTTTGATATCGCCCGCTTCGCAAATGTCTTGAGGCGATCGACGGAGAATTTGGGTCGTTTAGGTGAGGTCGGCGACGGTACGTCCTGGCGAGTGGAGAGCAAGCTCGTATGGGTCGTGTCAGAAACGGGAGAGGTAGCTGAAAATGGGCCTGTTGTGTATGCTGCAGCGATGGGTGTGGGAATGTGGGTAGGAGGGGCCGGGAATGAGTCTAGAATGCGATCTGTATCGTCGACCGCTGGCTTGGAAGGTGCCTTTCGAATGCTGCTCGCTCTACGAGCAATCAAGGAAACCCTGGAATAGTTTCTCAGACGACCAAGCACGCCGTTGGTGGTGGTGATGGTCGATACCCTTTCAAGAGGGGGAGGTGGACTGTCGAGGCTAATTGGAAGGTCGCTGCGATTAACGACACAGAATTCGTCGTCGTCGGCACCGTCAACAGCTGATATCTGCTGTATACGATACGGCGAGCTTGACGACCTGGCGCGGCTGGAGCGGTGCAGAGAGCCTCGAAGGCTGCGCGCAAAGCTCGGAACGGAAGGAAGAGCGGGAGACGTCGGACCTGTCAAGTGCTTACCGAGGCACTTGTGAAGATTCGACTGGAACTCGACTTGCTTTTGTACAACTCAAGCTCATGTAAAACACGCCCTGTTCACCTCGAAGGCCGTTATTGGTCTCCGCGGGAGCAAATTTGACCTCGTTGCAGCTGCCGGTGATCAGGGAAGACGGATATTTACACCCTTTAACGCTCAAAGTACATACAAGAGAATCCTATAAGACTATGCATACATCTCATTCTTCAAAATCAATCAGGGGAGCGCGCGTATCAGCGCCCCTACCCCGCATTTTGTCCCACAGCAAACGAAGGTTTATCGTCCCCCAATCCAACGTGTTCACACCGTTGAACGCCATGCCCACTGCAATGAGTCCAAAGAAAAGACTGGCAGCGATGGCGTTACCCCCCGCACCGTAGACTGTTCTCCGTTCATTAAACGGGAACTCCACTCCGATTCCTCGAGTCCATGACCCTTCGCCAATCTGCATCGGCTCAGAATCCTGCCCTTTGCCCGCGACGCCACTCAGACCGCTTGTACCCCCGTCGCACCATAACACAGTGCTATCCAGCTCCAGTGCACGCTGTTTAGCCTCTTCCCACATTACTTGCGCCACTGACCGATCCCAAGTTTTGGCCGGAGCAAGGATAAGCGCGGGCTTGGTATGCAGCTGCGCGAACGTGTTCGGCATGGCAAAGTCCAGACATATGGATGTTGTGATTGGGATCGGTCTTTGCTCCTTCTTGCTTATCTGCAGGTCGTATGTGAAGACTTCGGGGGGTTCGCTGGAGTGGATCATGCCGTATGACTCTGCAACTGTGAACGGTAGGTCATTCCAGCGCGCGGAGGGAGATCACTTACTTGGAACCAAATTTCGCTTGTAGTACATAAGGTGGGGTTCCGTCGACGATCTGGATATTAGCGCCAGCCCATTCCGATGGAGCAGTTTCTTTCCTGTAGGATCGGAAGGGTCACTCGAAGTGTCCGAATACGAGACGCCCATGATAGCCTTAGAGTTATTCTTCAGTAACTCTATGACATTGGAGAAAGCAGCATTGCGAGCTGCTTCGCTCTCAAAAGTGACTGCACCCTCCGGCCACAATAACACATCTGCGATATTCCAAAATTGGCTGCTTTCGCGAAGGTAATCCTGATATTAAAGTCCCGATGTGCCTGGCGGGGAGGTAAGATACACGCCACGCGTAAAGCTGTTGTATCAGGCGATTCAAGCGGAAGGCGTGCATCGCGGAGAACGAAGGAGGGAACTGTCATTGCTAACAACATCAAGGCCAGCTGCGGGACGGCACCGATCCCACGATGAGACTGGGATTGCGCATTTTTCACAGAATCAGACAGCAAGGGCGTTTCTTCGTCTTCTTCAGCTTGAGTGGGCCCCATCAGCCAGAGGCCAGCAACCTCAGATATCACCACAGCCCAAGCCGCAGCTACCCAATCATACAAAGTCGGACCCGTGAATGGTATCAGCCATTCATATCCCATGGGATCGACGACAGGCGCCCACGAGGAAAGACGTCCGATTGGACTGATCAACGACACGAAATACCACGCGTAAGCCCAGAGCGCTGGGAACAAGACAACCTGCGACCAGCCTGAAGCAATGCGGGATCTCACCCAGGTGTGAAGTAGAAGAACTCCAACTGTGATACCAGATGTCACCGTGGAGGCTAGAAGGAGTATCGCGATGGAACTTGCAGGGTTCGAGAGAGCATGCCAGGCAGGTACAGCCCAGTCAATGGTCTTCGATAGGGCCAGAGAGAGCCCCAAGGCAAACGCGTGCCAGGATGTGTGACGCCGATGGAGGAGAAGAGGCCCGTAAACGAGCAATGTGGCGAGATGAACCGCAACGGGAAGCAAGGTACCTGCGGAAATAGCTGCAAGGCCCGTCCCAAAAGCCGCCGCGTTAGCTATGGTATGGGGCTGTTTGTGTAGGATGGTGTGGCGTCCGGACATGCTACCGATCGAGCACAGAGGCTGTCTACCCTGGGAAATGGTGATTTAGAGTGCGTACTACGATGTATTCGGATGTGTTGGTCGGGTAGCAATATCCGCGCCTCTGCTAGGTCCGTGTACGTGGCCGTCGCAGAAGAAGGACAGGGATCAGAAGCCAAACAGACCAAATTTATATACGTTAATCGTGTGTACTTGTACCCTCTGAAACTAACTAAGACTTTTCAATCTCTGAGTTTCGTTCAGGACACCTCGTTGTGATTCTGATTCACGAACTAGGGCGTGATAGAGCCTTCAACGGAAGGATAGTTCAATTGCGCACCCCAGATTGTTCGGCCGTAGGCAGGCAACTTCCGGCTCTTCGGAAAATGGATGCAACCACTGATCCCACGAACCTAATAATCCCACCAGCTTACTTATCGCTCTACCACCATGTCGCTTAAAGACTGGAGACTTCTTATCGCAGAAAAACGCGCCAAACAGCTCGCGTCTATTCCCAAGGAATGGCTCCTCACACCTGAAGAGCTCCCACCAAAGGAGGTCCTCGATGTCACTACTTTCCCGATACCTGCGGCCGCCTATCTGCTAAGGAGATTGAAATCACAAACTCCTCTGTTGAAGTACTCTTGCAAAAACTTGCCGCCGCTGAATGGAGCGCTGTGGAAGTTACTACTGCGTTCTATAAACGGGCAACCATCGCTCATCAGCTTGTCAGTTAATTCAATCACCTACTTTAGGTTTTGCACGCTGACTGGAATGGCAAGGTCAACTGTCTGACTGAAATTTTTGTTGAGCGCGCTCTTGCGCGTGCCAAAGAGGTGGACGACTACCTTCGAACGAATGGGAAGCCTATCGGACCTTTACACGGTTTACCAATCTCTTTGAAAGATCAGATTAATCTCCGCGGTATCGAAGCTACGATGGGCAAGTGAATTTACGCCTCTCTGTCCTCTAAGCTGAGCTTGCCTGCTAGGCTACGTCTCGTGGATAAACATCTTTGCTGAAAGGGACTCGGTTCTTGTGACGACTCTTGAGTCATTGGGAGCTATTCCGTTCGTGAAGACGAATGTTCCGCAGACGTTGATGGTAAGCCCAAGCGTCTCAATGTGAAGGCAGTCTTCTGATGTTTTCTTAGTGGGGAGAAACCTTCAACAATGTATTTGGCAGAACGACCAATCCACACAACAGGAGTTTGACTTCCGGAGGTTCTTCCGGTGGGGAAGGGGCACTTATCGGTAGGTTTTCCATGTCGTTGGCGGTCATCTTCGAAATGCTGAATTCCTGCGTTCTCAGCTCTGAAAGGAAGTCCTATGGGTTGGTTTATTTACCTGTGCTGGCTTGCCGCTACTGACTTGTCTTTATGCAGGCGTAGGCTCTGATATCGGAGGGTACGTGGTGGCGTATCTAAATTGAACATATACTTACCACTGTCCTTCATAGATCAATCAGAATACCGGCTGGTTTCTGTGGCCTATACGGATTACGACCTTCAACAGGTCGCGTACCTTACACAGGAAGCGTCAACTCACTGGAAGGACAAGACTCCATTGCATCCGTTTTAGGTCCTCTGAGCAACAGCCTGAGTGCTATTCATACGTTCATGGAATCCGTTGTCCAAACACAACCCTGGAAGAGGATCCTCTGACGGTTCCCAAACCTTGGAGCGACGAGGAATATAGGCTCATCAACCACGGAGGCGGCAAGAAACTTTGCTTTGGTATAATGTGGGACGACGGTGTCATTGTACCCCACCCACCAATCATTCGCGGCTTGGAGATTGTAAAGCAAGCTTTACTTAAAGCGGGACATTCAGGTGATTCCTTATTGCATGAAGACCTATATAATATCAACACCTCGTTCAGTCGTTGATTGGAAGCCAATCAAGCATTTAGAACTCGTCAATACCGCCGTATGTCCTCATTATCCAGTCTCCAATGTACAAAGACCTGACCTCGTTGCTTTAGAGAAAGATCTGGTACGCAGGCGACATGGAAGATTACGAAACAGTAACGAAGATATCGGGAGAGCCCATCGTTGGAAGCATGTTACCCAGTACTCTCGATCCAGAAGGTTTCAACCTCGGAGAACGCTACTTGGGAGAAGGAATCTCTGCCTATCAAATCTGGCAGGTTCAAAAAGAGCGCCAGCGACTGCGATACCAGTATCTCGAGCATTGGGAAAAGACGGCCGAGGTCACTGGTACCGGGAGACCCGTCGATGCGATCATCTGTGCTGTGGCGCCGTATACTGCACCACCTCACGGTCATAACAAGTATATTTCTTGTACCGACGTCTATTTTTCTTCTGACCTCAGAAAATTTCAGGATCACCCAGTACACTACTGTCTGGAACGCTCTTGACTATACCGCTCTCGTTGTCCCGATCACAACAGCAGACAAAGCCTTGGATATCAAGAAACCACCCCACGAGTTCCTTAACCTGACTGATGAGGATAACTATAAATCTTGTGCGTGTTACCGCTGAATTGCTTGTTCTAACACTGATCCGCACTCCGAGTGAAGATGAACCTGAAACTTTCCATGGTGCACCTATCGCTTTGCAAGTAGTCGGACGAACACTGGAGGAAGAAGCAATTATTGGAATGGGAGAGGTCGTGGACACGGCGGTACATTCATACATGAATAATAACTAAGTGAAAGCGCGCATAAATGATACAGGTATACTAGTCGAGGTGTTGTACAAGTAGGGTGATGAATCCGATGCAAAACGAACAAAGCAAGACAATGCAATGAAAATGCCAGTGGTAACCAAGCTCAGGAATGGTATGCAATTAATGTCGAGAAAGTCAAGCTATGGTGAGCCCGCCGACAGCCTCTCCCGCGCCTTCAACTTCTCTCTGATCGCGATCGTCCCGCCTTGCCCGCATAAGGGGGCGCAATATGGGACTTGCTAGACCCATGGAAGCCCTAAGAGTCGGACTTGAAGTGATATTCATTTGTCGAGGGATACCGGCCATGGTAGGAGAAGATGCGGCAGAGCTGATCGCGGAGGATGGTATTGACACAGGGATAGCGATAGGCAATCTACCACGAGGCGACCCCATGTTCGAATGCGAATCGCGCAAATGAGATATTGAAGGTGAGACAGCCCGACGTTTGGTCGGGTATGGATCAAATCGATCGTCAACTAAATGTTTGCAGTCAGCGATCTGACGGGGCGAAGGAGACAAGGGAGACGTTACGTTTTCGTTTCGCCGAACGAACAGCGCTCGTTGGTGGTGGCGTGGAGCGCCACAAGCTCATAGACGACGAAACCGATCTCGGCGAACAAGGAGGCTATAGAGCACAAAATGTATCAGCATTGGCAACGTGTTGCTGATTCCTGGACTTACTAGAATATCAACATCCATTTGGCAAGGGCTGCCTGCGAGTGACATGGGTATGTCCTCTCCGCTTGGAACCCTCCTCGGATTGGTGATATTGATAGGTTGGGTGCTACCTGAAGACTCGAATAAGGCGTCATCTTCATCGTCGCTGGGAGTGTCGTCTCGGGAAAAGTAGTCCTCGTGTACAGCTTCCTCTGGATAACGACCGCGGTCGGAGACGGAGCGAGGAGTGTGAGGTTGATTGTTTTCTGAGGCCAGCAGTCGTTGAAACGCAGCTTCAGACTTGACCTCATTCTCTACTGGGCGAGTCTCTTCCGCCAGTAGGTTGAGAATGCGAGGTTGTTTGACCTGATCCTTGTTATGAGACCCTGCAAAATCAAGTGACTGCGGTACTTACGGGAAAGGACAGGCGTCTTTTGGGGTAGGAACGCGAGTCTTGGGCATCGACCGCCGCCGCCGTCGATCGACGAGGGGGAGACCGGTAAGCTCTAGCCACCTTGGATTCCTGAGGAGTGTCTTCCTCAGTACTCATAGCCGGAGTAGAGGAGCCAGAACTGGATGACGACGCGCTCTCTACCATGAGAGATCCAACGCTGCCTGAACGCTCGCTGGATGTGCCGGACAATGGACGTGCTAATTTAGGTGAAGGCTGGAGAGTAAATGATGTTTGGAGAGGGCTTGCTAGCCGTGTTTCGGTGAGATACGCCTTTGGCGCGAGGATACTTGGTCGGCGCAGTCTAGTGTAGACAAGGGCCGTGTCGTCCATTGTGAAGGACGGCGTCGATGCCACACTGTAGGCGGGTAGTGCAAAGTCGGTTGTAGACGCTGGTAACGGCGCTCGAGTGTTATCTTTGGGCATTGCTCACAACGACGAGCAGCAATTGCATGTAACAGGCTATCCGGGAGGCGACGATGGTGGTTGCGGTGAGAAAGACGTCTGCGCACGGTCCATCAAGTATCATGTCAGGTGACTCATCTACTGTTTTTTCAGATTCAATCAGCGCCATCTTCACAAAATGGCTAAGCGTTCGGCAACTGAGGTTGTAACCAGCAATGGCCAACCCTTTTTGAAAGCATCAGGCAGCGGCCTAAAGCGCGAGCTGGCAGTTAATGATGAGATGGGCGAATTCGAGGACGCCTGGGAGGACGAGATCGAGAGCGACGAAGATGTCGTGGACGGTGGTGAAAAGGACGACGATGAGAATGGTGGGTAAATCTGCTCATCCAAGGGCGAGTACTAATGTCTCGTACAGCAATGGATGTAGACGATGATGTCCTACCGGCAATTGAAGAATCAGAAGAGCAGCCCACAGCTCCAGATGCATTCATCCCCGGAACCCATACTCTAGGAAAAGACGAAATCCTAGAGGCTGATGACTCTGTATACTCATGCGACACTCTCTAAAAGTGACCTGGCCTTGCCTTTCATTCGATATACTACGCGACAATCTCGGAGACGAGAGACAAAAACTTCCCGCGACTGCATATCTCGTAACCGGGACGCAAGCGGACGCCATAAAAAATAACGAACTCTTGGTTTACAAAATGAGTTCTCTACATAAAACTCAAAAAGATGGTGGGTGCTTTACGATCGACATCTATCACCGTAAATTCACCGATTGCAGGTGATTCGGACTCGGACGATGAGGACGAAGACGACGACCAGAATCTAGATGAGGATCCAGTTCTCGAGTACCGTTCGATCCCTCATCCCGGCGGTGTTAATCGCATACGAGCACAACCACAATCTTCATCATTACCTCCCGTATCCCAGCCTTACCATGTTGCGACTTGGGCAGAGACAGGCAAGGTTCACATATGGGACATACGTCCCCTAATTGAATCTCTCGACGTACCGGGTTATTCCCTGGACAAGGAGAGATCCCATTCCCCGTTGTTCACCATCAACTCCCATGGCCGAGCGGAAGGCTTCGCCATGGATTGGGCAGCTTCCGGGCCATCTTCTTTGCGTCTTCTTACGGGAGATATCCACGCTAAAATATACCTCACAACTTCAACACCCTCTGGCTTCAACGCTCTTTCCCAACCCTTTCTCAGTCATACGTCCAGCGTCGAAGACATCCAATGGAGTCCCTCCGAGCCCACAGTATTTGCGTCCTGCTCCGCAGATCGCACAATACAGGTTTGGGATGTTCGAGCAAAAGGCCGGAAGAGTATAGCTGGCGTAGATGGCGCTCATGACAGCGACGTCAATGTAATTAGCTGGAATAGATCTAATCAATACCTTCTCCTCAGTGGTGGAGACGAAGGAGGCCTCAAAACATGGGATCTCCGCAATGTCAAGAAACGAGGGTCCGTTATTCAAAGTTCTCCTAGTCTATCTGTTGACTGCTTACATAGGTCTACGGGGCCCGACGATGCTCCCCTTGCATCGTTCAACTGGCATAATGGTCCCATTACATCGGTCGAATGGCATCCGACAGAAGACTCGATATTTGCAGCGTCCGGAGAAGATGACCAGGTAACGTTATGGGATCTGGGTGTCGAGCAAGACGAGGACGAGATGGGCATGAATACAACAGCAGAGAAAGACGTGCCTCCCCAACTCCTCTTCGTCCACCAAGGTCAACAGCACGTCAAGGAAGTGCATTGGCATCCCCAAATGCCCGGCACAGTGCTGAGTACTGCGTATGATGGATTCAATATTTTCAAGACCATATCCGTATAGACCTTGTCGTATAACACGAATACTTGATCTAATCGTGGCAGCTAACAGACCCTCTCGACTGATATTCTTCCGGAACAAAGCGAAACAAAAATACAACTGCTATCGAGAAGCTAATTTGACACCAACTTCTTCAACAATGTCTAACACCTGGCTGGTTTCATCGTCGAATTCAATGGCTTCGAGCGTTGCCCGTTTCTCTAGCGTCGCTTTGTGCTTCAATGCAGCTTCGTCGCGTGGCCCATTGAGATGCACATTGTGGTAACAGACGGCGAGCAGGTACTCCACATCCGCCGCCGCCCGATACATTTCTAACAGTTCAAAGTCCTCGTGAGCTCGATGAAGATAAGGAATAGCGTGTCGTAGAGCTTCCGCTGATGAGAGGTGAGTTGCGAAGCGCGTAAAACGTGTTGACACTTACGGGACTTGTTACACGATGCTATTATACCGCGCGCTAGAACAAAACATGCAAGAGCTCGTTGTTCCAAATCGTCCCCGTTTATGATCTGGAACCGTTTAGCTGATGTCCGTTTTATGCTAGGACAGAGCGCACCTGAGGTAGGATGTCATCAATAATTTTCCGAGATCGATTTGTCAGTCCGAATTCAATGCCCATGTCCGCAAGTAGAATAACGCTTGTTCGATATAGATTCAATCGCAGCAGGAATTCGGAATACCATAACGCAGTTAGAAGGGGCTGTAAGCTGCTAGTGGGTTGATCACAGTCCTACATTTACAAGTGTTAACAAGCACTCGAGAAACAGTTCTCAGGTACGTACCTTCATTCGTATGACTTCATGCAGAGCATCATCAATTTTGGAAAAATCGGGACTCTTCCCGTAGAGAGTATAGTGACGAAGTTTTAAATCACCAGGAGGTTTTCGAGCTTTGAGAGTGTCGAATAAACGATCTTGGCCGCTGGGACGGTAAACTTCGGTCGAAGACCTCAGACGCCACATACCGTCTTGTTGCTCTAAGAGCAAGAATATGCCATATTTCTTCCGCCCAGATGTTATAATCGGTAAGTGTCAGTCTGCGCCAGACGTTCGGTTCAAGGAGAGCCGCTAGTGCTTCCCTATATAGACCCTGCCGAGCTTGCTTCATAGTCATGCTTGATCAGTCGCTGTGTTTGACAACCAATCCCACAAACCTTGTACGCCTTATTCAAGATGGACGTCAACCGATTGTTATCCGAACTGCCCTGTTCAGTAAATGCAATGACGATACTTTCCTCGATGTCCGCAAGACGATCACATCCTGCGAGTCGAATTAGCGCCCAAAAAAGCGAAGCTCAAACCACGTACCTGCTGCATGCCAAACAACCGCTTGAACAGCATGTTGAGCCCATTGAAGAGATTCGTTGTCCGCGTCCGGATGTGTTTCAGTCCAACGATCATATAAACCCATCGCTTCTATGATCTTCACAAAAGACGCGCTTAGAGGTTGTTCCTGCGGATGGAAATTTTAAGAGATATGGAACTGAGTGCAAGGACGGGACATACATTCTCAATCTCCATGAGCTTCTTAACGTCAAACAGAATCTCAAGAGGATGAATATGAGGCTGGATCTCATTCAGAGGTGGTCGTCTCTCTGGATCAGGCAGACGATTGAGCATACTTTCTCGATGTCAGACACGAATTGAGTTTGGACGAACGTGATCTTACGTCGTGCAGTGCTGTAGAACAACCTTGTCCCCGGCATTCCGTGACACTTGCACGGCTTCGAGAAGAATCTGATTATGAATGAAAAGCTAGTAAAGCCAACACTGTTTGCTCACTTTTCTTGCCGCGTCATATTCGTTGCGAAGGTAATGCATCCTAACAAGATTCAGAAGTGCATTCTGGCGCAGCCCTCTGGACTGTGTGAGCTGATGTGCATTTGCCTTGGAGAACAACCTCACGAATCGTTGCCAGCATGAAAGCGCTGTTCGAAATATTTGCGGGCATGTTCCGTCGCGAGTATCTCCTCTCCAGTCGCATGAGCTCGTTGCCATCTAGGAAGGTAAGGTGAACCAGAGTAAGTAAGAAGATCGCGACATACATATCATATGAATCTGGTTTGGCCCAAGACGCGTTATCGCCCTCTGTTCTGAATGAAACACGATTCGCTGGTTTTGATCAGAAAGAAGGTACGACGATACGTGTCCAGCGCGCTCACATAGGCTCAAAGGGTCATCCACGATCTCTTTGTAGTCTTGTTGTAGACGTTCACCCTTACACCACGCATTGTAGTCCCGGGAGAGCTGCGAAATACCACCCCACGAAAGCTTTGCGTAGCTAAGAAAACATCGACGAAGGAAATAACCGAAGATTGAACGCCGATTCTGTCGCGCGCATTAGTCGCGATTAGACTGACAACAATGGACGTTTTACGATCGTCGATGGCTCCTACGCACAGGTTAGAGCGTTTCGTATAAGTGGAGATGAATACCGAATACATCATCGGGCTTATCCAGGAATAGTGGAGGAAGGGCTATTGACGAGATGAAGTGGCATAGTTGAGGATTACAAAAAGAATCTCACAACTGTGAATGTAGCCTCCGAGCTTCTCTGGAGAGTACAGGTCCAAATGCTGTAAGGAAAGTGAGATCCTGACACTCAGTAAGCTACAAGCGAGTCACCTTTGTTTTGAAGGCATTGATGAGTTTTTCTCCTTCTGGCGACTTGGGCCCCGTTGACATCTCTTTCATGATCTGTTTCCAAGGTTTAGGTTCCGCTACCTGTACTTGATCCAGATTGAAACGCGTAAAAAACTAGAGATAGAGTCCCAACCTCGGAGATCTCATTCAGCAGTAGACGGAGCATGTGCAACATGGATGACGGGGTATGGATTTTCGAGTTGGGATAAATCAGGGTAATTATCGTGCAAACTACAATATGATGTGGTTTGAGGATATGTGGCCTGTTTGGTGGTTTCCGGACAGCATCTTTGTCGAGTTTGTCCATGATGGACGCGTTCAAGGGGGTGTAGTCACGCAGACGTGACATCCATCACGTCCTATACCTCGAAGGCTGTTTTTTGCCGATTTCTTCGCTCCTCTTGACTCCACAACAACTTCCTTGTAATTGAGATACAGCAATTAAGCAATTATCGTGTTACATAAGGCGTAGTCGGACCGGGCCCCGCCATTCCGACTTCGTTCCCAACCTCAAAACTACACTCTCACGACTTCGCCGCAACCAGCTGCTCGCACAGGTTCCAAAAGTCCTCAGCCAACCCCTCATCTTCTGCGTAAGCCTCCTTGACAGCTATCCTTGCAATAGGTCCTAGATAAGCAGCCCTATGGTATCTGTGAGCTCTAATTTCGATCTAAATGGCTACTAAACTTACTTGAGATCCTTTTCTTCTATTTCGGGAGACGTAGCGGCGTATAGTGAAGTCAGAGCCCCTTGCGTGGGCGTATAAAAGACAAGTCGCGCAAGGCCCAAGAAATGTTTGATTAAGGGCCATGATTGAACCATCCCTAGCATTTTACATCTAGTGAACGTCGTTGGATGAGCCAGGAGAGGCGCTCACCTCGAGAGAGTCCGGTATTAACAAATCCGGGATGTACTGATAGACAATATATCCCCGTTCCCTCCAGTCGTTTCTGAAGTTCGTTCGTAAAGAGCATGTTCTGATAAAACAATCAACAAGATGTAGGAGATAGATCGGGAGGTGTAAACGCTCACTGAGAGTTTTGCGTTTCCATATCTATTCCAAGTCGACCAGCACTGCTGGTTCAGATCGTCAAGGGTTTTATAGTTTGGCTTCTGGGCCAGTTGAGAGCCTATGCTTGTCAGATTGACAATGCGAACGTGAGAGCCAGGTTTCGACGCCGTTTCCTTTAGAACAGGCAGAAGAGGAATCGTCAATGCAAAGTGGCCTATGCAAAGACGAGTGTCAGTGAGCGACTTGGCATTCGGAAGGGGGGAACCTGTTCCATTGCATGCTTGGATTTCGATGCCATCTGGCCCAATTTCATAGGGTGTGGCCATCTATCACGTTAAGATAAATGTTTCATTATCACTGTGCATACAGACTCACGATGCCAGCATTATTGATAAGTATGTCAAGACGCGTTTCATGTTGAAGAAACTCTTGAGCGGCTTTCGTTGCGGACTGCATCCGAAGAAGGTCGAAGTTGATGTACTTAATGGCAGCTTCGGGAGTCTCCGCCTTCACAGACTCAATGGCTTCCAAAGCTCGGGATTCATTCCGCGAAAGTATGCTACATGGCTAGCGTTTATGGTAAGTCCTCCATGAAGAAAGTATAACTTACTATATTCTGGCGCCGTGACGAGCGAGTTCGCGAACAACAGCAAGGCCGATTCCAGTGTTGCCTCCGGTGATAATGGCAACGCGACCTGTCAGAGATTTGAGCTACTTGAGGACTTGATTGATATTCGGGCACGAACCAGTCAGGTCTGGAATACTGGAGGCATCCCAACTCTTTCCAAAGAGACCAAATAACATGCTCTCTCTGCTAAGTTATCTCGCCAGAGTCGGAAGTGGACGAGTAACATGCACGTGGCCGAGGATCCCCGGGCTAGGCTGATCACTGGCTACCCGGAAACATCCGCTGCCGTCCTCAAACTGTGCTGCTATTTTTTTGGTCCGCGCGTCCAGTAAGTCTCCAACCATCCTGACTCTACGTTAGATTTGATAAACTGTCAACTCAGCTTTTGCAAACACGTTGATTGGTAGCAGGGTATTCTGAGGTCAAATACACTCAGGCTCGGCTTCCCCCCCAGCTCTCCAACTGCCAACTTCATGCACTTTGAAGTTGAAAAGCGATCCAGTATTTGACTTTCCGCAGGCTCAAGCAGAGCCAAACGTACACGAGGTCTGGAGGCAGCTACGGTTTTGAATTCACGGTGCCATTACCATCCATCTTCCCTAGTGTTCATTCTTTCGCTGTAATCGCATTTCGTCGCCTGCGTACAAATCTCTTGATCCCGCACGTATCATTTCCTCCACGTACGAGGATTATCCCAGTCAGTCGACTAGAGCAAACTACGCCTATGAGATCTGCTCATCTTTTGATCTGGTGACACATATCTCTTTCTCTGTTGATCTTTCCTCGATTCAGCCTGCATCTTTGTTTCCAAAGTCGCAAGATATGTTCATCCCGAAATGTAGAAACTTCCTCCTTCTTCAATCGTCTAAACGTCTTAGAATCATTGAATTGCCTCGATCATTCCTGTCACCGCCCCTTCTGTGGCGCCTTCCCATCCTCACATACTGCTATGGGCTGTTTTCTCCGCGTTCATGATCCTTCTCTTATTCATGCTACTTTTCATCTCAACGCCCTCTTCTCGTTGAAGTTCTCGAAAGCGACCCATCTCTATCTTGAACACCTTTTTATCCTCCTTGGACCCGTCTTAGGTATTATCGGCATTCATCTCGGGGGTAAGTCTCTCCAGTACTTGTGGAGGCCAACACAATATTTGTTTGGTCTCCGGGATGTCAAACACACGGATCTAAAGCAAAGCTCAGCAAAGTACGTTTTCGCACCATGACGTTGTGCGCTCACTGCTCCTGTCGTAGCCTTTCTTTTTCAGCCTTTCTTGTGTGATTACCTTGGATGACAGAATGCGCTCTCATTTTCCGAGTCGTAATATTCTGTGGCGCCTATTCTCGCACCTACCTTGCCGTGATCATCTTCCCTATCACTATGGAGTTTGCGCAAGCTGCTCGTTCTCTGGAGTAAATTCACTACTGTTCAGTCCTGCATCATGGTTAAGGACCTTCCGCATTGCATATACGAATGTGGCGAGTTGATCGATAAATAGTATGCTCTTTGTCTCGCTCAAGCGCGCTCACCCGTGCGCAGGTACATATCCGATCGTTCCTTTGGCACCTGACATCGCAAGGTCGTATCTTCAATGTCCAGAGCCTTGGACGTCATTGCGACGGTGGCAAATGTACGTTTCTGATATTCTCAGAAGCTTCTATCCACCAGAGTCTGTCACTAATCAACTGCGCACCCTTTTCCGGAAAGCCTCTACCAACTTGATGTTGCCGGGTAAGTGTTGTATTTGTTCCATTCTCTACTTATTGATTATCCATGGGCTCCTTGTGTCGTCGTTGTCTAGTTATCTCCGACGTCGTTGAGATCGCCATTATATTCCAGCGACTTAAGTTCTTGCCATCATACGAATTTCTACATCTTAGTGGTCTCGATTTTGCGTCGGGTAAGAAGATTATCTACGATGCCCTCAACACTTACGTTGCTGCAGTTTGGGCATGAACGTCGTTCATCAGGAACGCCGCCGCATTGGACCTGCTTATGCGTTGAAAGGGAAGAAACTTGAGCCTCTTCCATTCATTAGCACCTCGAGGAACAGACGACAAGCGCTCCCCATTTTCCACGACGATCTCGGTCACATCGACAGAATCTCCCGGCTACATTTCACGGAGATCCGCTGTCCGTATATCTACTCAAATACTGAAGGCTAAAGACACTCCACCCAAAACTACCAGTCACCGATGCAATTGATTTTGCCTCTGTCAGCTTTTGAATCGAAGACAGCGCACTAATATCCTGACCACTGTGAGAGATAGTACCGCGTAGAATTCCACGTCCACTTTCGACATAGTCGCACGGGAGTTCACTGCGTTCACGTACCCACTCCATGGTTTCACACTCTGGTTTCTGAGTTGTTTTGTTCCCCGCGACCCAAATCGGGTTTAGACGCAAGGTCCACCTACCAATAGTATGTGTGCCACACGTCTGTAGTCGGCAGGCTTGTCAATAACACCTGCTTGATTACCTCGAACATGCCCAGGCCACTTGAAGGAGATAAAATGAGTGTTATTTCATTGGCCACAGAATGTTGCATCTTATCTGATTCCTCGGATCTCGACTAGCCCATTGATTTGTTCCTGCGATAAGAACCCGTATAAAAGCCTGACGAAAAGGGTGAGAACGTCAATTCAGCACCCATCTTGAATTAACAATGGTTGGTACGAAAGCCTTCCCATACAGACAGCGCTGATGTCTTTCTTCCTTCAGCCCGCCTCCGCCGAATCCTGCACCCAATCTAAGCCCGACTGCAGTTACCCCAACTGCGCTTGCGGCAGCGACCCCACCAAGAACAAGGCGGGTTGCGGCTCCCAGAGCTGCACCTGTGGCGAGTCGTACGTCTTGACCATTGACCCAATCGAAAACAATTTTAACATTCCATCTCATAGATGCGCCTGCAAGCCCGGTGAATGCAAATGTTGAAGGGCAACGCCTGAGCTATGGCCGAATACGAAGCTGTAAATGTGTATCAATGAATATGTTGTAAGAACGAATGGCAACCACATTACAATCATCAAGAATCCAGAGGGCTGTGCTAGCAGAAAAGGGATCTACTGTATCGTCCATCATTGCACCGCCCATGATAGCGTCGTCTTGTTCCAGCTGTGACAGATCGCCGCCCTCCAAGCCTAAGCCATCCGGGCCAAAGCCCGACATATCGAGCTCCATCCCGCCATCTTCATTGATCTTTAACCCTGAATCATCCCCGTCCATGCTGACGTCCAGGGTTTTGAGTGAGTCGTCAAGGACACCTGTCGCATCATCCATGGTGAGATCCGCGGTCAGATCCGTCTCGGTCGACTGCAAGGTGAGCTGGATGGGCGGCTCCTCTGGCGCTTGAGACTCCTCAGCCTCCTGAGTCTCAGGGAGAGCAGTATCAGGTTCAGCCGGAGTGGGCGCGACGTTGGTTACGACGTTCTCGTCCTTTTCGTCGTCGTCGTCTGCATCAATGACCTCCACATCATCTGCATCAGGAAGTGGCGCTAGCGGTTCATCGGCTTCATTTTCTTCATCATTGAATTGCTAGACATGGCACGTTAGACGAGTAGAACAGCGGTGGGCAGATTACACACTTGAATTTTGTCTGTTTTCACCCACTTGAACACCTTCAGTGTGGAGTTGACTGACGAATTTTCGGGATTAACCCAGATTTTCTCCCAACATGGGACAGGCTGCATTAGCTGGCGGCGCGCTGCCTCTGTCGTCGCGGCGCTTACCCCGACTCTTCTGCGGTTGGACATGGGGGAATGATGAATTGAAGTCACACGTGAGCCAAACGAACCAAACCAGACACGTGAATCATGGCGCTGTTCAGTGTTCGCTACTGGCTAAATGTAGTATACAGCAGACACTATATCCCTTCCGACCACCGTAACACATCATCATTGCTAACACCGGTAGTAGGAATAGACGTGTTCTGGGACGCCGCTGTTAAGACATGCTAGAGAAGAGAAGGGACAGTACAGACGATGGGTGTGGCTTGAAGCACTCCAGAATCATTCAAATTCGACGTATTTTTGGACGAAACTAGGGTAGTTTGGTCTGCCACCATTTGAGCCGCTACACGAAGCTCGGCGAGCTTCGCTTCCAGCGCGTCACACTTACTTTGCTCAGCATGTCAGAGTATGGCGATTACTAGCGGACAATCATACCTATGGAGAGCCGTCGTCTCTTCCCGTCTGAGCTCCAGTTGCCGCTTCATCATTGATTCGAGGTTACCTCTCGCCTGAGAAGGAGATTAGACCAACCTAGAGAATCGTGAAGGTACTGACTTGGACTGGTCGAAGATCATTGGCAGCTGCAAGAATATTTTGACTGAGCACTGCGATCCATTCGGTATGTCGATGCCATTTTGGTGGGATCTCCGCAGCTGAGTTGGTTGGTGGTGGTGCCAGCAACGACGAGGTCAGAAATGAATAAGTTACAAGAAGAGATTTGAGAATGGATAGTAGGGCGGGCCGTCGGTCTGTGCTTGGATCCGCAGGGTAAAGCTGGGTACCTCCGAGTTGACCAAGAGAGGGTATCTTGTCTTTGACCTTGTAACATATCATCAATGCATATTCAGACAAATGAGACCTACGTACAGGCCAGACCTCTCCGAAGACAGTGAACTCTCCTTCGTCAGTGGGTTAGTAAGAGCTGCAACTATTACAGAAAAAAACAAGTCAAGCAGGATGCCCTGGAGGTAGGGGCGCGACATGAACTAATAGGACGAGCCGGCCATGCCACGGTCAGCGCGATCAACCAATATGGGCAGTCCAGAAAGACAATAAAAATGGTGACGGGTAATAGGCAAGTACCTTCATCGAGAATCCAGTCTACACGAGGGGGTTGAAGTGAAGACAGAGGCCAATCGGGGACGTCTGTGAATTCAGACAAGAGTTCGTGTTGGCTTTCCTGCTCATTTCCGGATGACCGTTCAAGCCATAAATCGCGAAGTTTGAGATTGTAACTCGTGAAATGAGTATAAAATGAAGGAGGAGAAGGAAATGGGTTGCGGATCTCTTCCAAGTCCATCTGCAGTTGGGCGCGTGAGGATGATGAATAACAGGAACGAACAAAAGAACGCGGCGGTCTTGTGTTCGATCCGTATCGTGTACTCTTTCACATTTACGAACGTTTACCTTGTCAACCTGCCAGTCAGTCCCTCAAAGCTAAGTGCTCTCTATAGTCTGCTACTCTTGGGCGTTAGCGACTATATGAAACGTTGAAGCTTCAGCCTAACGAACTAGACCACGCGAAAGTGAACCGAACCAGCCCAGCCACATATCATGCGGCATCATCAGACATATTAGACAGTGAAAGTCAGGGTCAAGATCCACCCGCCTATAAAATGCCTCGGGAATGCTACTACGATCCGTTTCGTCGGTGTCCGTCTGCTTTCTGTGCACTTCTTACTGTGTAACTTGGCGCGCTCACTATCTCGGGCCTTCGTTCAACCATGGAGTACTCTGGCGCCCCGTTGAAACACGACATTCCCAACCTTACGATACCCCAGTTCATCCTTGACTCTCCTCATCCTTTGTCGCCATCGCGTCCTGACAGTATCCCTTTTTTCATCGAGGATTCGACAGGTCGCAAGCTGCATAGATCTGAGGTGAGTCGTCCTCGCCTTCTCTTCTATACACTCTGAATTTACTGCCTTCCCAGGTGCTCTCGCGCGTCCATGGTCTAGCGAACGCTTTGAGTATCAAGTGGAAGATATGTACGCGCCGTTCATTCTCGTAGGAGTATTTCATGCTGAATTAGACGATTCATTCAGCCGAAAATGACGTTGGTGAGCAACGCTCTCAGAGTGGCCGCTCCTGCTTGAGTCTTACTGCCTTCTACTTAGTATGCATCTTTAGTCCTAATCACGTCGGTATGACCGTATCTCTCCGTGTATCTTCTTGTCGCTCACAGAATCGTAGACTACCCTGTGTCGATATGGGCCGTTCACCGTCTGGGGGGAATCATAACGTAAGAGTAGTGCGACCCCCGAACTTGGCCTACCCTTTTACATTATGATTCTTTACAGGCCTGCTAATCCCAGTTATACCCATGACGAACTCCGCCACCAGCTCGAGACCGCGAAAGCCGGCATGATCATCGTTCACCCCTCCTTTTTCGCCACCGCCCTAAAGGCTGCTCGAAGTATTGGCATAGCAGAGAATCGTATCATTCTCATGGAAGGATCAAGGAACAATGCTACCATTGACAGTCTCGTAGCATTCGGTAATGCAAACCAATGAATTTTGTCGAACGCAAACTAGCACCTGGGGAGGCGAAAACGAAAATCGCCTTACTCTCTTTCTCTAGCGGTACTACTGGTGAGTGATTTCATTCGGTCAGAATCTTCGATCGCTTCATTGAAGATTGTTTAGGGAAAGCAAAGGTAATTCTAACGTGTCTGCTCTCGAGTTTTCTGTTGATCATAGAAACAGGGTGTCGAAATCCCCCACTCCTCTGTTGTGTCGAACATACTGCAGATGGCAACTCATTTCTCTCCCGAAAATGATGTTTACAAGCGGATAGTTCCTGGCGATGTTTCTCTAGGAGGTACGCACAATATTTCAGTTGGTAATCATTCACTCACTAGGAGCATTCAGTTCTACCGTTCTTCCGTGAGCCTCTTCCAAATCATGATTGCTTATCATCTGATGTCACTGAATCAGACATTTATGGTCTCATCGTTACAGTAAGTCCTCACTGACGTCCCATTGCGAGGAATACTCATGACAAGGAAAGCTCCATTATATGCTATTCTGCGGGGTAAGCTGCCTTCCCAATTTTGCCATACGTGACTGATTGCGTTGTCTATTTTAGCTCTCCGTCGTTGTTGTGCCCAAGTTCAACTTCAAAAGTTTCTTAGAGAGCATCGTACGTCATCGAATCACTCACCTCTTGTATGTCGTCTTTCACCGGTGCCTGCGACTTGATGGCTGACATGCGCATAAGCCTCGTACCTCCCCAAATTGTATTGCTCTGCAAGGTGAGTTCCAACCTGCGCGCGTCGTCGAGCGCTTCAGACTGATCGTTGCTGATCCAGCATCCTGCCGCTCGAGATTATGATTTGAAACATGTGAAGCTTGTTATGTCCGGAGCGGCTCCGCTCTCTGGCGAGCTGGTCCAACAAGTTACAGAACAATTTCCCCATGCAATGATCGGCCAAGGCTATGGTTCGTCCCTTCATGTGCGCTACACCCGTCGGAGGCTCATAGACTCGGACTGCAGGCCTAACTGAAACGTCCACGACAATTACTATGTTGAATCCCACGACCAAAATAGGGACCATTGGAAGCGCCGGTCGTTTCATCCCCGGGATCGTGGCGCGCGTCGTTAAAGAGGATGGATCCTTGGCCATGGAAGGCGAGCAGGGTGAGCTTGTTGTGCGCGGACCTTCTATGGCCTTGAGGTATCACGGGAATGAGAAAGCGTGCGTCCAGTTCTGCTCCGTACGGGTGTGCAATCTCTACAGCTCTTTCTATTTAGCACACAAGAAACTTTCGTTGATGGCTGGGTCAGAACCGGTGACGAAGTTATCGTGCGAAACGGAGACGTTTTTGTAGTTGATCGTCTAAAGGTAACTTCCCGCAACCATTGATCCTTACCACAATCATGTTCTGATCGTTTTGTAGGAAATGATGAAGGTCCGGGGGTTCCAGGTCGCACCTGCGGAGCTGGAAGGTCATCTTCTCAACCACCCGTCGGTGGTCGATGCATGCGTAGTGCCGGTACCTGATGAATACAGCGGCGAACTTCCTTTGGCTTTCGTCGTGGTAGATCCTGCCGTTTACAAGCGATTGAGTGCAGCGGACATCTTCAAGTTAAAAAATGAGCTATTGAAGGTGTGAATGCTTCTACTCGCACATCCATTCATTGCTTATGGGCTTCTAGCATGTTTCGGACAGCAAAGTACCGTATAAATGGCTCGCAGGTGGCATAGAGTTCATCGACGCCATCCCGAAGAATCCTTCTGGTAAAATTGTACGCGTCCATCCTTTGCCCTCATTCTTTCCGACTGAATCCCCCTAGCTCCGACGGGTGCTCCGAGAGCAGGCGCGGAAAATGAGGCGTACCGAACCAGTAACGATCTTAGCCAAGTTGTAACTATAGATCGTAGCTAATTACATTGCATTATATCAGTCATTTTCCAACCAATATCAGGAGTCTGAAGCGACGAGAGTAAGTACTTAGTCGCCTCGTTTAACGTTTTTCTGCACCGTACGAAAACAACAATACGTACGCCGCTCTCTTCACCAGACTATGACAGCTGTAAGCCCGAATACCTTTCCAGCTGGGAACTTCACAACAATATATCTGCAACATGCGATCGTCTGCTCACCAGTTTCTGGCAGGAAATTGGTATGGAAGAGGGTGACTATCCTCCTGGCTATACAGTAACACCTTCTGAGGCTTGGATATCAATTCGGCGGACCACGAGTCCATAGACGAGCTATTTCTGCTTTCGCCCAAGTTTATAGCACCGACTGCCTCTCCAGCGATATAGGTAGCGACTATCGCGCCCATTGCCGCGTTATCCGGGTTTCCCATATCTTTTCAACGAGTGAACACCAAGAAAGCAACTCGGATTGTTAACCAATTACAGATTTTGAAACTTTCATGAGCGATACTTGTCGTAACGACTCCAGTATCGTAGCCAAACAGAAAAGAGCCTATACAGTGAGGTTAATCGTAAGTCAAGACCAGGAGACGCGTCAACATACCAAGGCCTGCGAAGAGGCCCACCATTACTGTATAACCCCGCGGCATGTTGAACAGATAGAATTGTGGGGAAGTGGGGAGGCGACAGAAGCGTGTTCATTGTTGGTTTTATCCATACGGAACAGATATTTTGCGCAGGCAGGACGACATTTCCGCGCGTCCCCGGAAGTATAAATCGGAGCTGGTTGACCCCGTTCGAAATTCACCCGGACCGGTGGCCCGATGCTCGCTACTGGTACCATGATCCCACTTGGTGGCTGCTTAGAGCGTAGACGCGAGGTGTCGTGATCTTCTCCTGTGTTTCTTATAAAAGCGGGCTTACTTGCCATGATAAGATCGCAAGCCTCTCGTCTCCCCAGAACAACGTGAGTCGTGCTCTTCTCCAGAGTCCATATAACTCCGTCCCACGAATGGGCCTGATGTTTTAGGCCTGATAGAAATTGGATCTCTAGGGCCTGGCATTCCTTGTTATCTACGCGCCGGGTTAACAGTAGACCAAGCCAATTTATAAGATACTCGTCACTGTTGGCCACTCTCAAAACATCAACTACTATGCCTCTCGATCTACCACTTCGCAAACAACTTGCTTCCGGGAAGCCTGCCGCTGGCGCCTGGCTTACCCTTCCAAGGTATGTTGACTTGCACTTAGGCTGCCGCGCCTCATGCTTATTGTAGCACTGCTATTGCCCGAACAATCGCGAACACCCAGAACATCTCATGGGTTCTGATTGATGGGGGTATGTCAAATCCCGGTCCTGTCGTTCTTCAACCCAGCTAACATGATCCGTCAGAGCATGGATTGATTAATGGTACATATGCTCCATGGGCACTTCTGTGCCACGACTTGACGCGTGCATCTAGAGACTCATTTTTACGATCTTGCCAACGCTATTGCCTCCAGCGGCGCGTCACCTATAATTCGCGTGCCCGCCGAGGAGAGCTGGCTTATCAAGGCAGGCTGATGCGTGAGACGTTGTTCCCTCGCTTACCAAAATACAGCGCGCGCTTGATACTGGTGCCCATGGATTGATGGTTCCCATGGCCAATAGCCCAGTGAGTTCTCACTACATTCGTAAATTTCCCACTAACACGGTTATGTAGGAAATTGTGCGCAAAGTTGTCGAGGCATGCAAGTATCCTCCCGCCGGTATCCGTGGGTTTGGACCCATGTTCACACACGCTACTGGAGCCCTCGGGGGTACATACAAGGCCTCCGCTAACGATGATCTCCTCATTGCTGTACAAATTGAGCACCCCAACGCCGTTAAGGAGATAGACGCCATCGTCCAAGAGGGCATCGATATCGCCTTTGTATGCTGACTTCTTTCAACTCACTGTAGCACTCAACTCATATTGTAGATTGGTCCTTTCGATCTCTCTGTATCCATGGGTGTCGACTTTGGCAGTGAAGAACATGAAGCTGCTATTGCGAAAATCCTCGCTGCCTGTAAGAAGGCAGGCAAGACGGCCGCTATTTTCTGTAAAAACAACCCTCTGGTTTACTGTGGTCGTATGCTCACATCTACCTTTTAGGTTTGAACGGCGAACAAGCTGCGAAACGCTTCGCACAAGGCTTTGACATGGTTAGCGTTACCACAGACATTGATACCATCACGGACGGATTTGCCGCTGCGTTAAGTGTTGCTACTGGCCAGAACGCTAAGTTCACTGGTTCAGGATACAGTACGTAGACGATGATAAGCATAATTTTTGTTTGAAACTAAGCCCAATACGACGTGTACACTATTTTGAAGTTTCGCCGTCTCTCAGTTCGCGGATCACAAGGAAACCACTGCTTGTCCGTCTGAACCTCAGGCGGCGCACTCTCCAATGAACATAGATCGTAGAACAATTCAACACAGTCTACAACCAGCACAAGCTATTTATCATCCACGATTTTATGAGGAGGTGCCCAACAGACGCGCAGTAACCTCCTTTTCCATCGGAATACTCTCCATAGCACCACGTCTTTCAACGCACATTCCGGCCGCCTAGGACATATTTCATTAGAGCCTCGAAAGTCATTGACACAATCAATTACCTGGACGCAGCGGCGGAGGACCTGGAAGAGAGATTCGGAAGTGAAAGGATCCGCTGATTTCATCAGGCCAGCAACGAGGTATCCTGTGAAACAGTCGCCGGCTCCAGTCGTGTCGCGAACAGATCCTTCCAGTCTGGCAGCCCGCAAGTAGAGCGGTGGGCCTTGAAAAGAGGGGACATGTGCGAGGACACCGGCTCCTCCCAAGGTACAGACAATGTTGGTTGTAGGGATACATTGGGAGAGGCGGATGAGGACCGCATATGCCGACATGGATGCATAAGGTGCATCCTGAGGTGCAGGTGGGACAGACAGATTGGATCCTGGTGTCAAAGCTTTGTTGAGATCGGCGGCCTCCCCTTCGTTGACGATTAACCAAGACAGCTTCTCCCAAGGGAAATTCTGCAGCTGTTCATCTGAAGGCATCGGAGACGGATTGAAGATGGTGTATGACGGCGCGGAAAGAGAAGGATCGTTGGCGATTTGGAGTTGAGCCATCGTTTCTGACCAAGGAATCTCGTTTTGTAGAAGAACATGAGTCGTTTCTGCGTGTCTTGGAAGAGGATTTTGCTCGTGGACGAGCGAGTAATTCGCGCCCTTGTAGAGAACTACGCATATGTCAGCGAAGGAATCAACATAAGGAAGTAATCACTTACTGATACTGTTCTCGCCAACATCTGTGAGTTGGATAATCGCACGTCCAGTCGAATCCTGGAGAAACGTGATACATGACGTCTATGTAGTGTGCAGAGACCTACCTGTACTACTGGAAACACCAGAGACGTTTACACCGGCCTCTTTGAGTTGGGATCTAACCCAAAGGCCATCATTCCCAATAGCCCAACGAGGTCTACATTGCATCCAGCGCGCGCAACAGCGACCGGCTTGATTAGCACCTTTTCCGCCGGCGCGCTTTTCTAAGTTATCGACGAGATGGTTTCTCCAGGTCGAACAATATCCTTGACTGATACAGAACGTCGACGTCAGATGACAACAAACTGAAGACTTTGGTACGGACCATGAAAGAACTCGTCGATGTCTGTAGGTGAGTTGATTCAAGATCAACGAACTGAGAACGTCAAACTCACTGATGGAACCGCGAACGAGACACCGAGCTGACATGGTTCACGATAGAGTCAAGATCAAATGAAATAATTGTGCTTTTGAGATAGAGCCGCTCGCGATAAATGTTATTCCGATCGCGTAGGAAAGAGTTGCTCCCCGCGAATTGGAGTCCCAGCTGGAAACGTACTTCCAAGCGTTGTGATACAATTGTCCGGATCACGTTTTTGAAGATAAGTATCAGCGTTATATATCATACATGAATCAAAGCAAGCCTAGATATACAGGTGATGGTAAGAGGAAAGGGTAAGTGGGTATGTTTGGCGATCAGACCACAACCAAATACGGAACTTAGACTTGACGTCGACGCGAAAAATTTGGCGTGATGGGCCGTCGAATACCGACGCAGGTGCATCACCAAGTCGGTCGTCTTGTCCGCGCCGGCCTGCTCGACCAGCCGACTTGGCTCAATGCCGTCCTTATGAATCCCCCCATTCCTTTGCCCCCCAAAGCACCGCCTAACCGATCAGCATACGACCAGTCGCCCACGGAGGAGACCGTCTCCCATAAACTAAAGGCGCCCAAGAATGCCCCGTCAAAGGTATCCTATTTGGAGGATCAAGTCCGTCGCCAGTTCTTCAAGGACCATCCATTCGAGGCCTTCCGGCCCGTCACGCTGACGGAAAATGGCAAAGTGGAAGACGAGCATCCAATAGTAGGCAAGGAATGGACACGGCTCCGACAACACGGACGGAACCCGTATCCCGAAGAGTAGGTCTTTCTCTACACAAAACCAGCTTTATTCACGCGTTTCCTAGTGCCATTCGTTTCGCAGTGAACTTGCACGAACACCACCACATTCCTCTTACATTCGCATACACCCGCGCCGTTGCCCAGTTCCGGGCCCTCCGCTCCGAGCATTTCATCGCTTGTCGCTTCGCTGCCCTCGAAAAGGAAACGCTAAGCTCGGCATATACTACTTCAGAAATAAAGCTCGGATACAGGAAGGACTTGAAGCAGTTGGAAACATGGGATAGGAAGAAAATTGCGGATGCCGGCGAGCATGCTGCTCGCAAGAGATGGAGAGCCATCATGGCCAATTACGCGGATAGTGCGACGGGCTGGAGCAGAGGAGAGGAATACACTGAAAAGTGGAAGCAGGGCAACCAGCCGGCATACAACCCCAAGGTTGTTGAAGTCGAATACCCACCAGGAGAGGCTCCTGGGTTCAAAGCGGTCAAGGAGTCTGAGCGTTCTGGCAATCCCGCTCTCCCGGGCCAGCAATTCCATGCTCGCCTTGCTTCCGAGTCCCCAACTCCAACTCTGCCGCCTCGGGCAACGTCGCGAGCCAACTTGAACCAGGATATCGTGTATAGACGAGACCCACAGGGTGTCTAGACATACAGTACTCATTCATATTACAATCTATGACTTGACAACGCGAGACTGAGCGGCCTGTGCAGCGTTCATACCCATCCATGCCTTCTCCACTAATCCAAGCAACTTCTGCATGTCAGAACTCCAGTCATTCATAACATCCTCTGGATTCTTCTGTTTCTTGAAGTTGATTATGCCTGCTGGCCGGTCGACACGCGCCCATATTGACCCTGATACCACAAGACGCGCCAGAGTCTCTTCTGTCTGTTTGGGAGTTAGATCAAGAAGCGACGTCAGTCGAGTTATTGTTATGCGGGTGTAATACTCGGATACGACGCGAATGTTCTAAGGAACGCGTAAGTATGAGACAGTGAAACATAAATCTCACCTACATGCTCAATGACACGCATATGGAGATCTTCCCATCGCTTCTCAGACGAAAATACGGGGGTTTTCTTCAAGAATTCGCCGTATATTTGTTGAATACCGGGCCATCGCATCAGTTCTCGCGTCGTGAAGCATTTCACGAGGTTACTGGGCGTCCATGAATATAGATCAACCAACTGGACGAGAAACTCACTAATGGAGTTCCAATTTCACCAATGCTGGATCGATGAATAGACGATGCATCATGTCCGACTGCTCATTATTATGAGGAGCAAGGACAACATAGTACACGATATGTTCAAGGGTCTAAGGACATGTTAGGCAATGAACACCAATCATACTCAGAGACGCACAGTTTTACCCTTGCCGTTCACGTCCTCCTTGATCGATGGTGTTTCCCAGACTTTGTAGTAATAATTAGCGACATCGAGGTATGCGGTTTGGTGAAGTGCGTGTTGTATCATTAGGTCGTAAAATTTCAGCTTCAAGTCCTGCAAAAACCAACTTGATCAGGATGGGTGCTTCAATTTGAACAACGTGACATTCACCTCGTTATCCTTTTCCTTCAAGAAGGCCTCGTTGACCTTCCGTCCTCCTACACGAACTTTGACCCACTCGGCCTCGCCACCAGCCATCGCTTCCTTGCCACTCTTCGTCACCTCTTCGTCCTTCTGCCGAGCAACAGCGATGAGTAACCTCATTTGTTCAAGGATGAATTCCGTCTTCTCGCGTCGCTCCATTGAAGAATAAGTCTCGACCTGCAGGTCAGACAGTAATTCCGACGCCGTCTCCAATGATTTCTTGCTTTCCTCAGGCGTCTTGGATGAAGTACTAAGCTTTTCATGGTAATGTGCGAGAAGTAGAGTAACTCGGGCGCGGGGTGTCTCTAGGAAGATCTGTCCCAGGCAATCAGATTATACAATACTGAGGTATAGATGAAATGTTACCTTGCCCTCAGTCACTACCCGCAAGGTTTCAACCAATTCCAGCCATTTCTCGACCCCGTGTTTCTTGTTCACGTCCTCCAAGTAGGACATGACTAACTCGACCATAGATTGTACAGCACCCTTGAGCTGCCCATGTTTTTTAGAAAGTAGCAAGACGCTCGCGTTCAATTGTGTAAAGTCTTTAGCTTGATAGCAATGTTCGGTAACGGCTTTCACCAGTCGCGTCGTTGAAGAAAGATCGGCGGCCTATGCTAGATCAGCGACCTTCAATGCGGATAATCGATAGAACAGACATTTCGGGTTTGTTTCTCGAGCACGAAGAGTTTGTCGAGGGCAGATTGCAGTTGGCCAGCCTGTCATCGTCATTTGCGGTCGCTGTTGAGAGCGATGCCGAGCGCACCTTGGCTATCTTTTCGACTTCTGGTAGAAGACTGTCGACCTCGGTCGTAAAGTCCTTTTCCTGTTTCTTGTTGTCGGCCATGATGTACGCAGTCGACGAGCTCTGGTCCCAATTACGCGTCGCGATCTTGCTTGGCCTTGTTACTTTCGGAAGGTCTTGGACCCACGACGCAACCCTAACCTTACCACAGTAACTTGTGAAATATCTATTTAGATCGCTAAAAGGCAATGTACTAACCTCTGCTTGCTCCATTGGCTCAGGTTTCACTTCAGCACTGGCATAGGCATAATCATAATTGTCCTAACAACATAATGTGCATAACTAGATAAGTATTCTGACGACCCGAAACGAAATCATGCACGGACTGGGATGGTGTCCAACGCAATGTCCACCGACGCCGTCCCATTCTCAACCTTTCTCGAAGCAGGCTTTTCCTTGTGACGGCTCACCTTGTCCACCAACGCATGAAAGACCTTGAACGGCAGCGTGATGGGGAAGAAAAGAGCCAACCTCCAAAGAAGCGTGATCAGATGGAGGATAGACGGGCCTCTTGGAATACGGGAGCGCACAGCGAAGCTCGGGCGGGAGGACTCGATGAGCGCCTCGACCGACTTTGACACCGAAACTTGTGTGGCGTCTACCTCTTGAGCTGCGGTCGGGCGGACCGCGCTAACCGACTCGTCGATAACATCTGGGCACGCGTCTATCTCCATCTCGACGGTCGAAGGGGTCGCGTCAACAGATACGGAGGACGAGTGCGGGACGGCGTCGACCATGCTGTCCACCAGGGAGGGCACGAACTGCACCGCCATCTCCACCATCTCCGGCGCAACCTGGACACCAAACTCTTCAGTCCATACCGTCGCATCCACCGACTCGTCCGAGTATTCAGCCCCATGTACGCTCATTTCTTCCACCAACTGAGCAGCCCACCTGCGTTCAGACAGACGCACATTCTGCAGATGCGGAAGTGCGTCCGCAACTTCTTCCCACGCCTGTGCATGCGCCTCGATGTAACCCGGTCTGTTCTTCTCGTGGAACCACTTGAGTGTCTCCAAATGGGGGGCAAGGTGGCTGAGAAGGATGGTAACGTGGAGACTGTCACCAACCCACGAGTGGCCAACGTGCAGGCGGAGAAGCGACCTGGACGACGCAGTGCGGGACGCAAGGGTAGCGGCACTCCCCCCTTTCGCGTTCACGACAGCAGCGAGGGTGTGGAGCCGGGGGCAGTTGCTGATGAGAGGAACAAGGTCTTCGAGAGTGATTTTGGGAGGTCCTGACGCGACTGGGAAGCGCGACAGAGGACAAAGTTTGATATCCTGGACAACTGGGCAGATCTTGGCAAGATGCTCGATATCGGCTTTGGTGAAAAGGTATGACTGGGGGAGGTCAATGTCCAACCTGATCAGAGATGGCAGAGCCGAAAAATGTTCCAGTGTCAGCCTCTTGGATGGCGCGTCTCTCCCGGTGGACCTCACCAAATCAGTGTATCTCGATGTTGCCGTAGCTGAGATACGCAATGACTGAAGAGACTCTCCAAACCTCTCCGACAGAAGAGCAGTCATGTCTTGCCAGTCCGCCGCGTCTGGGGGGTCTTCGATGACAAGGTCACCTGAACGAGGTCGCTCGTCAGATGCTTGACAAAGACCGCCATGTTTGACACGTCCCCCGTCAAATGTAACTGGCGCAAACTCGAGAAGGAGCCTTTCGAGCGAAGGTCCCCAGTCAGCCGAAGCGCAGACTTGCGGATGTCCGAAAAGTCAAGTTCCTCACCCGAAAATACGCCACTGTCCGTCGTCATCACAGAACTCGGAGTCGAGTCGCCGGAACGGGGCCGCAACTCGTCGAAAAATCCTTCCACCGCCACTACGCCGCGGCCTGACAAGTCAAGCTGGAGCACCTTGAGGTCCTCAAGCGACGCAATCCATCTTCCGACTCCTGGAGCCAGGGCTCCAGGTGCGACGAGGGCCACCTTTTGCAAACCCTTCTGCGGCAAAAGAAGCTCCGTGAATGTGTCAGGGAGGGGAGTGGCGGACGCGAAGGAGAACTCCTTGAGCTTCGTGCGGCTCGACATGTCGGCCAGGAAGTTGGAGAGCTGAGGCATTTTTGTGCCAATATCCAACGTCAACCCTTCCAGCTGCGGATTGAGGAATAAAAAGCAACGCTCGAGTCCAGCGTTCGTCTCTGCTTTCCAGACAAGCTGGCGGAGGTTGGGAAGGATATACGGTTTAGGACGATGTTCGTCGAATATAGGAAAGATGGAGGAGGCGACATTGTTATGCGCCTCGTTGTATGAGAGTTTGCGGACACGTTCTCCGTATTTGAGAATCTTTTTCCAATCGTCCTCTGCTGGGATTCGAGCCTATCGATAATGATGAGCACAAACACAGAACACTACGTCGCGACACTCACCAGGCCTAACCCAGGTCTGCGAGTCTTCTTCAATAAAGAGTTGGGGAATAAACCAATAATAGGTACGAGCGAGTCCAGCTCCCTCCAGAGAACATTCAATGCTGGTTCAGCAAACGCTCGGCAAGTCCTCGCGAGTCGCGACAGAGAGCGCCGGCCACCAGGGCTATCCAGAATAGCTTCTAGAAGCCGCTGTGTGGCTTCGGGGTCGCGGAGAATGATGGGAAACATGATTTGTTCGTAAACGGCGTACGACTGATAGGACGAGGTCCGTTGGCGTCTGGTCTTTCCCTTCAGTGAGCTATAGCTGCTTGATATACTGCGAATGCTTTCGCGCAGACTCGTGCGGCGACGCAAAGAGTTAAAGACGTCGGAGAGCACAGAACCAGAAGGCATGATCCTGTTTTGTGACGTGAAATACTTTAAAGTGGGCTTGCGCACGCCTAACACGCACTGTCGGAGAGGTTCTACTCGTGTAGCGCAGGTATCCAGATGACGGGTCGATCGGGAAGTAGACGTGTGTGGCCTCAACGATGCCGGGAGACGCTGGTTTATATTAATCACGAGGATGAAGAATGCAGGATGTCTGTCGATGAGGGTTTGAGCTATCTCCAGATTAATGCTTCATCGCCTCAGCGTAACAAGCCGACCGGGATGACGCCTAGCGTAGGATGCGGTCGAGGCTATCGGTTCGAGCAACATAGATACAGGGAATCAAAGGCGTGTCGTACTCCGTGTCCAACGTTGAGAACCCTGAACATGTGTATTATTACACAACGTGTACGAAGAAGCATCTAATACAGTACAATCAAAACTCGACAACAGATGCGACTTGCTTACGATCACAGCTCTCCAGCCTGCCAGGGTATGGGTTCACCCTCCCAATCCTCCTCGTCACTCATTTGTTCATTCTCGTCCTCTCCGACGTCCCAGATCTCGCCACCTGTTGATGCATCATAGTGCTGCGTTCGCCTTCCGTACAACAGACCGTCAAGCATCCTTCCCTCATGGACCCGCGTCTTGGAGTCGTTAGGCGAAAACGCCAAAACCTGTCGAAGTTTATCAGGTAGATCGACTTGGAAGCGATCCGACTCTACAGGCCCGAGGATGTCGTCCTGTGTTCGTTTCGAATGTGGGAGCAACATGTCATCTCCGTCTGAGCTGTGTTCCGCGTGGGGAGAGCGTGTTCTAGCGCGTACAATAACTTGGATGTCATTGACTTGGTCATCGTCGTCTTCGTTATCCGAATCTGGTATGAAGAGCTTGGCCTTTTTCCTGTCATTTGTAGCACCTTTTCCCTTCCCTTTGTGCGATGCTACAGGCCGTTTCGACGTATCAGGCGGCGGAGGCGAGGGTGGAACGAGGACAGGAACACTCGTCCTCGGACCTTCCTCGGAGGCTTCCTCGTCAGACAAGGATAGTGCGCGTTTTCGAGACGTCTTGGGTGCGGTGGCCTCTCTATAAGTGTTCTCTTGTCTAGACCCGCTCCGCGACTGGCGAGTCTGGGAAGCGGAGGGAAAGATATTTGAAAACAGCCTTTCGCTCTTTACACGTGGTCCTTTACTGGACCGTCCGCCGTCTTCATGCTCGGTAGCTTTCGAGTTTGAACGTAAGGAAGGAGGGAATAAGGATTTTGAGGTGGATTTAGCCGTTGTAGCGTCGCTGAACAGCAACTTGAATGAGCCGCCTTTGACTGGAGAATCATCGACGAATGAAGAATTCCCGGCGTCGGTGAAAACGTCGTCCTCGTCGTCATCGGTTATCGTGTGATCCTGCGTAGAAAATGAAGGAGGAGGCTCCTCTGATACTAGTCGCTGTCGTTTCTGTTTGACGGGCGACGGCGATACGGCTTCACCGCGTAAGCGTTTGCGCGCTCGCGAGACTGCACTGGGCACATTGACTGTCGAAGTGCCAGAGAATAATGTCTGTGCAATGCCCTTGGCGTTTGGAAACGGGGATGGGGGCTGCGGGGAGAGCTCGGGCGTAAACGAACGCGGCTTTGTTCTAGGCCTAGACGGCGTCGCGAAAGGGTTCGGAAATGGCTTCCTGGTCGCTGTAGGTGATGCCTGAAGCATTGTCCTGTTCTTCCGAGGTGAAAACGGATTGAAGGATGACAAGGGCGCTGTCGTCTCTGCTTCACGGGCCTTTGGCAGTAATCTGGCACTTGGCGTCGCTGGCGCTTTGGATGACGACGCTTTGTTCGACGCTGCAGCCTCCTTGTTCAGCTTTTTGTAAAGCTTGTATTTCGCAGCTAGAGACGCCATTAGGGCCATTCAAACGCGTGAAAAAGGTAGATTAGCATACCAATGGGAGGGTTGTCTTTGATGTCCTGGACTTGGGGGTCTTTACCATGTTTTTCTCTAAATTCGCGCTCCCATTTCTTGATCTCTGCCTTGACAGAGGCGATATCGGCCATTGCGATGGTGTGAGGGTAACAATGGCAGGACACTGATTGTGGACAGGGCAAGTGGTAGCGATCACGCGACATGAAAGCCAAACAACTGTCACGTCTACCAACTGTCACTTTCGTCTGCCCACCATGAGCCGCCCTCGCGAAAGCATCCTCTCGCTGTTTGACCCTCTCCACGACGGCGCCGTATCCGACGATGGGGACGCCTCCGATGATTACGACTCGGACAAGGAAAACAGTGCTCCTCCTGCAGCAGATATGACCATGGGCACCTTTTTCAAATCCTTCAAACCGACAGCTACCTCCCAGCCTGTTGTGCTCCTCAGGAAGCGCCTTGTCGATGTAGGAGACGTCACGGTCGACGAGAGCTATCTCGCGAGCGTGTCGGAGGATGATGAAGATGAGGACGAGTTTGACGACGAAAACAACATTCTTGACCTCGTTGAGCAGACACCGAAGCCTGTCTTTGTTCACGGCACTCTTCGTCCCTCTCCCCGTACGCCGTTCATGGAACTTCAGTCAGAACACGAAGCGACCCCAGTCGCAGCAAAGAGAATGCTCAAACGACAGCTTTTCCCCCAACAGAAAGGCCTTAGCGTGGCGCCAGCCAAACCTGACGGCCCACCGTCGTCTGTTGTCGACTTCATAAACGCGGAGGGCGTTTCCTTCTCAGACTCAAAGCTCCCTAAATCCCCTGTTCCGGCAATTACAATTTCATCGCCTGATGCGACTCCCACCACAGCCGAATTCCCCCACTCCTCAGAAACCCTTCCCGATGATGATCTTGAGCTTCCAACTCCCCGCGCGCCCAAGCCTCTTAGGTCTCTTACCGACCGCTTGTCTTTGGATCTGCAGGCGTCCTTTCAGTTGCATTTCGATTCTCCGGAAGCCAGTTTCGACCTTTTAAATGACAAAATATCCTTTTTCGGTCACAGTTCTAGAGACTTTGGTTCGACGTCCGGGGATGAAGAGGAACTCGATTTGTACATCCGTAACTCGGGCAATGATGGTACGCATTTCCTCCATCATACGTATTTTCCTCATACTTTATGCAGGTGAGAAAACGCCTCCGGCCAGAACAGGTAAGTACTGTTGTACTTCATCTTCCTTGCACTGACTGACATGCAATCAGATATTCCAGAATGCAATCTATTCGTCGAAAGAATCACGGTCTTCACTGCAAAGGGTGTGTTTATTTCATCACTCACAAAATCATTGTCTCATCCACCCGCAGGTCACTCGTCCCCTTCAACGACGCGTCCTGTGTCTGCCCTCTCTATAGATCTCCCGGAGGAACCGAAAGGGCCGTCGCCTGCCAACGAGCCTCTAGTACAGCAGAGACAGCCCGCCGCCTTCTTCGATGAACCACAAACAGATGAAGAAGAGGTCCCAATCTCTATCGGACACAAGGATCCTTTGGCTACCCCTGCTGCTCCGAAGAGTAACCAACTCCCAGCACCGCCTCCAGTACAGGCTTTGCGTATCATCAAGCGATCAAAGCCTGTTCTCTCGGCTGCAGCCGAACGTCGTTTGTCCTCTCGACCCGTGCAGCGCCCTGACGAGAAAGAGAAACCTGTGGTAAAGAGACATGCCCGTCCAAGCGCATCAGTTAACGAGCTTCATGCCGCCCAAAAACCAGTAGCGCAGTTGAAACCTAGCGTTCCCGTGTCCGTGGTGTCCAATGGCCCCAGACGGATATCAAATACGACGGCAGATTCTTCTGCTAGTAAAGTCGTAGCCCCGACGAGGACTTTGCCAGGGGGTGGACCGAGGCGCTTCGTTACAGCGGAAGTTAACGCTCAGATGCGTACGCAGAAAGTTACTCTTGAATCCGTTCGTGAGGCCATCAATGCCATTGGTAGCAGCCACGGAAAACCCGCATCAAAGGCGAAGCCCACTCGACAAGTTTCTCCTGCTCTCCCAGTCGGGGAGAGCAGTCGATCGACTTCGACGCTTCCGCGCCCCGTTTCTAGCATGTCGCGTCTTCCTGCGCCGACTTTCGGGCTCAACAAGGCGGGAAGGGGAGCGAAACCTGTACCAGGTATCACGCGTCGAGTCTGAAACCCTTATAGTATACTTTTCTTGTCAACCTTGGATCCTTTGCATCTTCTCCGCAATACTTTCACACTGCATATACTTATACTTACAATCTGGATATCTGATTTAATCGAACAATAGCTCCAAAGATGCGCAATACACATTATGGATGTCTCGATCAGCAGACAGTGGACACACATACTCTAAGTCTTCTTCTTTGAATACAGCATCCACAAAAGTGAGAGTACCCAGGCTCTTGGCAACCACTTGAATACCTGGAAGGTGAATGCATGTCCTCCGATGGAGAGATATGTTGGTGGATTCCTGCTCAAAGCTTTGCTTACTACCCGAGAAGCGAACTCCTTGCTAGACATGGACTGTTTTGTTTGACTTGCGTATAATCGCTCCAAGATATTCGGCAGGAAGGATGCATACAAAGTATCCTCAGGAAGCTTGAATTCGGGTCCTTGGTTTCTGGAGAAGTTCGAAGTCACGGAGCCAGGAGAAAGATGCATCTAAGACGATAACACTCATCAGTATAAGGTAAAACTTAGGTGCGTTAATGTGGTCTAAACCCAGCTCACAATTGATATGCCCAGCGGCCGGCATTCCATTGAGAGTACTTCGCTGATGTTCTGTACAGCAGCCTTTGACGACGAATATACGCCATGCCACGGTGTGGGGCTAGTAACAACGAGATTGAGCCGTCCGTCAAATCGGACGCGAAAAAGCAAGAACTCACGTCTCTCCTCCAATGGACCCGGTGTTGATAATAAGCCCGCTGCGTTTCTTGGCCATTATGGGGATAACAGCTTTGCACACGCGTAGAACGCTGAACGTATTGGTGTCAAATGTATGCTTAATCGAGTCTAGTGTTTGGTCAATGAGCGGCCCTAAGCAGTGGACGTGGTTAGCAGACGACAGGTAGTGGAATGGAGGTATGGATTTTACCGATAGCCGGGGAGCCCGCGTTATTGACGACAATGTCTATTTTGCCCTCCGCGTTGTATATTTCCTGCGCGACAGAGTTGACTTGCTCATCATTGGTTACATCAAGCACGAGCGTTCTTATGTTGGGATTCGTGAAGCCCTTCATCGAATCGACTGTCCTCGACGTCGCGTACACTTTACATGCCCGCCCCGCAAATTCCTCGCATCTGTCACTGCGGGGTTAGAAATTTCTGGTACGTCGCTGCAGGGTACGTAACATACGCACAAAGCAAAACCAATTCCGCCCGATGAGCAGCCAGTGACGAGGACGACGAGGCGGCTTGCCATTGCAGTGCTGGTCGTGGCCACGATGGTCGGGTGGAGATAGCCTTTCCTGGCTCCGGTGCCGGGTATTGGGGATTCGGGAAGGGCCGTCGCTAAAGCCGGATTGCCGTGAACTCTATAGTATACTGACTTTGCATGGCGCTGAAAAGCCACGACCGATTCGGATTTGACTGGATGGCGTAGTCTCCTTTCTCGTTCCGGCTTGGGCCATTCTACTTATGGATCTTCACGCACCCTTCCCACCCCTACTCTCAAACTGACGCTCACACCGTTCTCTCTATTCATGGCTACTGGCGCTGGTACTGGACTACTTGTTCGAGTTTTCTGACATCTCGGGGTGTTCCTGTAGACGGCAACAGATTTGACTGTAATTGGATTTGTCCAGACAGGATTAACGTCAATCAATGATTCTTCGTCTGCCTGGCAGCGCCACCACGGATACAGTGGACTCGTAAACTCTATGTAAGCTGCGAAGGCAGCCAGCCTCGTATAAATGCGACAAGGTTGGAAGGATAGCATACTTCGTTGCTGAGCGACTTCAAAGTGTCTTTCATGGATTTACTCACCTCAGATCTGCCACTCGACGGTACCTTGGGAGCCATCTTTATTGGAGTGATCGTCTCTGCAATGTGGGTCTTCCCTGTTCTCTCATTCATTTCGAGGGTCTTATCTCCTTTGTAGACTCTTTGGTCTCACCAATCTTCAGACGTTCGTTTATTTCCTCAACCATCGCAATGAATCATGGCTTGGTTCCAAAACCTGGGTTCGCGTCTCTTCCTTTGTCTCGTTCACGGACTCATCACAAAGCAGGTTTTTGTTTTATGGTATACGACACATATCTCTACGTGTCCATGCTCCTCAACCAACTCTAACAAGGTGTCTCGACGCGCTTCATCTCGCTCTCATTGCACACGGACTGTATTTCTATCTCGTCACGCACTACGGCGAATCTCTTGCTCTTGTTAACATCGTTTGGAGTCTAAAGGTGGGTTTGACATACGTGTTGTCCCAGCCCGTCTAACCTGCCCTCAGCTGCAGGTAGTTCTGGAGGTAACGTGGTTTGGATCTCATCACTGCCCCACCTTACCTGTGATTGATTGCTTAGGTTATTGTCATCCTCACGGTCGAAACGTAGGTGAATACTTCCTACCGGTGTAACTGCTTCCTTACTGCGGATCAGGCTGTATATTCTACACATATGGAAGGGTACGTTGTTATCTCGCTAATGACTTGGACTGCGGCGCTAAGATCGTGATTACAGTTTTCATAAAGGACCTTCGACTGACTATTTGTTCGTCAAGAACAAGATTCATCCCTTGCATTATAGTATGTTTTCCATTACAATTTGTACGCCGCACACCTCAATATCTCATAGTCCTGCTTTCTTATCGGGGCCGTTGCTGTTGGAATAGGTAATTAACCTTCACATCATCAAGTCGTTCCTGTAGCTGACGACATACCGTACATCAGTTCTATGTTACGAAACCTATCAGTTGGAGACCTTTGAGGACATCCACCGGATTTCAGTACGTTCAATGCACTGCGTTCTCACTTCCATATCTTATATTCTTGTAGTGGGCCACTTACTCTGCGCTTGCAGTTGCGACCGTGATTGATCTTCTAATCGCGTCGTCCTTATGCTACTTTCTAGCGAACCGCAAACCTGGAATCATCAAGTACGTTGAATCAGATGCTTGTACAACGTTGTTCAAGGACGCGCTGATAGGGCGAACACTGTTGTTGAATTGCTCATGTTATACACGATCGATACTGGTTTCATAACTTCGTAGGTACCAACATTCAGTTCCTGTGCCAGGCAAGTGACATTCGTTAGGGCTTGTTCGCTTCTTGCGATCGCGACGGTACGTGAAGTACCCTACTGTACCTTGGCTTGACGTTAATCCGCTTGTAGTGCATTCTATGGCCCTCGTATTTCGTATTCATTGCGGTCGAGTACGTTCTAACGACGCGTAAGCCTTCATTACTGCACAATAACCACGCCACCTGATGTTTCTGGCAGTCTATGTGAATTCGTTCCTTGCTATGTGAGAGCGTTCCGACGTTCGAGACGATGATCCTTATCCAACCCATACATATTCAGGCTCAACGCACGACATACTGTTCCCTCGCAACTTCAAGATGCCACTCCAAGGCCTAACTCGGAGAGTTCGGAGACAGCCACGCCTGATTCCCAATGCAGTGTCCCCAGATTAAGCTGGCGCGATATAGAAAAGCAAGAGACCTCCTCGACATGCAAAGCCCTGCCACGAACGGGATTGCCTTCCTGCGACTTTGAACGAAATACGGTGGAGTCGTGTGTTCTTGCGAGTCTTCAATCCGAGCTCGGAGAATGCTGGTCGACACCCAGACGCACACAGATATTAGATGACGATGTTTCTCGGGCGTCGAGTGAGATTTTACAGTTCCAAGGCTGACGCTCGGTCACTCCTTTTATTTTCTCCTCGGAATGTATGTATTATTATCCCTGAAAGCATTCGTTTCGATCTTGTTAATCAGGGGGATCCCCGCATATCAGAGTCAGTCAAAGCCGTGCTTTGGCTGTTTAACGTGTAGTTGAACGTTGTACACTTGATGGCAGTGTGCGCGGTTGGCGGTGCACATCGATGATCGGAGACTGCGGTCGGGGGGATCGGGTTATTGACCCCGGGGGCGTGCCGTCATCACGTTGTGTGGGACAAAAGTGTTTGCTCAGCATAATTGTCGATCACTTCTTGTTCTTTCTACACGACTCTCATCTCCATTCCAGTCGCCACAGAGAACAAAAAGCTCAATTCTCGCTCACTTTCATTCATTCTACCTTCTTGACGACCTTTTCTTTTCTTCCCACCATGTTACCAACAAAGTCCTTTGCGCAGGCCGCCTCTCTAATGCTCCTTTTCGCTGGATGCGATGCTGTTTCTACTCAGCGGCGCGCAACGACGTGTAACGGTTTTAGTGAGGTGCGTTGCTTCGTTCATCTTGGCTTCTCCCTTTGACACCACGCAGCTTTGTAACGTGAGCTACGGGAACGTTACTTTCGTCGGCGCCCACAACTCGTGAGTATGCCCCCAACACCGACCACTCGTGCTCAATACTCTGCCGATACCAGCTACGCAGTCGGCACCAACAATCTGGCTGTTAACCAAGACTACGATGGTGCGCAGTTATTCCAGTTCATGCGATGCTCGCGGGCTAATTTAACATCCCGGGTACAGTTACGCAGCAGCTCAATGACGGGATTCGTCTCCTCCAAATGCAAGTTCACGACAATAATGGGGTCATACAACTCTGCCATACCACTTGTGTATGTACCTTGTGACATCGATCTCAGCGCCCAGCACTCATCCCGCCACGCGTCAGTCCCTTTTCAATGGCGGCACCCTAGAGTCTTACCTCGGAAAGGGTATGCTCCTTACTCTCCTCGACGAAACCTCTTTTAATAAACGTGATTAACAGTCAAAACATGGATGGACGCCAACACGGAAGATGGTAATCTTCACACATTACCGCTTCCCACTTCCAATCTCTAACACTGCTTCATAGTGGTCACCCTTTTGATCGTCAACAGTGACAACTTTGCTGCGAGTGAATTTGACACGGTCTTCAAGTCCGCTGGCCTCTCCTCATTGTCGTATTCTCCTGAGTCATCAAGTCTGACACGCGACGCTTGGCCGACTCTGGGCACGTTGATAGACGCGGGGACACGGCTTGTTACATTCTTGGACAATAGCGCTGATACCAGCACGGTGTCATATTTAATTGATGGCGCGTATATTTCTCATACTCTTCGATTACTGCATACTCATTCCGTTTCTAGAATTCACCAACATATGGGAAACGGCCTATGATGGCGAGTCTTGTGCTTACATTCCTTCGCTTTGGGATCTAATATCCAAACTCACAGTTACTGACACCACCTTCAACTGTGAAGTCAACCGAACAAACGGTGATTCGTCGACTCAGATGTACTTGATCAACCACTTTTTGGACAAGCTCGTCTTCGGCGTACCTGCTCCCAACGTCGCTGCTGCTAATGAGACCAACTCGGTCGATGGCGAAGGTGGTCTGGGCATTCAAGTTCAGACTTGCACCGCTCAGTACAGCCGCGCTCCCAATTTTCTACTTGTTGACGTGAGTTCTTGTGCGTCCTTGATGACTACGATGTTGATATTTTGATAGTTTTACGAGTACGGCGGTGGCTCCGTGTTTGAGGTGGCAGCCTCTATCAACGGCGTGACCTACTCACCGACTTCCCCGATCGCCACTCCCAAGTCTACCTCGTCTTCAAGCTCATCGGACGATAGCGATGGCGCTGCGTCTCTTGTAAGAGTTTGGGCAGCAGGTCTAGCGGTGCTGTCTAGTTTCATGCTGGGTGCGATGATCACCATTTAAAATGGAGTACTACGCCGGTTTGCACTGGATGTAAATAGACATGGACTCTATCGGACGCTGCATTCAAGAACCCTTATAATATACCTGGACCTCTAATGACAATACAAATGCTACTATCTTTTCCGTTCCGTATGCCATTTATAAACGCGCGGTGTATATGTCTTTGGAGCCTGTTTGGGTAACAAGGGCTTGCCCTTTCGAGCATCTAAAGCGTCGTCGTCGTCTTCGGCCTCCATGTCCTTGCCACCATCAACTCGTTCAACACCTTTTAGCTTTGTACGGGCTCCTTTGCCCATCATCTGTCGCTGCATCTCGAATTCACGTTCGGTATAACGCAGCTGTTTATCGCGATTGAGACGCGCAGCTAGCTCTCGAAGAAGTCGCCGCCTATTTGTGAGGGATGTATCGGTTGACTCGTCTGACATGGGCACATCGACGTCTTTCTTCTTCGGTGTTCGTCGGGTCGTTCTTGAATCGTCCACTGTCTTCCATCCTAAGTCGATGTCGTCTTGTAAAGTACTCGACGATGCGGTTGGAGTAGAGGTAGACGTTTTGGGAGTATATGAGCGTGCTAATGGAGAGGTAAGATGTATGTATTGAAAGGTTGGTGAGAACGCACCAGATTGCTCATCGTCAACAAAGACGATATGCTTCGCCTTGCCTTGCTTCTTCAACGACTTGGGAAAGACTCCTGCATCTTGGAGGACAGCAATTTCTTCCGGTTCAAGCTCTTCACCGCCGATCAGGTTTGCCATCACTGATAATTGAGCTTTTAGCTTGTCTATTTTCTAGATGAATCTGTCAAGGCGATTATGTGATTTGGAAAGAGATAGCACTTTTGCCCCGCTGCACGCATGGTCCTGATGTAATTCTCGTCTTGAGTTTTGAGCACTTTGACCATGTCAGTCGGTAGGGCGACATTTCCTCGATCTTGGATATGCACGCCGCCCTAAACGCGCGTCAGAGTGCGAATTGAGGCGTAAAAGAGAGAAACCTTTGTCTTTTGCCTGGTCATGGAAAAGTAAAATTCATCTTTATTTCTCTCTGATGCCTTTTGCTTGAGCCTGGTCAACTTGTCCTGTCTGGAGTGGTAGTCGCGTGCACGCTTGACATAGTCCTTGTGTTTCTCGAGGATACCAAATTTTGCGCGATGAGCAAGCTGAGAACGCTCCTTGTGGTTGCGGCGATGGATTGAATTTCTGAGGGACGAAGTCATGTTGGTAGAAAAGACAGTGAAAAAGTTTTTCCAAAGACACTAACGTAACTGTTACTGCCGTTTATAGCAAGTGTGACGTTGTTTCCTGACCCAAAGACACGAAGTGCAACAGTATCCAGTGGCAGAGGACTGGGCACAATGTTCCAGCATTTCAAGTTGACCCAGCTGGCCATGCACCAGCCTTTGCCGCCCCATTTGTTGCCGCAGACCGCCGGCCCCAGCGCCAGTGCGGGACCGACGGATTATGCCAGCAATTCTTTTTCTGGGAATCCACCCAACACTCAATTTTCCTCCTCATCTGGGACCAAACAGCCGTATGCCACCGCGAAACCCCCGTACGGTTCAGGTAGCCCTACTTTGCCCGTATCAGCATTCTGCTCACTACAGTAGGCACAGACGACGATGGTTACAACTTGCGTTTTGAGACTCTCGACGCCTTTCAAGCATGGCGTGAACAGGCTTGTACTCAACTTGAATCGAAATCATAATCTTCACGCCCTTTCTAGGAAGAGATTGAGCAATCAGTCGAATTTGTAAAGGTGGACTATACACGTCGTTTCTTTGACCGCTTGCTCACAGTAGCCGTAGGGGGACACTCATGGCAGCAAAGCTGATCCACCTCGATTCAAAGAACATACCAAGCTCGTCTGCGCTCGACATTCCCGCAGCGGTCGTAAAAAGTACATCAAAAACATCCGGATCGTGTCCGCAAAGTTCCATCTCGCAAGGCAAGTCGCTTACAATCCTCTAGGTGCACGCCTTATCGTTTCTCTAGCTTGAAGGAGTAGGCTGTTCTGCATCCATTAGCTTCAAGACCTACTTTGAAACCGACGAAGTGCGCGCCTCCTGTAAGTCATACAACTCATTCAACTAACTGTGCTCATCTTCTGATAGATAACCCTCAACATTCGCATCCTATCGGACCTGAGAATTTCCCTTTCACGCGTCGAGGCCGTAAGGCTGCAGTTCAAGAAGAGAAGGAACGACCGCGAAAGTACCAGAAGAAGGATGAGGCCTCAGCTACACCTTCCATGTCCCAGCCGCCCCCGCCTACACAATTCATACAACAACCTCAGCCAGTACAGCCACAGCCGCAGCAACAACAGCAACATCATCAGGTTGCAGTACCTGTTCCCCAAGCCCTCCCACCAAATCAATTCACCTCCAACGTTTCCATGATCGCCCCTTTGCCTCAGCATCCTCAACACGCACACACTCAGTATCAACCCCAGCCCCAAGCACAATATGCATATGTGCCCCAGGGATATCCGATGGCGCCCATGCCGGATGCCCAGATGCAACCAACAGCTATAACGCAGGATCGATGGCAGAATATGCAAACATTGTTCAATGCGATTCGAGAGCACTCTCGCGGATTCAACTATCCGTTTGCCAGCGTTATCGCGTTAGAGAGCGTGTTGATTCGGCTTTTTCTGGAGAGTCCGGTCAGTCTTCAAGCGGCTATGACACCCAGTACTGCGAATGGTGTTGCTCAGCCCGGTTCTACGTCGGACAATGGTCAAGCCGGTCCTTCGACGAATAATCAGCCGCATGAGAGTGACACGGATGGGTCGGAGGATAGCTCCTGAAGATTTGTTGCATAGATTATTCTCGTCGTGTACCTTTCGTCTTTCTGTATACTTGTTGTAATTCTCGGAGCTGTATTTGACTACACGTGATTTGATCCAAGACCGAAAGAGAGCGAGGTTAATGGGCTTGTCCTCATACCTCATCGCATTCACTTTCCTTCGAACCCAATGTCAGCCTTCAATCTCGCGAAGCAGGCATTTGGACGTGAAAAACCACATGTATGCGTTCAGCTCTGAATCTATTCCATCAATCATTATCTCTCAGTCATCCATCACCGATTGGATTGAAATCCTGACTGCCAACACAGTAGCCGAAGAAGCTTATGACGGGTAGATTGCCTTCTATCGTGTCTTGTAGTCTGTCTCAAATCCTCTGCAGAATACCAGAACTCGTCGACTCCATCAATCTGCAACCGCACGCAGGGTACTTTTGCCACAAATTTGTGTTAAGCCAGACCTCTCAATGCATTCTACAGCCCCACCGAAGCATCCAGGGCTGTACGCAAGAAGCTCAAACATGGCACTGCCCATCAGCAGTACCGGGCCCTCGTGGTCAGCCTCGTCATATCTCGGCTCCATGTCCTGTCCTTACTCTCAACCGGGTTCAGATCCTCAAGGCTTTAGTGGAGAACTGCGGCGACAAATTCAAATGTGGGATCTCCAACCGCATTTCTTAGCCAGTCCAAACTCAATCCAATATAGCATCCTTCACCGATGGTCAGTTAACGGACGCGATCAAACACCTTGCCTCCGATAGCACGACCGACAAACGGGTTAAGAAGAAACTACTTCTCGTGCTCAAGTCATGGCATGACCAGTTCCAGTCTGATCCCTCGATGCACATCTTTACCTCGCTATACATGCAGGCCGCTCGTGACAGGCCGCACGCTACGGAAAGCATGGTCGATCCGGAAACGCAGAAACGCAAGCTGGAGGAAGCGAGACGCAAGGCACAGGAGAAACAAGAAGCGAAAGAGCGTGCTCGCTTGGAAGAGGAGAAACGCAAGAAGGAAAAGCACGCGAAAAAGAACAGACCTAAACGGACGCCTTTCAATTTTGACACGGTAGGTGATACTCGTCATGTTTTATGCCTGCAGAACTTATCGAAACATTCAGGAAAAGCCAAAGGTTCTTGCAAGCATTGTTGATGCCTCACAAGCTTCCAGCAATCTGGTCAACGCGATCACGGTATAGTTCTATCTATGTGCTTGTCGAAGGGCTGAGATATATTCATTTAGCTCGTAAACACGGAAACGGACAGCGTGCAAACTAATCAACGCGTGCAAGAGTGTCTTGACAAGGCAAAGCTGGTCCGGAAGCAAATTGTTCGCTACATCCAGGCAAGTGATTGCAAACCCTACCATGACCGAAGCCATTCTTATCACAACCTGCCAGTTGGTGGAGAACGAAGAGATAATCGGGACTCTTATCGAATCCAACGAGAGGATAATCAACTCTCTGCAGTTGTATGATAACGTGTCCGGGGCAGGCGCGTCGAAGCCCTCCGAAGCGGCCGACGCGATAACAACTGGGCTCGCGAAGACGCATCTGACAGGCGAAAGCGAGGTTGTCAAGCTTCAAGAGAAGCAGCGCGTCGCTGTCCAGCGCGCAAAGCAAGGGTCGGTTAGAGGAGACTCCAGTGGTGCATATGCAGACCTACGGGACATAAATTTCGGCTCAATAGGTGCATCGTCGAGTAATTTGCCGCCGCCTCTTCGACCATCTACATTTTCGGATGACGGAGACACTGTGCGGGATTCGCGGGGCTCTCTGTCTGATTTTAGTGACTACGAGTCCTCGGACGAAGAGACACACCAATACCAAGGCGGCAAAAAGGACTATTATAGTGTCTCTGACGATTCAGAAGATGCGCGCATTGGTGCATCGGGAAGCACCGCCAAGAGCGCTTTGGTGGACGTCGACGACCCGTTTGCTGATCCCTTTGCGGATGAAGTAGCCGTTGGGCCGTCGTCAAAGAAGTGGTAAATCGGCGACGCAATCCTCCTCGCACCCTTTGGTATATTTGCAAAATCTGGGCGATGGTATTTATTGTTGATATCACCTATATAGTACTGCAGAAATTACACCCATGAAATGAGATTTCTGCCACTACCATTATCGAGCCAAAATGGTCGAAGAACACTCGGAAGTTCGATGGCTATTATGTTGTTGTCTGTGTCGAATTTCGTTCCATTTTCGAGCAGAGCAACGATAAGTCTCGGTATGGCGGCAGCAGTGCCATTTAATGTATGCGCGTAGAGGTTATCATGCGACTGGGCGGCGGGATCGAATTTCTGATACTTGATCAGCAAACGACGAGCTTGGTAGTCAGTGCAATTGGAAAGAGAGGATATCTCTCCCCAGTTGCCCCGTCCCGGCATCCAAGCCTCCATGTCGTATTTCCTATATGCACTAGCTCCGAGCTCCTCTGTTGGCATGTCTAGTACTCTAAGATATTGTTGAGCACCAAAGAGCACGGAAAGAACGAATAAACGTACCGGAACGGGAATCCCAGCGCGCTATAGATCGCTACCTGTAGGTTCTTCATCTCTTCCATCATCTGCTCACTGGCATCTGCCTCGGTGACAGCGAATAATTCAACCTTTGAGAACTGATGTACCCGATAGAGCCCTCGCGTATCAGCACCGCTCGCACCGGCCTCCAAGCGGAATGCATGGCCCAGGCCTACAAGTTTGAGCGGTAACGCGCCTGGTGCATATATGCGGTTTGCGCACATCCCTCCCAATGGAATTTCAGCTGTACCCGATAGGACAAGATCAGGAGCAGATGAGCCGGCGTCTACCTGATACATCTGAGACTTGGGAGGATCGGAGAGCGGGTCTCTTGGCTGGAAACCGCATCGGTTCGCGATGTCGGCGCGAACAACATCAGGCGTGAGGACGGGGGTGAAACCATGTTTGACAGCCATGGAGATGGAAAAGTTGGCGAGGGCTAATTCGAGGAGTGCAGCTTCGTTTTTGAGATAGTACCATGACGAGCCGGTGACAGTGGCGCCGCTCTGAAAGTCAACGAGTTGTAAAGCCTGACATATCGCGTAGTGGTCGCGCGAAGGAGAAGCGGGAAGAGGTGTTGGCCCATGGGTGGATAAGGTAATGGCAGCAGACTCGGGACCGAGAGGTGATTGGGGATGGGTGTCGTTCGGTATTTGAAGGGCCAGATCGAGCAGACCCTGCTCGAGCTCTGCGACCTGTATTTCGAGTTGCGTGATTTCTGTCTTTAGTTGCTTTGCCTCTTCGATAGCAGCTGCATGGGCCTCCTTGTTCTTCTCCTTGATGTAGCGCTGAATGTTGTCTCCATTCAAGGAACGCAAATTTCGTTTGGTATTGAGTTTGCTGGTTAACTCTTTCCGTATCTTCCAATCACGGACCACGGATTGAATTCCGTCGGCAGAAATGGTGGCTTTTCGATTTATCGCGTTCGAAGTCTTGTAGACGACGTTGTCAGAGATGTCTTCGTATTTTAGACGTGGACCTCGCAGGGCACCGGCCATTCGAGAAGAAAGAGGATCTGTCGAAATAAAGCATCGCTGCACGCGCTGGCCTGGGTTTGTTTAGATATTTAAGGAGGATAATAAGAAGACTCACTGAAATGGAGACTTAAGGATGTCCGACGAGCACAACGCGCCAAGCTCGACATGAGAGTACAAGACACTGTTTGGCTAACGCGTTCCAGGTCAATAGCACGAAAGTGTTACATGTGATGTGACACGTCGCGTCTCATGGCACCCTCGAGCTCAAAGGAAACGAATGGCACAGATATACCCTACGAGCTGCCATGGTAATTACAACCTGCTAGCTTGCATCTTATGCTTATTGTCTTCAGGGTGGAGAAATATCGCCCGAACATTCTCGACGACGTTGTCGGCAACTCTGACACAATTGACCGACTAAAAGTCATCGCGCGAGACGGAAACTGCCCTCATATCATTATATCGGTACGTGCGATAAACACGATGCAGACACGTCGGTAGCTTCTCTCAGGGCATGCCCGGTATCGGTAAAACGACCAGCATACATTGTTTGGCCCATCAACTACTTGGAGACGCCTACAAGGAAGGTGTACTTGAATTGAACGCGTCGGACGAAAGGTTTGATCATGTCTACATGATGGCGTGCACCTAACGTAAACTCAGAGGTATCGACGTCGTACGAAACAAAATAAAGACTTTTGCTCAGAAGAAAGTGACCCTACCACCTGGACGACATAAAATCGTCATTCTCGATGAAGCAGACAGGTAACAGTCTCACACTGCAAATGGTCCTTTCTGACATTGCCCAGCATGACCGCAGGAGCCCAACAAGCCTTACGACGAACCATGGAAATATTCTCCAATACTACTCGATTCTGTTTAGCGTGCAACATGAGCAATAAGATCATCGAGCCTATACAAAGTCGTTGCGCTATTCTGAGATACGCCAAACTTCGTGATCAAGAGATATTGGCGCGTCTCTTATCGATATGTGATTCGGAGAAAGTGTGTTTCGCGTTTCCCTTTTGTAACCTGTTTCAACGCATTTGCAGGTCCAATATAACGACGATGGCCTCACTGCTCTGATATTCACGTCCGAGGGAGATATGCGACAGGCCATCAACAACCTGCAATCAACACATTCCGGCTTCGGCTTCGTTTCTGGCGACAATGTCTTCAAGGTCTGCGACCAGCCACATCCGATTCTCGTTCAGGCTATGATGCGCGCGTGTCTCAAAAGCGACGTAAACCAGGCCATGGAGAAGTTGAACGACCTCTGGGAACAGGGTTACAGCGCTGTCGACATCGTAGTTACAATATTTCGTGTGGTCAAGACTTTTGACGAGTAAGTTTCGTCGCTTCTATCTCCTCATGTTCTTATGGTGATAGAATTCCTGAATACACAAAATTGGAATACATCAAGGTTTGTGAATCCCCGCTTGCTACGGTGCTCGGTCTGATTGCGACTCTAGGAAATTGGATTTACTCACATGCGAATCCTAGAGGGAGTTGGCACTTTAATACAGCTCGCCGGGCTTGTTGCCCGTCTTTGTCGAATGGTAAGCCTGTCTTTGCGTCCATCATTGCAGCCTTCTCAATCGTTCACAGCATATGAAAGCTGAACTTTTCACTGTCTAATGTCTATTAGTGACGTCTGTATTACACTTGCGGTTTACTTGTAATTTATCTTCTTCGTCTTCAGTGGCCTGCGCCTGCTTATGCACGGCGCAGATCTTAGACTGTAAACATACGTGCGCATCAGCTCTTTCAAGGTCTGGCACAGGCAAAAGCAGTTGCATCAAAGACTACGTGGTAGAGAAGGTGTTGACACCAGATCAGGTACTCTCCATAAAGCTCAGATTTTCACTAGCTAAATTTGGTTTATACGCTCGACCTGGATGATTCCGTGGGCGTGACTGATATCGTGGCGAATGAGTGCGTCTGTCGTCTTGAGTTCCCAACGAACGCCAGAGGCTCAAGTTTCTCGCTTTTGGACCCGTCTCGAACAGGTTGGTCATTTTGTAACGCCGCCGTGTCTCTGAAGGGTGATGTTGATGCCCACACTAGAAAGAGAAAAGAGAGGATCAGAAAGGGGGTCGTAATAACTCAAGAATCTTCCTACCAGAGGCGAAAACGGTCGAGACAACTGAAACGTAGATGTTAGCACTGTAGACCATGCTAGCAGTAAGTTGGAGTTGAGGCTGGAATAGGAAGGCAATCTCAATGACGCCAAAGATAACTGGAATCGACAATTTGAGAAGTGAGAAAGGTAACAGAGAATCGAACAAAGACACATACTCGGGAATATCAAGTTGGTAGAGGCGATCCAGAAAAGAATGCGCAATTGATTGGTGACAGAGTCTAGTCATGTCTGTCAACACAAAGTCTGAAGGATTATAAACTTCCAAGACATACATTTACCACCGTCGGACTGACGTCCAACACTCTGGCCGTTGAAAATGTGGCCTCGCGATGCCAGCTGCCAGAGGAACAGCGCCGATATATACCTGACACGGGTGAGTACACGAGGTCTTCACGAGAGAAAGGGCATACATATTGTCGATCAATTCCAAAATCCATCCACTTTCGTGAATCCAGCGTGGAACACCCTCGGCTATGATGTACTGCTGGACGGTGCTCGTCGCAGTCAGCTGTCTCCATAGGACGAGGAAGTGTATAAAGATGCCCGCTCGTGCGAGTTTCATGACGACGGGGAAGGCGATGATCATAGCCAGACGAGCGCGAGAGTAAGCGCTGTAAACGACAAGAACTCGGAAGATAAGGACGAATTCTGTTATCCAGGGAAGCCACACAAAGAAGACACCGTAAGCAAATACTAAGACAGTCACGTGAGTATAGAACGTCGACTCAATGCAGAAACCTCGTACCTTCTTTAGCATTGCTTTGGACGAGAGGGTTAAGAATTCCGGTAACCTGCCAGAGGTTGGGCTTAGTTCCGTTGTTTCTGGGGAAACTCACTGAGAGATGGATGCTCAAAATGCCTAAGACGAGTCCGAGGAGGATGGAAAGAGTATTGATGATAAAGATAGGCCTCTTTCGAGAGGAGACCGTTGACATAGAAAGGAGCATGAAGAAGAGAGGGATGAGGAATGCGGTAAACACAGCTGAGATCAGCATAAACCCAATCGCAGGTCGGATAGCATCGGTGTACTCTTTGAGGATGGCAGCGACGAAGGGAGGTATGATGGCAGGACGGGTCGACATCGTCTTGAAAGTGCTTGTTCCAGAATTCCGCTAGTTCTAAACCTTTTATATAGACTTTGGCGTTTTCCTCACTCCGAAGTTAGTGCATTGTTAGATGTGCATAGCTCTTCAGGCGCCAAGGAAGATGCATTTGATCAACAAAGAGATGTAGATTGATGTGAAACCAGGAATCAGTAACAGATGGACAGAGCGAGGATGGATGGGCCGGACTCCTTGACTGGGATAATTCTTGAACGAAGACGAAACAGATTTACGAATGATGTACGCAAAGTACATCTGTGAGAAGCACGGCCTGGCCGAGTAAATAGGAAGATCAGTGCAAGTCGATGAGTGCGGACCGAAGCGCGGATCTACAACTTCAACTTGGGGCCAGGGTCCTGCCCACGGCGTGCCCGTACACGCACAGTGTCACTGAAATACGGGAACAGAAGATCCGGTTTTGAGTCCATCATGATAGCCTCGCTCTCAACTGGAAGCGATTGCCGCTTGGCAGGAAGTTGATGGGAAAAGTACACGTGTATGTACTCACGCTACCTTCCTTTGCTAACTCATAGTCTTTTCGCATCTTATACTATAGCTGCTGGTGTAGTGCAGGCGAAAACATGTTATTTGGTCTCTTTGGAAAAAGCTGGGATGCCTCCGATATGCCTGACTTGACTGGTTCGTGTCTCCTCGAGCGGTCACGTATACTAACTGAACTCTGGCAGGTCGCGTCGCCATTGTCACCGGAGGCAACACTGGTATTGGCATTGCCACTGTTCGGGAACTCGCCCGTCGTGGTACCAGAGTATAGTAAGTTGTATTTGCTTTATTGTGTATTTACTCTCAATGCCATAGCATACTCTCGCGGAATGAATCTCGAGTCTTGGAAGCCATCGAATCTGTGAAGAAGGAGACCCCCGAGGCTATGATCAAGTACATCAACTTTGATCTTCTTCGCATGCAGACCGCGAAAACAGCCGCTGAAGAGTTTCTTCAACACGAAACGCGTCTTGACATGCTCATCAATAATGCTGGCATTGTGAGTATACAGACCATCAAAGTGAAGTACTTACGCCAGCGCGATAGATGGCTACTCCCTACGAAATTGGTCCAGATGGCATTGAAATTCAAGCTTGTAATGGAACAGGTTCGCTGCTTTACTAGACGCGCCCATTTTAGGTTACTGATGCGGCTTTCATGCAGGGCACTTTGCGCTGACAATGGCTCTTCTTCCTACTCTGAAGGACACAGCCTCAAAACCGGGATCTCACGTTCGTATTGTCAATGTAACGAGCAAAGGATATCAACTAGCTCAAAACCCAAACTTCAAGACATTGGACGATCTGAACCAGAAGTGTCGATCGACTTGGAATCGTTATGGCAATGGAAAACTCTCAGTGAGTGTTTACATCTTTGTCGGCTGGATTTCGTTGATAGTATTATAGAACATACTGTTTACGAATGAGCTTCAGAAACGGTTAGAGGGGACAGGAGTATACTGCCTTTCAGTGCATCCTGGGACTGTTAATACCGAGCTTACTCGAGGTAGGTGCTTGTCGTGGATTTTCCAGCAGCTTAATTATCTATGCTTCAGGAATGGTGCAATCGTGGCCCATCATCAAACCTCTTTTGGGTCTTGGGTGGCTCGTTCTTCTTACGCCCTACCAAGGGGCTCTGAATTCACTCTACGCTGCTACATCACCCGAAGTTGAAGAGAAGGATTTGAGGTAAGTCTAGAAGCTACACGAACTGGAGCGAGAGCTCACAAATATCATAGGGCTGCTTACCTCGAACCTATCGCACAAGTCACTGCGAAGAAAGCTTATGCAGACGATAAAGGATTAGCTGAAGACTTCTGGAACTTGTGCGAACAACTGGTTGCGGAGAAGTTGCGATTGTAGCGCCAAGGGTGATAACAACCAAAGTGGCTTCATTGCGATCCACTAACATCAGTCGGACTGGGAACAAATTGTCTATGTGTTTCAATATTATATGGGTCATTCTGCAGACAAAATGAGGTCAGAGGCTAATAAAAAGGCATTATATGTGGAGTGCGCTCGCGTAGTACGACATGAACTTTGTTGGGGCATAATTACGGACACGTGATTGACGCGACGCCGAGCACAGCAACACGTTGACCAGCGCTAGCGACGCCTATACCATCTTCCTCTCAGGTCTCATGAGCATCTGGAGCCATTTAGACCTAAGTCTACTCAGTCATGAAACACGATTAATGTGCGAAGAACAGAATCGTGTGGGTTGCCGCCATCGTCAATTTTAAGTACGCGACATGGCTTTGCGATTCGGTAATGTTTCGAAGAAAATGCAAGATGAGATCGACGGAGATAGCGAGCACTACGACATCTTCTTTGTCAGGCACGTTGTACAGTACTTGCCGGCGTAGTGTTGGTGACATGGAAGTCTACTAAATGAAAGAGAAAGACTTTGAGACTAGACCGGATGACTGTACACGCTGAAGAAGCCAGGCTCTGAAAGACTTGATGAACAAGGCGGAGAATTACCTCGAATATCAAGCATTGACTGTAGTACAAGGTACGCCTGTCGGCCCCGCGTCGCGTTACATGTCACGATCATGTGATAGTTACCTTTGTTTGGATTCCCAAAATAGTTGGGCCGCACTTTGCCTCTATCTTCTTGTCTCTCACACTCATAGTGATGACCGTCACTCTCGACCTCAACGGTGGTCTTGCGGATGGCCCAACGCGTCGCACGCTGAACGATGTCTCCTTGTCGGTCGCAAAGTGCAAGAAGATAGTGGTTGTAACAGGAGCCGGGATATCTTGCTCGTCGGGTATTCCTGTCAGTCCTCCTCTGCCAGCGAAATACCGCACTGACCTGTTCTCTGCAGGATTTCCGCTCCTCCGACGGTCTATACGCTATGGTAAAGGAACGATATCCAAACGTAGTCCTAAAAGGCCAGGAGCTGTTCAACGCGTCTCTCTTCCGGGATACCACCTCCACATCAGTATTCTACACCTTCATTTCACAGTTGAAGCAGTCTGTCGACAACGCCTCGCCGACACCTACCCATCGCTTCATAAAACTTCTGGATTCCAAAAAGAAACTCCTTCGTTCCTATACCCAGAACATTGATGGTCTGGAGGAGCGAGCCGGTCTTCTAGGGAGCGCAAGTGCAGAGGCTAAATCGACCTCATCTCGCAGCAAGTCCAAGATCAATGCCAAAGATGTTCGAAACGTTCAACTTCATGGCGACATCCATCGCGTCCGTTGCAACTCCTGTTCCGCTGACTATCTTTGCACTCCGGAACATATCGAAATATTCAATGATGGCCTCTCACCACCATGTCCCGATTGCACACTACGATGTGAGATCGCTTCTCGCTCCGCAAAGGCTTGAAACTAACATGTTACTCCAATAGGTGAAGCTCGTATTGCGCGTTCCGCTCGCGCCACTAGCGTCGGCTCCCTCCGCCCTTCCATCGTCCTGTATGATGAAGCGCATCCTCTCGGTGACGACATAGGCACAATTCAGACCAGCGATCTCAACAAGAAGCCAGACATGCTCATCATCATGGGTACCTCTCTGAAAGTCCATGGTTTCAAGAAGCTCGTTAAAGAGTTTGCCAACGCCGTCCACAACCATCCTTCTGCGAGCACTGCGAAAGGGAAGCGCTGGGCAGGCAAAGTCATCTATGTCAATAAGACGGCCCCGGGAGGAGACTGGTCAGACATCATCGACTACCACGTGTCTGGGGAAACCGATGCGTGGGTTAGCAAGGTCGAAGAGGATTGGAGGAAGTCGCGACCCGCTGATTGGGAAGTTCAGTCAACACTTGACGGAGATATCAGCATGTTGTCCCCACTCAAAGTTGTGAAGGATGTTCGGACAGCGCTTGGTGCTAAAGGCAAATCGAAAGGTCAGGAATACTGTGCACCTTCAACATTCCTATATTAATTCCCGGGAAACAGACATAAAGAAATCTCATGACGTCGAAAATGTGCCGCCACAAACGGCTTCCGACATGATTCTCAGTACACCTGATCTCTCAGGACTGTCCATTGTTAAACCGAAGTCGACGAGTTCGCCTAGTTCTCCCACCAAGCGGCGTCAAGGAGGATCGCATTACAACGACCTCGATTCCAGTCCATCCAAGCGCCGGATACATAACGGAGAGAAAGTTGGTCTGGAACCAGAAGAACGGGGACTTCTGTTTGGGAACAGCACCAACAACGTGATTGACGTTGACGACTTCGAAGAAATCGATGCTATCATCGACCTTTCCATGCAAGACATGACCGCCTCCCCCCGCCCACAAGGCAATGTGAAGCCGGCGCGCGCGCCGACCACTACAAAGAAGGCTGGGGAACCCAAGCGCGCTCGAAGTCGAACGGGGAGAAACCTCCAAGTGGAGGTGGTGATTTAGTAGTATATTTCGACGACATTTTGCTGCATCTCCATATTATTTTCGTTGCATGTAACTTATATCGCTACCTCATTCACTGTTGGATCCTCGCGCTATGCATCATGGTCGCAATTTTTGTATATTACATCGATTCTGGAAAACCTCGCGAAAAATAAAGTACACAACTTCTACAAAAGCCGCAGGCCACTGGCTCCTTCAGTCCGTAATCAGTTCATGAACGCTCCAATCCTCAAAACTGCCATCGGGTAGGTAGCGGCGAATAATCAAAGGAATTTTTCGTTGTGAGAGTTCTTTGATGGCGATCTGCAGCGCGTCGGTTTCGCCGTCGAGGGGAACCAATACAGGCGCGTTCATACTGGAGGATAACATTTGTCAATTTAAAGAAGAGGTAAAATGTCAAGGATCATCCATTTACCTGATTTGCAGAGCTCTCGTTCCAAGTATTCGTGCTCTCTCGTACTTGGTCAAGTACGGTGTTGTTATCCTCTCCTTGTTCGCTTGTCGCTCTCCTGCCAGCCCAGCGCCGGCAGCAACCGCTGCATCATCTTCCGCATTGCCCATCTCTTGTTCATTCTCCGCCCCGTTGATGCCATTCATCTGTGCATCCTCCCCACCATTCTCGCCGTCTTCTCCCTGTCCTTCGGCGTCTTGGTTCAAAAGATCGTAGCCGTCATCCTATTAAGCGAATCACGCGAGGGCCTGGTAAGAAATGTATTGGGTAGGAGCACTAATAGACGGTATACACACAATATCCTCAGCAAAACTTGAAGAGAAAGTAAGAAATATGCCAGATGGACGTAAAGACTCATAAGTCGTACCCAGTACCAGCATAGTCGTCGTAGTCGCCGCCTCCGCCGCCGCCATAATCGCCGTCTTCCGACATTGTAGTGTAGATTGGTTGAAGGAGCGAAAATTGTCGATCAGATTCCTATTTGGGAGCGTCGGAGTTGAACACTACTTGGACCCGACCGCAATTTTGCTGCTCTGATCTATGCCTCGGATCGTCCTGCAGGCTCCACAAGGCTCTGTCCTACTTTCTGCGTCTCGCTGTCATAACAACTGAGGATCAGATGAATTAAATTCGCACCTAAACTGAACGCGCGACTTAAATGGAACCAATGCCGAATGTATGCGCTATTCCGACCATCCCGGGGTCGATGGTTGGGTTTACAGGAAGCCCACGCCATTAAGAAGCACTGGACAATTACACCAATTTGGCCTACTAGGAGATAACCCCTACTCCCACACGCCGGTGCAGATCTGGTTGACCTGCATTGTGGATTCAGGACGCTTGCGACGCGAAGACAAGGCCGCGAATAGCTTCGAGTTCTTTTTCAGTCGATTCCTGTGCCATCGAAGTCTAAACAAGTTCCTGAATGATCCATCTCTAGCTCCATTCAGTCGCTAGCCTGCTGGATATTTACACAGAACCGGACTTGTAGCCAGTGATTGTAGCGGTCTCTGGTGCTCTAGAAATACAGCGGTCGGAAAAATTGTCGTGGCACAGAACGAGTCCGCGGACCACGAGCAGAGTTGGTTGAACCGGGAACGATGGGATCTGGGTTCGAATTGACATGACATGGACGTCTTTTCAGCGAGATCGTCGCTCCTCGTCGGGCGTCGGGAAACGTGTCTCATTGGGAGGATGTTAACTTGTGATTGTGAATTTCCTCGCCAGTGTGATGTTTGGAAAGTAGTCCGGTGATTCTTCTAAATATGCGCCTATCCTTCCCATTCGGTCGACAGCTCTCTTCAGTCCCCCACCACCACCTCTCTTGCACTTACCATCTGCTACTCAGAACTATTCTTTCTATTCAATGCCCACGAAACAGTTGCTCCCCGCTGCACGTTCTTGGGGTACTCGCTTTGATTCCTTGCCTCCGTCGTCGCCTCCAGCATCTCCCAGCCTTCGGAACGGTCCTCTACGGGACGCTCAGCACTCTGACGACGAAAACGCCTCTCTTGACGCGTCGGACAAGCGAAAGGACGAAAAGATGCCCCACGATGCCAGTGTCTTCGTCGGAAGGTTAGTCGCCTCGTCCACCATACCCCCATTCGGTTTATTTGATTGCCAACTTTCTAGTCTGCCGACCAACATTGACCAAGTAGAGCTTGCGCGCTTGCTCTCCTCCCATCTGTCGGAGCACGCGCAAGTCAAGAATGTCAAGGTGGTTCGTGACTCGAAGGGCGGCGTCTGTGCTTTTGTCCAGTGCGAGGTCAAACCGTCTTCCAACCTGCATATATGCGCTCTTTCTTATTTCCATGCTCTAGGATGCTGCGGCGGCGACTAGTTTGATCAACACCCTCCATTCTACCGAACCTAAACCTTTTTTGGGTCGTCACTTGCGCTATGAGCCAGCTCGGGCATTTCGCACTTTACTGATATCTTACCGGTAAGAGGAGTCAATAACACGACTTTCTGACGACATCTCATTGTTCTCAGTTCACCCGTGCAGTTCATCCCCAATGCAGAGAACAGTCCAGCCGAGTATGGTCGAGGAAAACACGTCGAGTTAGATCTTCCATATGCTATGAGACTTTGGAAACCGAGAAACTCGAGGTTTAATGGCATTCTCTTTTAAAGTTTGCGACGACTAACATGTTCTGCAAGATATCTAGCCATTCTCTATAATGCGGAGGCTGTAGACGCGGAAGCCCAGGCTTCTGTCAACCACGTTGATAGCCACATTGAGCATGCTATGCATCTACAGCCAGTCAAGTGTGATGACGAGGTGAGTGTATCTGCTTCCTCCCAATCAACGCCGCAGCTCATGCGGTCTAGACTATTCGGATTATCTGCTCTCACTTTGGAGAGCTCGAGTCGTTCAAGACATGGAAGCCGGAGGAAAATTCGGGCATGTATTTTGTCGCTCAACATTAAGACTTACTAACTATCCGTTCATAGACGTAGACTCCGAAGTCGAAGATTCTAGCAATGTCTATTGCTATCCTCACAACGCTCGCCGAAACCCAAATATGGACGCGCGCTGTTTTGAGGTCAAGTGGGCCCATCGCGATGACTGCGTTAACGCTCTGATGGTAGGCATAACTTTTTGCTACCAGATGACGGTTTTAACTCCTTCGTAATCTTTAGACCCTTCGCCGAGTGCCACATCTCACCGTTACCTGGGCCCATCAGCCGAATAACTTTGGTGGTAGACAATCACCCTACCAGAACACGCGTGCTCCAAACGCCACTCTTTATCCATTGTACCTCAATGATCCCGATCGTCTGCCTGTCAGGAGCATGAACACCTTATTTTCCACTGGATCTCGTCACGACTCTCTACCAGATATATCCGGAAATCCTGGCAACCTCTCTTCGAGTTCAGCTCCTTCAAAATGGAAGCTGTCGCCCCAAGCTACTCGTCATCCGGATGCCACCGTCACATCCATGACGTCGACTCTAGTTGATACTTCGATACCTGGAACTATACAGGGCGAGTGGAATGACATGGACTTCCCTCCGCTCGTTGATGCTAAGGGCGAATCCAAGGCAGATTTCGGCGGCGTTTGGGGTTATAACAAGCTCCTCCTTCATAAAGACGGCCAGGTCGACGTAGATGGCATGAGGTGAAAAATGCTCCTCTTTTCTCTCCAACTTCAATTCTTATGGACTTACCTAGATCTGCGGTATCAAGACCTTTTTCTCATTCACACGAAACGCATGAAGTATCTAAGCAAGGGGACGGCATAGGCCGTGATCTTGAGCAAGAGCTTGACATGCCACCCACACCAGGACTGGGAATGTCTCCAATCACTCCCAGGACGCCCGGAGTCATGTTTCCAGCAACCCCAACGACTGGTAGCGGCAACTTCAACGGCATCTTCGCGTTCGACGAATACGACAGCAAGATGAAGGCTGGTTACCACTTTGAGGAGCCGCTACAAGGGGAACGAGCACTTGATCCTACTACTCTGTTCGTAGGCGGGCTTGAAATGTATGGACCCAGTGCTTGGGACGAAGAAAAGGTCGCCAACTACTTTAGAAAGTTTGGCGGCTTGGAGAGTGTAAAGGTTGTGCGCCCGGGTACGTCTTTTTCATTTCCTTCGACCAGCTCATGAATATCTCGCAAACAGTCAACGGCAAGGCCGCGTTCGCTTTCGTCAAGTTCGACAACACGGATTCCCCTGCGAAAGCTGTTTCTCAAGAGGTAAGAGTTAACCTAAAGCCTATGTTCCCAATGGTTGAATGCCTTGCAGCATAACCGCATCTTTGAAGGTCGTGCAATGCGCGTTCAGCTTCGAGATTGCAACCCTCCCCGTGGCAATTGGAAATACGGAGCCCGTGGTCGTGGACGTTATCCCATGGCAAATGGTGTTACCTACCATTCGTACGGCGATGCTGAGATGCCTGGACGAGAGCAGAATCTTCGCCCCGATCCTATTCATTCCCACGAGCACCACGATCAGCCTTCTGTCGATGTCGCAAAATCTCCATCGAGCCTTTCAACGCCCGTTGAACCTGACTCACCTCGTCGTGTCACGGAGACACAAGAGAGCCGAGATGCACAGGCACCTCACAGTCAAGACCAAGAGAAACTGAAGACTGATTCTCCTGCTGTCGAGACATATCGGGAATGGTACGATAACGTTCCATCCTCAGCGACAATGACTCCGCCTCCCGTCATCTACAATTCGGCGGTTCCCATTCCAGGTCCTCCCGGCGCGTCGAATGTCCAATATACTATGTCTTCCTCAGGCAGCTACTATCCACATCCTCTCTGGATGTCCTCATACGGCGCTCAAATTCAATATCAAATGCCGTTCTATCCTGGATATGCCAATCCAGGTATGCCTACCGGATTTGCCACTCCACAGCCCACGCCTTCTCAAGGATATACGAGTAATGCGGGATCTGATGCCAGCGGTCCCGCCTCAGCACCACCTATCCCCGTCCAGGGCCTCTGGCGGCCAATGGGCATGTATGGAGTATGCATGTTTCTTTACTTGAGTTTGAGCGCAGCTAACACGAATTCAGGCTTATATTCCATACCCCGCGTTTCCAACGAGACCACATCCCTCCAGCGATTCTGGCACTGTCCAATCTACAACGCAACATCAGCAGCCACCTGTCGTCCCCACCGGCTTCATCCAAAATGACCAAGGAACCTTGATTGCCGTCTATCCGCCTGAAGCTCTTGACCAGTACATGACGGCAGGTGGTCAACCGGCGCCTGTTGCTCAAGGCCAAGGTCAGAACATTCAGAATTGGACCCCATCCCAACCGCCAACATACATGAATGTACCACCGAGGATGAATTCAGGGATGCAAACGCGACATATGTTGGTCCCTCCCACAAACTGGATTCATCCTAGCCAATCATCGGCCTTCCCTACGTCTCATTCAGGTGGTAATCAGTCTCTTCCTGCATCCGGTAGCATGCCACTCCCTGTATCTCACTCGTTCCGAGTGACCGGTCACGATCTGAACGTCAATCAATTGAATTCGTCTCTGAGACGCAACACTGGACGTAGGGACCAGTCATACATTCACAAGGGCAACAATCGATCTATGGCTAATCGAGGTCGTCCCAGTGCTCAACAGAACGCAGGTGCCGGAATTGAAGGCCCGCATCGTGCAATGACCTTCGCCAGTCCTCAGTTTGCCTAAGTTTATCTTTCTCATGTTCTTTATTTCATTTTCGGCTCTCGATCTCCATTTTTTCATTCTTTCATTTCGTACAAAATACTCATAAAGCCATTTCTGATTCTAATTATCTTCAGTCTCATATTTTCTTTGTTTCTATAGGCAATAATCACCAATCGAAGCAATTACTATTTATATGCACATCCTTCGCTTTAGTGTGCTGTTCTCCTTTTACTGTCAAAGTTAGATTTCCACAGTTTTGTTACTACTAGATTTACATTCGTTTACCTTGTGTAATCACGGCTTGTCTGTCCATTATGAAGGAATCCATTGTCGACGTCAACGTTCAAACGTTCAGCAGCAGGAGACTCTGGAAACCGAGAACTTTGTAGGTGCCTACCGCCGGTGCCGGTGACTCAAGGAGCTTGAAGACGCTCGTCAACAAGTGTAAACACTTGCACCCTTGCTTCTTCAACTTGGCCACAATGCAGGACGGACGCGCGCCTCGGTATGTTCATCTATCGGATCCTCTGTAAGTACTCCTGATATCTTATTCAGTATAAAAAACCGCGCACCAGCGGCCATCCAGGTACACCATTTTATCACTTGGTTAACCCAAATACTGACCTTGCGCAATAGATCACTGCTGAGCAGTTGCTGCGCGAAGTAAGCAGATTCAAATCTCGCTAGTGTATCAGGGCTTAATTTGAGTCGTAACAGGCGCAAGAACGACAGGAAACTGCATTCAGGGCACCGAAACAGCGCGTTGAAGACTTCGAAGAACTCAACGAGTATCGCGGCAGGAAGAGAAAGGAATTTGAGGAAAGGATCAGAAGGACTCGTGGTAGCATGTGAGTGCCTCTGATAGTGCTTAACTGTATACCGACGTTCTGAAATAGCAAAGAATGGTTGCAATACGCGAACTGGGAGGCCAGCCAGAATGAATTCGCTCGGTCAAGATCTGTTTACGAGCGTGCCCTTGACGTGGACCCCCGCAGCATTCAATTATGGCTGTCTTACACCGAAATGGAGCTTAAATCTCGAAATGTTCAGCATGCACGCAATCTTTACGACCGCGCTGTAACACTTCTTCCCCGTGTCGACCAGTTATGGTACAAATATGTGTATTTGGAGGAGCTTCTTCAAAATGTCTCTGGCGCCCGTCAGGTCTTTGAACGATGGATGCAATGGGAACCGGATGACAAGGCATGGCAGGCATACATCAAACTGGAGGAACGGTATAATGAGCTGGATCGCGCGAGTGCGATCTACGAACGTTGGATTGCTGTTCGTCCAGAGCCGCGGGTGTGGGTGAAGTGGGGTAAATTCGAGGAGGACAGACTTCGTGTCGACAAAGCCAGAGAAGTTTTCCAAACTGCCCTTGAATTCTATGGCGATGACGAGGAGCAGATAGAGAAGGCTCAGGCTGTTTTTAGTGCGTTTGCGAAGATGGAGACGAGATTAAAGGAATACGACCGAGCTCGAGTGATTTACCAGGTGTGTCTACACGGGGCTATTCGGGAAAGTCTCTAAGTACCCACTCACAGTTTGCTCTATCCCGGATACCACGGTCGAAATCTGCCGGTTTATATGCCTCTTATACCAAGTTTGAGAAGCAGCACGGAACCAGGACAACACTGGAAAGCACTGTGCTAGGAAAGCGAAGAATACAATATGAGGAGGAGTTGTCACACGATGGCCGGAATTACGATGTGTGGTTCGATTACTCCCGACTGGAAGAAGGTGCTTTACAGGACCTGCGAACAGAGGGCGGCTCGGCTGAAGAAGAAGAAACGGCCGTCGGACGGGTGCGAGAGGTGTATGAACGGGCTGTAGCACAGGTACCGCCTGGAAATGAAAAACGGCACTGGCGCAGATATATTTTCCTTTGGTTGGACTACGCTCTATTCGAGGAAATAGAAACGAAGGTATGCTGCGTGTTGTCATTCAAGTTGTCTAGGGCTTACACATACACAGGATTACGACAGAACGCGACAGATATACCAAACCGCACTCAACATTGTGCCTCATAAGGTTTTCACGTTTGCAAAACTGTGGTTGATGTTTGCGAGATTTGAAGTCCGGCGACTGCAGCTACCCGCGGCACGTAAGATATTGGGCGCTGCTATTGGCATGTGTCCAAAAGAGGCTCTCTTCAAAGGTTATATCGAATTAGAGATAGAGGTGAGCACCATAGTCCCCCTCGCTCGGTCAACGTCATAACATATCTCAGCTACGGGAATTTGATCGTGCCCGGCAATTATACCAAAAGTATCTCGAGGTTAGTTGGATTGTTTCTATAAGTTCATTGTACTAATTCCTACGTAGTTTGATCCCGCGAACTCCCCGGCATGGATCAAGTTTGCAGAGCTTGAATCTCAATTGCAAGACTTTGCTCGTACGCGTGCTATCTTCGAACTGGCCGTCAGTCAAAGTCCGCTCTCTATGCCCGAGCTTCTCTGGAAGGCCTACATCGATTTTGAGGTCGAGGAAGGCGAACGAGATGCTGCGCGCGCTCTCTACAATCGCCTTATCGAACTCAGCGGTCATGTCAAAGTGTGGATATCATATGCACTCTTTGAGGCTGAGCCCATGCCTCTACCACGAGCTATGCGGGAAGAAGAGGAGGAAGAAGAGGACGAGGACGCCGAACAACGTGTGGTTGCTGGTGATGCTGATCTGGCACGTAGGGTGTTCCAGCGGGGTTATGACGATCTCAAAAGCAAGGGTCTTAAGCATGAGGTATCATTGAAATTATCGATTCTTGCAGATGCTGATACACTCAATAGCGTGTCGTTCTCCTCGAAGTGTGGAAGACATTCGAGGAAACCCATGGTTCTGAAGAGGATGTGAAGAAGGTAGCGGCTATGATGCCTATCGTTGGCAAGAAACGATACGTCGATCAAGAAACCGGCCAGACAGTGGAGGGTACGGTTTACAGCGTTCGTATTCATTCCGTTATGTTGATTGCTTTGCAGATCACGATCTCATCTTTGCTGATGACGAACGTGAAAACAACCCCAAGACCTTCCAGTTCTTGAAAATGGCCCACGCTTGGGCAGAAGCTAAGAAAAGTGGAGGAGGAGGATCTTCGGTTTTATCCGGGTTCACCGCTGCTCAAAGCGCATCACAAGACGCCGATGCCAAAAGCGATGTTGCGAGCTCTCACGGTGGTGATGATTAATTATGTCGTGTATATATACGTTGTGAGATGACCTAGAGCGATGTAGGACTGAAACTCTATCTTGCTCTTTGCCCTGAGACGCAACTTTCATGTCGCTCGCATTCACCTTCTTGGTATCGCCGTATTTTGACTTCTACGGCGTGATATAGTTGTCCAGCGAAAGCGCCTTACCTGGGTTCACGATTTCCCGCTCTCTATCAGACTTTTAGGTCAACGCGACTTACCCTGCGCTCAAGAAGCCCTGGGTCTCGCATTCGTGCCACTGACGCTGTTTTCTGTGCGGAAATCAATGCCAATCTTGAGATGAGCTCAACCTCCTTGCATACCTCCTTCGTGATTGCAGAAGCTTATGATATCGGTGGTGCGGGGATGATCTTCACCAACATGGAGATACTCTACGTCTATAAAGGAGTACATGAACGAGGCCAGAATGTGTCGCTTTCATGCTGTCTTGTCTACCTGTTGAGCTTCTAGATCTGGTCGTTAAGCAGGTAAGAGCTGCTCTAGACCGTGCAATTAGTTCAAGCTCATATTCTCTAGCTCAAAGTTCGTGACTTGAAGCGGCTGAGACAGACATGCAAAGCTTTCAACGTCATTGCGTCGCCCATGGTATTCTCGAGGCTGGTCTTGAATTTCGATAGCGGGCGGTGTGGCTTGATTCTAGCGTTGCTCGACGCTATCGCCTCGGAGAAGAGTCGTCTCGGGTCATGCATTCGCACCTTAGAAATTCAATCCTTCAACCCACCTCAGCACAAATCACTGCAATTGTGGCAGCGCATCACGAAGAAACATGAACAGACCTCCAGACTTGTTGAGCAGTACTTCATCGCTGCCATCCCATATTTTGTGTCCGTCAAAACTCTTTCGTGCGTAGTTTCTTGAATCTACCTATATCTCCTTACTGAAAGATGATCCCAGGTTGAATTTGACGAACATGCAGGTCATGGAATTGTCCTGCCACGACAGGATCATGATGTTATTAGGGTCTTTGCCCAAGTTGGCGAATCTGTCGGTATACATGAATCATGATGTGGACTCAAGGATACCAACATCCATATCGAAACACTTCCACAATCTTCAGAGCCTGCATTTTTCCGGAGGCAGGTCGGTATACGGCGACATGCCGAAAGCACTCATGGCGAGATCCCCCGATCTCACCAATCTGACCATCGACGGCTTTCCATCCATACAACACGACTCCTCTATATCCTTGGCCGAGTTATTTTCTGGTCTCCCTCCCCATGCTGCAAGTCGTTTGCGGACGCTCACCCTTGGGGGATTATCGCGTCACAGATACGACAGTCTGACCTCCATTCATTGTCATCTTCGGTCACTTACAACGCTTGTCGTTAACCCTGATTTGACCGACATCCCTGGTCACTTTTGGAATGCTCTGCAACCGAGTCACGTTCGATTAGAGAGGCTATCTGTGCATCAGGCGGACTCGCCTCTCCTAGAATATCTGGAGTCGTATTCTGGTTTGACGTACCTCTCTATCGACCTGTGCGGTTTCCGATATAATGATCGGAGGGATGAAGATTCGATGGCGGATGTCTTGTATTGGCGTGTTCTGCCTAAACACGTCGATAGTATCCAGGCTCTGCACATAAAAACGGCATATGAAGGTAGATGGTCCCTTGGTCCATCTCAGCTGGACGCCATTCTAGCGTGTCACAATCTCAGCGCGTTCAGTTTGGGTATAGGTCCATCTGAAGCAAATGTGGCGAACAAAAACGTGGTTGTGCGTACCATTCCCACATCCCCGTTACACAGTTCACTGATATTATTGCAGACACAGCTTCTAACTTCTGTTGCGCAAGGTTGTCTTCCTTCTCTGCGAGTCGTCAGACTATTCTTGGCCTATCCGACAAGCGCGAGGGGCATCGGTGACTCCGTTTTGCTTATGTACTCGAGCCATGGCGTCTGTGGTCATGTTCGCTTGAATGAACTGGTGACAGGGTTTACTTGTAAATTCCCCGGCTCAGTGATGAGAAGATTGGAAGTATCTACTGGGCATATACATCACGGGCCTCCTGCGCTCAGCACGTTCAAATTACGCAGGAGTAATTTGAGTGGGAAATGGCGCATGACCCTTGGGGAAACTAGTAGAAAGATACCGGCTTTTATTACCTACAACGAAGGATAGCTGGCCCTCACTGAATGATATATCTCTGCGCATCGAAATTTATCTGAACAGGGCGCGATCGGCAACGAGTGACGTCACTCGCTTCCCACCGCGATGCGCCACGCTGATGCCTTCCAACGAGCCAGCGGAGATGTCTCTACATCAATCATTATACATTCTTGCTGACACGCGGCGACATCGGAGAATGATCCTTTCCACTTCTATCTCTGACGCTTCTCTCTTGCCGTCACCGTGCGAAACTGTCGTACCATGCTACAGCATCCCGTTGTACCCTTAGTTATTGTGGAGGGATTTCTGGGCGGAGGTCATAGAATCATCTGGGGTGATTTTGAACGGCACCTGCAGAAGGGCTGTTCAAGTCCAAGACCCGTGTTTTTCGCCAAGTACGTATATCATTTGGTTTGCGAGAGTCTGCGATACTAGACATATTACAGAGTCGGCGCCGTTAGTTCATTGCACGATAGGGCTTGTGAACTGTACTACGACCTTGTTGGAGGCACAGGTAAGTAGACGAGCTAACTCTGTTGGAACTTCTCAAATTCCCGCGCTAGTTGATTACGGAGAAGAACACAGTCGTCAACATCGGCATAAGAGATACGGAAGAACGATTTTCAAAGGGCTTTATCCTTACTGGTCACAAGAGTATCCACTCCACTTTGTCGGACATTCCATGGTTCGTTGTAGTCCAAATTCACATAACTGAGGTCTTACTGGTTCCGCGTAGGGTGGTGCTACTATCACTAAACTTCAACATTTAATCAAGCACGGACACTTTGGATCTTTGGCCGATCCTGATATGTTTCTTTCTGTGACAAGTAGTGCGTGGGCCTTGCCTACTGACTCAATGCTTAATCAATCATTTTCAAGTTTCGACCCCATTCAGAGGCACACAGGTTGTCTACTCTTTGGGAGAGCGCGTTGATGCTGCTCCCCTTGTGAGGCCGTTTTCCGTCGGCGACCTGCTGTCTAAATTCGTTCACGTTGGGGCTTACCTCAATCCATTATTACCCGATTTCTTAGACATATGGAGGCTCGAAGCTAGATCTCTTGCTTTCCACGAAACTTCGGTTCTCAACTTCTTGCAGCAGCTGTGCCACAGCGATTTTGCTAGGAGTCGTGATGTTGCGCCCTGGGACGTGACATTTGCAGCTGCTGAGGAGCGAGATAACAACATGGAGGGCGAACCCAATGCAGGGACCTTCTATAAAAGCTTCGCAGCTGTGATGGTAAGTCTCTGATACCTTACTCAAATGCTCGATGTAACACATTCAGACTCAAAGGACTGACTCGAATAACCATACACCAACTTTCAAACATATCTTTTCTATGCCACTGTTCATTTTGGCGAGCCTTGCTGGTCGGTTTGATTTTAGCTCTTTGCAACCGGTACCATCGTTCCTCAAGAAGCGCCTACGCGGTCGTGTGCACGCTAATCCCATCGGCGAAGGCTCTTCGTACACTCTTGGGGAAGAATTCTTCGCTAATGATGGCGTTGCGCCACTTTTTTCCCAGTGGCATCCTTTGGAATGCAAGTGAGTCCTTGTTTTCAATATATCACTGATCAGCGCTCACTGGCAACTTCAGCGCTTCAAGATGTCAGCACCATGCTCCTGTTTTAGAGTACGATCCGTGCGTGAAAAGCTCGGAAATTCTAGAACCTGGTATATGGCATGTTTACGAGCTGCCGGATACGACACATACCTCTCTTGTTCCGTTTTGGTGGTCGACGGAACGTCAGCAAACATTTTGGAAGAATCATGGTTGTTGGCTTGACGAAATTGATATCCTTCATTGTATAGAGGTGTAATACCGATACATATTGTCTTACCCATTCCATATTGTTCAACTGCTTGAGCGTGGCGCGCGGGCCTCGGTTTGCCTTGGAACTACATGTCTAGGGACGACAGTTCCGAATAATTTTAGATCTAATCTCATCTTCGACGGTTGATCACGTTGATTGCGGCTCGTTCACCGCTTTCCGCAGTTGAGCGCCTTTGAGCGCAGCACTTGGCAAAAACGCCAAGTTCAACAGGACCGTTGGCTCTGTACTGCTCTGTATAGGACAACATTCGCGGCAGAACTGGCTAGACCCGGACACCTTTGAATGCGCGAGAGACGGACATTAATAAACTTACTATGACGGACGCAAATGACTTGGGTGCCTGAACTAAGCTTGAGCATTACACGTCACGCGCAGAGTCCAACCTCCATCCTGTGAGCAGTAGCGGAAGGCTGCGCGATCCGAACTTGGAATATTCAGAGCCTATCACGTATGTGTAGAATTAGGCGGTTGTAATGTTAGCCAGGCGCCGACGGAATGTGGGGGAAGGACCAGGTCAGTCAACTCCTCATTCAAACCCATGTCCCTGATTAGATTTCCTTTAAATACCAGGCTTTGATCGCTTTCTTTCCCCACTCTTGACACTTGCACCTGCCCTTCTGCTCCCATGCTGCTCTCTCTTCCCACAGAAATACTACAATCCATCTTCGAACAGGTAACTTGCACCGACGGCTCTTGTTGACCTGCAGACTGAGACTGAATCCTTTCGGCAGCTCGACCAAACAGAATGGAAACAGCTGAGATTGACGAATAAGCATCTCTGCGACATAATCTGTCCGCTCTTATTTCCCCGCCTTGTTCTGGACATCAAATATAGCCATTCACGCTCGAGCCGAGCTCTTCTCAAGGCCGTCGCGTCCAAGAGGACACAAGTCGCCTCATACGTCGAGACGCTGGAGATCCATTCACTGATGCCGCCCCGTTACAAAGCTCTCCACTTTTGGAAACGCCTGTTCAAGAGACGTCAACGTAAATACCAGACTCTTGAGAAACATCTTCTCGCCGCACTGCCTAAATTTATCTCTGTAACTTCTATTATGTGAGTCGGCTTCAACGGTATCGGTCGTTGACGGAGTCCTGACGCGCGCCCATCAACTAGCATGGATATGAGCGCTATGCGATATGTACAACCTTCGACGGAGGATCGTATCATGAATTCATTAAGCTCCCTTCCGAGCTTGTCGCATCTGTCGGTGTTCATGTACCGGGAGGTCGGTGCCAGCATCCCCAATGCGATAGGGCGCCACTTCAAGAACCTCCAAAGTCTTTACTTCGCTGGTGACGCGGGATGCTATCATGGCATTCCAAGCGCCCTCGTAGCGAATTCCCCTACTCTCAAGGAGCTCAGCGTCGATTCGTCCAACCTCGCCCTTTCCGCGCTCTTCTCCGAGGTCGACGCCTTGTCATTGAAAAGCATCACATTAGGGAACGCAGCACAGCGTTTCTTGGACAATATGCCTGCTCTTCGACCACATATCGGGTCCCTTTCCACGTTCGTGGCAAGCGAATCCATCGACGTTCCTGCCGACTTTTGGAGTGTACTCATCTCCCAGCAGGTTATCCTACAGACACTCTCCGTTCATCGTGTCGATCGCGCTCTCCTTGATTACCTATCGTCTTATGCCGGCCTCGTTGACCTTACTCTATCATCCGGACCATTAACAAACGACGTGGAATCACAGACCTTGGCGGACACTTTCTATCAGAGTGTCCTGCCCAAACATGGTACCACGTTGAAATCACTCTTGCTTTCAACCCCACATGATGGACCCTGGTGCCTTGGGGACTTACACGTTGACCGTGTCATTGCGTGCAACCATCTATCATTCCTTTGCATCGCGATTGGATCCTCAGAGGATAACATGGTGTCGGACCCTTTGAATGTCATCGTAAGTGTCATTTGTGAGCCACATGCACCAATCCTCATCGCCTTAGACGCGTCTCTTGAACTCAGTTTGCGACGGCCGGCTTCCTCTTCAATTTTTCGAAATTTCTTTCGCCACGCCGGCTATGCCAGCACATGAAGACCCTGTTATCAGCATGTATTCCCCGTATGCTGTTCGTGGGCATTATCGCATCAATGAGTTGGTTAGCAAGTATTTTTGTGCCTCACCGAACCCAGCTATGTTGGACCTCGCACTGTCGACCGGTCATATGAATCATAGCAAGCTAGTCCTGGTCCCCGAGCAGAGCGAACTTTGGCATTTTGAATTGCAAAACAAATAGCATGCATGTATGACTTTCCGTTTCTTTCAGCATCGATTATCATAGGCTTATACATCCATATCCACATATGTAACAATACCGTTAGAAAGGCTCATCTGGCAGCCCAGAGTTGTTCGCCAATAAACACCAACATGATACTATTTCTAAAGACCTTACACATTACTAAAATCTAATATCTATTAAAACATGTTTGTTATACAACTTCTTCGCACCACATCCTGGCGCTTTGGAACATTCTGAACCACGGACCTATGCCTTACTTGCTCGAAGTTCTTCTGGGAACCAGCTATTGCTTTCAAGGGCAATGATTCTTTCCGGATGAGGCATCATAGCTAACACCCTGCCGTCCAAACTCTGAACACCGGTGACACCCCCAAGAGAGCCGTTCGGGTTGAGAGGGTAACGGTTATCGATGTAGCGTACAGCGATCACGTCGTCCTCAGGCAAGAACGAGGCGCGACCTTCCCCGTGAGCGACAGCCACTGGTATTCTAGTCCCAACCATGTCTCTTAAAAAGACAGACTTCCTCGTTGCCTCGCTATCGACGACCTCGACCATACATACTCGACTCTCAAAGCGGCCGCTAGCATTAGCCTTCCATTCAGGCCAATGTTCCGCTCCGGGTATCATGTCCTTGATGCCTGCCAGAAATTGGCACCCGTTGCATATCGCGAGCGAGAACGTGTCCTTGCGAGCAAAGAACTTGGCGAATTCGGGATGATGATGCACCGAATGCGACCAGCCTTTACCTGCGCCGAGGACGTCTCCGAACGAGAATCCACCAGGAGCGGCCATGCCACGGAATCCGGAGAGCGTAACCTTGCCAGAGAGGATGTCGGTGGTGTGAACATCCACTGCCTCGAAGCCAGCTTCTTTGAATGCCCAGGCCATCTCGACATGGCCGTTGACACCCTGCTCGCGAAGAACAGCGACCCGAGGACGGGAGGAGAACGGAACAGGAGCCGGTGTGGGAAGACATTTGATGTCGAAGAAGATGCCTTTGTAGGAGGGATCAGAGATGAGGTTGAATTCAGACTCGGCCGATTCGGGGTTGTCACGAAGGGACTGTAGGCGGAAAGAAGTCTCAGCCCACATTCTTTGGAGTTCACTTCGAGAGTTGATGTAGAGATCGTTGCTCCCTTGTCTGACTCTGATCTGTTCGTCAGAGTTCAGGTAAGCCACCACTCGGATAGGAAGTGTAAAGAATTGACGAAGTGTCTCCAAGTCGCTTTCTTTGACTTGGACCACTGCCCCCAGTTCTTCGTTGAAGAGCTCCTCTACAGGATTCACGCCGTCTACGACAATATCGAGGCCGGCGCGCGCCGTGAAAGCCATCTCCACGAGAGTGGTGAACAGACCACCATCTGAGCGATCGTGATATGCCATGATCATACCAGGATGAACAATTCGAATCTGTTGGCACTTTTGCAAGAAACGTTTGAGAACCTGGGCATCATCGACGTCGGGCGGCTCGACACCAACTTGATTGAACACCTGTGCAAGCGCGGAACCACCGAGACGCTTCTTGCCTGTCAAGTCAAAGAGAACCAGAACGGTATTGGGCTCGTTCTTCAACAACGGCGTCCACGTGTTGGCGACGTTCGAGACGGTGGAAAATGCGGTGACAATCAAAGAGAGTGGAGAAGTAACTTCCTTGTCGGCCCATTTCATACCCATGCTCATAGAGTCCTTCCCAACTGGAATACCGATACCAAGCTGGGGGCATAGCTCCATGCCAATGGCGTTGACCGCAGCGTAGAGTCCTCCCCTTCACCCTTCCGAGAAGCTGCGCACATCCAGTTTGCGCTTAACTTGACAAGACTGAGGTCGGAGATGTGGGATGCAACAAGATTGGTAAGTGCTTCACCGATTGCCATGCGCGCAGACGCTGCCGGATTGAGGAGGGCGAGCGGGGTTCGTTCACCAATGGCCATGGCTTCACCGGTCAGAACGTCGAAACCATACGTTGTACGCGTCACTGCAACGTCCGCAACTGGGACCTGGTAAGGCCCGACCATTTGGTCCCGGGTGACGAGGCCAGTGACTGAACGATCGCCGATGGTGACAAGGAAGGATTTAGAACCGACACTAGGAAGATGGAGGACCCGAGTGATGGCTTCCGATAAAGTGTCGCTTGACGAGGTATACGACCCAAGCGAGGTGTCGAAAGGAACAAGAGTGGGAGAAGACGTGACATCAACTCGACTCATCTTCGGTGGTTTACCAAACAATGTAGTCATTGGAAGACGAATAACATCTTGACCAAGTAGACTGTCAGTAACAAGTAAGAGGTCCTCCTGTGTTGCGACACCAACAATTCCATAAGGACAACGTTCTCGACGGGCGATATCCTCGAATATATGTATCTTCTCCTGGGAAATTGCGAGGACGTAGCGCTCCTGGCTTTCGTTACACCAAATTTCCATCGGGCTCATGGAATGGTCTGCGAGCGGCACATTTCGAATTTCGAAGGTGGCACCCATATCGGAGTCGTGGACGAGTTCAGGAAACGCGTTAGACAACCCCCCAGCGCCAACGTCATGAATGCTCTCGACGACGTCTCCTAGAGCGGCACAGCTGTCAATGACTTGCTGGCATCTGCGTTGCATTTCAGGGTTCTCCCTCTGCACACTGGCGAAATCGAGTTCCGCCGTACTGGCACCGGATATCTGAGAGGATGCCGCACCCCCTCCCAGACCAATGAGCATCCCGGGACCACCTAAAACCACGAGCTTTGCTCCATTGCTTATTTTTCCCTTGTGTATGTTCGATGGACGAACGCTCCCGTATCCACCAGCGATCATGATAGGTTTGTGGTAACCCCGAATTTCACCGCCTACGCGCTCGCAGAATGTACGCCAATACCCACTGAGCGCCGGGCGACCGAATTCATTGTTGAAAGCACTAGCTCCAAGAGGTGCCTCAAGCATGATGTCGAGGGACGACGCGATATGCGCTGGTTTACCGATGTCGACCTCCCACGGTTGTTCATAACCAGGAACAAGTAGGTTACTTGTGGTGTACCCAGCCATCCCGGCTTTGGGCTTCGATCCTCTACCAACGGCACCCTCGTCCCGGATCTCACCTCCGCTACCAGTTGCCGCGCCGGGGAAAGGAGAGACGGCAGTTGGGTGGTTATGCGTCTCAACCTTGATGAGCATATGTATTTCCTCAGTCCCTGAGACGTAAGGGCCGTCTTGAGTGGCGTGAAATCGGGGAGCAGTTGGCCCAGCAAGAACAGCGGCGTTATCAGAATAAGCAGAGAGCGTGCCGTGGGGATTCAATCGCTCTGTATTCCTGATCATCCCAAACAGCGAATTGGGCTGAGGCTCTGAGTCTATTGTCCAGCTGGCATTGAAGATCTTATGTCGACAGTGCTCTGAGTTGACTTGGGCGAACATGAAGAGCTCAGCGTCGGTCGGATCGCGATCGTACGCGTTCTTCAGGTAGGTGATCTCCTCCGCGCTTAAAGCCAGTCCCAGATCTTTGTTGGCCTGTTCCAGTTTATCTCTGGATGAGGTGCGTAGGGGCCGTGGGGATTCATGTTTAAAGATGCGAGACTCGTCCGGGATGGTAGAGAATACAGCCTGTGTCATGCGATCGTGAACGACATCTCCGGAACGAAACAGTACACCGCGTTCAATTCGTTCGATGTATGGGCCAAGGCCACACACGATGGCAATATCCGTTGCTTTACTAGACCAGGGAGATATGGATCCAAGACGGGGAAGAACGAAGGTCCCCTGCATGTCTGTTTTGCTGGTCGGGTTTTCATCACCGTAGGACAATAATGACTCCAACACCTGTCTTTTCTCTCCCTGGCGTAAGGTTTCTTCAGCCTCAGTGGACGTGCATTTGACGAGATGGATGAAGCGAGCATCCACGTTCTTTTGGAGGGGAAAAGCGGGGGGACCTATGAGGACAAGCATCTTGAACCTCCGTTGAATATCGAAGTTTCGTTATCATGGTAGTACTTACAATCGCCGACAACAAGCCGTTTGACCTTACAAAGGAGCAATATCGTTTCCGTTTAGGACAACTGAGGATATTCAGATAGAACGACTACGAAGGACTGAATATTCGCACCGTTCGTCGTTTTAACTCGTCGCGGTCAAGACTGAAAAAATCTCGGATCAAGATCCGCTGTGGTCCGTCGTGATCGATCGGCATAAGTACTTCAATTGAAGGAAACTTGAAGAAAGGTCAAATCAGGGAAGGAAGGAAGGAGACTGATCAGACAGCGAAAACTTAGGAGACTTAGAATCACCGTACACACAAAGGGAAGAGACATATTTTTATTTAATGGTGCCCAAATCCGGAGGAGGACGAGAAGATACATAAATCTCGTTTGCTTTAACGGCGTGCTCGCTTCGAATTCGTTTAACTTTGTAAGCACAGCAACATGAAGCATCAGCTCATCCTTCGATGTCGTTCTATGCTCCTTCATCAGGCACGCAGCCTCTTGGTACTCACATGTGAAGGGAGACGGCTGCAGCTGGTGGGTCCTTGCGGTTGCTCTTTCAGGTCGTGAATCAGATCTTGGGCTTGGACGATACACGCATGAGTGGCAGCCACACTAATGGAACGGAATCTAAAAGGCTTTTCGATTTTGTGGCGTTAATATCGCCCCAACATTCCCTACAGCTAGTTTCGAATTCCTTCTGTTTTCAAGGACGCACTTGCTTGAATGAATAGATTCGCAGCGATAATGGGGGAGGCATGGAAAATGTTTGCTCCTAGCGTCTTGAAAAGTGCAGCCGTAGACTGGAAATATTTCGATACGATGACAAAGTAGAGGCCAGCAGGCGGCAATGTACAGCAAATTCGTGAATACAAGACTGATTCGTGGCGCGCGCGCTCACAGAGCCAACGTCGGATTAACCCTGCGCATTCTTCCTCGTACGAGAATGGCAAGGTCCTGTAGCGACAAGTAAATTCAATGGCATGGGGAAACAAGGAGACAAATAACGCACTATAACCAAAGTAGATCGTTGTCGCACTCTTCGATTTGTGTCTCGATACCCAACGCAATATTCTGCTTCGTAGAGCGCAAGCTCAAGACGTATGTGGACCTCGGTGATTTCCACCTGGTGCAAGATGAAATTTTAGGATATACTCAAGGACGCGCAAAGAGAATGCTTTACCACATCGGTGTTGTACTTGAGGTATGAAGGTCCAAAAATGCCATGATCAAGTGGGAGACCTATTGAAGGACGTTTATTGGGAATGAGGCAAATTTCAACGAGGGGACACGAACGGCAAAGGAAACGTGTGTGGTTGGAGTAAGCGCAGAGGTACGGATGATATCTCGACACCACCGTCGTTGAGACCTCCGCCATGCGGTATGGGTGGTAAAATACCATTCGGTCGAGGCGAAGGGGCATATCAAGGAGGGTCTATTGGCAGCGAAAGGGAGGTGTAGAGGATGGCGTCCATGAGAACGCGGAGGCTTGGTAGCTTATATGGCGGCGACGGGAGGCAAAAGCCGCAAAGTCGTGGCTAAGTGCTGTATCAAGTTGGAGGGTTTCCAACTATGACAAAAGGATGGCCACATTAAGCGGCTGGAGAAGGGTTTGTAAGAGTGAGATTGATGGCAGTGGCCGTGTTTGTCTCTCTCCACCGGCACGTCCTGGGTACGTCTTAATACTCTCCGAATCTCCGACAAGGACACGCCCAATTCTTCGACGTGGATCGGGCATGCGACAACCCTTTGGCTCTGAAGTGAGGGGGCCGTGCGATATCTCCAGAAGCCAAGTACCACCCGCAAGTCTGGCGCCTCAAAGTGTGCGAACTGTATTCAATCCTTGATTAAGTTTCACCTCGCTTCAGACGTATCCATAATGCTTTAGCCATCGACGCGATTCTGTAGCCATCAATTCCATTCGGCTCCAAGAACCTTGCTTTTTTTCTGGCCTCCACTTGAACTTCGCGCGCGTTTTTGGGATGTCACGTCACACGGGTGACATGAGTCATCGTAACTGTGGGTTGACTCGCGGCGCGACATCCTTCAATCCGCGTCAATGTCAATATCATGACTGTTCAGTCACCTCCTTGCGCTTGATTGTTCGGGTAGGAATTGGGCGATCATAAGCCTGGGAGCAAGACGTCAAGTTAGAAGATGTCGGTCTCGCGTGCGCTATCAAATTAAACAAGGATAACACTGGCATGCGCTCTGGGAAACCGTTTCAACTATTGTTTTGTCGTTTCGTAATCAAGAACGTACTCAGACGGAGTGTATATGCGCCTAAGTTCTATGATCTTCTACGGCTCTTCTGAGCTCTTGTGGTCCTTTTCGATACTGCCCGCGTCGGTCGTCTGCTTTGCTTTTGGAATCCAGAGGTGAACAAGGAGATCTAATTGTAGATGTCAGGTATGCGCTTCAGGTCCTAGATGACGCTGCAGTCGTGTAGGGAGGCCGCCTGGGACATTGTTGCGCCACGTCACGCAGCTGCGTCAGAAAATAGGGCATGTGAGACATGAGATCGCGTGTGGTCTTCTAGTGTCGTAGGTCTTCCAAGCTTCAAGATTTCTCTGGTCCCCGAGTCATGATAGCGCTGCAGTATTGATGGGGGGGAAGATATCGGCAGAAGTTATACAACAAGTCTTGGGGGACAATGGCAGCACTTCTCTGTCTTATTCAACCAGACGCCCATCCTTCAAGTGTCCATGTCCAGGAGATGTCGGTAAACGTCACTTCGTCGATTCGTCCCCGCAAAAAGCTGATTTTCTATAGAGGAGGGACTGTTCGTAGTGGAACTTCGTTCGCTTGAAGCTGTACACAGTCTGCAAACAACATGAGCCACGGAGAAGGTAAGTGGTGGTGTGAGCACAAGGGCGATCACTTTGCTACCGAATTCGTCCTCGAAGTTGCTTCCACCCAACTTCCACCGACACTGGGTCATTCCTTGTGCCGAACGAGTCCTCTCTTACTCTCTCACTGCTTCTCGTTGCCTTCGTTGTTATTTAAGGTCTTCAAGAGGGCTCCGCTTTGCATGGAATCGGGAATCCGACGACTGGGATTTCTGAATCGTTCCGAATCGTGGCTGACAAGTCACAAGGCCTCAGGCCTCAAATATCATTCGCCCAGCACTATCCATTAGATGTGGCGATGGATTTTAGAACCGTCGGATTCATTAATGTTCACCATATTCCATCATTAACTAAATCACATCTTCCGCCCCTGTAATCAGCCTCTCTGAAAGTCGCGCTCTCCCAGGCATATCCTAGCTACATGCATCTGATGGGCCATCAGTGGCCAGATTCTTCGCTCGTTATACAGACTTTCTCCTCCACCTCTGTCAGCGATTATGTCCCTCATGGCTTGCTCATTACCTCCCACAATCGTGAACCTCAGAACCAACGAAATACAGGCCTCTCCACTTCCACCTTCCACTCGGTCGTCTCGTGTCGATTCCGCTCATATGTTTTTCGTATCGATTTATTGCCCCATGATTCGGACAACAGTGCCAACGCCACAAAGCACAAACTGGATTGAACATGACTGTACTCCGAATGTTTCTCCGACTACAGTTCAGTGCTAAGCAAAACATCCATCTTCCTTTCAGCGCTCGAGGCGTATCCTCCCTATGAAAGTATACTGAACATCTGTGCTCACAAGATCATGGAATGACATACTCCAAATACCAAAGTGTGATTGAGATAATGGAACAGTTCATATAAATCTCCTCGGAGTTCATATTGCTCAACTGGATCTGTCTTTGGTAGGTGCTCGTCGTAAGCCCGGAAGAATGACGACGGTATACCACCAAAGATTCTCGCGATCGCCAGGCTATACCGTCAAGCACAGTCGACGAAACAGATGACAATACATACTCTGCTTCTGAATGACCGTAGAACGACGAAGGATCGAATATTACCGGTAGACCAGTCTTTGAGTCCACGCCGGTGTTCCCGCTCTGTTACAGTGAGCAAACTATCGTGAGAGGAAATTATGTTCTTACCCAGAGATCACCATGCAGAAGAACGGGTTTAATGTCGAGTGGACCTGGTGAAGTTGATTAATACTCAGTGCTTTTCATGTCTCAAGCATCATACCCAGGAGTTTCGGAATGACACTGTATATTAACAAATGAGTACAAGCCCATATAGAATCTGGCTGAAAATTCACTTTGATCTGACTACATCTCCTTTCCGACACAGCGTAGAATACCGGTTTGTACTTCGTAAAGCATCAAGTAGATCCTTGATCATCTCACTGTAACACTCCTCCCAGGTTTCATACCAACCATTCTTCATTCTTGTTGCTCCACAAAACGTGGGCACATGAAAGCCAAAGCCCTTGTTCGATGTGTACTGGTGCAATTCCAGCGCTAATCGTTTCCCAAGCTCTTGCCCAGATTTCTCAGATAAGCGTCCCATATCCTTGTATTCGGAGATGAAATAAGGACGCCCGTCAGAGATCCCGGAAGCAAGCACTAGGGGGGCGAGTCCTGGCGCAGCTGCATGTATGGCTTTCAGAGACTCAGCTTCGCCAGTATATTGCTCCGTTTCATTGGTACGCCCGAGTTTGACAAAGAAATTCTCTCCGTCGGAGGTCTTATACGCGGAGGCGATCCAGACAAATCAGCGTTGGGGCGTAGCTTCTCCAGTTGCTCGAGCAGGATGGCAGAGATAGGCATATGTGATGGCGGATGATGAGAATCGTGACGTCATGTCATGCCATAGCGTGCTAGTGCGTATGCGTTTTGACTGGAATCCGCTAAATAGAACTGATACAGTTAAGCGTAGTCCGCGCGTCCTGTGCATGAATAGTCAGTACATACTGTAGGTGGTACATAGCGGTCCACACTTCCACTCGGCAAATTCAAATGCCGTAAGCGCGGGTGCCTCATTTTGACGCGTCGTGTCACAAGCATATAGGTGTGACATCTGTCCTTGTTGCTGACCATGTCGACGAGACCTGCAAGTCCACAGGATAACAACCTCGACCAGCAAAGCGGCAAAGGCGCTCGTACAGCTCTTCAGAATCGGACGATGAAGGTTGCCTTTGCCCTCGGAAACATTACCTCCGTTGGTCCCATTACCGGTGTCGACGCTTCTTGTTTCCTTGCCTGGCATTCTCATCCACCCTCCTACCCATCGACACATGCGCGGTCTCTCTGTCTATCTCTGCTAGCACTGCGAAAATGTCTGAGCATTCCTGACCTCACTCCCGACATCGAATGCAGGGCTGGACCGCACTGGCGGAGGTGGGGATGATAGCAATTAGCGGAGGCTTCAGTCAAAATGAAGATCACATATGGGCCCAATCATTAGAAAATGAAGTATGTACTGTTTTTCGCGCGTATAATTCGGAATTGACATTCTGCAAGGTCGAAAAAGCCTCCAGCAAAGCGGTACGTTTTTTGTCCCCTTGATTACACTGTCCCGACTCATCTCTTTCCCGTCCTAGCTTTTGATATCACAGAAGGTGTGTTCGCTTTCTGCAGTGTTGCAAACTTCTTCTCATAGTCCTCTAGCACCCATCCCTACGTCTATATCGTCCTTATGTGACATCGTTGATTGCCCAACTAGCTCACTGGCAACAAAACCACAAATTTGCTCGGAACATGCTACGACGTCTCGTGAAGACTTTTCTATCCGACGACCCGCCGCATGCCATCTATTCAGCACATCTCACCCTAATATCTGTGCTCTCTACCCCAACAGATACCACGAAGGGCTTAACTGCAAAAGACACACAGGCTGCATTGTCAGCGATCCAATCTTTCGTGGCACACGCTGAAATGGCTCAACACCATGGCGTGAAGCTTTTCGGTTTGTTGATTCGACTCAGATTGTTGATCTCATCCGGTTTGTGGGATCGCGTGGAGGATGCATTGACACTGGCAGAAGAAGCACTCGGTTTCGATTTTACTTCGGACAAAGACAAGGGCACAGATAAGTCCATTCTCGTTTCGATATCGAATGCACCCGCGCATGAGCAAGCATCCAACAACGCGATGCCATCTCCATCAAAGACCTTGCCCTCCCTACCACATTTCCCGGACAAGCTCTCCGAAGTAATGGCGATCCACATCCTCATCGTCGGCGTCGTTTTCTACACTTATGTTGGAAACGCGGCATCTACTGCTCCTCGTTTAACCCAGTTGCATATGCTCATGGACTCCGGCTCTTGGAAAGACACAGAAAATGGAGTGGTAGAGATCACTTTCCCATCATCCTCCCCACTTCACATTCAGACAACACATCCTCGTATTCTCCTCATACTTGCCTATCTCGTCAGCGCAATTGCCAAAAAAGATCCAGTTGGCCGGAAGCCAAAACGAAAGTTGTTTGCAAACGAAGGGTTGACGATGTGGGAGAAGGAGATGCGGAAACCAATCATGCTTTCCCCATGGGCTAGTGTGTCGGACTTGACGCAGTTGGAATATACCATGAACCGCATGAAGGGCGATCTGCTATGCGAACTCGTTGGCGTTCACATCATGCGCTCAGAGTTCGTCGGAGCTCAAAAGCACTTGGAGGTTCTCGTAGCCCATGTTCGGACTGTTGGATTGTGGGACGCGTTTTCAGCAAGGGTGTTGCTACATGAAGCGCACCTAGCACATGCGCGCGAAGACACCAACCGCGCTGAATCATGTTATGCAATTGCTGCGGAATTGGCGTCGGAAGGCGAAGGACGAGATGACTACGTGGAGATCTGTGCCAGAGTTGGCATGGTGGGCTTGAAGATTGGTCTAGGGAAAGCCGATTATGAGGAGAGTATGAAAGTAGTCGACAGCTGCAAAGGAATGGGTGGAACGCTACGAAGCGTGGGTAAAGTCATAGAGGCGTGCATGTCCTCAGAGATTTTGAGAGCAAAGTACGCATGTATCCACAAGTCGTTCTCATCATTAACTCTTCTTCTAGAACATGTCTGAAATCAGCGCTCACAATCACTGGGGAATCTACGGATAACCATTTGCGGTGCTTGGTTTTGGCTTTGATCAGCTCGCACTTTATGCACACCGCAACCGACTATGCTATGAAGATGTTGGGAACATGTGAGCAACTCGCGTCTGGACTTGGGGCAGGTGCTGTCAAAGGCGCAAAGAACACTCACGGTGCGGATACCGTGGGTAACATACCATTGAGGATTTGGACGGCGGAGAGGGTTTTAGGTGACGGTTTATCTATTCCTCCAATCCTTCTAGCTCATCAACGTTCACAGAATTGCATCGGAGACAGGGAGATGTAGCCCATGCGCAGAAGCAAATACTCACAATACAAGCATTGAAGACAGCGCAAGCCTCAATTGTGACGCATTGACAGACTGGAATCCAGTGCTTGCAGGATCGCATTATATCATATATCATTATTTTGCCGCATATTGTACACTATTCGTTGCATCCTTTTGTATTTATATGCTAAGTATCATCATTGTAAAATCTACGTGTTTGCCGTTGCATGCATTGTCGTTCCAGGAAAGATGAGGGTGAATATACAGTGAAAGGGTAGGGATACATCATGCGTCGGCGTCTATCAGGTAATATACGAAGAGTAACAGGTTTTTAAGAGTTCGGGGTGAGCCTAAAGTAAAAGTACGTCAAAACCAGCAGTCAAAATAATAAGACGACGTACCAATCATACTTCACCATCTCATCCGCGTTGACGATAGACGACGCAATCAACTCGCGAGCTTCAAGCCAAACCCAGAATTTCAAGAAGGTCCCTAGATTACCCTGAGGCAGATCGCGCGTCATGCCTTCCCTGGTGGCCATTTGGCCACCTAGTTGCCGCAAAATGGGCAGTGCGCTTTTGAACAAGTCAAGGTTAGAGTCCAGCTGCCGGCCTATGCCCTCCAACAGCAGAATTGAGATGACCGTGTTGACAAAGTCGCCCTCCATCTTGACGTGGTGTTTCCGCACGCAGGTCAGAACCTCCGTGAGAATGTCGGCAATTTTGATCTGACCAAGAGAGAACGTCTTGCGCTTCACGGTCAGCACGAGATGCTGCATCTTTAGAGCGAACGTCTCCGTGTCGATGGCGAGTTCTGGCGTGCGACATCGCTCGACCATGAGCTGTCCTGTACGGTATCCATCAAACTCGGCCATGGCGCGGAACATGTCCAGAAAGTTGGTGCGATTCGTCGCAGAAAGGGTGGTCACTAGACCGGCGTCGATGAACACGACCTCGGGCATGTAGCCTTCCTCGTACAACAGCGACAATTGCGACAACCAAGCCGGGCGATCCTTTGTCAAAGAACGAAGCTGCGAGACAATACTGTGGGATTCGGAATAATCAGGAGCTGCGATGGCGATATCGTTGACGGTCTTCTTGGATGAAAAAATGAATGCTTGTAACGACTGATAAATGTTTTTGAGGACATCCCTCGTGGAATTGGGTTTCGTGAACTTGATCATGATGTTCCCAGGATGTAGATCTGAATGCACAAAGTTGTCCAACAAGAGCATGTTCTAGAAAACGTTTAGCAACATAAGGTGGCAAAGAGGAGATGAAACCTACCAAGAACGCGTCCAATCCGACGGTGGCCATCTGTCTATCGTAAGGCCCTCCACCGTTCTTGAGAAAAGCCTCAAGTGGAAGCGCGTCCTGGAACTCTTCCACGAGGAGCTCCTTTGTCGACCACACTTTGAGGGGACGCGGGAATGTGACCGGAACTTTCCTCGGTGCAAAGTTGCCTCGAAAGTCAACAGATTCTCAGCTTCGTGCCGAAGGTCTAGCTGCTGAAACATCATGTCGCCAAAGACTTGGACCTCTTCCGGAAGTGAGATCCACTGCATGCCTGGAAAGAGCGTAATGAAATGTGCGAAAAAGGACATGATGGAGAGATCTCTTGATATAGTTTTCGAGACTCGTGGATGCAATACTTTGATGGCGACAGCTGCAGTGGGCACGGAAGGAGGAGGATCCTGGAGAATTTGAGGAGCAAGGGCGTTTGCGGGCGATTTCTTCCTATGTCTACGTGGGCCAAGGTAGACGGTGGAATTAAGTCTTGCTTGAGGACCGCACGGTATACCTATGCCGCGTGAGGAAGGAGAAGCAGCGAAATGAGATGGAACACACCTGCGCAATGGCTCCAGTCCCGATTGGAGTTTCGTCAAACTCTTCGAACACTTCCTCAAACGGTCGGCGGAAGACCTGAGATATCACTCTCTTGGTGTGCTCTATTGAATGCGGTCTTCCATTGGAATGCAGTTGGCCCAATCTCTCACACAGGTGGGTAGGAAACAAGTCTGCTCGAGACCCAGCCCATTGCGCCAACTTGACTTTGAATTAGAAAGCTAAAGTCATATAGTCTCGACACATACCTTGATAAACGTTGGACCCGCTTGCTGCATCTTTGTGACGAGAAAATTATACCACCAAACAGCGCCCCATCTGTCACCAGCAAGTCTTTTCTCAGGCTTTCCGATGAGAAGCATGGGAGTAGATAGAAGCACGGGCATGAAGAGGATGAAGAGGTAGATGAATCTCTTTCCGGTAAGAAGCGGCTCCCATATCTTGTGGAGAAGAAAGGACTTTATGCGGCGTGTAAACGTCAAGTCAAGCTCGGCTGGAGAGAAGATGGTCGGTGTTATCGTGGCTCTTGGGGGTGGACAAGGGATGATAATGGGCGATGAGAAAAGGCCCGGAATGAATGATTTTTGGTCGGGCGTAAGAAAAAGAGTCAAGCCACCAACGACGGGGATGAGCCAGAGTGCTTTACGTTTGAGGGAGAAGCGGGGAATGGGGGTCTGGTAGAAGAAGGACGGATATTTGGTGTGACGCGACCAGTTGGAGGCGTGTCTGGGCCTCAAGATGCAGTTCCGCGGAAATACATGGGCACGACAGAATACAGACATGCTGGGCCTGCGCGTGTAGCAGCTCACCGAGTATGCGATGGCGGCATGAAAGCGAGAGCAAAGCCGGCCTGACGTCACTCATGTTGTTTCACCATCCTACCCTTTCAGACATACATATAACACTGCATACAATCGAGTTCAATGTTGCTGAGGTTGTGGATGATTGTCAATGTCGTCGTAATTACTGCATACATGTACCATACCATCCTTCTAAATCCTCTTTGACACCATGGACGGCTCGTTCCTTGAAAAGCAGCGTGATCGCTGGGGGAATGGTCTCGTCAGGGCCGATTTCAACGAAATTTGCTTCTCGCTTCTCGACGGCCATCTTGTCCTGCTCTCGACGTCCATGGCTGTCCCGTATGCCTTTGTGACGCTCTTGACATCCGACTACTATCTGCCAGGTGCCTTGGCCTTGGCTGCAGCTCTTAGAGACATTCATCCGTCCCCTCCACAACCACCAGAAGTTGACTTCCAGACAGTTTGTCTCGTCACTCCAGAAACAGTCGATGTCTCAACCATCAAGCTCCTCAGAAGGGCTTTCAACCTCGTCGTCGGCGTCGAGACCATCATCCAGGACGACGACAAGGGCCTCCAATTGTTAGGTACGTTTATCTCCAGATCGCCCCCGCAGTTCTACTATCATGGCCGGACGCGTTTCTCCCTCATCTGCCCCCAATCTCGCATGCCTGACATCAATGGCATGGGGCCTACTATATGGGACGCGTCTCTGCGCACATGATCCGTCTTGTGGACTATCGCCCCACTTGGTCGACGACGTTCTATATCATCTTCAATTGCTGACCTTTCACGCAGGACGCCCGGACTTGTCTACAGTGCTTACAAAACTCCACGTCTTTCGCTTGACGCAGTATTCCAAGATAATATTTTTGGATGCTGATGTTCTCCCAATCCGACCTTTGTCTCACCTCTTCACTCTACCCAACGAATTTTCCGCTGTGCCTGATGTCGGCTGGCCCGATATATTCAACTCTGGTGTCATGGTATTGTCCCCGGGCCAAGACAAGTTCGACCAAGTAAACGCCGTCCTCAAGTCCAGAGGTTCTTGGGATGGTGGTGACCAAGGTGTCCTCAACGAATGGAGAGGTGGAGACTGGAACAGGTTGAGTTTCACGTACAACACCACGCCTACAGCCGCATACACGTAAGTGCTGTGAGCACCTCTTTTTCATTTCTTGGTCTAACGTTATTTAGTTACGCGCCTGCCTATGAACGATTTGGTTCCGATATCAAGGCCATACATTTCATTGGTCCCAACAAACCCTGGAATGCTATAGTTTATCGCACGCCCTTTTCCGGCCAACAGAATGCTCCAACCGAAGAAAGAGGTCGTGCGTATGACTATGACTCTCTTCTTGACCGTTGGTTTGCCGTATACGACAAGCATTATCGCGCACAGAGCATTATTCCCAAACCAGAATTCGACGTCAGACGATATATATCCGCCTGGGATGAGCAAACTGGCACTGGTGCAGAATTCGCAGCGTCCGCGGACTTCTTGGGTGGTGGTGCTGCTATGGGGCTAGAAGAACTCAGACGCCTCGCTTTGGAAGGCATGAGTAGTGGCGGGATATCGTCGGATAACTGGTCTGGTGAAGGGGAATACAAAAGTTTACCGTTGGAGGGCCGTCTCGATTTGATGCGCCCTCCGCCGCAGCCTGAGCGGCTGGTTCCAATTCAGCCTTCTTCGACCAATCCTCCTTCTGGATCGTATGAGGACTCCCATGAGGCATTGCCATCTCTTGGACGGAATGAATATCCTCCTTCCCCTCATCTCCAGCCCGTGTTACTACCTGCCCAAATACCCGCCGAAACCTCCGCTCCATCTCATTACATCGCGCCGCAGTCGACCTATCATCGCGAACAACAACAAATGCGTGACCAGATGCCTACAGGGCAGGGATCTGTTCAGTACCAGCATCACGAACCCCCACAACGCCCTGCCTCTCCTCCCAAGCTCTCGTGGAATCCTGCTATCGAACCGCCTCCGAAGAACATTCCGACGCCCTCTACATTCCCTGCGGATACATATTTCCCAAACGTATGGGACCAAGCGCCTAGCAGACGCCACGATCAGCCATACCAATTTCAACAAAATCGACCTGTCTCTCCCACACCTGAGTCGGGGGCATTCTTCCAACCTCCCCCAGTGCCTCAGATTCCGGAACAGCTACGCAAACAAGGGCACTACAAGAATGTCATTGGGGATGTCAATCTTCACGCACCTATCAGTCCTGATCGAGGAAAAGTCAAATCAATTTTCCCTTGGGAAGAGCAACCTCGTCCTAGACCTGGGCGCGTATTTCCTTCATACGATGCACCCTCACCTTCTGAATTCAGGAGTTCCGAACCACCAAGAATTGTGGCAGCTTCCTCTCCGTCTCCTCCCAGCTCGCAACTGCTCTCACCGTTACAGGGTTTGCCCATTTCGTTGACGTATGCAAATGCTTGGGATAGTGTTCCGAGTATACAGAAATATGCAAACAGGTTAGTACGTCCTCCTCAGCCCTTGCCACTGGCCCCTGCCTTTGACAGTATTGAGTGGAAGCGGCGAGGAGGTCGTAGCTGGGATGAGCGTACTGAAGCGAGCAGTCGTGATGGGGATGACGAGGATGAAGGGGACGAGGAGGAGGAGATAACTCATAAGCCTGGTCTCTGGGCAGATGACAGTGACAACGAGACTACCACGATCAAATCACGCTCTCGTGGCTCGTCAACGTCTTCAAGCTATGCCATCAAAGAAAAAGGGAAAGAATACCGAGTACGTGGCGTTCAGACCATCTCTCCTATGATGAGAAGCCAGGGTGTTCAAGTTTCTCTTGGTACACAGCCGTCTGAAACTCCGCGCTCATTGCGGCCGACGAGCTTACCGCCAGCCACTATCAATCAAGTCAGCGGCGGGCCGGACGTGTCAATGACGACGGCATTCCCGTCACCAGTCGGCGGCATGCGTTCCCCGAGGGAATACACTTTCCCCGACACGCCTACTGCGCGTCCTGTCGTGCCCGTGATCACGCCCCCGCAGCGGCCATCAAAACAACTTACGGACAGTCCAAGTATTACTCGACAATCCTCGAACGAAGGGTCGTCTCCGCCGTCGTCAGTGGGGCCACTGTCGCCCCCGGACCAGCCTTTACAGATGGGCTCTCCGATGCGCAAAGCCGGTCGTGTCTTCGACCCTGCCCGGGGCGTCGAGCTATTCAAGCGGGGCTCAGAGGAGGTTCTTGCCAGGTTTTTGAAAATGAGTTCTTGGGAGGAAGATGCTGCGTCTCAGTGATTTCGTATTCCTCGTTTCCTCTTCTTAATTCGTACAATTATACATCCCATTCACTGTTTCTCTTCGTCGCTCGATTTCGGTGTCCTGTCTGCACGCTCGATTTCTCTCTTTCGTCCCTCTCTCCGTCTCCATGTTGTTGTTTCATCCGCTGCCACTACTGTCACGTCTTAACGCTTCACATCTATACCCACACTTCTCTCTCAGTCTGTGTTCAGGAATCTTGTCAAAACTGTATGCGCTGTATCCCTTTCTACTGTACATAAATAGAAAACGGAGTTTTTATCAAAGTGTGCGTCATTTCATTAAGAACTACAGCTTGACGTCACCCTACGACATTGCCGCTCCAAGTTTAGATGGTATAAGAAGGATGAATCTCCTCTACAACTCTTCACACAATAATCTAGAACAATCATGACCTCTACTACATCAGGCAAAGTCTTCAACGTCGTCGAGCCCACCGGCGCCGAGTAAGAAGAAATGTTAAATGTCACGACCAATCTAATCTGACACTGCAGACGTTCGCAATTCGAGACTTCGGCGGCTGACGCTCAAGCGAATGCTCCAACCGCTGGCGCAGCGCGGCAGGTAGAGAAACAGGCGGATGCTGCGACAGCGGCGGCTCACGCAGCTGCCGAAACTGCACAAGTACGTTTTTGATCTCCACATTTGACGCCACATATCTGACTCACGCGCGTGCTCAGGCGAAAGGCAGACAATTTACGGGCGAACCTCCCTCTGCTTTGGACAAGCTACAAAGCCAAGCCAAAGATGTCACCAATGACGCGGTTTCGGAAGGCAAACAGGATGTCCAGGCTGCCCAGGCAACTGGCGCAGGATATGTAGATCAAGTGAAATCACTTGCCGAGCAGGCAGTACAAACTGCACAGGTCAGTCTCCCCTCGCGCAACCCTTCCCCGCGTTGAAGTCATTATTGTCGTTTCAGCAATACATTCCCTCTGCGACTGCTAAGCCTCGAGAAACACCCACGGCTGGAGCGGGTGCGTCTGGAACGGGGAATATTCCAACACAATTACAAGCTGGCGCGACCACAGCTTTGGAGACTGCGAAGGGTTACATTTCAACAGCGCAAAGTGCTGCTCAACCCCATATTGACAAGGCGATGGAGTATATACAGGGTGTTCAGCAACAAGGAAGCACGGCAAAGCCAGGAGAAGTTCCACCTAGTACGGCCCCTCTCGAAAGCGGTCAGCACGTAGGCGGTCCATATCCAACTGCAGATGTTGGAGGTGCGAAGAAAGCGTAGAATATCCAATGTATTACTAGATTCAAAGTATGGGCGAGATTACAATGTACACATAGTTCAACCTGATACTAGGTCATAATTCAACAACCCATTCATCTTGAAAAACAAGTCGGATGCTTAATCCTGTCCAGTTCACTACCAACTGTGATGCTCAATGAGCGCCGGTTTCTCCAGAAGAACTCCGACCGGATAGATTTGTTGCCTTGAGTGTCTGTAGAGATCTTCCATACCCAGCGTGGTCCCTGCGCGAATATATCATTCGGAACAGGCATAAACCACGTGAATTCTTCCAGCGTTGGACAGCATGTTACCAAGTAATTCACAGCAGCAGCAAAAGTATTGCTGTGAACCTTTTCCCAAGCGGGGGCAAGATAGACCTTGTTGAAAGGTACAAGCGCAAAGTCATCCCCTGCAATGCCCACAATCTGGCGGTGTAAATCAACAGCGCGCGCTTGGAATTCTTCATTGTGCCCAGCTAATATGACGCCCGGTAGTGAATCGAGAAGGGATTGAATGGAAATGGGTCGTCCGTTGTACGACGAGAGCGGCGCCTGGCACGATTTCAAAGGGGTCTCTGGGGGATATGCCTGCACCTCTGGGGGAGGATCGCGAGCAAATTCTTCACCCCATTCGGCGAACGGGACAGGAGAATGTACGTGAATGGTCAATTTTCTGAGTCTGCGCCAAACTTTGAGATTTGTACCAAGCTCACGCTGAACAAGTGACGGTATAAGCATGCATTATTTTACAATCAGCAAAAGATACGCACCATAAAATCGGAGAACGAAGCAAGACGATCCCAGTTGTCAACGGCCTGAACAGTAAGTATCTCGACATCTCGAAATAATGGCACGCTTTCTCCTAGTCTCATCACGCTTGGAAAATCTGAGCCTAATCGCCATGCTGCAGTGTCTTCCGTCATAATTGCCAACTCTCGAATGGAATATGGAACGCCTGCGGGATTTTCGAGCGGGACCCGAGTGAAAGCCATTTCCTGTACCAAGATATCATTCCACGTCTCAGATGGAAGCTCCGTTTTTTTCAGATAAACGCGTCCCATGTATCCACGGAAAATGGCTTCCACTCGTGGGAACCACCCATCATCAGCGTTATGGGGAAAAGACGAGGCGCTCCAAATGGTTGAAACGCGATGGTGACTTCGCGTAGTTGGGGGTGTTTGTCGATGAAATGATAAATGGCTCGAGGACGAGCAACCGCGCATTCCAAGTGAAGTATCCGGAGGTTGGGACAGACGTATCGATTGACGATGTCGGAGAGACACGCGTGTGATACAAGGCAGATGGAGAGGGTAGTGAGGCGTGGGAGCACAACGGGCAGTTCATGATAGAGGCGGGGAATAATTCTGTCGTGGCGCCGATTGAAGGTGATCATGCGAAAGGACTGCAGACGTGTAAACGCCCGTATGTCGGGAAACTCTTGCTTCCCGCACCAAGATATTTCCATTTCCTCTAGGCAGGAGGGCAAAACGTTCAGGACCCTCTGTGTGCATTGCACGTAGCTGGCCTCGAAAACGCGTAAATTCACGAAACTTTTTAGAGCATTGAGAGAAGAGGCCCTGAAGCTGTCAAGTCGGCTAGTGCGATGTGGATTTTGACTGATCTACGAATGGTCAGACGGTATCGAGCCAAACAATGGTATGCCACCAGGACCTGATATATGTATAGAACTCTGAAGGACTTTCGTCGAGGAATTTTATCATTGTATGGAACAATCCGGGTTTGATGAGGTGCATAGCGCGGAAGAAATGAGGTAGAGCAAAGGTCCGCAGATGGTGATTTGTTCCCATGAATGCCTTGAGAATGTCGCCCCGCTCGTAGTCATCGAAGCTATTGACGACTTCATGGAGCAATTCAATAGGCAAGAGGAGTAATTTGGAGGGATTATTGAGCTTGAGGGAAATGCTGCGTGTTACCCGGCGCGACATGGTGGGAGGAAGCAAGTGCTACTGCGTCCTGATTGGGCGACGCGCCCTTTAAGGCACACACGCCTCAACGTCATCACCTTAACACCTCTCTCTTAGCTACACTCATCGATATGGTACACGACAAAGCTGCATTCATCCATTTTCTGATCCATCCCCAGGATAAATTTGTAAGCATGGCAAAGCAGGGCTATGAAGCCTACAGCGAATCCCAATGTATGCATCGCAACGATCCATCTCCATGTTAGCCGAAGCTTACCGCGCTGTACCCTAGCCGACGTCTCCAAGACTGGCGGGCAGGAATATAATAGCCCGCACAACTCTGGACACACATCCGGATCCCCAGATTGTAAACCACCTTCACCGTCGTCGTTTTGATGTCCCAGCTCACTACGATGTCCAGTTGATCGTGACGAGGTCGTTAAGACAGCAGAGAAACATGGCTCCGGTGATTCCTCGCTCTTCGAGACTGCTCTGTCCTTCCTCTCAGACAATAAGGTATGCAACTCTGTATGAAAATGGGTGTGCCGTTGACTTAAGATTATAGAGCAAACACGGAGAAGCTGTTGATGAGGAAGATGCTACCAAGGCTCACAAGAAAGCCTACGAGGATGGCTCCGCAAGCAACCTCAGCGCCAGCTCCATGGGAAGTGCTGCAGCTCTCCAGGTATATGTCGCAGAAGCATTCCTTCAATGTAAATACAATTAATGACGCCACAGGCTCTTAAAAAGTTCACTTCTGGAAGTTCTGGCAGCTCGGGGAGCTCGAGCGGATCTTCGCAGACTCAGCTAATCAGTCTCGCCATGGCCGAGGCATCGAAGCTCTTTGACAAGTCGGGTGGTGCCGCCTCCGGCAACAAGCAGGATGCTGTCAACGGCGCAGCCATGACCGTCATGAAGCTCTTCGTTCAGTCCAAGATGGGGGGAACTACCACTGGCGGGAGTGACTCTGGTGGACTTGGTCAACTCTTCAGCTTGGTACATCGTTCAGTTTCACCTGAAGAACATACACTGACGCCACCACAGGCGCAGAAATTCGCGAAGTAAACGCGCAAGGCTGGATACATTGTACAAATGGAATTGTAAGAGCCCATGTATTAACTTGTTGGACAATGTACTTTGATCGTTGAATTTGTGTCGGACTTTGGACTGGCGCTATAGTTCAATGTTCAGATGCAGTGTATTAGTGTTTATGTATGTGGTCGTGAAATCGTGTAAGTGACTATATGATACAGTAGGTGCGTGTAGAAGTCCAAAGTGCCCGAGAAGAAAAACTATCTAACATGATACAGTAAGAAGTGCGTGTCAAAGTTCGATGAGGATGCGAATGAAACGGGGTATTAACGAGTTGAGACGATATCTAGAATTTGAGGGCAATGTCTGCTTGCCACATAGTCTCCATAGGGTTCCAGACGGCAAGCAGGACAATGTTTGAGAGTTGGATGCCATTGGGGCCGATTTGCCACCGGGCGTCTCCACACTGCTCGTATCTGGCTTTCTACACGAAAATGAGACCGTGTTCTGTGCGTCGACGAAAAGGGCTGACCTCCAAGAAGCGCATGAACATGCCAGCGACTGCTGCTCCCAACTGAGCGCGCGTCATTGACCCGAATTTGGTGCAGATATCAAGAGTTCGAGACCAATTTATGTGAACATATCCAGGCCACTGATTTTGACGTGAGTACGGTGGAAGTGGAAGTAAGATTTAAGAACGAACCGTGATGTGAAAGTTGATCCTGGTGACGCCGGGTCCCACATATATCGGGTCGTTCCCGCCGTTCAGATGGGCCGCAATAGTATCGACGTCGCGCATGGCCAGTTCCTGCAGCTGAACTCCTTCTCCAGGCTGGGCGTTCCAGTTGAAGGGAATTGGTTGCGCCACCGGCCGGCCGACTTCCTTCTTCCATTTCGTATTGGCTACTTCGGGGACAGGGAGTCGGACGAGTTTGGGGTTGGGGCTACCTCTGCTAGAGGATGTGATGCTCGAGAAGCCGGAGTTGGGAACAGAGATAGGGTGGAGAGGATTTCTGTAAGACATTGCAGTGAAGTCTGGATGCGTTCGAATGTCTGTTCGAGTGTTGATGCCATTTCGTAGATTCGGATACGAGCTTTATATCAAGCCAGAGGATCTTTGTCGTTGAAGTGCCGGACGCTTGGACGAGAGATCGTGCAAAACAGAAAGAGGCCCATTGATGAATGCACAAGCGACGGTGAAAGCGCTCGATCCTTCAAAGACGATGAAGATCCCTTCAAGAAAGAAGATAGGGCCAAAAGGACGCGTAACGATAGTCGGTGAGCGAGGTGATACTAGAGAGAGTACGCCCTTGTTGTCAGTCACTAACACAAAGGGAATCGGGGAATAACCATATTAGGTCGTGACGAATGTGAAATACTGCTTTGTGGTCGGAGCCCGTCGATTGCCCTTTGACGATATGGGTCTGAGCATCGCAGACTATCCGCTCTTTGAACAGATCGAGTACTTTGTAAATTGTCGGTCAATACCGAGTATTCAAGGGACACCTTGAGATTGTTGTACCGCCGCATTGATCACAATAGTGATCACCTCTCGCTAATGGTCATCCAGAATATCAAGACATAACGTTGAAGTATCAAAGTGTTCAAGAACTGCGCTGAAGGTAGTCCTGGCGAAAGGTGCTTAAATGGTGTCCAAAGGTTGACTCGAGACGCAGGGTAGGAAGAAACGAGCTTCGTCCAAGAATCAACACAAGATTAACATCAATAGAGGAATCGACACAGCTAGCACTGCCGCCTAATGAGCATGCAGAGCTGAATTGAGTTAGGCGTTACTGGAAGGAAGACTAGATAAGATAAGATGACGTTCAACCCTCATGTGATCGCTCATTCCGGCCGCCTCGGCGCGCCTCGAAGCTTCACGGCTACTCTAACCTTCCCGAAGCTGCAAGACACAAAGTCGTTCAGCATATCACTCCTCACTTGCCGAGAAACCTTTTTGACTCGCATCTTTGACAATATCTAGCGCTCCAAGCTTCATGTTTCGTGGTCTATCAAGTTATAGACCTCAAACATTCCTTACATCCATCCAGTTGCGACTTGTTGAAGACGTAGTGATGGGCCGCACTCGAAAAGCAAGTACAAGTGCTCTAGATGAAGAGGATACAGGACCTAGGAAGCGATCTCGTACTTCAAAGTCAAACGCACAGAAAGGTAAGTATCTAACGATTTTAATTTGGTGACTTCGGCTGAGAACAACGAAGATGTAGCCCCGTTGAAGTCCCGGCCGTCTAGCCCGTGGAAAGTAGGAGCACACGTATCTGCTGCTGGAGGTGTCGAGAATGCCATCACGAATGCCGTTGCCGTTGGGTTCGCCACTGTTCACATCCTCTTTCCGCACCTCATAGTGACACTGACACTGAAAGCGCGAACGCGTTTGCTCTTTTTCTGAAATCTCAGCGTAAATGGACTTCCCCTGATCTCTCAGAGTCATCCATCTCTGCGTTTAAATCTCGGATGGAGGAACATGGTTATGATGCTCGACATGTCCTCCCTCACGGCAGCTATCTAATCAACCCAGGCAACCCCGCTAAGCATGTCACGTTCTCAGATAATTGATTTCGCGTCTCTTACACTATGGACATCTAGAGAGAAGCGCGAGAAGTCGTACGAGTGCTTCGTTGACGACTTAAGGCGGTGCGCACAGCTTGGTCTAGTTGTATATAATTTTCAGTACGCCATTTCTCTCTTTCGCTGATAACGCTAACTTGCTTTCAGCCCCGGCTCAACGGTGGGAGACGCGACACCTTCCGAGTCCATGGCGTTCATCGCAGAGTGTTTGAATCGAGCTCATAAGGATGATTCGACAGGATCGGTCATAACTGTCCTCGAAAACATGGTCTGTAATACTGGGTTTCTTCAGTGACTGTGCCATTGACCCCTCATGTAGGCTGGTGCGGGAAACATCATTGGTGGAGATTTTGGTAATCTGGGAGAAATCATCGAGGGAGTTGAGGATAAATCGCGTGTGGGCGTCTGCCTTGATACATGTTCGTGTTCTTACGCACTTTATCTGTCGCAATTGGTTTATGATGTTCATATAGGTCATATGTTCGCAGCCGTACGCGTTTTATAAACGGGACCCTCACCACCCGAGGACTAACAAGGCTGTAGGGATACGACATTCGAACGAAGGACGGATGGGAGTAAGCATCCATTTACTTACAAATTGCACGTACCCTAAAATGAATATCGTCTAGCGAAACAAGTAAGTTTCCGCTCTCACTCTCCTACTTTCTCCTGAACTGTACGCAGTGTCAAAATTCGACGAACAAGTCGGGCTGAAGTACTTGCGCGGCATGCATATAAATGACTCCAAGACCGAACTGGGCTCCCGTAAAGATAGACATGAAAATATTGGACTGTATGTCGCTCAATTAGCTCCTTCTCAAGCTGATCGTCTTCCAGTGGACACATTGGACTGGCAGCATTTCGCCACATCCTCGCTGATCCTCGTGTGCAGGACATACCTCTCGTTCTCGAAACACCTAGTTTCGAAGAGCCCGAAGTATGGGCAACGGAAATTGAAGTGCTTCAGGCAAAGTATGAGGACAATGAGGCGGAGTTGCAGCTCTTGAAAACTATCCAGGAGAAAGTCAAATTGGCCGAGGGAGGTAAGTCCAAACCTTCCAAAGCTAAAAAGACGACGAAACGCGGCAAAAAGAAGGCCACGGAAGAGGACGAGGATGAATTCTGTGATCACTAGTAGAGTCTCATTAAAACATGATTTGTGTTATTTGATTCTAGTTCTGTGTTACGGCTTGAAGGCTTTCGAGTAAGGACGTGGGGGGGAGAGTCAATATCTCGGAGGTTGTAGAGCAACACGTGCAAATAGACTGAATCAAACCGATGTCAACAAATTTAGTCATCTCCTTCCTTGACTGCATCGGTGACCCGTTGCTCAGTCTGAAATCCTTGCTTTCTATCCTATTGTCGCGCTTGCAACGCGTAGGATACGACGTTGTGCGCGGACGTCCTAGATTTCTGTCTGGACCAGTTTTGTTGGATCTGAGCGTCTTGTTTGTTGGTTTACAAAAAGTGGCGGTTCTGCTACTTGGCTGATGAACTCAGGTACTGCCGGTGTCGCTGTTGACACAGTATCGTTACTAAGAGTGCGCTGCAGAATTTGAATACCCCCAGCAGGATCCGTACAATGAATATAACGACAACTTCGACGAGGAGGATGAGGACGACGACTATAAAGACATAACCCAGGAGGATTGCTGGAACATCATTTCTAGCTTCTTCGACCAAAAGGGTCTCGTCCGACAACAGCTCGACTCGTTTGACGAGTTCGTACAAAATACTATGCAAGAACTGGTTGATGAAAATGCGGACCTCATCCTCGACCAAGCAGCGCAACACTCTGGACACGACGGAGACGATATCAGCAGGAGATATGAACTAAATTTTGGCCAAATCTACCTCTCCCGACCGACAGTGACAGAATCGGATGGAACGTCGGTGCCCGTTTTCCCTCAGGAAGCCCGTCTTCGGAACCTGACATATTCGGCGCCTTTGTACATCGACATGACCAAGAAGGTTTACAAGGGCCGCGATGAAGGAGGAGAAATACAATGGGCGGCAGATGGGCAAGTCAGCGATGAAACCTCCAAGGTCTGGATTGGCAAAGTGCGTCCTCCTTTGTCGTGTGGCAGCGTCTTTTTCAAGCTTGTTTAGGTGCCCATCATGCTTCGTTCAACGTTTTGTATTCTTCGAGGCTTGCAGGACGCCGAGTTGTTCGATTTGAACGAATGCCCGTACGACTCAGGCGGATACTTCATCATCAACGGTTCGGAGAAAGTCCTGATCGCACAAGAACGAATGGCTACCAACCATGTATACGTATTCGCCAAGGCACAGCCTGCACCTATAAATTTCCTTGCTGAAATTCGAAGTCTCGTAGAGAAGGGCGGAAAGACGATCAGTCAGTTTCAAGTGAAAATGTTCCACCGCCATCAAGAGCGTTCAGTGAGTATAATTCTCTCCGGAGATTGACCATCTTATCATTGTGATTACTTTTAGCTCGGCAACATCATGAAGGCTACTATTCCTTACATCAAAGTCGACATACCTATTTGGGTTGTTTTCCGCGCTCTTGGTGTTATTTCGGACCGCGACATCCTGGAGCACATATGCTACGATATGCAGGACGCACAGATGCTCGAGATGCTCAAACCATGTATTGATGACGGCTTCGTCATCCAAGACCGTGAAGTCGCACTCGATTTCATTGGCAATCGTGGTACTACTACCGGTCTATCTCGGGAGCGTCGAATCCGTTACGCGCAGGAGATTTTGCAGAAGGAAATGTTACCTCACGTCTCGATGTCAGAGGGTTCCGAATCGAAGAAAGCATACTTCTTCGGATACATGATACATCGATTGCTCTTAGCTGCTTTGGAACGCCGAGAGTTGGATGATCGTGATCACTTTGGCAAAAAGCGATTGGACTTGGCTGGCCCTTTGCTTGCCAACCTGTTCCGTATGCTATTCCGTAAGTTGACGCGTGATGTCTACAGGTATCTTCAAAAGGTAAGTCTCCTTCAACTTGTCCGTCTCTCGCCATTCATGGTGTCCTCCAGTGTGTTGAGACTCGCAAGGAGTTCAATCCAAATGTCGGTGTCAAGCGTCAAACAATCACCAATGGTCTCAAATATTCTCTGGCTACGGGCAACTGGGGTGACCAGAAGAAGTCAATGTCATCCAAAGCCGGTGTATCTCAGGTGTTGAACCGATACACCTATGCTTCGACTTTATCCCATCTTCGTCGATGTAATACGCCGCTTGGACGTGAAGGGAAGATTGCGAAGCCTCGTCAGCTCCATAACACGCACTGGGGAATGGTTTGTCCTGCGGAAACGCCGGAAGGACAGGCTTGTGGCTTGGTAAAGAACTTGGCTTTGATGGCTTGTATATCGGTAGGATCGTATTCGGCACCCGTCATCGAGTTTTTGGAGGAGTGGGGTCTCGAATCGTTGGAGGAGAATGCGCATTCGACCACACCTTTCACCAAGGTCTTTGTAAACGGTGTCTGGATGGGTGTCCATCGTGATCCTGCAAACTTGGTTAACACCATCAAGAAGCTGAGACGGAAGGACGATATCAGTCCAGAAGTTTCCGTTGTGCGCGATATTCGAGAAAAGGAATTACGGCTCTACACCGATGCAGGGCGTGTGTGTCGGCCGTTATTCATAGTAGAGGACCAGCAGCTTGCTCTGCAGAAGAAGCACGTGAAGTGGATACTCCAAGGGAAGGATGACGAGGGCGGAGAATACAAATGGGAACAGTTGATCAAGACTGGTATTGTCGAGCTTTTGGATGCTGAAGAAGAGGAGACCGTCATGATTCAATGACGCCGGAGGATTTGGAGACTTCTCGTCTCCAACAATCCGGCATCGATACTTCCAACGACGGCGAGTTCGATCCTGCTGCCCGTCTGAAGGCCGGAATCAATGCCCATACTTGGACGCATTGCGAAATCCATCCCAGTATGATCTTGGGTATCTGTGCCAGTATCATTCCCTTCCCCGACCACAATCAGGTAATTCGTCATTTTTCTTTGGTTTTTCAAAGCATCTGACATGTATCTCTAGTCTCCTCGTAATACCTATCAATCTGCCATGGGCAAACAAGCCATGGGTATCTTCCTCACCAACTTCCTCATTCGCATGGATACCATGGCCAATATTCTCTACTATCCGCAGAAACCTCTCGCTACCACCCGTTCGATGGAGTATCTCAAATTCCGTGAACTTCCTGCTGGCCAGAACGCTATCGTGGCCATTCTATGTTACAGTGGTTACAACCAGGAAGATTCCGTCATCATGAACCAAAGTTCCATTGACCGTGGTTTGTTCCGTAGTATCTACTACCGGAGTTACATGGACGTAGAGAAGAAGTCTGGTGTGCAGGCGTTGGAAGAGTTTGAGAAGCCTTCTCGAGAGTCCACGCTACGCATGAAGCACGGGACGTACGACAAGCTCGAGGATGACGGCTTGATTGCTCCCGGAACTGGTGTCGTCGGCGAGGATATCATCATCGGCAAGACCGCGCCCATTCCGCCAGATAGTGAAGAACTTGGTCAAAGGACTAGGATGCATACTCGCCGAGATGTGTCGACGCCCCTGAAGAGCACAGAGAGCGGCATCATCGATCAAGTGCTTATCACTACCAACGCTGACGGACAAAAGTTTGTCAAAGTTCGCGTGAGAGCCACTCGGATTCCTCAGACTGGAGACAAGTTTGCTTCGCGTCACGGTCAGAAGGGTACCATCGGTATCACCTACCGCCAAGAGGACATGCCGTTCACTTGTGAGGGCATTGTTCCCGACATTATCATCAACCCTCACGCCATTCCTTCTCGAATGACCATCGGGCATTTGGTCGAGTGTCTCTTGTCAAAGGTTGCAACTCTTATCGGACACGAAGGTGACGCGACGCCGTTCACAGATCTGACGGTGGAGTCTGTGTCGACGTTTTTGCGACAGAAGGGTTACCAATCTCGTGGTCTCGAGGTCATGTACCATGGTCATACTGGGCGTAAATTGCAGGCACAAGTGTACCTGGGACCTACCTACTACCAGCGACTGAAGCACATGGTGGACGACAAGATTCATTCCCGGGCTAGAGGACCTGTCCAGATCCTTACACGACAACCTGTCGAAGGTAGGAGTCGAGATGGTGGACTACGTTTCGGAGAGATGGAACGCGATTGTATGATATCGCACGGCATTGCTGGTTTCCTCAAAGAACGTCTGTTCGAAGCTAGTGACGCCTACCGTTTGCATGTTTGTGATATGTACGTCTGGTTTTCCAGTCATCGAACAACCCCTTTACATTTTCTCCTCAGTTGCGGATTAACGGCCATCGCGAACTTGGTAAGTGCAAACAATTGTACAGCCTGAGTTGGAGCTAACCGTTTATCATTGTTGTGCAGAAAAAGCAAAGCTTCGAGGTGTGTTGGATATTCATTGACTCGCATTGTCTGACCAGTGTAGTGTCGGGCGTGCAAAAACAAAACAGCGTGTTCGCAATTATACATACCTTATGCAGCAAAACTGCTTTTCCAGGTTTATATCCTCACTTCGTTGTTTTATTATGTGTTGACGCCAGCTTAGGAATTGCAAAGTATGAACATCGCTGCGCGGTTGTACACGGTTTCCTCCGGGCGTATTCGAGATTAGTGCTACGTAGTAGATGCGTATGGTATTGTATGAAGGTTATATGTAATTTTACAAACTGTCCATCGCAAGACCTCACCTAGTCGTTCCTGTCTCTTGTGCCCATGAGACCACGTCGTTCTTCGTCTTCCCCAGTGTGTTCACCCGATGGGCGGTCACCACGACGCTTTTTGGATGGGGAATCAGCATCATCTTCGTCCTCGTCTCCAATTTCGAAGACTACGCTGTCCTCTGCGAGGCCAGGACCTCCGCGTGAAGTCCCGACAAGCGTTGCATTGTCATCATCGTCGCGATCTCGCGTTCGACTTTCTAAGGCGTCCAGATCGTAGTCCTCGGCATCATCTTCGTCTTGCGCGATTTCGTCGGACATGGCAAGCGTAGAGATTCATGCAAGATAAGTAACGTGCAATATAAATGTGGACAAAACTTATCTTCTGTTGTTGGGAGACGGCCGCCAGAGATAGACGATTGCAGTGAAGGCAACCAGGTAAAGCAATGCGAGCCAGCCATCCAGCAACCACCAGCGAACCTTCCAGGACTTCGCTGCGTAGTCTAAGACAGAATGTAAGTATCATGTGCTGTCACAGAACAAAAAAAAAGCACCTTCCGCCAGTCGACTCGAAAAGGAGAAGGACGAGACGACAAAGAATATGAAGATGACTGCAACGGTGAACAACAATATGTAATACAGGCGCTGGAACATCATCAGCTTGAATCTCTGTTTGCGAGCTTTGAGTTGAGCGATAGTGGCTATACGCGCGCAGGTACAAATTAAGTTAAGACCAGCGGAAGATAAGTTGAATTGCCTCACCATGTAAGGAGTACATGATCCAAAGGAGGAATCCGCTCATAGTGAATGCCAGTGGAATGACGAATAAAAGCAGAACCAATGCAGAGGTCGATTCCAGCTCGAGCTCCACGATACCAACGGCATATAAGACTGTGAAATAGTCAGTATAGATTCATCTTTGATATCCAATACATACTTCCAAAGACGAAGTGCATTCCGGCCAGTATTTGGCACTTGAGCATCGTACGACCCAAAGATTCGCGTACGACACTGAGACCCAAAGACACAACGAGTAACATGAAGAAGGACATCGAATTCCGACCAGCATCAAGAATAGCCACTTTCGGGAAACATGAGAGTTAATCAACAAGTAGTGAACGACCAACTTACCGACGATTAAGAAAACAGTCGATGCTGTGCTCTTACCATGAGCGTTGAGATAGCGATAATACACTGGACGGAGATCAGAACGGTTTCGTATAGACATGTAGATTTGCGCGAACCCCAATTCGCAACCATTTCTATGACGAGCAGTCCAACAAGACCAGACAAGTAATACTATAGACAACTGAGTTTAATACGTTCTAGACGGGAGGAAAGGGAATCCTCACCTGGAGAGGTAGGAGATCCTGAAGGTTTTGGTAGCACAGCCAAGCCCAAGCTGCGCCAAGTATGATGTACACGATGAACATGGCGAAATAGAACTAAATACGGCACGTCAGCATGACAATCTGCAACCAGCTGCATGCAACGTACGTTGACTTTGGGATAATCGGCAGCTGGAAGTTGCCCATCAAACTTGTTGCGGAAGAGAACCTTGCCATGGTAGGAAGGATGATAGGAGACGTCAGTGTCCGCTCTAATGGCATTTTGCGATGTCTGGACTGTGACAGGAACAATGGCTATAGAAGAACGTTGAGTCGCGAACGTGTATACAGACGGAAGTATCTCACCAACACAATAATAACCCGTTTTCTTTACAGTATACTGAATTGGCCCGTCGTACACGTAGGTTGCGTTCGGACTAGGATTGTATTTTCCCCTTTTCCAAGGGCTTGTGTAACCACTGGGGTCTGGGGGAGGTGTAGGATTGCCGTCTGGATTGTCCCAAAGACCGGAACTTCGAGTAGGCTCTTCAGTTGAGCTTGGTAATTGCACCCTTGCAGACCAGAAGGACGTGTCATCGGAAGACTTTCCAGAAGGTAAATCCAAGATGAATCGACCCAGTTCACTACTATCACAGAATCCGCTAAGCATTGCACTTGTCGTGCATACATACGTCTTCTGCTACCTCACAACCATGAACGGAGGCTCATCGAACCGCAAAACGCTGCTCACGGGTAGGAGGTCGTCCGTTCTGGAGGTTACTTTGCCAAGGTACTGCGCGTCTGCCCACTCGTAGACGACCATTGCCACATTTCCTTGGGATGTTGCTTCGAAGCTGATGTTGATAAAAGTTGAATCTCCCGCCCACATTCCACTACATATTTGTCGCGAATAATCTAGTGATGTCTATGGTCAGTGTCGGATATGAAATGAGCACGAGAGCAACGTGCCAGTGTCGAGAACGGGAACCTCATACGCGAACGCGGATAAAACTAGTAGAAGACATGGAAAGAGGAATTGTAGCGGATGGCCGAACGCCATGGTGGAGAGAGGAAGGGAACGTGTGTTGTTTACGTCTGTTACCGAGGAGTTTATCTTCTGCCTTCATTCCAACTGCTTTGACGCTATGCTCGGCGATGATGAAGACGTATTCGACAGTGTAACTTGGGAAACACCTGCCCACCCGACGTATACCAGCGAGCCCCCCTCCACTGGCCCAGGATTCCGACAAAGTACTGCGGACAGCAGCGAAGGACCTCATGATCCAAAGTGGGAGGGATATCTCATTACTTCAGTCAAGGATCCGGTCAAGGAGCTCGCAGAGACTAAGGATGCATATGTATCATACCTTGTTTCTGCAAATGTCCGTCGCCACATACATCCTGCTGCGCGTTCTCACCTTTGTTGCAGACCAATCTGCCTATATTCTCAACGCCGACACCATCAGCTCGTAGACGATTCCAGGATTTTGTCTTTCTGAGAGAGAACCTCGTCAGAGACTTTCCAGCATGTGTCGTTCCCGCACTACCGGGGAAGCACCGTCTCGGTCAGTGACGCCAGTATTCCCTAACCAGATATTAAATTCTGTCTAGAATATATCACTGGCGACCGCTTCAGTCCAGAATTCATGGAAAGACGACGTCAAGAGTGAGTTCTCGTATCGCTACTTTATCGCTGTCTGACCCTCTCTCAGTCTACACCGATTTTTACAACGACTCGCCCGGCATCCCACTCTCCAACGAAGCACTTTGGTCAGAGCCTTCTTTGAGTCTACCGAATGGGTACGAGATTTTCTACTGAGCTTCATACCTCCATGTTTACGCCTGGCGCAGCATGTCCATATGCACCAACATATCGCGCATCCCCCTGGGCCGGAGCCAACTCAAGGGATCATCGACAACATCTCCGACACGTTATTAAACGCGTTCTCAAAAGTACGCAAACCCGATGAACGGTTTTTGTCCATGCGGGAAGGCGTCGACAAATTCGAGGAAGGACTTGTGGTTTCGGAACGTTTGTGGGGAAGAGTCAGAAGCAGAACAAGCGGTGAGTTAATTCATCTGCGGGTTTTGAACCTCTTTTTCGTCAAGTATCTGAGCTGAAAGAGACGGTAATCCGGAATCGTCTGAAGACCTTACAGCAGATTATCATGATCTTGCTGTTGCTGTACAAGGTCTCGGATTCCTAGAATCAGGCATTACCGACCCGTTAAATCAATTCTCCAACACATTGCTGGAATTTTCAGCTCTGCTTCGCCACAATGTAAGTCGCGTCCATTTGCTCAACGTTCTATGTAAGCCTTACCGTCATTCTGTAGACACAGACCACCACAGACCCCTTCCTGATGCACTTGCACTCCCTTCTTACGTATTCGCATGCAAATCGCGCCGTTCTCAAATTAAGGGACCAGAAACAACTAGATTTCGAAGAGCTCTCTGATTACCTCTCTGGTGTCACTGTTGAACGCGACAGGCTTGCGGCAATAATCAGCGGACATGCAGGAAGCTCTGGTCTTGGGCTCGGTGCTTACTTAAAAGATCGCGTCGATGCTATTAGGGGCGCCGATGATGACCGCAGTCGAGTCGAAAAGATGAGAAAGCTAGACATCAAAATCAAGGAGGTGCGTTCATTTCGTTGCAAATCTGAAAAGTAGTTATATTTACAATCATTTATAGCTTCAGGACGCCGTCACTACTGCTCACGAAACGTCTGACGCGTTCAGTGACGAGACGTTACGAGAGCAGGCGATCTTCCAGTATGCGAAGGAAGCAGAGATGAAAGAGATGCTCGGTAATCTAGCTGATGGAGAAATCGAATTCTATAAAGCTGTAAGCGCAATCTCTTCGATTTCAACCTTCTCGAGATCTCATATTCGACTAGGCGATGGAAGAATGGGAGAGGATTATACCAATTATTCAACGGATTCGTGTGGACGTTTAATCGATTATTTCCAGATTTCCGGCACTGTCTTGCATCTGTACCCCTACTAGCATACATCGAATGCGATAATTTACAAACACGCGGAGGTGTACAGCTATGATTTTTGCCGCTGTAATTTTACCTCCGATTCTTGTACGGCCATAGTCAACTAATCGAGATCAGCCATGGACACCATCCTCGAGACATACGTACGTTTATTATGCCTGTGTTAACAGCACGCAGAACAGATATTTCGGCGATTTCAGGCACGTTAGCTGTTGTGTGGCTGACGTCCGCAGGTATCCATGGAGGAGGTTCCTGTTCTGGAGATTAGCGGTGTTGAGGTAGCCTACTTAGACTGACATCGTCGACTTTGACTGACGGTGCCCGGTTATCCTTCAATTCCAACACGACTGCAAAAGACGCGTCGTCTATCATATCGTTATGGTTTAGTATAAGAAGAACGCGTTAGCCACTGACCACCCAGTCCAATCGACCGAGCTGGTTTTCAATCATGTTCAACTTGACCAAGAAAGCCCTGAAAAACTTTCCAAGCGCGGCTGTAGTGATAGAGTCGTCGAAACTAGGTTCAAGAGCTTTAGAACCCTTCAGATACGCTTCGACGAACGCCTACCTGACGTCTTTGTCGAATGTCTCGATGTCCTTGACCATGGTCTGCACCGCAAAGATGAAGCGTTCATGAGGCACGTGATCCTTGTCTTTGAGGATAACCACGACCTTGTCGACGTTGCCCTACGAGAAGCTATGGGCTCGATTGCCATGCAATCAGACCATGCAGCGTACCAGAAGCAATTCATCAGCTACTGCTTTCATGGCTCCGGAGATATAGTCATTCAGAGCGGGATGGCGCGACTGGTATACGGGTGTATCGTATATTCTACGCCGCACGAAGAGGTCGGGGGATAGATATGTCGGATGTAGAGGATCGTGTGTATCGCGACCTCGACTATGTCCAGTCAGTGTGAGAAGCTGTAGAATGTAACAGTAGACGTGTACTGAAGCCAGTGATCCCATGGACGGCCTCTGTTCAAACGCGTAAGTAAGTCACGCGTCCGCAGACATTTCGCTTACGGTTGTAGGACAGATTATGGTTTTGCGACATCTTTACATTCCAAGAAAGGTTTACGGTCGAAGAAGACGCGCCGCGGCGAGTTGTGGTGGGAGTGTGAAGGATAGTACTTCCAGAACACGTGATGAAGGTAAGGAGTTAATTGTTCCCAAACGTCCCAGAGTATTACAGATAAGCTTGTACATACTAGGATCTAAAAAATGAAAGGATCTAAAGGCGTACGTAAGTCTTTCTTAGTGCTAATTTGCTTCGGCAAGCGCTTCTTCTCGTCTTTTGCGGCGTCGGGCAGGTCCGATTTGTATCACAATGAAGACGATGGTATCGTGAGGAGAGATATACCACCGAGGAGGACATAGTCCAGCCGGCACCAATACCATCTAGTATGACGTCCATTACAGCGACGAGGGCCGCACCCATAGTGCAACGAAGCAGGTTATTCTCAGTGAAAATGTCGAGTCAGCTCGCTTATTACTTGGTCGAGAGACTACTCACGCAGGCAGTCACAGAAGAACTTTGGTTAGGAACCCAGTCAATGATGAGCGTCTGATCCGCACTCATGACGGCCATAGCCACAAAACCGACTGGACACATTTAGCGATGACAATATCATTTAACGGTACATACCTGCCGCTTGCAAAAGAAGCGGCCCTGCTAGGTTGACCTTCTTTTCAACACACCAACCGTATCCAGCCAAGCTTGCAGTCATAGCAAGCATCAGATAAGGTACAAGTCGGAGTCGAGCCTACGAAATGAGCTGTGCGCCACAGGAAGGACTTGAATGCTCACACCTTCTCTATAGGGAAGTCTTGAGCAACACCTTGCTCAGTTCGAATATCTAGAGAGTCTTCATCCTGTCCCCGTGCATCCGCAACAGCCTTGAATACCGTTTATATTCTCGATTCAATAAGTGTCCGATCAGTGTAGTACCGAGCATCATGCCACCAGCAGTCGCCAGATAACACAGTCCAATGGAAGTCTGGTTCAGCGAGGATAAGATTCGCTGAAAAGAGTCGATATCGAGGCGATAACCCCGTAGTATAGTGAAGATACTACACCATTCATCACAAGAAGAAGAACGATATCCCAATGCTTTAACAAGAGCAAGGGATTCCGGAAAGGCTTTTTGGTAGCACATTGAGTGTTCGGTGGCTTGTCCCCTTGCGTTCTGCCAACCACTGGAATCAGAGGACGATAGATTTTAGATGGCACGGTTGCGCCATTCCCCACTATAGCACGCAATGTCTCAGGAAGGAACCTGCAGACTAAAGATAAGTGGTATTTAGCAGAGAACGCTTACTTACAGGACGAGGATAACAAAGCAAGTCATTGATGCAATCGACAGAAACCAAAAAATGGCCCTAACACGCATGAGTGTCAGGCTGATGCAAATCAAGAGCTCTATACCTCCAGCCCATATGATCAGAGAGAAGTCCACCAATCACGGGTCCCAACGCTGGTCCCAGCTGCCGCGAAATTTCGTCAGTATGCCATCGACAGAGGAAAGAGACACCACCAACATTAGGTCCAATGTTGTAAATACCGAAGAAGCCTCCACGCTCAACTGGCGTGGCGATATCGCCGATAACGCCTGCACCTATGAGCGTAGAAAGTCTAATAGGCATAATTCGTAGCAGCCTGCCACCAAGGATTCCTCACCTAGAGCTATCGTGCTGGCGGAGCCAGCCGCTTGTACACAACGAAGGACGACAAGCAGCCAATATGCAGACGTAGGAACCAGTGCGAGACCAATACACGAGAGGGATAATATAAGAAGGCACCCAGAGAAGATGGGGCGTCGGCCAATCTGGTCCGCGAGAGTTCCAAAGAGCATGGGTGCTGTGTCAATTATAGATGAGTAATAGACGGCAAGGCGTTTGCATACTTACAGAGGCCTTGGAAAATCATGTATACGGTGACCTGAGGACCGTATAAGATGTATCGAACTGAGTATTCAACGCTTGGCGTACCGTGACATTGATGAGCTCGGTCGACTTGTGAAAGGCGCGTGTTAACGCAGGAATAGCAGGGAGATAGATGTTGGCTGTGAAAGGACTAGAACGCGCGATGAACACGGCGAAATCGTGGCAAGGCAAGGCCAATATCTGAAATCACCTAAACAATCCTCCGAAAGCAATCAACGACACGATGAACCACTTTTCACGTGGAGTGTAGATGCTAAACGGCTCTGGACTGGTGGGGGTGAGAGACCTTGCAGTGGCATGACTGGAGGAAGGTTCGCTTGGAGACTGATTGTTTTTCTCTTCGATTTTGACACTCATCGCGCTAGTTAGTCATGAAGGTCGTGGACAAGTCGTGTGGAAGTTGTAAGATAGCAGACAGGCACAAGGGAGTTATATACCAGGGTCTATTTTTAATCGCTAGCTAATATCCGGCGAGAACGTTCAACGCACTGGACGTTCGGCCGAACGAACTTTAATGGCAGTCATCTGGTGAGTCATGGACTAGTCATGATTGGCCTCTTCTCGGGTGCTTCCTCCTGAAATGGATATATTGTCCGTGATCCTGCCGATGGCCTCGCTCGTTCAGGACTTGCTGTCGGCCACTTTGTACTCAGGTGCGGAGGTTTAGGCAAGCAATTCAGGAATCGACAAGACGCGTAAAATTACATGGTGACGTTTCAACACGGCAAATATCATCAAAGGTAGGATGGCAAAACGTCATGGATCGACCGCAAGCCTGGGGTAGAGCCGTGTTTCCTGAATAAAGTCTCTAGTGCGAAACAATTCGCCTCAGGGTTCGGGTTGACGATATTATCCGACTTGAGCTGTTCAACCTGCAGACCATGATCAAATAACTGCAAGAGCGAAACCCAGAGTCGACTTACTTGAGCACGAGTAACAGTGAACAAATTCACAGGAAGTTGCTCTAGAATAGCACCTTGGAGGGTGCCAACCGCGAAAGGTAAAGAAACAATCGGACGTGTACGGCCATTGTACTTCAGAACTGCCTCCATAAGTTGCTTGTATGTAAACACTATAGATCAAGGTTGAAGTTAAAGACTCCTTCTGGTTGTTGATTGATTTACCTTCGGGCCCACCAGCCTCGATGATTTTGCCCTGCACTGTTTTGGCGACGGAGGCATCTTTGGCGATGAGATCAACCAGGCGAGCGAGATCATCCACAAATACGGGCTGGAAGAGGGACGAGCCTCCCCCGAATACTGGCAAGAAAGGTAGAAATGTGGACAGACGCGAAAACCTCTGCTTTGTTTTAGTCAAGGAAGACGGAGACAGAAGACAGTACATTGAAGAAATCGTCGTCAGGCCCAAACACCAAGCTCGGTCGAATGATGGTAGCGTTTGGATGCTTTTCGAGTACAGCTTTCTCGCCTAGGCCTTTCGTTCTAACGTACGGAATTGGACTGGATGAATCGGCGCCGATGGCGCTAAAATGGACAAGCTTCGCGCCAACGTCATGCGCAGCGCCAGCAATGTTTGCAGCCCCTTTCCACTGAATGTCCTCGAAATCTTTTGGAGTTCCGTGCATGATTCCAACGAGAGATATAACCATAGACGCGTCTTTGAATGCAGAAGAAAGAGAAGGGGCAGATTTGACATCAACAGGCACAGGAGGAAGTAGGCTCGACGAAGGCAGTGTAGATTTGAGCTGGTCGTACGACTTTTCAGGCGTTCTTGACGAAAGCTGGACGTGAATGGAAGGTGTCTTGGCGAGTAAACGCGTTATTTGAGTCCCTGAAGCAGTTCAAGGTGACGAGATATTACTAGTGAGCATAGATACCTATGAAGCCTGCACCACAGACGACTATTTTTTGAGGCATTTTGGCTTCTGACGACGATGGGAGTCGAAGAGACGAAAGATGTGTCAGATGAAGACTATCTACGCGTCATGCAGGGTCAAATGCCGACGGCAATGCTTCAACCAATATCTACTACGGTATCTACCTGTATCTACGTCTCCGTCGCTTCCAGAGTCTGCGGTTCACGCTTTGACCCCAGAAATGTCCCGCGAAAAGATGCCAGCATCTGAAAAGAGAGAACGTGTGCCTCCGACGCCGTCGCGACTCACCAAGCGAAGGCTCCTTGGAGTGTTATCTGTTTGTCCCGTCCTTCTAATAGGCTACTATGCATCCACTATGCAACGGTCACCGGCCGCTCTGCGAAAAGCACCCCTCCCGCGGCGCTGTTCTCCACCTCTACCAAACTTACTAGCTCAAAATGCGATCGAAGCGACCGATCCCCTTGTGAAGGGGGCAACTGCGTCTCTTGACGCGTTCTTCTCTGCTCGGGCGTCGGAAGACGACATCGATAGCATTTCTGTCTCTATCGTCACACCTTTTGGGCCAATCTTCGAATCTAGCTATGGCGTATTAAGAGCAAACGAGAGTGACCAGGGTACAGTGGACCGTCACTCGATCTATCGTATTGCCAGTATCACGAAGATGTTCACTGTATTGGAAACGCTGATAATGCGGGAGAAAGGGGCTTTAAACTGGTCAGTCTTTCTCTACGAAGCCATTCGATTTCTCAGTAGTTCTCGTAGGGACGATCCTGTCACAAAGTTCATTCCAGAATTTGAATACCCAGCATATGATTGGATAGATCTTCTTGAAGGCGTTCCTACTCGATCAAAGAAGAAGCCAGCACCAATTACCCTTCGCCAACTTTCAAGTCATATGGCCGGTAAGAAATGTTACTAGCCCACTTCAGATCATCCTCATCCAGTCCACCAGGTATCAGTCGAGATTACCCAACGACTAACTTTGCCTCCTGGCCACACGTATCCAAATCAGAGGCCCTACCTGTTACACACTTTGTCGATGACTTCCACACCACCGAACTCGAAGTCGATAGGCCTGCTCAGGATATCCTGACTGCATTGGCAAAGAAGCCACTGGTTACTCTTCCTTACAGCTTCCCGATATACTCAAATACCGGTATGGATCTTCTAGGTCTCAGCAATCTTGGGGCGGAGCGACTTGTTAATAAGAGCACTATTACGCACAACGAAATGGTCAAACGCGACATATTTGAGCCCCTCGGGCTCAATGGGAGCTTCTACGGTCAACCTAAGGGTGTCTTCACTGCCCGCGTCGCTGTTCCCGCACTCGATTTTGCCATGGCGGTAATTATCCTTTATTTTGGTGGTCATATGACTCAAAGTTCCAGCTGCTTTTAGGACCACGTTTTTAACGTCTCCAGCGATCCATCTGGGGGCCAGTATAGCTCATTAGCGGATCTCGTTCAAGTCATGCAGTCTTTATTGGCGCCCGACGCGCATGGCGGGGTTGTCTCCGACTCTGTCATCCGCGAATGGTTGCGTCCCTTACATGGATGGTCAGACGGCTTCCTGGAGGTTGGCGCTCCTTGGGAAATCATTAAACTCAATCCAGGGGTTCGATTGTACAGCAAAGGTGAAAGAATCTCTCTAGCTTGGGCACGTCTTTGTTCGCTCACTTACACAAAATGTGCAGGCGGTAATCTTCCCGGATACCATTCACAGTTCTCTATAAATCCTCAATACTCGTACGGAGTCATTGTCCTCGTCACAGGTTCTTACGCCGACACCGTCACGCTAGCCTTGGAGGCTACTGCACTCTTTCAGCCAGTCTTCGAACAGTTGCAAGCAGAAATGGCTGCTAAATCTTATGCTGGAGTTTGGAAGGGTGATGACAGTGTCGCTATCATCGACATCGTTGGGGGCGTGTTATATCTACAGCTTCTGGTTGTGGAAGGTGTCGATGTTCTTAGCCTTGTCAGCACGGGGAAGCCAGTAGCGTTGTGGTCGACCGGACGTTCAGACGAATTCAGGTAACTTCACAAAATAACACTTAACGGCTTACCTCACTTTGTTCTCCAGAATCGCGTTCGGACGTTCAGCGATTAACGACACGCCTTTCACTGGCTGCGAGCCTTACTGGATATCGTTTGATGACTTCATGGGTCACAATGTTCCTGCCGACCTCCTCTACTTTGCAGGCAATGAGGTTGTGTATCCTTCGGCAAATGTCCGATTGAGAAGAATTTAATCGGTACAAACGGTCTTTATGATTTGATACGTTGATGTGAGCGACAGCGGGTGCGAATACTGAACAAATAAAATACGAAGAACGAGTGGGAAGCAAAATTCCTATGGACGCACGCCTTACATGGAGGGATCATCGGGATCTACAAAATCGTCGACTTGTCCCACAATCTGAACGTCGTCCTTCAATGCACGATGTCGACTCTGGCTACGCTTTCTGACTGGCAATGTGGTTTCAGGCGGTGCGTCTGGTTCTGGTGCCGAAGGCGTTACGATTACTGGAATTGGAGGCGCTACAATTTCTGGCACAGGACCAGAAAAGTCCTTGCCCGTCATACGCGAGAGGGTATCCATGTCTGGTCAAGTGTGAGAGGAAGACAAACAACGGACAAAGTACCTCTTACCAACTGGCTTCGAATTGTTCAGTACGAAGTTGATACGCGCAGGATTCTTCTTGTCTTCTGCTTTAAATTTGTTCTTGCAGGACTTGCGATCCCGCCCAGGAAGAACAAAAGCAATAAGCTCATAATTCTCTCCGTATTGTGCCAAAGCCTATGAAACCTATGAGAGACAGTAAAGGGCCACCAGAGGCACTTACATCGTAAAACAACTCCGTTTCATCTGCACTCCAGCGTGATCCTCGGAATCGTTTACCGTATGTTCCAGAATTTGTGAACTTGGAAGTATCTGATTCCACGATGTGCGTGTAATTTTCTGTGGCATGATTCTCGTCTCGATCGACTGTTAATGATGTCTCGTCGATGATAGTCTCCCCGTTGGGACCAATGCGAACCTGGACGTTATACCGACTGGTTGTTAGGTCCTGAGAATAATCGAATTCGTTGCCCGTTTCGTCTACTGGATTAGAGCCTGACGCCACCGGAGACGAAGGCGGCTCTTCGCTTGGAGTTGGCTCTTTGGTAGGGGCTGGTGGTGCCGGAGCGGCTTCGCCATCGCTTTCATTTTCGTCCAGTCCATATTTCTTCTTCTCCATAAGTGCGCGTAATCTCGCCCTCTTCTCCTTGTTTCGTGCTTTCCAAGCAGCGTGATTGCTTTGTATCTCCAGAGCCTTGCTGCTGACGCGCCCAAAGCCAGGATCTTCACAAAGAGATGCCATTGTAACAACGGTGGGATCTATTTCTTCACCTGGATCCGCATCTGGGTCGTAAGGTGGCAAGGATGGAGAACGCTTCTTCCTTGGACGCGGTGTTTGGCTACCTGACGTTCGCTTACGCTTCTTTGCAGGCGGCGAGGTCTCTGTATCTGACTCAGAATCATCGTCGTCGGCTTGCGAAGATTTGCGTTTTCGCACGGGCTTTTGACCATCTTGTCCGGGCACAGTTTTCTTGCCTCGTCGGGAACCTTTCCTTGTCGATTTCATCTCATCACCCTCTTCTGCTTCCTGTTGATCTACCTCTGCCACAGCGGCGTTCTTCTTAGGTCGCCCCCTCTTTTTCGATTTGCTACCAGTTTCTGCATCGGATGTGATGGGAGGGACGTCGTCGGGTACGGAATTAGGCAGAACAATAGGTTGTAGTTGGGGGTCTATCGCGTTCAACCCGGGTGCCATCAATGACATTGGATTAGTTTCGGTGGGCGACTGTGCTAAAGATGATAAAAACGCGTCATGAGACATGACTCTCCCCAGGGATTCAAGAGAGAACCCATCGCGTCCGAATGAATCAGAAAACGCGTCCTGGGCGTCCCTATCTGCAATCGGAAAAGTAGCGGGCTGTTGGGAAGAAAGGGAAATGGTATTTGAGCCCGTGGAAGGAGTGGAAGCAGAAGAATTGGGGACATTGATAGCAAAAATTGGCGGGTGATTGGACGTTGGCACAATTGGGCCCGAGGGAGGGGCAAGTCGATTGAAAGAAGAGAAGGATGTTGATGGATTGGTGCGCGCAATGGACGGCGGTTTGGGTGTCACAGAGGTCGATATTGACGGCGGAATGGCAGTGTTACGAGTAGGATAAGCGCTCCGGATGGTAGATGCAACAGCAATGGACTCTGAGGGATTAGGGAATATGGAAGCTTGAGGTGGCGGATTACTTGAAGTGGATGCAGATGATGCAAGAGGCGCGGAGGCCTCTGATAGTGCATGTGGATTCTTTGACCTTGTCTCCACAGACGGAGCGGCAGTACGTGCTCTAACCTTGACCGACGGTTTAAAGACTGCCCCGCCCTTTTCTAAAACGAATATTCAGTCTTCGAATAAAGCCTGACGACGTGTTACTCACGAACGCGACTGGTCATGATATAACTAGTCCGCGTATCAAGCCGATAATGGATACATTAAGGCAAGAGATACATTTTGCCTTTGTTGACAGTTGTGCCGAAGCGGTCCGCCGCCGCGCCGGATTGACTCGTTTTAGACAAACCGTCTTCATGCCTTCGTCCACGACATGACTGCAACCAGTGATGAGCTTTTTGAGTTACCAACAGGAAGCAGACCAGGATGGGAACTAAATAAGAAGGGAGAACAGCTACAAAATGTCTTCGACAGGTTGGTCATTCTTCGTAATTTCGACTCGGCTCAACTCATAATGGATTGAACGTAGCGGCGTTGTCGCAGAGTCTTTGAGGCGATGTTAATATCTATGCGATAATTTCGCGCCCACGCTTACACCTCAGCAGCGCGTGACAAGTGGCTCTCAATATTTCCTGTGTTTTCGACCAAGACGCAATCAGGCAGCATTGCATACACGGGACAAAGGACCGTTAGTCTTCTGCCGCGCGGTACCTGTGACCTCGAAATTGGACCTCATATGTTTCCGGCGACAAAGATTTTTCAAGTAGACTACCTACCCGAGACACACGGCGCCTCTTCTCTAACGGCAATCCATGAATCATCTGCATTGGTCGACAACCAAGAATCAAGTATCACGACGATCGATGAAGACCTGCTAGAACGCATGAATATTGAAGCCGCGTCGAATCCTGATCTCACTACTGCGCTCCAGCGTGTAGCTGCCGGTACAGCTAGCGCCAGCGAACGGCAGGCTTTGGGACTCTTCGTCCATTCTCTGTTGGTTCCCAAAACCGCTGCATTTGACGTGGTCATTGAATTCGGAGAAAGATCACACCAGAGGATGTTGTTGCCGAAAGGTCTTGTCTTTTTAGACAGGGAAACTTCACTTGAAGGAATGGCCGATGTGCTGCTCACTACATTTGTACCCTTCGAGCCGCAGAAGAACGATAACATGGTAACTCTACGATTCAAGAAAGCTCCAAAACCTCTATGGGATATGTTGAGTCGCTGGACGGCACATGACGAGGAAAAGAAAGTGCATGCATTCCAAACGTTTCACAGCAGACAGGTCGTTTATGTTTCATCATGGTAGTCTTGTATTTCTCACTCCCTAGTAGAAGAAGTCGAAGAGAAAGTATCTAGCTCATCGTCTTCCTAATGGGCCTCTCGTTGCTCAGATACGAAAGGTACATTTGCTTCCACTATTCGCCATGGTACCGATTTACCCTCCGATTCCTAGGTCAACAATATGAATCTACTAGAGCCTGATGCCCGTTCTCGCAAAACACACGCAAAACGCCCGGGGAATACGAAGTCGGTACATTCCTTGGAGCCTCAAACAGACACTTGGAGGAAATCGACAAGTATCATGTCGTTCTTTGATCCATCGCCATCTCACTTACCACCTTCGGTATCACAACCCACTGGGCTGATATTACCGCCGACATCACCATCAACAGCGCCTAGTAAGTCAACAATGGTATCAGCTATCGCTGGTAGTAGTAGGACGTCTCCACTTTCCTGTGTGTCGTGCGGCTCATCTAGCGGTTTCCTTGTTGGTGATCGTGAGTACGCCTATAGACATCGATTGTAGACGCTCATCGTGTCTGCAGGTCACTGTCACTCATGTGCGACAGAACGGTATCCGAATGCTCACGCACACACTTCTCCAATAGAGTCGCCACTCACACCGGCATACTATGCTTCCATCCAAAGTCAGCGTCCTGTGCCACCTGTGCAACGACAGTCCTCGGTACAACACAGTTCCTCACAACACCGATTCTTTACCATGATTCCTTACAAGCCACCAATAAATTAAGACTATGAATAATTCCGTTGTTGTTATATATACCGATAACTTACTGAGAGCAATACGAAAGCAAACGTAGCACGACCATCATTACCTACCTGCTAACTTAAAAGTTTGACTGACCAGCCAATCCACCAAATTAAAACGCCAATCTGACCAAGGACAATAGCGAGCTCCACGATGACTGCACACCACTGTATGACGATGCCGATGAAGACGAAGGGTAAGGCAATCCATCGTATACCATCATAGGGTATCCATTGTAAACCGATGTGTATCGACGAAGTCACAGCTGCGCGACCTTGCAGAATGACGAGGCCAATCGTTCCATAAAATAACACAATCAGCAGAATCCAGTGCCGGAGCGACCTCTGGGGCACGGAGGTGATGAGATATCGTTTGGCTTCTCCGGTGAATTCATTCCGGTACAGAGGAATAATGAGGAAGTCCTGCACATCCTCCCCAATCGTCTTTCCATATGTTCTCCAAAACGGCGTAACAGTATCCAACAAGAGCGTCAGCGCGTCCATGCCGATCTCCCAGAAGTGCTGATAAGAGTCTTTGTAGCTTTCCTCTAGCGCCACGATACGAGACAACTGTAAGCTTTTTAGTACCTGTAGAAACGTCAAGAAGAAGAGATGTACCTCCGGATAGACCACGGATGTGTGGGCCAGAGTTTCATTGTATTCCGCCTTGACCTTCTGATGTGTGGCGTGCACGGAGGACAGCAGCTCTGCTACCTCGTTGGCCCTAGCAGTGATCGCAATCTTTTGTAGTCTCAAGCTACTAAGCGTCTCCCGGAGAGAATTGACCGGATCCTCTAGAACATCATCGCTGATCAGTGACCCCGTGCTTTGGTAGTTCTCGGCTAGAAAATCTTCGAATAGTGTGCGCTGTCTGATAATACGGTGGTGGATGTCGTCAACAGCGCGCCATCCCTGGAGCCTCCGAGTTGCACCAGTGATAGCAGCAGGATCGTGACTGAACGCTTCCAATAGTTCAGGAGGAAGACCATTTGTAGGGATTTCGAGCAAAGCTGTTAAGCTGTTCTGCGTCAGGTCGTATTCTTTCACACCGGCCGCAATTCTATGGAGGAGTTGACGGATCCGCGTGTTTTGTGCAACAGCTTCCTTTAGCAGTCTACGTTCTGTGTCAGTACATGCCACAAAGCAATAATGAGGCGAAGGTCTTACTGCGACTTTAATTCATACTCCCTAGCCATCTTGGTGTCTTCTTCCTCTTGCTGACGTTTCTTGTCAGGATCCGATGTGATATCAGGTGTGACTATAGAATTTTTGACACGAAGACGGTCCAAGCGGGCTACATTTGTAGTTGATGATCGACGGGAATGTAGGGGAGATGAGCGCATTTTCTGGATCGAGAGCATGTTGGAAGCACCATCAAGAGAAAGAGTCTTGAGGTTCATTGGTCGTGGTGGTGGTGCAGTGGATGACGGAGGTGACAACCATTCTCCCTTCACAGAATGGGGCTTGCGCGAAGTGCCAAACGCACTGACATGGTCAGACAGATCCGACTTTTGCAAGACTACCGCGGGTTTCAAGTTATCGTCAGATAAACCCGAAGCGGAGTTGACGGCAGAAGATGCATCGTCGCTGTCATTGGAACGTTCGCGATATTTGCGCGTCGATCCAGCGACGTTCAACTTGCTACTGGCGGGCGATCCAACCATAACCGGTTGTACAGGATAAATACTGCTATAGATCGAATCAGCGCTCTTCCGAGAGGTGATTTCCAAAGAATTCCGATTGCTTTCAATGAGAGGTTCAAAAGATACACGGCCCTCATTGGAGGTATATCTCGTTAATGAAGGACCAAGAGCAGAATGAGAAGAACCACGCGAAGACATGGGAAAGTTGGGCAGAACGGAGGAAGGATATGGAGAGTGAAATATATTCGGCGAGGTTGTGCGTGAAGACGGATCCTCCATTATCGTGGTTATTCGATCGTGTCGCGTCATTGCTTGCAGATACTCCTCCATGATTAGAGCGGTGAGATGCCAAGGCATGCGTATTTGGCCTTTCACTCCACGTAAATCCAGATGTTTGAGCCATGTGAAAGGCTCGGCCTTTTCCAAAGACGACCTGACAATCACATCCTGGCTCCCATACCAACGCGAAACCTTGAGAATGTTGAAATTATCTGAGCTCGTCGATAATGCTCCGTATACGAGTTTGTATTGCCGCTCTAGCTGATCCGCAATTATGGCGCGTTTTCGCATCGTTTGGGGTGAGGCAATGGTCTTAATCCGAGAAAGACGAGCTAAAGGAGAATCAGAGAGCGTTACCAGATTGCACATCGACCTACCTGCATATCTGTTTTCCTGACCTTCAAGAGCTGTCGAGGAGATAGGCGCCACCCTTTCTTTGCCCTTCCACTTAGACACAGAAATCGTCCACTTTCGTTCTGACCGCTCCTCTTCCAGAAATGGGGTGCTCCAATCAAGGGTCAATCCGTCGTCAATTGAGGTCGGGACCGGATGAAGACTGACACGAGTATTGCTATTAGTGGATGGACTGAAGTCAATCTCAGAGGAATGAGAGGTAGTTGTAGTCTTAGGAGGAAAGAATGTCAAAGATGTTGGCGAAACAGGAAATGGTCGCGAGGATGAATTGGACCAAGACGAGTTGGAAGAAGGCTGAGCTGTCTGGGGGATTGCGTTGCTTTCGAGTTTGAGGCGTGCTTCGCGGCGAGCCTTTAGTTTGAGCGCCCTCTGCACGTCCTGCAGTATTTGGGGATCTAATGAAGTGTCACAAAGAGTCCAAAGTCAAAAGGGCTTTTAGCATGCCTTCGTGTGCTAACGGAATGTTAAACATTCGGCCACCTCACGTATGATACACTCACATAGATCATATTCATCGGAGAATGCGTTCAGCGTCGATGGGCCAGAATCAAAACCAGAATCATTGTCAGCAATATGTATGCTTCTTTGGTGTGAGATTGTAGAGAACGTTTTCCTTGGTCTTGAGTACGGCATGGAGCCGGAAGGACCGTCGACAATGGAATGTATGCGTCTGCGCGGCGGCGAATCCACAGGCAGAGCGGCGAGCGGGGTTTGGCGCCGTACTGGCTTTGTCGTCCTGGTCGTCTTCACGGATGGTTCGACGAAAAGGTCTGCCCCGTCTGTAAAATGAATTCGAGTATGGCGAGAGCCTGAGCTGAGAGGAACACTACTTGAAGAAGCGACAGAGGAGGCATTCTGTTTGTCCATTTGTGTAGCTGGGCGGTGCAAGTCGGAGCGCCAAAGGGCGCAGACGACGTGCTGCACGCAAGGCGAGGACGGAGATGGTGGTTAATTGTAATTCAGGGGTATGTACCACGTGCGCTCGATTTCTCGTGGTCACTTGTGTGGACGTGTGGGAGAATTTTTCACTGCAGCAGCATACACACCCGCTTCTGATTCACGGCCATATAGCAAGTAGGAAATCTCAGCCTCCATTCGCCCTGATTTGCTATCCATGATAAATAGTACAAACTAACCCATAACATACATTCCTCGTTAGAAATGACATGCAACAAAAATAATCACTAAAATTCGCCGACTCCTGGGCCAAAATGGGTCTCATCAGGACCAAGTGTGAATGCCGGGCAAGCGTCGGCGTCGCAACCCTCGTAGGGAATGTTATTCCCAGCCCAAACAATATCAACAGCTTTATACTGTACAGCGAAGAACTGGATGATAGCGGAGATGGCAATAGCGCTAGAGAAGCACTTAGTTCAAGAGTATGGAGTTGGACGTGATAGACGATACCATGAGAAGGCAGATGCCAAAATGTAGTTGTACTTCGACCACCAGCCAAGGTACCTTGTCTTTATGAAGATGTTAAAGACATAAGAGATCGGGACGGCAGGCCATGTATTCGTCAAGTTATATGGCGCCCTAGAGAAGAAGTTACCACCTGATTAGACTGCGGGCTATCGACAACTCACCAGATGAGCGAACCCAAGAAGAAGACCGGCAAGTGGAAGTACTTGAAGACCACCGACCGATCCCTGAGGTAGTAGAAGATAATGGGGAGACAGAACCCAATCAAAAAGCACCAAATCAACGGGTTGTAGATCGCACCCGTACCGAACATCCTCGTCGGACCTATCACGCATCACGTGTCACGTTTCTGTCAACTAATTGCGCCACATACCGAGAGTCCCCCATAACACGCTAGCTGTAAAGAACGTGTTGGGCCCAGGGCAGGTGAATCTGTCCTTTTGGGTAGGACTGCAAACATCCTCGATTCCGGTCATCTGGAAGTTCAAAACTGCAATCGCAACAAAGGTGCTGACGAAGGTCGCGATCATCTGAACCCAGAAAGTGATCTTCGGCGCAATGTGAGTATAATGGGCAAGTTTCAAGTCCTGCGCAAAGGCGAGCGTATGCGCAGTGGTGACGTAGCCGTACGACTTGAAGAAATTCATGGCGGTGGCATTGCCTGGGAACCAGAGACCACCGAAAAACTCGGCAAGCACGTTCAAAGTAACCTCCGCGTTCGTGACCGCACGGATGATACCAACCGGTACGCAAAATATGAGAGCCAAGAAGATACCGTACAACACGACAGCCGGTGTGGTGTGCGTGGGATATGCGCCCACACCGGCTGCACCGAGCGCAATAGACACGACGAGAACGCTGGAGGGCGCAATGCGTCAAGTATACTAATGAGTTAGCTCGCCGACGTACATCAGGTAATGCCATTCGGGGACCTCTTTGTAAGCACTCATGAGCCGACTGTGGACGTCGTACTGGCTGTCCTCGTCAAACTTCTTGCGTTTGATGAGGTTCTTGAAACTCAGGATGATCTCGCGACGATGGTAGATAAATGTATGCGAAATGGTTGAGGAGTAGGCAGCGACTATATGAAGGAGTAAGACAGAACTGCAAAAGGAATAGGCCTGGAAGACTTACAGAAGAAGCCGTACAAGAGAATGTTTCCGGCAGCCAGATAAGCAGGCGAGTACGCCCGATAAGATTCCAGATCGAACAGAGTGTCCTCGTTCACAGTCTGAGAAACATTATATCGAGCACCCGAGTTGTCGAAGACACCGTTCGAATTGATGGGCAGATAGCCAGTGTACCAAGTATTTGATAACCAGAGAGCCAAGATCTACCAAGTAGAAAGGAAGTCAATGAAGGTAAAAGACTAAGAAAGCCGAACACACGATAGGCATCGTGACAACTGCACCCGCAAAGTAGTTCGCAATCGTGAAGAACGGGTTGATAAGTGGGTCACCCCCAACCACCAAAATATTCCAATCGAAAGTTGGTATGGGATTGAGACCCAGACCGCTGATACCTCCGGTAACAGCAGCGAGAGTCACATTATCTGGCGCAATCCAAGTCATCCAGTTGAAGTACGATAGTGCCTGAAAGATGTAGCTGTGAATGATGATCAGAAAGCTGACTTCGAACCAGTTGAGCGACGATGGCTTACTTGGGAAACCAGAAATACACGAACATGCCGCCGAAACAGTACAAGAAGAAGCGCATACGCGAGATGGCCCATCCATTTACATAAGTGTTCGTGTCAGAGTGGAAGGCTTTCTGTAGGCCTGTTTGAGTCACAGAATTATAAGATCTTGAGGCCGTACATTGAGTGCAATGGTAGCCAAATTAGCGGGCCAGATAGCGTATTGCGGGTACACGAGGAATCGCCGGGTGACACCTGCCAACCCGTAACCGATGAAGTTCGTGGAAAGAGCAACTGTGAGAGGGTCGATTAGAATATTACAACGTTCGAGGCAATTACATACTCAAGGCCTGATACCCGAAATTCTTTGCCCATTTCTGGTTGAAGAAGCGGTCGGCGTACTGAACCCAGACAATGTAGTTGGTGTATGGCGTGTTGAAACCAACATTAGCCATAATGGTTATAACCATGTGTTCTTTCATGTTGAATGGGCCGCTGAAGTCGGGCTTTAGTCCGAGCAACGCACAAGATAAATGGCACTAACGGGTTCAAACTGACACGAGTCCCGTAGAAGGGGAGGATGACGCCCCAATCCGGAAGCGTCTCGCATGCCTTGCCGACGGGGTAGGCGAGTAATTGGGCAACGTTACTGCTCACGGTTATACCGGGCTGCCTTATGCTGAAGAACTGGTTGATGAACGCGCCAGCGGCGACGTAAACAATACCAATGATGAACGCGCGGACGGTGAGAGCGGGAATGCTAGGATCATCGTGGGCAGACACGACCGCACGGACTTCGGCGTAAGGCGAGTTCTATTAGGAATATTGTCAGAGTATACATAGCGCCACGCTGAGAGTACGTACGATCGAGACAAGGGCGGCCTCGACCTTCACCTCCTCGTAGAGTTTGGAGTAAGCAACGGGGTCGGCCTTGATAGACTCATCGTAGAGATATTGACGAATGATGGACATTGCCCGAGTGGGAAAGTTCTGCAGCGATGCGTGAGGCAGGATACCGGAGGCGGAGGAGAACTAACCGGATCCCTGTCGTGAACCTCGACGACGTACTTAAGAGCGTCCTCAACGTCCTCCTGCGACATGGTTTCGGCATGCGCCATCGCGTCCTCGATATCAGCCGCGAGAGCCTGCATATCCATGCCCACAACATCCTGGATGGAGACTACAATCAGCCAATGTAGACATCATCGAATAAGGAAACATACCACTTCAGCATTGAAGTGTTTCTCGTCGAAAGAGCTTTCATTGTCGTCGCGGATGGCAGGCTCGGGCGAGCTCGACGTTTGCTTCTTCTCGTCTGCAGACATGATGAAACTCTGAGAGGGAAAAGTGCCGAAGGCTACGAGGGGACTGAAAAGTCTGAAGAAGCGTAACTGGGAGTAAATGCATTTATACACGGGGGCAGAGCGGGTGAGGAGTGACAGATGGGACTGTGAGTTTGGGAGATCCACATGGTTCCATAGCGTTATCTCTTGCCTAGGCGGGGTTCATTCTTGTGGATTCTCCGGGCTAAGCCTTTCATCATGGGGGTTCTCGGGGAATACAACACCATTCTGACCACAGCCACATCACAGATCTTGGCAAGCGGATAAGCAGAAAGGCTAGATCAATTGACCAGGAAACCACAAAGCTTTGAAAGGGCTTCGGGAAAGACGGATTTACTAGAGCAGGGTGCTGCACCACAAGAGAAAGGGAACATAAGCCTATGAGTACCTGGACACACGTTCCGGAAACATTTCGATAAGAGCTTGATACCACTAAAGCTGCGTTGAGTGGATGAGGGCCTAAGGAACAAGCAGATACTACTGAGGACTGACCACGTGAATGTCGAAGTCCCGAGAAGAGCGTAACGAACCCAATGGACACTACATTGAGTAGTTCGTCAACTCCGGTCAGTGTCAAGGAAGTGTACAATGAGGCCAGAACTATGTGCATAATCGGAAGTTCATTGCACCTTTCTCACATTTGGTCGCGTGTGCGTGTCGTCAAAAAAGTCGCTCAACTCGTTTTCACCGAAGAGACTGGGAATAGTCATCCACAAGGAATGATGCAATTGCTAGTCTGCTAAGCACCATATCCATGCGGCTCTTGGCGCAAATCATATGGTTTTCACGGCTCAGTATACTATTACGGTGAAGATGGCAGAAGTGTGCAGTTGTGTACCTGTTTCCTATCGCCTGTAAAGATTATCTGCATCAAGTAACCAATAAGATCAGTGCTGGCGACCTATCTGCTGTCCTAACAGCATTTGTGGAGGACGATGATGGTTCAAAAAGGAAAGTAGGCACGACGGATCAACTGAAGGCACCGTTCACGATCACGCCATTCTCCGTTGACGTTGCAACTTGCCACTCACCTTTACAGTTCATTCGATTGTCTGTCTTATACATCTTTATCCATACATCGTCTGCCAGACGACGACAAAAAGGTACTCTGAGGAGTACTGCTTATTTGCTAGTAGCTCAATCGGCGCCGCCTCTGTATGTCCAGTGTTTATCTGTTGACAGCCTGAGAGCGTTCTAAGAATGAAGGCCTGAGCTGCAATCGCGATAGCCCGCGCGTACATGGTCCACTCGGAGCGTCCCACATATGTACAACAATCACTTGGCGCTGTTATCACTTTTTTCTTATACACCGTATAGTCACGGTCTACAAGGTTTCGGATCCATTGAGGCCCAAAAAGGACTTCTTCCGGGTCTCCACCGTGTCTACATTTTTCTCTCACACTACATAAGTCACTCCGATTTTAGCAGATGCCCTGTAGTTTTTGCCGACCACATGTCTTTCTCGCACAACTCGCACTTCTGCTTCCAAGATGAGAATTCCATTGCCTACCTGCGCTTATCGGTGGCAAATACACTTGATGTATACTGACGCAGCAAACGACGGCTTCGCCTCTCGGTGTCTTGTATTATCAGAGCTGCCTGCAGGCTGTAAATGTCATCTATTTCAAACTGCTTCTGAAGCCCATTCGCGCGGTTCGCTTGTGCGTTCTGGTGCCATCGTGTCGGAAGCTGGTGCTGTCAGCGTTCTAAGAATTCGCCATTCCTGCGCAGAGTCACACAATGCAGGACTCAACTCACAGCCTCGAGCCCTCTGGCCTGTACAACCATGAACAACAGCACTACACTCACAACCGGCAATTAGTTTCTACTTAGCCCTTGGGCTCAAAGATAAAGCACCTCTCATAGCCCACGATTCGTGTGCAAACGTCATGAATGACCCTCCTTTAGCCTCCGAGTCTTCAAGAGAACAGCAGCCTTCGACGTCTGTCGACTGCGCTGGCGCACTAACACTTCAAGTTCACAGCTTCGGCGCCTCTTTCAAGTTCATAATGATCTATATTTGCAGACATCTTCCGACGATACATTCTACACTAGAAAACTCCAAAGAAACTCTGACAATTCGACGGACTTCTTTACTCGATCTTTCCTACAGAATCAGGTCGTCCAAATACGATCCTCGTACATAGATGTCTTCACTCCAATGGAGCCTGCAACGCGATTGATGTTTTCGACCGTTCGCGGACTAAGCGGAGAGGCAGTCTGGGATGGAGTTCCCGAGCGACTAGGGACAGTAGAACCCGGTTGATTGGGGTAGGGGACGAACCCAGGCAAAGGATTGTTCCATTTGTGGTCGAAAGGACCGCCACGCGGAGGAGGAGAGGGTAATATCACGAAATCTGGATTGGGAGGAGGAGCCTGCTTCGGAGAACGTGTTTCCAATCTGAGCGCGCTCGGGCGCCTCTTTACTCGAAGTGGAGGCCCTGGATGTCCTCCAGCAGGAAACTTGAAATTCTCCAACCGAGCTAGAGAAGCGATTCAATGGAGTGTATGTACAGAGCACGCCGAACTCACTTTCGGGTGATGCGCGGAGAGTTTGTGGAGGAACAGTTGCAAGAGGCGAAGGCTACAAAGACTTGAGCGAAAGAAAGTTACAATGTACAGATACATACAGCGAATGGAGCAGGGCTAGAGCTGCGAGACAGACAGGCTCTGCGAAGACTGTGTTCTGGAGAAGGCTGTTCGAATGGCGTGGTATACGCAGTCCGCCGGATATCGCTAGTCGACATCGGGGCTAAAAGGGATAGTAAATAATGCATAGTATCTCTCAACTTCTAGTGACTTACCGCGCAGGTCGCGAGGACGAGCTTCGAGCTTCGGAGAGCCGTAGCGAGGTACTTCGCCATGCCCGCAAGAGTAAGGAGAGCCAGAACGAGCATAAGGCAATCCAAGATCATCTTGGACTATCGGGGACGGCAAAGTCGCATGAGCGATGGGGTGGGGGGTAGCTGGTCGTGATGCATCATAGCAAGGCATCGTACTGCGATGTGGGTGAATTCCAACGGAAGTTCTGGCGCCTTTATACCACCTGGGGGCGGCCAATGCATCTGGCCGCATTTGGACCAACAAATAGTGCAAACAAATTAAACTGCCACAGACCATTGTTCGGCCCTTACCATTGTGGACCAAAGACCCACATGTTACGAACCAAAAAGAGCTGGGGACAAAGGCACTATCATTGAGCCGCGTTTTGACTAAGGACACAAAGGTGACTGATTTATCGAGAGGCTCTCAACGATACCGCGGCATAGGCTTCACTGGGGAATTCTTCCGGTTTGCCAATAGACGCAAAAACATGAAAGCTGTCAATGCAGACAAGGAATACCTAGAAAAATATCAGTCACACTGACAACTTGTGGACGAGACATGTACCAAGTAATAACATAGGATAGGTGCGAGTTTCGAAGATTGACGGTAGGAGCGCGACCGACGGGAATACCATGACTGATGTTATTTGATGCCTCCCCGGCATGACCCTCTGACACAGAGTTAGCATTCCGACTGGTAATGAAAAGATGATCCTGTCATACCAAATATCTCCTCGATATAGACGGGCTGTACATTGGCGCGTTCTCCGCCGGCGTATTCCGCCATGCCATCGATGTCCGTCCAGTACCATTGACCCTCTCCTGGCCGATTGTCTGGTGTGAAAGTGTTCCGTGGCTGTGAGAGGCGTATCATTCCAAACACCTCTACTTCAGCCTCTGGACAACTGAACGACATGCTCTTCGCCACATCCGAAGTAATGAAGCCGCGGTCGACCAGTATTGTAGTACCATCTTCACGCATCAGTGGCGTCACAACGTTGACGCCGGTCAAGCCTTCGCGAACGCGAGGACCGATGAGCATTACGCGGCTATGGTCAAATTTTCCTTTCACAGCGACTTTTCGCCAGACAAATTCCGGGATGACTGCCAGACTTGAAGTGATGTTGGACGTAGACAAGCGTGGAAGGATGCAGTGCGCACTTTATCTTTCTGGGCAAAGCTAGTGGTGGCAACTCCAGTTTCTCTTTGAGCTCATCAATGAGGTTGATCTTCCACTGTAGTCGTCTCATTTGCCACGTTCCCAGACCGAACGTGAAAAAGGGAATGAAGCCGACGAGAAGCATCGTCGGTGTTATCCATCGCTCCTTCTTGGGTTTGTAGAGGGCCGGTACCGACTGTTTTCGTCCAAAGAAATTGTTAAATAATTCGCGCGTTTGGGTAGACCGAAACGTAAATGGCCTGCAGTTGAGACGAGGACGAAGGAGAGAGAACATGGATTACTAGGGTTAGGGTCTCCTTACTTGGTACGCTCATTACGCCGCGTTCCGTGACACTGCCTCTTTCATTCGCGCTACCATCATCAATCACGAGCGCCCAATGCATGTAGTCTCGTATTGTTCTACTTGTGGTGCTGACAGATCTCCAGGTATGGTCGAAATTCTCGCCAGAATGGACCCGGATTCGACATTGAAGAGGAAATGCATTACCCCACTCGTCCAGTGGATAAGGACAGGGCAGAACAGGAGCTTGTGGTTAATATAAAAAAGGCGACGAGTCCCGAGGAGACTGCACCCAAGCAAAAGCATGTCCGAAGTAAGATGACCCCTTCATCCTTCAACTGCATCGTCTAACACTTTCGGCAGAATGCATCGTATTCACCTGGGATTACCATACATCTATCTCGTTCTGGTCGGGTCTGCGGGTTCAACCTATTCTCGCCGATGAAGTGCAGACATTTAAGGCTCTCATTACCGTTCACAAGGTCATTCAAGAGGGTCACCCAAACGTACGCCGCCACCTCTTTGCTCCCGATACTTGACCAACGCGCGTCGTAGACAATCAAAGAGGCCCACAGTCAGGCTTCCTGGCTGGAGACCTTCTCTCGTACTGTGGGCGGAGATGGGCAACGAGGCAAGCTCGCGCCTCATTTATTGCTGATGACTGTTAATGACGACTTCCGCAGGCTACGCCCCGTTGATCAGGACTTACGTTACCTTCATCCTGGCCAAGCTGCGCTTTCACCGCATTCGGCCAGAATTCAACGGCTTGTTTGAGTACGAGGAATATGTCACGCTAAAGGGCATAGATGATCCCAACGAAGGGTAAGCCCCAATGCATAACAGTTGAACGCGAAATGATTTCGTGCCCTAGCTATGAGACAATATCCGACTTGATGTCTCTTCAGGACCAAATTGATTCATTCCAGAAGATGATCTTCTCCCATTTCCGGCATTCAACAAACAACGAATGCCGTATCTCTGCGTTGGTCCCGCTTGTAAAGGAGAGTTGGGGTATCTATCGCTTCATCACAAGCATGCTGCGCGCAATGTACCGAAGTGCGTCTTGCCTACGAAGATAAAGGACTGTAGCGTTGACTTTTCTCAGGAACGAATGATACCGATGCTTTGGAGCCTTTGAAGGAGCGCTACCATTCACAACACTACAACTTGCGCAAGTTCTACTACGAATGCTCTAATCTCAAGTATTTGACGGGTCTCATCAACGTTCCCAAATTGAACGCCGTTTGTCCTTTGTTCTTTCTTCCCTGGGCCGTTTTCTGAGTTCTATCGGCATCAGGAACCTCCCAATCTCTTGGATCATGGAGATGCACCTGATCTTCCAGCGCGTCCCAAGACCGTCTCAAGCCCACCTCCTGCTGCACCGTCTCCTTCAGATGTTAATGAGCAAGCCCGTCTCCTCAAACAATACGAAGAGCAGCAAGCTGCACTCAAAGCCGCTCGAGATGCTGAAGAGCGCGCACGTCAAGAAGCCGAGCGACAACAACAAATGGAGTTTGAAAGACGACAACGAGAACAGGAAGAGGCTCAGCGTCAAGCTCAGGAGCAACTTATGCTCCAACAGCAGCAGATGTATAATAATCAGGCCATGCAACAGGCCGGCGAGCTTGAAAGAGAGCTGCTTGCCATGCGTGGACAGTATGAACGGGACCAGATATTCCTGGAACAATACGATCGCGTACGTTCTATCACCTGGCTCGTCGGAATATATCTTCACACGCCCTTCTTAGCGAGTCAAAGCTTTGGAGGCTGAACTTGCTGGTGTTTCAGCCAACATCAACTCACAAATGGCCTCTAAAGATCAACTGATCCAGCAGCTCCAGGATCAAGTTACACTTTGGCGCAACAAATATGAGGCTCTGGCAAAGCTTTACAGCCAGCTTCGTACAGAGCATCTGGACATGTTGTCCAAATTCAAGAATTACCAGCTCAAGGCCAATTCTGCTCAGGAAGCAATTGATCGCATGGAACGGATGGAACGTGATCTTAAAGCGAAAAACCTGGAGCTGGCGGACATGCTGAGAGAAAGAGATCGGGCCCGCTTCGACGTGGACCGGCAGAAGTCTTCGCACAAGGACGAAATTGACCGTTTACGGCGCGAACTCAATTTTGCCAATGAACGAGCTGAAGACGCGTCGCGATCGAAGAGCTCAGAAGTTTCCACTGTCCTTACCAAGTATAACCGGCAAATTTCTGAGCTGGAAGATTCCTTGCGGGTAAGTTATCTGACAGAACGGTCTTCAATTGTTGACGTTGTTGTAGTCCAAGCAGCTTCAGATCGACGAGCTACTGTCTAAGCTTCATGGAGCTTCCGATGATCTGGACAGGCTGAGGGAGGAGAAGGACCAAGAGATCATGTTTATGCAGGAAGGCATGGACAAAACTCTCGAAGACTTAGCTGAGGCACAAGCGGTCCGTTCGGTCTTCAGTCATGCTCCAAATCTAATCTATCTCTTAGAATCAAGGCATTGTTGACGAGACGACGAATGCTCAGATCGATACGCTCATCTTGGACAACCGGAAGAAGCTCAATGAAATCATTGGTAGACATTACAGTCGCACACACGATATTCTTCACTGAACGCGTCATTAGATTCCATTCTGCAGTCATGCATGCAGAAGGTCGACGAATCCATATATGAACTGGAGTCTATCACTCAGGCTGGCAACCTTAATTCTACGCCGGAATACACTCTGTCCATGGTAGAGAAGACCATGAACAACGCCACCGACTTCGCTACCATCTACAGCTTATATTTGGGCGGCGAACGTGGAGGCGATCACGTCGAGGTTATCAAGAGTGCCAACGAGTTTGCCCAATCGCTATCGGAGGTCCTGATCAACACCAAAGGCATTACCCGCCTGGCCAGCGATGACGACGCTTCCGACAAGCTTGTGAACGTTGCCAAATTGGCAGGAGATAAGGGACTGCGCTTCTTCCTGAATCTGCAGTCGTACAATCTAGATCTCAAGCCTCCCCATCAGCGCAAGGAGATCGTTATGTTGAATAACAGCGAATCTCGGAGCGCTTTGACGAAGTTGTCTGAAGTGGTAGACGCGCTTATTCCCAAGGGCGCGAAAGCTGGTCTGTCTAAATCCAATGGAGATATTGGAGACCTTGTGGAGCAGGAGATGTTGGGCGCAGCAAGAGCAATCGAACTTGCTACCCAGCGCTTACAGGAGCTCATGTCACGACCGCGTGATTCGTCTAGATTCAGCGCTGTCGATCTCTCGGTTCACGACGCTATTCTTGCCTCCGCTATGGCGATCACGAAAGCCATTGCTGGTCTGATCAAAGCGGCCACAGAGTCCCAGCAAGAAATTGTTGCGCAAGGAAAAGGATCCAGCACGACGCAACAGTTCTACAAGCGCAACAACAGGTGGACGGAGGGTCTCATATCAGCCGCCAAATCCGTCGCGTTCGCTACGAATCTTCTTATCGAAAGTGCAGATGGTGTCCTTTCAGGGACTCATTCGTTGGAGCAACTCATTGTTGCCTCCAATGAAGTAGCCGCTGCAACCGCACAATTGGTCGCCGCCTCCCGCGTCAAGGCAAACCTGATGTCCAAGACTCAGATGAACCTGGAGGCTGCTGCCAAGGCCGTTACGAGGCATGCAAGGCGCTGGTCCGTCAAGTCAAGACTATTTCCGCAAACAGGTCGAGAGCGAGGACGTTGATTATAAGAACATGGTGGGTCTTGATTTAAGAAACGGGAGATGGACAACAGGTTGAAATTCTCAAACTGGAGAAGGACCTTGGTGCGGCCAGACATCGCTTGGGAGCTATGAGGAGGGCTGGATATCATACGGATGAAACAGATTGAAGAATACTCGCTACTACACTTTACTTGTACTATTTCTGCTACGGAGACACACTATTTTTTGGACTTCGTTCGAGGCAACAAAGAATTTACAACCTCGGGAAACCGAAAAAAAGGTAAAGTAAAAAAGCTATGTACACGATGGGACAAATGGAAGGAATGTTAGCCCAATATGTAGGGCGATAGGTTCATGAGATACTAACACAACGTTGAAGAAAGCAAGTATGACAAGCACGTATAAAAAAGAATAAAAACTATAAGGATAGAATGTGCAAAAGAGACTATCACTATTGATCGTCACTTCGTTCGCTTTCAAAGGACTCGCGAGCGAAATCCAAGAAGCTGCCTTCCGGTGGTGCTTCGGCCTTTGGCGAATTAGAAGGGCGCCGTTTTCTATCGGCGTCGTCGTCAATCTCCAGGAATGAAGGTTTCCTCATCATCGAACTACGACGCATGCCAGACTCGGTGGACGGCTTCTTGCGTACTTTGGTGCGTGGCGGCGGAGATAGTGGTATTATTCCAGTTTCCGCGTTTGGTGTAGGAGGTTGGCGCCGGCGAGGTGGGGCAGGTAGACTGTGTAAGGAGGAGGATGTTGGAGGCGAAGAGAATATAGAGTTGGAGGTGATAGAGGTCAATGTAGTTTGTGAGTTGGACAGTGAACGATACGGAGAGGCAGGAGATAAAGAGGAACTGGAAGTGAAGGGAGCCGCTAATCCTTCGCCCACAGAAAAATCAGACGCGTTTGTGGATGAGGATACAACGGACAAACCCCGTTGCCGTGAGTTCCTCGACGATAGGGCACTCTCGACGCTGGCTTCGACCTTGAGCATCTCGGCGGGTGACATGATATGCTGAGGCACGTATTCCTGTGTCATAGGCGGAGGACTGCTGGGCACAGGACCACTCTCGTCCCAAAATGAGGAGGAAGGGGAAAAGGCCTTTGACAAAGAGCCGCTGCCACCGCGTTCAGATTCAGGTGGGAGACTGAAAACTGAACGGTTATCTTCTTCAGAGTGCTGAGTACTCGAAGCGGTAGTCGGCCTACCAAAGCTGGACCCAGAGAACAGACGCTTGCGATGTTGTGTCCCACTGCTTGAGCTCCCACGCTTGTCTGGCTTCTCGTACGAGTCGCCATTACCACAAGGAGGGACAGGAGTACCGATTGAATTGGTATGCCGGAGAGGAAGCGGGATAGGAGGCATAGGTATGCGCGGATGGTGAAATGATCGTTGCTTTCGGGGTGCTTTCTCTGGCGCTTCGGCCACAGAAAGCGGAAGAGAGGACCCACTCGGACTGCCCCTCTTTGAAAGTGACTGGTGAGAGAGGGACTTTTTCAGCGTCCGAGTCGGTCGGGAAGAAGATAGGTTGATAATGTCGGCATCAAAATCTCTCTCCGAGTGAGATGGAGGTATATCACGGAAAGAAGAGCGCTCCTCCCGGAGAATGTAATGTTGATTGGGCATGTACTCATCACGGGAGAGGACTGACGACGAATATGATGAACCACGAGAAAGATCCGGAAGTGCAGAATCGTCGACGATTGGAATATTGACAGATGGAGGTGTGGGCAACTGATGTGTTGGGGGTGCACTAGGAGGTAGACCCATGCGCTGTATGGAAGCCTGGCGTACTATGACTCTGGGCGAAGTCTTATCGGTTGCCTTGACCTCGTTGAAAAGATTGGGCATTTGGATACCGCCGCTCTCGGTGAGGCCTCTGGCACGAAGGAAAGGCCTCGCGACCTGGGAAGTATCAGGTTGACTGAGACGGTTCTTGTCTGCAAATGGCGCATGAGAGGTACTATGACCAGGTTTGCCATTAGAGTGGGCCAAACTCTCCCATGCAGCGTCTCTCCGGTCGTCGATGGAGACTGCCGACCCATTCCGACGAAGGTCAGCACCTGATTTCCTGTCGATAGATATTAATGGTGCGGTAGACGTTATTGTGAGAAGAAGGACGTACTTTCCCGACAGCCTCTTTCTCGTAGGCACTTCCGAGGTTGATGCAGCTCGGGAAATGGAGGCAAAGTCACTGTGACCCTGAGAGTATGAGGAGGTGGAGGCGTAAGAGCCGCGATTTACGGCCGTGTCTGTACGTTTTGAATATTCAAGCATGGACGAGTTGGAGTATACGGAGAGCCGGCCAGGGTCTAATGGCGAGTGAGGCACCGATATACCACTTGCAGCGAATGGGTCGGCGTCAGAAAGCGTCAAGAGCGACTGGTGGCGCAAGTCTCTTTGGCTGTCGACGGGAGTGCGGGGGCCTGAAGACTCTGCCTGGGACCGCGTCGAAGACACCGATTTGGAGGCAGGGCGGTTGGTGTATCCGCGCCGGTCTTCGGACACGACGGTGGAGACGACTGTGCGGGTGGGCATGGGGGGCGGGTCTTGTATAGCAAGGGAGGGATGTTTCTTTGATTTGAAGCCCATGGCAGAGGCTAACGTGTTAAATTTGCCATTGGAGGATTTTGTGGAGGAGCGAGCGGACTTTTCGGGGATGTATGGGGGCGGCATGTCCTGGGGCTGGTCGGGATACTTTGCAGACTTTGACGAGGACCACCAATTGCGCGACGACTGCTCATGGCGCGACGAGAGCGCCGAGGACATGTAGCACGGAAAAAAAAGACAGAAAAGTTGGGGAAAGGCAAGGAGCGGGTGTACAACGGTGATGTTACAATGCTGGCCTAGCAGAGAGGCACAACAGAGCAGACAGCAGTCAGCGCATGAGTCGTCGTCGTCGCAGCGAGTTGGTTGAAGGGCTAAAGCAAAGTCAGAGGTTTGATCTTGTTTGATGCTATATCAAATTGGTCGCCATTTCCACGAATTTCCACATTTTCTCCTACTTACGGCTTCCGGCCGCCGATACTAATCACGCAGAAATCGGAACCAAAGATTCAAATACTCCTTTCTGTCGTCAAGTACCATTAATTTCTCTCAACGACAATTCAAAGCTAAAGCCTCAACGCTATCAGAACCATGCGGTGTACACAGACGAACTTCTTCTTCTTCAAGGGACATGATGCCCAGGAAGGATTACAACGTCACCTTCTCACTCAACGGCGTACGGAATATGCTCCCATCAATTAAATGCTATAATGTAGCCATCAAACCCCATTAAAGAGTTCCTGTAGTCGCCCCCGGCTATCAGCATCAACCAAGCTCTGCCCAAACATCCTCTTCATCGCGGTTCCGTACTGCTTCCGCCGCTCGGGGCATCGCGGACATGGGGGCGCGTCCCTCAGGTCGCTGGTCTGCTGCGAATCAAATATAATTGGATTTCGCACGAGCGGGCGCCCAAGTTCTGGATCTTCGTCATCATCACTGTCCATACCAATGTCGAGACTGTAGCCTGCGCGTCGAGCCGCATTGATGTCAATCGGTTTTGGTCGTGAGAAGATGGACTGTCCGGACCTGCACAATGTAACACTTGAGGAATGGTCGCACACAAGGCAGGATAAATGCACGCACTGTCGCATGACGGCAGCCAGCCTGCTGAACTGCAGCACGTTGCGAGCAACGAGAAGTAAAGTGTCGAGGATTTCTTCCTCTTTACTTGTTGAACCACATTTCGCAAATGCCAATACAAGCAGCGTCAGGGCGCAAAATATCGTGAGAATAAGGTCAACCACATTGAAAGGCGATTTCCAGAATTGCTACCGTGGAGCCTCGTTAGGTCCTGCAAGGGCGACAAACAGATATGTCGAGCTCACTTTTCCGAATGCTACGAATCGGATACCAACCTCCAATATCATTGACGCGTTTATAATAATCTCCAGGATATAGAATGCCAGACCTGGACAGCCGTCTGTGAGACTCAGAACTATAGTCGTAACAGACAGTGCTGCCATTCCGAGATATAGAAAGATATAAGTTCGTGAGTGGACGAAGCGGTTGGCCAAGCCTCTAGTTATTTCTTTCCGCGTCAAAGCATAGATAGAACGAGTTGGCCTAGGCGCAGGATGAGAATGGAGTAGAAGTCGGCTTGTCAGACATACTCTGGCTGTGGAGGCGCATCAAAGGCTGCCGCATCTCGGTTAAGTGGGTCGGATTCGCCGTATTCTAGGTCTTCTTCTGGTGGTGGCATGGTCGTGAAAGGCGACAGCAAGCCGCCGGCATTGTTGTGAGCAATCTGCCAATCACGCGCAAACAAGGTCGTCGTTTGGAACTGACCTCCATCCCAATCACTTTCTATCCCTTTCACCCGTAAAAGTCAGTCAAGATGGGTGGTGGAGACTTGAACATGAAGAAGTCCTGGCATCCGCTCCTGTTGAAGAATCAGGAGCGGGTGTGGCTTGAGGAAAAGAAAGCGGTATGTTCCCCAGTTAACTTTGAATGAATCATGCATTGATTCCCTCTATCCAGCTCGAAGAAAAGAAGAAACTTGACCAGCTTCGCAAGGAGAAGGAAGAGGAACGTCAACTTCAAGAATTGCAACGACTACAAGAACAGCAAACGGGCAAGAAACGAGCAGAGAAACTAGAATGGATGTATACGACGCCGGCAACAGGGTCTAGTCAAAATCCAAACGATCTGGAGGACTACCTTCTCGGGAAGAAGAGAGTGGACAAGATGTTGACGGCTGATGAGAATGCCAAGGTCCGTTTCATTCTTATACCCATATCAGCGTACTCAAGTATTGTCCTCCAGGTTGGTGCGTCACACAAGAACTTTATTGCAGTGCAGAACGCCAATAGTGCTCGTGACATTGCTGCCAAAATTCGCGATGACCCACTCCTGGCGATCAAACAGCAAGAGCAAGCCGCGTATGAGGCACTCATGTCAAACCCCTTGCGACTGAGGGAGATGCAGGAGCGTAATGGCATCAAGCCCAAGAAGGACAAGAAAGAGCGGAAGCGCGAGAAAGAGGAAAGGAAACGCCTAAAGGCGGAACTCAAGCATAGACGGGACTACGACTCTCGCTCACGCAGCCCTGTTGACCGCCGCAGTAGGTCGCATTCCCCTCCACCTCGCTCTCGCTACGAGCGCCGTTCGCGCAGCCCGTTCGACCGACGACCTTCACCCTTGCCATCTCGTTTGGACCGTAGCAGCAGTGAAGAGGATTACCATTCTCGCCGACGACATCGTTCACCGTCGCCCCGCCGCTACAGGGATAATCGCAGCTTGACGCCACCACCTCGAAACCGACGAGATGAACGCAGTCTCTCTCCCCCGCCCAACCGACGTCTTTCTTCACCCCCTCGTCGCCGGGAGCCGTCTCCTAGCGAGTATCGAAAGCGTGGACGCAGTCCTAGTCGGGAGCACAACCGGCATGTCCCTCCAAAGAGGCAGCGAATTAGTCCACCCCCTCCCCCTGTGCAGACCACTGTAAGCCGAGCTGAGCAAGATAGAGTAGCGCGTCTAGCTGCTATGTCAGCTGATGCCTCCGCCATGAGCACCGAGCGAAAGGATCGTTTAGCCCAACTTCTAGAGAAGGAGAAGTCAGAGCTCGCTGCGGAAGAATTGGCAAGGTCAAAGTCGAAAGGCATGGGTGGTTTCCTCAGTCATGAATCCAAGAAAGTCTTTGGCGGGACTGGTGGCCTTGAGGATAGGATCAGACGAGGACGAGGCGGGATGGTCGTTGATGCCGATTGAATATTTAGTCGCTATCTTTGACTTCGACGCGTGCAATGAACATTATGTATGGGTTCTTTTTTCTGGACACTGTAAATATAATACAACTATTTCAAATGTGCGACCAAAGGAAAGCTGGAACTACGCTATACTACGTTGAATCGTATTTTACAAGAAAGTAAATTTTGGATAGATGTGAGAGGATGATTTGGGTAGTTGGTATATATCAAATGAAAGATAGGTGATTTTGAGAACGGTCTAGTTGAGGGAACGAAGCTTGTGGCGGATGGCAAGGGCGATGGACTGAGCAAAAAAATGAGCGCGCTTGAATAGGCAACGAAAGGAAAGCACGCTCACGACGACCAAGGCAGACAGGCGTCGAACACGCTTGTTTGCAGGGGGATTTTCAACAGCGTACTCGGCCTGTACAGCGGCCTCGAGAGCGGGCTCATCGGGTGGTGGACGAGGCTGTAAAGCAAGTCGACGACAGTCAATTGGGTGGGCAGGGAGGGTATTCACGCACCACTCACCATAACCAACGAGAAATAGACAGTGTCGTCCCACGTTACTGCTTGGCCTGGGTCTACGCTTTGCTATACATATTGGCTGAGTCGGGGTGTCCACACTAGTGCATAAGACGTACCATCAGAGGGTTACGCGACGAGGCATATTCACGATGATATGGGTCAAATCGCAGGTCGCGATGGAATACGAAAGAGGGCCGAAAAACTCGTCGATAGCTGGCCGCTGCGTAATCTTGACGGGCAGCCTGTAGGACGAGAGCGTCTAGGGAATGGATGGGGACATCATGTTGTCGACTTGGAGGCATTTTAGGCGGGAGAAAACGAATGTGGAGGAGGAATAGTGCTTCTGTAGCTTATATACGTTGCCGTCGATGTGAGAAAACGCAAATTCGGGGGGACGAAGCTACATGGAGGCAATCGTTTTACCAACTACGCTCGAAGCGTGACGAAAGAGGTAGCAATTTGCCGCCGATTGGATCTGTCTCTCTCTCTGTGTCTCCCACACTCGGCATCTCAAACCCCAAGGGCAGGATAGTCTGCTTGATTCCAAAAAGCTTGCGAACCCGATGGCTTCCCCCATCATTCACTCGTCTTGAATTAACGGCGCGCACGAAAATCTCCAGGTACATTGGAATAGCCTGGAATATTCCTCCCAGAATGCTGGTCCCGAATTGTATTGACGAGGATACTGAGTCTCCTTCGATCTTGGGCGCGTTGGTTCTTGGAACATACTGCGACCCCCTTCACTTTGGGTTAATGCTCTCACTCTTCGTCTCCGTTGCGATGCATTGCTGTCACTGCTTCCAACGACCCACTCCCGCATCGGTTCCCGCCGCCTGGTGTTCGCGATGCTTTACGACATGGTCACGTTACTGAATGATGATGATGAGTCACGCTCGGGAACCGGCGATGATGTGTACAACTCACTTGTGTACGTCCACGACGTCCTTGACGTCCAATAGGTATAGATATTGGACCTTTGCATTGTGAACCCTAGTTGGACGGACAATGCAACCTTGAAGGAACCACCAACATCGACTCCATCGGACGCAAACTTGTCTAAATATCCAGCAGCAAGCAATCAACTTCGAAAGTCTTCCCCTTCAAGTCGTTTGCGCAACATCAAGGCTTCCAGCATTGGGTTAAAGAACACCCGTCAAGACTTGCAGATGAACGAATCCTCTGAATTCCATGTCTTTCCTGCTCAGATCCTGGTGGCGCAAATATGTTTCTCAGGAATCTCCTGAAGTCTCTCTGTGAGCCTCAAGACGTCAAGACAACGGAATATGCTACGCACTTGATGTTCTGCCCAACTGGAGGCTCTAAACTCGACGTCTGCCAGCGTGGCGTATTTCCGCCTTCCTGAGTGAACAGAGATCCTTGCGCAACAAGCCCGAGCAGCGAAGCTTCAAGAATGTTTCCTAAGCATCCGGTTTCGTGGTCGCAACGTCCGGTAAGCCATGCAGAATTTTTTGGGGGATGTATTTGGGCGAGGCAGGCGGGAGCTTCACGTCGGCGTCAAGAGCGCTGAGCTCGTCCTATCCCTTGAGATGGTTGACCGCGTGGATAAAGGTATCATCAAGAACCGTATGCCCAAATTGTGCGCCGACTGGTAACGATGTGAGGGACCCCGAATCGATTCTGCGCATGAATGCTAATAATGATTTACATGAAGCACAGTGACCATTTCAAACATGGCATAGTGCTTCGCGGCGTCGTGGACAACGACGATATCGCTTGTCGGATGTGGTGGTGGTCATTGGTCAGGCAAGAGAGAGATCGGCTTGTGCCGCTTTCCCAAAACGTCCCCTCAAATTTGCTCCCGCTCGTTTTGGACTGCGACATACGGCCTCCTCCATCCCTTCACTTCCACTATCTCTTTCAGCCAGTCTCTTTTCGTGCAGGAGAGTTTTCCATCCAATGAATTCTGAATTTGCTTGCAAGAATCGTTTTCATCTGCGCAGAAGGCCCTCCAAAATTCCGCAACAGCCATTGTTTGGCTCAGGCACCTTGGACGAACTGGTGGGCTGTGGTTTTGACTGAGTCTAACGGTTGCATTTCTCGTTTTCGACGATATTCATGTTGGCACAACTCAAAGTTATACAGACGATCAATACTACTCAAATCGGCCCCTTCTTCCTTCAAAGTCTTCCTGGTCCTCGCACGGTCTTCGTCATCCTTTAACTTTCGACGGCCACCATATATTCCACCGGTGGCGTCCTGTACTTCCTTCGCTATTTTATGGAGGTACAACCACACCACCGCCTTTGATATCGGGGCTGGTGTTCTCACAGTCGTTGATATCTAATCCCAGCTTAGCAATTTCATGACCTCCATCAAACACTTGTTTCAAAAATGTTCGATGGCTACATACAACAAAGCGAGGATAGCAACGATAGAAGGTATATATCTAGTATAGGCAAGCACAGCAAATCTCTCCGTCGTCTCTCAATCGACCTCGGAATCGGTCCCAGACATGGACGATGAATACATGGACATGGAGGACGAATACATGGACTGCGAATCAATGGACGATTGTTGACTTGATCCCGACTTTCCTGAACAAAGGCGGGGACACTCGATCTGCTTGAACGATGGCGATACTTTTGAGCTTGTGTTTCCGATCTGGTCAACCAACGATTGGCGGTATGCGAGTAATGCATTCCTCACGACGACCTATTGGACGATGAGCACTCGCCTAGCAGAAAATACTGAGCCACTTACTACAGGATGTTCCTCGTGCATATCGTCATCTGCCGCCATCGACTCCGGCGTAACAGCAGACAGTGTGTGCCAACTCCAGTACAAGTCAAACGAACGTCTTCTATCCGAACAGCCTTTTCTTTGAGCAACGGCGGGATATACAGTCTCAGGCTAGAGGGCGGCGTCAACGATGAAAGACTGAAATATATGTTGAGGACCCACCCTTCTTGGTCGATCAGTCGGTGGCTTGTCGAGAGCCTCGGGAAAGCGAATAGTATAGGTAGATGACATTATAATTATGTGCTGAAGGATAGCTTAACACGACGAAGGATGGTGGTGGTTCAAGAGAAAGAGCAAGACTGGGCACGCGATCGGACGGGCTTTTCGATGAGGTACAACGCAAGCCACTAAAAATAGCAACGGCGTCCACACCAAGTTTCCAGCGCCACGCGAGTCATCCTTAGATTTCGAATATGAGCGCATACAAACTGACAGACGAGCTTATTTCCGTCACAGATCTACGCTCTGCTTCTCTCGGGTCGACTCATGCTTCGTCGTTCCCGTGTATATAAAGAACGGCATAAATTTCCATTCAGTCAAATAAATCCTGACCATAGATGTCCTGGGAGATATTATTTGAGAGGGAAAGCCGAGAAATTACGTGCTGAAGCGCAAATACCACGCTAGAAGGAACGTCCAGCATTGGCATTGAGTGGCGGCAGGCTGAGGTCATGAAGTGATCGTGATCGTTATAGAAGTGGTGTGATCTGATCGGCTTTCAACTCCTTCAGTTGCGTCGACCATTGACATACGGCATTCACCTTTCTAATGTCTCTCAGCACTATTACTCAAGGTAATTCCGACATCTCCGACAGGGTCAGCGAAATTATCCCCGACTTTCTGTACATCGGGAAGTGAGTTCGTTCTTTGAAACGTAGACACTCACCGAATGTTGAGACTTGCCTAGTAAGAATGAGGCCGAGTCGCAAACCATTCGTAGTCGCTATGGAATAACCCATGTTCTATCTGTCTATCCTAACGTGGATGCTTCTCGAATAAACCTCCCTCCCTCTCAGCACCTCATTCTGAAGGTTGAAGATGACGACAGTAGCGACCTCCTCCGCGAATTTTCCACAACCTATGACTTTATTGAGGGAGCATCACTCGATAATGGGATAGTTCTTGTCCACTGTGCTCAAGGGATCTCCCGTAGCTCAACGGTGGTAGCTGCGTACTGTGCGTCTAACTTGATTCAAGTGACGCGCAAAGTAATGTTAGCTTCTAGTGATACGAAAACGAGCTATGACTGCTGGCGGGGCGCTCGATTTCATCCGCAAGGGTACGCCATAATTTTCTCATCACGCTTAGGTCCTGACATCATTTTCAATTAACAGCGCGGCCATGGATGCAGCCTAGTTTGACTTTCTTGACACAGCTCGACATATACGAGTGTTCACACGACCCATCTCCAAGCAACAGAGGGTATCGTGACTGGACAGGGAAGAGAAAGAGCAAGAAAACGTTCTACAAGCCGGCTTTATACCGTCACGAAACAATCGTTGCCTTTTCAGACAAGATCTACATGAAGGAGTGAGTCACAGTGTTCGGTCTTGCAAACTAATTTCACATCCCCGACAAAGACCTCTTCGTGATCTTGAGGATTTCGAAAAGCTGCTCAAAGAAATCAAAGTGACCCACCTCGTCGGTCCGGTGAAAACAGAGTACAACAAAAGCATCGATTTCTGCCTTGTGGATGAGTCCTCTAAATCCATATTCGATGCAGCCTCCTTCGTTCATAACGCCATACGAGGAGGCGGCGTTGTTTTATTATATGCCCCGGAACAAGCATTGTCGTGGACTATCATATGCACGTATTGTGAGTGCACCGTTACTCTCTTTCGTCTTTAATTGGTATACTCAGACGCTACCTCTAATAGTACTAGCAAATCTTAAGCTTCATCCCGTGGAAGCTCATAGTGTACTTGATTCTGCCAAAGATGTCAAGCTTCACATGCACAAGCACAAATAAAATTGAGTCCGGGGAGTCATCGGCGAATGCGACACTGTCCTAGAAGGATTACCAATCACATGCATGATCTTCGTTGCACTTTTAGGTAAAGCGAATAGAATGCTGCATTGCGCCACAACCCTCTAGAGGCCGTTGCCTAACAAGGACAAGCTGTCAACGCGTCTTGATAAAAGTCACGAACCCGATTTCTCTGCTCTGACCGTTATCCCCCGCCATAATATCCATCGTCAATGGCCCCACGCCGCGCACCTTCACTGGCCCAAGCGTCACCGTCTGCCTCTCGTGCTGGTAGTCCTACTGTGGAGGAAGACGAGGTACGTCCGAGGCTCAACTGGTGTACAGTTCTCATCTTTTCATCCCGTAGAGCGTGTACTTCGACAGTGTCGATGAGCTTCAGCAGCAGGTAGTATCCTTCTATCTCGCCGGCATCTGTTCATAGTTGACGACTTTCAAAGGGGATAAACGTGCAGGACATTCTGAAGCTGAAGGTCTCTCCACGCCTCGCGCATCTGCCTTGAGCTCACGCTATCTCATCAGACTGCCTCCATCAACACCGTGTCCGGTGTGAACATGACGACTAGAAGACAGCTCTTGAAGATCAAGGTGCGGACAAGTACTCGCCGATATCTTCTATCACATCTGATACGTTGCAGGGGATGTCGGAAGCAAAAGTTGAAAAGATCAAGGCGCGTTCGTACATTGCTCTAACTGATGAAGCAGGCTAACTTTGTCAACAGGAAGCGGCTCACAAGATCCTGGTGCGCGCTATCATAGCGTTAGTCACATGAACGTCCTCATGGTGTACCAGGGTTCCTCGTTTGCTACAGGTATCGAAGTCCAAGACAAGCGCAAGAGAGTTCTGGTTATCAGCACCGGAAGCAAATCCGTTGATGCCATTCTCGGAGGTGCGAAATTCCTTCCAAGGATACTCTTGCGCGACTGATCATCCGTACAGGAGGCATCATGTCACAATCCGTGTCTGAAGGTCTCGTCTTCGCAATCCGGAGAGTAATAGCTGATTCCACGCGATAGTGTATGGCGAATTTCGAACTGGAAAGACCCAATTAGCGCATACAATGAGCGTCGTCGCTCAATTACCTCCAGAACTTGGTGGTGCATCGGGGAAGGTTGGTTGTTCAGTTCACTTACTTCCATTTCCTAATCGTGGCTGCCAGGTAGCATATATCGACACCGAAGGTTCTATTGCTTACGGTATCTCAAGCCCGTCTCTAAAGGTCATATTTGTCTCTAGGGACGTTCAGACCTGATCGTATCAGATCAATTGCTGAACGTTTCGGAGTGGATGGTAGCATGGCGCTTGAAAATATACTTTATGGTATCGTCTCTGCTCTCAAGATCTTCCTCGGACGTGCTAACTGTTTCACTCTAGCTCGTGCTTTTAACAGTGAACACCAGGTAGACCTTCCATTCTTTCTAGCGGGCACTCTCGTAATCCATTATCTCTCAGATGGAACTTATCAACGAATGCTCTCTACGTTTTGCAGAGGACAAAGACTTTCGAGTACTGGTACGACAGTTGCATCTCCCCATACTATCTCGCTCATCTGGATCCTGGAGTAGATCGTTGACAGCATCATGGCCTTGTTCAGAGTCGACTACAGCGGTCGGGGCGAATTAAGTGAAAGACAACAAAAGGTGAGCGCTATCTGCATACGGGATGATGGGTACTAACATCTGTCCTCTCACAGCTAGCTCAGGTCGAGAACTGACTTGATGTCAGCCATTGCTATTGATTGACATTCGTTTAGATGCTCTCAAGGTTAACGAAACTCTCAGAAGAATACAACGTCTGCGCCCTTCCTTCGCTCCCTCGTTTCACTTACGTCCTTGCCCCAAGATTGCGATTCTTCTCACTAACCAAGTCCAATGTAATTTTTGCTTCTCCTTCGTCCAAGGCGTACGCTAACGAACGAAACTAGCTGATCCTGGTGCTACCATGACTTTCGTTGCTGGCGGAGCCCTCAAGCCCATCGGAGGACATATACTCTCACATGCGTCTGCAACACGAATGTTTCTTCGTAAGGGTTAGTTGCAGCTGAGTATGATGTTGAGCAGCGGAGCTAATTTGGATTATAGGCCGCGCTGAAGAACGTGTTGCCAAGCTTGTGGACAGTCCTGATCGTCCTGAAAGCGAAGCTTCTTACAAACTCGACGAAGGTGGCTGGTCTGACGTCTAAATTTGCTGTTTGCTATTTGCTCGCTCGTGAACTTTGCTCTGATGCTTTTTGTTCTTACTCGGATCTATGCCCTTTTCGTAACGCCACACATCCTGTCATTATTCTTTGACTTGATATGTAATATTCATCCCATTTGCGTGACAAAGAGTGAAATTGTTAGGCGTAAGTGCATGACACCCACAATCACCCACTTCCGTAAGCCACTTCACATTTTGACCCTGGGTGCACAAGCCACTCTCACCGACAGCCACTGATCGCGACCGCTGAATCGTGAGCCAGTCATTTCTGAGTCAAGTAAAAGACGGCTCTCGCCTGTCTTGGAGGTTATTGGATTTTCTGCGCGGTGTCATAGTTTCGTTCATCCTTCTGAGGCAGACTGCTGCTCTTTGACTTTCACTATCCTGGTCAGATCGTATCCAGATCGCGCGGTCAAAGATGATTCACAATCTTGGACGCCAAAAGGAGGGACAAAGGGCTTGGTCCAAGCGGACGAAACGCTTGCAACATGTATAAAGGATTTTGAATGTGCCTCTGTTCATCATTAACTCAGCCTCTCAATGTCTCCCCGCAAAGCAGCCAAACCGCCCGCTCCGTCGCGACACTCTATGCAGATGCGCGCGCGCAACCGGACGACTCAACCGCCTCAGTCGACAGGTCCAGTGACCCCTTCAGTGGCCTCCAATGGTTCTTCAACTCCACCTCAACCCAACCCTCTCCCAAATAACCCTCCCCCTCCCAATGCGTCAGCTGCACCTCTTGGGTATCGACCATTAGGGCTTTATGATCCCCTTCCTGGCCCAGAAGAGAGTGATCTCGCTGCTCCGCGACGTCTAGAAGTGTACGCACAATCCTGTTTGAGAGAGAAAAGGCGCTTAGCCAAACTGAATATATTCAGTGACCCGGAGCAGCAGGGGCAGGGTCCTTCGAACAATAGCGATGTGCAGCAAAGCCACAAGGACAAAGGGAAGGGGCGTCAAAGGGAGCCAAGTCAGGACTCAGAACATCGCACAGATTTTTCTCCCCAGCGTTCTCCATCCTACGACGACGCGATGGACACTGACGAGGATGCTGCTTCTCTCAATATCCAAACGCCGACGCGACAGCACGTTCTTCCTCCCCAGGTTCCTGCTGCTCCATTGCGTCCCTCCCACAGACGTCCTCCTCGCGCTTCTTCGCTTCCCCTACTCGGCGTTGCGGGTTCGTCTCGGTACACCGGTATGCGGCCCATTCATGAAGAAGATGAAGACATGGGCGACGCAACCTCGTCATTCCAAGTCCCCCAAACCGAAAGGGAGGAAAACCTTTCATTCACGCACATGGCGGACCTTCGCCGCTCATCCGTAGATTCTGAACTCGAAGTGGCGAACATGCTGTATCCCCGTTCTGCGGAGATTGACAGGCGCCAAATGGCACCTCAAGTTCAAGTTGCTCAACCCCAGCAGCAAGTCCAACCCACCCCGCCGAACTACCCTCAGAATGCTGCCCTTCGTAGGGCTCCCACTCTTCTCATTATTCCCAGCTTGTAATACCTCATTCCTCGTTTTGTCTCAGCGTATGTCAGGCGTATGTGTACCTATGCGTTCCTTATCTATGCTCCTCCGTCTCTTGTGTTTTGCTTACCTAGATAGATAGATTTCCGTTTCGTCGTAGTTCATAGTATATCTGTGAAATTGTTTCTCTCATGCAAATGGAATGTCATCTCAATTAAGTAACCGAACTTGAGCCCGCATGAATCGTAAGAGTGTATATTCGGCCCCGCCCTCGTCGCGTCACTAATTGACGCGCCACGTGTGTCGTGCAGTAACCTCATGGACCGCTTCACGATAAGCACGTTCGTACGTATGGAACTAGCTGGCGCCAATACATTCATTATATAAAGGGCATGCGGATGCTCTAGGCGCTCTAGTACTGTAAGATGTACGGTCCTCTCGCCACTCTGTTCTTCCTAGCTTCAGCAGCTCTGGGCGCACCGGAATCTGGCATCTCCCAGCTTCCCAGTACTGTTCCTAGTATTTTGAGCTGCGCCAAACAGACACCGACGTACTCATGCGAGAATACGACCGTCATTGAGAACACATGCTGCTCTCCAACGCCTGGCGGCTTGGTGCTGCAGACGCAGTTCTGGAGTACGTATACGGGACTCGAGAAGAAAGGGCAAAAGCTGCCGGCTGGTAGTTGGACTATTCACGGTCTGTGGCCGGACAACTGTGATGGGTATGTAGCTCTGGTTCCGTACGTGGCGTCCGTGATGGCTGACAGCATATACAACACCGTAGATCTTACGAGCAGTACTGCGATCTCTCGCGACAATATGATCCCGCCCCATCTCCTGCTACGCTGCCAGACGGCACAAAAGTTCCGGCTTGGGTAGGACCTGGAGTTGATACCTTCGTCAAGAAATTCGGCAGGGATGACCAGCTTGCTTTCAGTGAGTATACATCTTCACGCCGCATCTAAGATTCGACCGCCTTTCGCAGTGAACACGTATTGGATCAATCAGAATGCTCCGAATGTTGACCTATGGGCTCACGAGGTCGGTGTTGATACGGCTCCGAGTGTCACTGCTAAACTAGTATACCCAGTTCTCCAAGCACGCGACGTGCACGTCTACTTTTGACGTGCAATGCTACAGCGAAGACGTCGAAGAGCATGCAGAGGTCGTCGATTTCTTTGACGCGACAATAAGGGCGTTCCATCAATACCCTACTTTCGATATACTGGCTGCGTAGGTGTTTTCACACTTTCTTTACTTCCAGAGACTAATCTCAATCGCAGATCTGGGATTGTTCCTTCTAACACCACGTCGTATACACTGGACCAAATTCAAACAGCAATCGTCATGCAAACAGGCGCCATCCCTTACTTGGGGTGTACGAACGCAACTGTCTTGTCTGAAGTTTGGTATTTCAGCCATGTCTACGGAACGGTAAGAGTAGTGCCACGAACTTTGTGATTGTATTTACACCCTCGTAGGAGCAGTTCGGCACGTACAAAACCCTTGACTCAACGACGAAGTCATCTTGTTCAGCGACCGAGCCAATCTGGTATTATGAACGTACGTTAGGTTCTGAGCATGAAGTTAGGAAGAGTCGTTGGTGGTAGGCGGGACGCTGAGTCGATCTATGTCTTCGTGCGAGCCAAATCAAATACAAGCCGATTACAGAGAATCAAGGCCTGAAGCTTGAAGGTGTGACCATATGGAAGCGGTGGCCTGTGAATTTCGGCCGTTGGGTGAATTCAGACTAGCCTGAACGTAACGCCACAAACTGAAAGGTTCATACTAGCCAGCGCCATTGGCCGCTTGAGGCGGTAAATCAAGTTGCTAGGTATCGATAATCTAGCATGAATTCAAGTTGACGCTGCCATGACAGACGCTTTGAGGCCGAGGCGGGCCGGTCAAGCAGTTTCTCTTCCTCCTCCATCATCATATGAAGAATCAACGATCAACGCATATGTCACTCCTCATACTGCCATCAGTCCACTTCCCAGAAGCCCGGGGAGGCGCGCAGCAAGACTCAATTATCATACGCGCTTAAACAAGATAGTTCTCGACCGGGTTAACCGGCCCATCCATTGTCTTCCATTCTTACGCACAGTTTATGATCCTCACGTTCAGTTAAAGGCGGCGCCTCACGTAGCGCATCCATCATGGCTTCTGGCATCGAACTGCTTGACCCAAACAACGCTAGCCTTGCGGCGCCAGACGCCTCCCGCTGGTATCTTGGGTACGGCAGCAACCTTTCTGTCACTGGCTTCCTCGTCAAACGCAATATCACCCCACTTCATAAGAAAGCTGTTGTCGTCGACAGCCTCATTCTCACCTTTGATAATCCTGGCGTCCCCTTCATCAAACCGCGCTTCGCAAATTGTCGTCTCTCCGATCCACCTCACGAGCTATGGACACCGGATAAAGCTTGGTCTGGCGAGGGCAGTTGAATGGGTGTCGCGTATCTGCTCTCGCCGCAAGATTTTCTCACTATTTTGCGCTCGGAAGGGGGTGGAACATCGTATCAACCACTGCGTGTTCCGGCTGTGGTCTCGCCCAATGGTACGCGTACCCCAGAGGTAATCCAAGCCTTCACTTTGCGCACGACAAAAACGAGGCAGCACCGGGATATGCCTCACTCCGTTACATGAATCTACTTCGGAATGGCGCGCGAGGTAAGTCGACAGACTTCCAATCGTCACTTGGTTTGCGATGACAAACTGATCAATATTCTTCTGTCCTCCAGAGCAGAAGATGCCGGATGCCTATATCGCTTATCTTGATAGTATCCCATCATACCGACCAAGTTCAATCCGGCAGAGGCTTGGTCGTATTTTTCACATCGTTGGGTGGATGCCGGGCTTGCTCTTGTTCTTCCGCATTGTCGCACGGACTACAAGTAAGAATGGCTCCGCACCCAGCCCCGTACGATCGATGAGAGTGGGTCTATTTGGGACCATGTGGACGGTGTACGATTGGGTGGGTAGGTGGATTTTTGGTGATGGAGAAGCGTCAAAGTAGTCTCTATTTCGCCCGTCCTTTCGATCGACATACAGTTACAGTGCATACGCCATGCCTTGTAGAATTGTAGCGCTCACATTGACGGCCCCTGATAGTGATGTTCAATCGTTGCGTTTATATCAATCTGGTCATTTCTTACTGATTGTGAGTCTCAAATGTACTTGTATTTGCGTCGCATTGCTGTATCTGTAATCTGTTCAAGATGGGAAAACATTTCTTTCCTTCAAGCATCACTCTGAGGATCAATACTAGGACTATAGGCTCCTGTAACACTTCCCATGCCTGCCTGCAGTGTTGTGAATCCAACCATGCAGCGATGCTACTTGATACTGTCGGCCGAGTAATGCCGAATAGAGGGCTCTTGTGACTGTCATTGTCACCTCGCATTGAACAGCTCTGTCAGCGATGCGTATTTTCTCTACTGAAACCTTCATATAAACCCCATCGATGTCGACTACGGAGGACACGCCAGTTTCCAGACGTTTACGAGCCGTGAAACACATTATAATCGTTCTCTCGGGGAAAGGAGGAGTCGGCAAGAGTTCTGTAACGACTCAGCTTGCTCTCAGTCTCTATGCCAGCTCTCCGACTGCGAAGGTCGGGGTTCTCGATGTGGATCTAACAGGCCCTTCAATGCCACGGATGTTGGGCATGGATGGACACGGGGTCCACCAGAGCACGGACGGATGGGTGCCAGTCTATGCTGATGGAAGCGAGGCACGGCTTGCGTGCATGAGCGTGGGCTTTCTGCTCAAGAACAAGGGTGATTCTGTCGTTTGGCGGGGGCCCAAGAAGAACGGGATGATACGGCAATTTCTGAGCGACGTTCGCTGGGGTGAACTAGATTATCTTGTTATCGACACTCCTCCAGGTACGTCGATCATCTCTTCTCTAATCAAAACTCACGTAGGTGTAGGAACGTCCGACGAACATTTATCCCTTCTTGAACATATGGCTCCCGTTCATTCACGTCTCTCTTCTGTCATCGTGACTACTCCGCAAGCCGTAGCGCTCATGGATGTTATGAAGTGTCTCTCTTTCACTCGAGCTGTCAATCTACCTGTGTTGGGAATTATTGAAAACATGAGCGGATACGTCTGTCCGTGTTGTGGGGAGATCAGCAACGTTTTCTCGACTGGGGGAGGAGAATCAATGGCGAAACGAGAGAACCTGCACTTTCTTGGCAGCCTGCCTATTGACACGGAACTCGTAACGCTCCTCGATGCCAGCGCCCCGGAAGAGAAACTGAAAACAGTGACCATCTCGGACACTACGCAGTCCTTCCAATTACTAGAGCAATACAAATCGACATCCTCCTCGCAGATTTTCAAGAGCATCGTCGATAAGATTCTCCAGGATCTTTGATTGGTGAAGGTTAGTTTATCCAGGATTGCGATCGATTTATCTTGACGTGTACTGGTTCGAAGAACAATTTGTCGTCCTACGGAATGTCACCACCAGTTGATGAAGATCATGCACGCACGGAGACGGTGGCGGATATGCAGGAGGTTGAGCATAGAAAGCGAGTTTCCTATTTGTGACTCCAGGAGGCAGGCTGAGCCGTATAGAAGATGTGGCGCGACAGCTTGCTTTCAATTGTCGAGGAAGCCTGTAAGCTTTCATTTATATTTCACGGAGTTGCATATCATCGATAAGAAATTCATTTCCGTCATTTTGACGAGACTGGGTACACTATTTGGCAGTCCATGAGCTTGACATGAGTCGCGCCAACCGACTGAAAATAAGGGCACAGGGCAGGTAACAGCACAGCAAGAAACAGGGTGGCGGTTGTCAACCACTGACGGGTGGCAAATTATAGCTGGCACGAGGCAGACGGCATTACTCCCGAAGCTACACGAGGCGGGAAGGTTGGAAACCCAAAAAGGAGATTCTTCCAGGCGTGCTCTTTTAGTCAAGACGCGACCACTTTTTCTCTCAACGAGGCGTTGTGCATGCTCTTGCCCTTATGCCATCAGCTTAGTCGCCGTCCCTTTATTTCTCCTTCCCGCCGTTCCCTCCCTTGCTATCCCTACTCTTCCGACCTGCGACCACAGCCGATGGCGTCTGCAACGCCAACCTTACGAGTAACGCCTAGTAACCAAGTACGACCACCTACTATGGACTGCAGCTGACGCTAATTTCCGCTTCACAGCCAAGAATTTCGACCAAGGATGACCTACCCTATACTCTCCCGGAAGAGGATCCCTTCAACATCACGCCACTTTTCAGACAGCCTCGGCGACGGCGGTCCAGTTTGTTCAACAAATGGATAGTAGATCAGCAAACATACGCAAGCACGCTCGAAGGCATACCTGACGACATCCACGACGCGCCAGATTCCGGATCGACCATAGGATCTACAGCCCACGACTTTCTCGCCGTGCCCGGCGAGAGCCGATCCCTCAATCCCAGTGCGAACGCATCCGCAGTGACACTGAAGAGTTACGATTTTGTTGAAGATACCGATATTCCTGACGATCCGAATTTTGTAAGCGGAACCATCTGATTCTGTACGCGCCATCTGATATATTCCCAGGCGCCGTCGACACCTACGCACTCCAACAGAACCTCCAGATTCTTCTCTACGCCGCCTTCTATCAAGAGTCTCCATTTGTCCTTCCGTTCCAGCTCACCCAGACCCCAGACCCCGACTCCAGCCTCGTCGACCCCAGCGCATACCCCTACGCGACCGTCATTTTTCCCGCTAATGCCGCGGCCAGGCTCGAACAAAGGAACGCACCGGCCGCACAATCGCTCGTCCAGCCTTGGTACTTTGAGCATATCATCTTCTGCGCCGCGGACACCCCCAACTTCTCCCAGATGGAGACCGAGCGTTCTCGGCCATTTCTCATCTCCAACTGGTTCTCAAGTATCAGTGCAACCTTCCGATACCGCATATACGCCCTCGCGCCCCAGCCTGTCCTCTACTAACACTCATACGTCCACTACGATCACCGACATAACTACACCACTCTCCAAGTTGTCATTTGGTGACTCTGTTCGTTCGAGGAGTATTTCCCATGGTGGCGCGTTCTACGACCTAAACGCGGACGAGCTCTCGATAGCTTCCAATGTTGCGCTTGAGCGTTTGCCGAACAAGAAGTTGAAGAAGGCTCGAAGCTCAAGAGTCCCGCTTTCTACAACGGACTCCAATACACCGTCAGAGACCAAACCTGCTGGGCCTCAAGTTGCCTTTACTTCTACTACCAAAGGAGGATCGGTACCTCGCGTATCATTTTCTTCCTTGAGCTCGCGGAACCAGAAGAAGAAGAAGCTCATTGTTAGTGGTATTGGGCCAAATGATACGAGACGGTTCGAAGGTGTCAAGCAGTGGTGTGAGGTGAAGATGATTGGATTCTTTGAAATGTCGGCTGCTTACATGGTGTTCTACAGAGCTTTGGCGAAGTCAGTCAGATCATGCGCATGCCTAATGGCGATCTGCACGTACATTTCCGAAGTGCAGAAGTCGCAGACACAGTAAGTCTTCTCTTCCTATCAATACTCGCAGGTTATGAAATTGATGCTTCTACAGGTCTGTCGACTTCGCGCAAAGGTGTTTATAAGTGGAGTTGGCAGTGTTGACCTTTCTTGGTACGCTGGCAACAAACGCTGATACCCATTATACCCTTCCATTTGTGAATTTCCCGGATGGTCAGCTCCTTTGATATTCTCTTACCGCACGACTGACTTGTGTTCATAGGAACCTGTAAAAATGTATCAGCACCTCTTCGATATCCCGTACTCTGCGCACATAACCCTAATTGCCTCTCGGACAACAACGATTCTTAGAAAAAACGACCACTCGATGATCATCAAGACTTTTATGCCTCCCTATGAAAACCATTTTGACGAACGACATTATGCCGTGAGTCTCGCCGTCTGACGTACTGCAATCTTCAGCTGAAGATTTGCGCGTCACAGTATTATGCCACATTAACCTACCAGCGGATTACTTATTTATATCCTATTCCTCCCGCCCGTCGTCTAGTGGACAGCCTAATACAGTGAACGAACATTGCATTCGAATATACCATCTCACCACTCGTCATTTGTAGCATCCTACCACATCATCCGCATCCATTCCTTTGTACATATTTCGTTGTGTTTTGATAGTTGTGTTCGTTCGTCTGTACAATAGCATTTCTTTCATGCATCAACGGTACGATCAGCGTCATTTCAAGGGAACCTAGTCTTGATCGTGGCCGTAAGGAGAAACAATGTGAGGGAATTGCAATCGTATGCGTTCTTGTACTTGGTACAATTCTGGGGACTTCATCCGTTATAAGTAGTATTTGTTACATCGAAGTGAGATCTTATTGAGACATGAACAGGCATGGACTAGTCGGAATGGTTGATAACCTACGAGCCACACTACAGTACGTATCTCTAAGGGTATATGTGAGTTATTCTTGCAAGTCCACCTCGACAGGCGCCCACCGAGAGCAAACCTTTAGCGGCATCGCGACGGGAGATGACCATTCGAGTTTTCAGTCCGACAAGTGAAATGCAAGTGTCATTGAAGCAATGCGTCGAGACCTCATTCAGAAATATTGGATTCACTTTTCTATGAGACTTGACCAGGATAGGCGTACAGAGGGCGAGTTGTCGGGAGAGTTACATCCTGAAGCCTTCAATTGGGCGCGCGAATGAATGATCTTAACTACAGTGGAAGTAGTGCTAGACAGCGCGACGATAGCTTGAAGTGCCATTCAGTGAGCGTGAGACCGAAGGTTGTGTCGATGTACCGGACCGCTATCAGTATCCACGGATTCTTTCGAACTCGCCTATTCGATGTGTTCTCAGCCCAGTAACTGGTGCATGAGCACTTATGGAATCGTCCACGATAAAGCTCCGGGATGAAAAATCGTAGTTTGGCTCATTCTAAAAAAGATGAAAGGCAGATGCGAGAAGATGAATGGTGAGGGAGGAGAAACAAAATCCATGGGCAGAGAGTAGCCAATTGAGAGGAAGTACGTCGAATTATGGAAATGCGTGGTACAGATTGGGCGAGTTTAAAGGGCGGAGACGGTAACGGAACGATGGCGAGATTGGGGACAGGCCAATTGGGTGACGAGTGAGCTGCTGGTGTATTGTGCAACGTAAACAGAACAGGATACAGAGCAAGCGGATAAGGCAAAGTCGAGGCGAATGGCTTGCAATGAGGGTATATTGAGGGGTGATTTTGCGTTGGCAATGATAAGAGTCATCCTATCGTCGCTTGAGGGAGTCCAGCGCCCGATGCGGCGCTCGATATCTGCAAGATGGCGGTGTAAACAGACATGGAAGATAATAATTAATCTGACCGTTCAAAAAATCCACCGCTGCGTCTCTAGGCTCCTCTGATAGTCTATTGCCCAGCGTCGATGCTTGCGAGACCTGGGGGAACGTCTAGGTCGATCAATTCCAAGGAGTGACCGTTCAAGCTATTTCAGACCCTCTCCGACCCCGAGATGAGGGCCTGTAGGAAAAGGCGGTTGAGGGAGGCGGGAGGATCAACGTATTAGGACAAAGGAGGAACAAACGGAAGCAAAAATGGCGGCAGGATTTGGCAATTTCGATATGCCTGATCGAGCTTCCTCGATTCTAACCACCACCATCTACCACCATACGCTTGTCCTAATACGCTTCAGAGCTGGCCATGATGTAGACGATCTCACCTAATGGAAAGCGCTAACGACCTGTCGACTCGTTGTATGCCAAGTTGTCAGTCCTTGGGAGCAAACTTGACTTGTCGACTTCAACGGAAGCTAGGAGACAGCACAACGTCCAAATACGAATTTTGATGTTCTTCGCGACACAGGATATCTAGGGAGGAGAGAAGTTTGAAGCCATGGATCTGTTCTTTTGCGCGAGACGAGCTGGGGTATTCTCCTGGTCGGACCCACAACCAAGATAATCCGCATCGGTTCTTCACTATTGGAGGACCTCAGGAATCTTTCTATACTCGCATAGGAGACCGATAGAAAGGCGTGGTTGCTGTGTGGCGCAGTCTAAAGCTGGTCACCTACCTTGACGCACAGGACGTTCCAAATTCGCTTCGGACTTGTCATCATACCCCACCATAATCAAGTTACGGATACCCAGACTTCACGTTGAGATGTTTGCACTGTTCTTGATGGACTTTGCTTGGACGAGTAAGTGTCATTTGTTCAGTACAGGAAGTCAAGCCAGATTCAGAGTAGCCGTTCTAGGATGGGATTTCACAATGCGCTAAGACGGTCTTCTTCATATACTGGGTCGTTTTGCTGGACTTCTTGAGGCGTTGCTTGCGTTCAGAGGCGATCGTCGAACTCGGTGGTCATTGGATGTCGAATCTTGGTGTCTTCATGGCGCACGACTAGTCTTCTTTCTTCCAGGTATCAGTTATCGCAGACACACGATACTAGGACTTCTGGCATTGTCATGGACGCGTGAAGGTGCGCAACGCAAATCCAGGCCGAGAGTCAGAGTAACGATGACTCATACGTGACTGGTCACGTGCCGTGATGCGCCTCCGAACCGCTTGGAGGTACCCTGGCTAAAGCTGAAAACGGAGAGCAAGATTGAGCCGTAGGGGTCGTGATTGGAAGCCTATATGCCTCGGCGCGAATGGGAACGGAGAGATCTAGTATAAAGCCTGCACGAGGAGCAATAGCGGCCTAGAATCGAGATGAGGCGCTTCAAGCATGCAATGTCGCCCAAGAGCCGGGTCGTCCTTTCGTTATTGAGGATAATTGAAACGATCAGAGGGTCGGCGTCCTCGCTTCACAATCAAGCTTTGTCTAGCTCCGTGTCGATTGGTATGGTGTTCTCCTGTCCAGGATGGTATAATGACATGCCGACCGTGGTGGAAGGAGGACAAACACGGCAATAACATCAACTGCAATGTGCTTTTGCATCCGCAATGTGGCTGGCTTCTTTCCTACCTCGCAAAGCTTCAATTATACGGGAGGAGATTCGGTCCCCAGATTTCACGGCTTTTCCCTCCCGTCGCGCCATTAGAGCCAGCAGACTGCAGATCCCCATGCCCCCCATTTCGCTATGCCCGCCTCGCGCAGCTCCGAGATTCCACTGCACAATTTGAATATGCTGGTCGTGCGGGCCTCCTGCGAGCGCTTTGCGCCATCCGGTGGATATTATCGTCTCTTGAGGCCATCGCTCGTTTTCCGCTATGAGCCTTACCTCTACGAGTACGCAGGGAGACGTAATTCGTTCTCAGTGCGTCTTTCTTCGCATTCTTCTTACTCCTTTTTCTCATCTTATTGCACAGGCTATAGCTTCGACTCAGCAGGCGGGGTTAGATTTCGCCGTTTACTTTGAGGTTCTTGAGGTCTACAAGCCTGCATGTTCCGCTTTTCTTACGCGCTGACTACCTCTGGAACAGCCTATTCCCGCTCAAGAGCAAGTCGATCTTGAAAAGGCCTCATTCATGCTTAGGACGAGAAAGAACAGACGAGTTCGCAGGCTGGTAGCGCTCGTCATCGTTCGTCGCTCGTCCGCTAGCCCCTACCTGTCGCCGCTGACTCCACGCTTCAGGATTTCGCTCTCCATGTTCGTAGGAGGCGTCGTCTGACCGACTCTTCACTTGTCTGAACGCCATCCTGTTTGTACTACCATATTTTACCAATCTTATGCCAAATGATCTCTGTTCTTCCGGACTCGGAATTCGCATTGATACTGCGCTCCCACAATCATCCACCGCCCCAAAAACTTGTTGCATGCCTTACGCAAGGTCACCAGGAGGTATACGACCCAAACATCACCCTCTACGCCGCGTGTTGCAGCACGCAAGAACTCGTTCTGAGCAGGTAACCCGTCTGTATTCGCTCGGTGCGATATAAAAGGCGAAGCAGGAACGGGGCTATCATGAGGTCGACCACAATGTGAAGCTCATATTTCTTGTTTGATTATATGAATCTCGTCCATCTATCATGGTCTGTTGTGAAATTGTATTCGGGAGAAATAATGTATGGCACCTACACATCGAAAAGAGCACAAGCGACTGCAAGTCAAGATATACGACGGGGAGGCACGCAGATATCATGAAACGAAAAATAACAATGCAGGAAATTGGCAAGTGGAATGTGACAGCAACAGATCCAGAGAGTGTAGGCGTAAGGACGCGAGAAACTCTCAAGATGCACCCGTTTACTGTTGAGACCGAGTTTTCTCTGGGGGTGTGATTCAAAAAGAGAGGGTTGTAATCAGACAAACTCGAAAACGACTTCGTCTCTTTGGAAGTTTCTTCTGTATCATTAGGTTACAAACGACGTATAGCTACTTTGACAATTGTACATAATAAATAAATAATAAACATACACAGCAAGACGCAAAGCAAAGCAGACAAATCAAAACACATCCCCGAGCAGACCCCATGAACCATAATTCACGCCTAGATCAATATTGGAGTACCCATACCCCATCCCATGCATGTCCATTCCCATCGACACGTATGGATCAGTCGAGGGATTCATCATCCTTTTCCCGTCAGCGACAGGAGTAAAGCCGTCGAGGTCAAGCTGAACACCGTTCCCGAAAAGGTCGTCCATATCGTCGTCCTCATCCGACGAGGCCGAGTAGGTAAGGGAAGGGGTGCGCGATGAGACAGAGGACAGCGACGATGAAGAACCATGGGAGCGAAGGGACGACTTGGAAGAACGCGAAGAGCCCGGATACGGCTCGTACCGCGAGGTGGGCTGCCTCCGTTCGCCAAGCCTCTTCTTCTCCTTCTTCTCAGGTGTCTTTCTCTTCTTCGCCTTGACTTCCACCTCCTGGACCGCTGCTGGTCTGCTCCGCGGTGCATTCCACGAGCCAATCCTGGACACATACCACCGCACATCTCGCGTCACCCCCATCGTCGCAGAACCAACCACGTACTGGCTCGCCACTTCCCCCTCATTCCTTACACCAAGCAGCCCGAAATGTGTCCGTCCCGCATCCGCAAACATCTCCGTGACACGACGAAGGCTCACCTCGCCCTGTTCACTTGGGCGTGGATCAGGAACAGGCGGGGCAGGACTCCTTACGACCGTCGTTCTCTGCGCATACGGCGCCTTGAGCCACGCATAGTCAAAGGCGATCTTGCCCTCCTTCCTAAGCGTCGCCCAGTCTTCCATACTCTGCGGAGCGTTTTCCAGGGGTGCATGCATAGCCAGGACATCCACTGGCTTTACTTTGATATCCTGCTTGTTCTGTTCTAGGACGCTGTGCGCCACAATGCGCCCGCGCTCCCAGAGCCCGCTCAAGCCGAGGCTGCCCCATCCGACACTCCAACGCCACTGCCGCTCTTCGTCGTCCTTGCGAGTCTGCTGCTGGTACCCTGGCGATGAGAACGAAGTAAATTCGTTAATTTCTTTCATGAGCTCAGCCGGGACCTTGGTCTTGGTTTTGTATGCCGCCTTTTCGATGCGCATGCCATGTTTGCGCGCTAAGGCACGTCGGTTTTGGAACTACGAGCAATTAGAATGCGCATGTCGTGGAGAATACAAGTGCTTACCCAGACGTCTATTTGGCGGTCAGTCATAAGGCCTTTGGAAGCAAGGATGCGTTTGTCGGCCGCTGGGGGAAATGCGTTCCACATAAAGTACGCGGTGAGAATGGGGATGAATGCCTGAAGTAAAGTGAGCAAGGGAGACAAAGAAGAGGAAAGACGTACATGGTTGAAAGGTTTTGAAGAAGTTGAGGGTATTGTCGACGCGGCTTGTATTGAGCGCGCGATTTCCTCCTTAGCGGAGAGGTATTGCTTAAAAAGGCCTGGCACTGCCTCGGTCTGGAAGCGCTTTGCCAGTAATGTCGATAGCGCACGAAGCACGTCAGGCTGCAGAGCGCGCTGGCATGCTCTGTCATATATGCGTCGGTATTCCGCTTCGGAGCCAGTAACGGCGCGCTGCAACGTATCGCGAAGTTGCTGAATGACCGATGTATCGGCCAATTCTGCACTGACTTCGGGGGGAAGTTGAAGTGTTAATTGTGGTATGGGAATGGTTGCAGGCCTTCGCGGAGCGGCAGTCGCGTCCACACATAGTGGTCCAACGGTCTCCTTGAAGCGCTGGGCGATGCGTAATGCACGCTGGAGGATATCAGAGCGGGTATTTCCAGTCATGGTATGGTGGAACAGAGAAAGAAACAGCTATGATCTTTTGGGCGAGAACAATGGGATCCATAACGGTAATGATGGTCTTAGCTAAGCACAATGGGCTGAGTTTCAAATCGACTTCACAGTCCAGACTTCGCAAAGCAATCTACCGTACTTACAATGACATGGTTTTAGCGAATTTACTCCCGCGTTCTAAAGTGCGGTTGTGACATGAATCTCCGAGACAATTCACTGTATGGCATGCAATGGCATCCGTTTCTCCTTCATAACCTCAGGCTTATTCTGTTTCCCCTTTGTTCCTCTGCTTTGTGCGAGTCGACTTGTTCAGTCGCGCGCGCGCAATCGGGCAAAACACAATATTCGGCATCGCGTCATACAGACTCTTCACCTCCTTCAGACTGAGTCCCATAATGCCTTTAGCGTTGTGCTTATATGGACGGTCGGGTGGCGGAATACCCTGTGGCCAGCCAGCTAGCTCGAGGCCGTGCTCTCCAAGGATGTGGGGAAGCGTACGCCAGGGGACCTGGGACCTGGGACGTGTTCAAATTGGTGTATTGTAATGGGATCTCGTTGCTTTCTGCACCGAGCAGGCACCTATGGAATAGTAACAGCAAACCAGAAAAGGACAGTAACATTGTGAAGTGATCCTTTAGTTTGGGCAACATATCATTTGAATTCATTCCTAGAAAGACCGGACTGGCCTGGACGATTGCGATCTGATTGTCGAAGCTTATCGGTGCGAGAGGTCAAAACCACGACTTCGTACAGGGACAGCAGGCCGGGATGGATGAGGATAAGAATGGTATCATGGTCATGGGCTTCGCATACCGGCTCTTCAACGAACAGGGAATCAAGGGGTACATGGCATGCATGAATCAAAGAAAGAGCGGGAAAACAACCTCTGGATCTACAAAAAGGTCGTGGTGGGTCGATCTACCCGGATAAGCACACCAAAAGTCAGGAAATAAGAACAAAATGCGGGAAACAAAACATACGTGCTTGACAAATAACCTGCTTGGCAGAGAGATATTGTTTAAGTAGACCTGGAAACGCTTCGGTCTGGTACCGAGATGCGTTGATATCCCGATTTAGAGCCTTTGACTGCGTCGTAAAGTGTATCTTGGAGGACGGTAGGGTCGAATAATTCGGCTCTGACCTCAGAAGGAAGTTGTAGGTTCAACATGGGGATGGTCAAAAGCATTGTCGGACTAGGATCGACAAATCGACAACCGAGAGTATCGTTCAACAGATGCGCGATCCGGTGCGCGCGTTGAAGGAGATCACTCGCACCTATTGCAGGGGGCAGCGATGAGAATACAAGCATCGTAGGACTGCATTTTGTATTCAATGTGGCGGAGCGTGACAGCATAGTGACAGCGCTGATTACCTGAGCACAATGAACTGATGGCTCCGACAGATTTCTGCTCTCACCTGCCTTTCACCATCATGGCCGGTATACAGCACCGCTTTGTTTCGACTATTCAGTCCATCCTCCACATCTCAGATACCGGCCCAGGCTTGGACCAGTTCGTTGCTGATTGGCAAACGCTGTTCACCGATTTGGAACAACAATCTGACGGGCTTTTCGAGGACCGAAGCGGGGATCTGGCGGACAGCTTTTCAGCTACTATCGACGCTTTACGGGAAACCCTTGATCAATTGTCCCTCGAAGGTCAATCTGCTGACGACGCTTCCCAGCCACCCAGTATTCCACCCTCCCTTTTGGCTTTCGGGGTTGCAGATGCTATCCAGGCGCGCTGTGAGACTCTTCTCGAGCTCGACAAGGCGGACCATCTGCTGTTCGAGAGATTGCACACGTCAAACGAAGCAGCGAAAGCCAAGCTTGTGCAGCTCGAACGCGACTCGCCATCTCCTTCGCCGCCTGCCACTTCCCCCGTACCGTTTACACAACAACCTTTACACCCTTCTGAGAACACCGAACACGTGTGTTCTCACCAGGAGGAGATTTACACAGCATCCGATGCGCCTACAGCCTCTCCCTCCCCCCAACCGACGCTCTCCAGTCGAGTGCAGGTACCTCCCCCTCTAACTACCGTAGAGTCTGGTATGTTTTCGTCTTCCCTTTTATTTCAGTGACGAACCTCTCCGCAGAAATAGAACCTACTGGCGTTGCCGGTCCATCTTCTCCGTCCGCCTCTTCCCGCTCACCCTCGCCATCCACCGACACCTTGCCGCCTACCCCCACAACACCCACGCCCTCCCCTACATACATCCAGCCCATTCTTGAGCATTTCGTTGCGAACCCATACAATCCGTATCCTCATAAGTCCTTCCTCACACACGTAGCCTCTTCCACCTCCACCTCTGAAAAAGACGTGAACACATACTTTCGCTCCCTCCGTTCCAAGCTCGGCTGGAACCGCATACAAAAGCGGTATTTTCCCAAGCCGCATTGGACGCAGTGGCAGATGATTGCGTGGCTCGAGGGTTTGTGGCGCTTCGAACATTCGCGAGAACCAAGCTTTGATGAATGGGACAAGTATCGGGGACCGGCCGGCCTGGGTGGTAAGATGAAGGGATTGGACGCCGAGTTGGTGGTGATTGTGCACGAGTTGAAGAGCATGGCTGAGCGGAGACAAGGTCCGACAGAAGTGGCCAAGGTTCTCGACCAGGTGGACTGGGAGGAATTCGCAGAGAAGAAGAACTTGAAGAGAAAGGCGGAGGAGGATGAGGCGTCGTGGCGAAGGGTGGTCTCTGAGCCGACTCATAAACGTGCCCGGTCAGAATCCGAGGAAGCTCAATCCAAGAAACGCAGCCGCTCAGAGTCACCTGAATCTGATGACGGGACCCCTCCGCCATCCAAGCGACACTGTTCGCTCCCGACGATGTCTTTATCGACTCCGCCAGAGCTCACACACTGGAAGACATCAGCATGGGTGCCCCCCGCCCAAGTGTCATTGAATACCTTCAATTACGACCGGTACGCAGTGCCGGTGCTTGTCGACGATGAAAGCGAGGATGGAAGTGAGTGTGGCAGTTCTGGACGTGAGTACCCTTTTTCATTCCTTCTTGTGTCGGTTTGCCCTACGCTGTGTTGCTGCGGGGGCAAGGAATGGATGAACCTTTGCCTCCGGGGTTTTATATTCCTCCTCTGCATTCTCCGTGCCTTCCTTGTTTCCAATTGAGAATTGGATATGAAAAGCAGCCTCATTGTTTTCTTTCCATATCCGGATGGAGGCGTCCGCACAGACCTTTCGTATCCATCTTCCTACCGTCGTTCACACTGACTGACCATTTTGTATAGCTTCCACCCCAGAGACTGCCGACCATGTCGCCCTGCCCTCGTGGGATTTTTCCTCCTACGAACCACAACCACAACCCGCCACACTCAATGTCTCCACCCTCCCGGACGCTTCGTTCCCGGAACTGCTCAACCTCGATTTGTTCTCGCCCGCCTATATGTCTGCACCTACCGATAAAAGCCTGTCCTCAGCCACGCCCGCCATGGACCATTACATTCCCATCCAGCCCTTGGCTGATGATCTGCCGTTTGATTTCGACTCGCAATCGTGGAGTTTCAACTACGACAGCTTGAATCTTGATCTGGGCGTGGATTGGAATAGTCTCGGTGTTTAGTAGGTGGCCCGCACATTATGTGGTCACTTTTCTTTTGCATTTTTCGTCCTCTCGCACATGCTATGCTGCTATGACCATGCTCTTGCTATCTTTATCTCTATCGCATTATTACTATCTTGTATCGTTATTATCTCCTGTCATTTGTATTCGTATAGCAATCAGACACGGAACTCTTGGTTTTCAAAGTGATGAATAACTGACTCTTTCTAAGTTTCTTTCTCCCATTGTGTATTTTGTTATTGTATGCGCGCGTATTGTTTCTCTCTCTATCATGTGCTTGAATCTCTCCACCTAGTCGTTCTTCTGTACAGTTCTATTGTACTATGCTCGCGTGTGCATCTGCATTGTCTCTCCTTTTTGGCTAAGCACCCGCTCGATTCTTGATATAAAATAACCCAACACTAGATCAACGTCAACTTGAACCCGACCCCTGTATATCTTTAAACCTTTCTCATGAACGAAGACACAACGATAACGCTCTTGGAGCACGACTTTGTGGACCTCATGATGTTTGAGGGGCTTCCCGCTCCAGGAGGCGAGCCGTGTCCGGCTGCGCCGTGGTCGATGTATGCCGCCAGGGAGGACGTGAATGTGACTGTGGCGGGAAACAATGCGGGTGGCCATAGGGCTCGGAGCGAGGTATCGATATCGGTGAGCGGGCTTTTTGGTCTTTGGGTGTGGTTGATGATATCGATATGTGATACGCAGTCCTCGAATGCTTGACACCAACCAACCCAACCTTTTGATTAATTTATGTATGACTGGTTCTCATTTATATTGATCACCACCGGAGGGTACATATGTGCTCGCATTTTGTTCATTTTTTTCTGTACGCTTTGTTACTTGTAGGGCACAACTGTCAGGGACCATATTCCGAATACGGAACACGCGCTTTGCTACGGCATCTGATCTTACCTTAGTACCATCTAACAGCATTCACCAACCTCGTTTTCTTTGCATTGTCGTCCACTATATAAAGCCCCGACGTCCATTCCTTGTTCACTGCCGAGCACGATGTCCTCTTATAACCACCACCACCCGTACTACACGAAACGGCCCCGACCCGAGCGCGAACGAACAGTGACGACGCTGACCGACACCGAGGCATTCGGGACTTCTGGCTCTAAAAACTCTGGGATGACGACGACGACGACGACAATCAAACAAGAACCGCTGGAAAACACCATGTCCTCGATGCTGCCTTTTCCGATGTTCACACCCTTTTTTCACAACAACAACGACAACAACAATAACGGTGCTCAATACCACCACGAGGAAAACACAAACTCTGCGGACCTGGGGATACTGCAGGCACTTAAACGGGCTATTCTGGCGGGGCAGCATCCGTTCTACAAGCCGACGCCCCACGTGGAGATTCTGCGCGAATTGTGGATGGGGCCTGTTGATGTTGATGGTGATTCCGATATGAATGGCAAGGGGAAGCAGAAAGAGAAAGAGCCTGAGGAGGTGCGTGGCTTTCTTTTGCTGTAGACTAAGAGTATTGCTGATGGGATTTTTCACAGGCTCCTCCTCGGCCTCGGCCTCTTGCAGATGCGCCTCCTCTGGGTGAGCGCGAACGATACCCGGACAGAGACAGAGATCGTGAACGTGAGAGGTATCTGTATGAGAGAGAAAAAGAAAGGGAAAGAGAGCGCGAACGGGAACGGGAACGAGATCGATATGCGCCCTCGTACGACCGGAGAGGTTCTATTCCGAGGCCGCCTGCTGAGGAACGCCATTATGAGCCGCCGCCGCCGTCGGATTATAGAAGGCCCTATGATGATAGGGAGAGGGGACTGCCTCGTCCGATGCTGGAAGAAAGAAGACCACCGCCTCCTCCACCTCCTACTCTACCTTCTACATCAGCGAGGCGTCCCTCCCCTCCGCCCCCGCCTGTTAAACTCGAAGACCGTATCGCGCGTCCGAGTTTGAAGGAGAGGATCGATAATCCTCCTCCTCCTCCGCTACAAGAACGAATTACACCTCCTTCCAAGTATACGTCTCCCCCTCCTCCTACCCGTCATGAAAACAACTATCGTCCTCCTCCACCAGAAAACAGTTATCGTCCTTCTCCTTCAGAAAACAGCTATCGTCCTCCTCCAGAACAGAGTTATCGTCCCCAAGATCCATATGAGAGGGAGCGGGAGCGGGAATTACGAGAGCGGGAGATGAGAGAAAGGGAGCGCGAGAGGGAGAGGGAGAGAGAGAGGGAGAGAGAACTCACGGAGAGGGAGAGGGCACGCTCTTACCCCGGACGCTTCTCCCCTCCAAGCGCAGCAGATCTAGCCAGAGACAGAGACAGGATCAAGAGGCGCTTCCCTTCGCCTCCTCCTCCTCCTTCATGGGACAGAGAGAGGTGGGAGCGCGATGAATATTATAGGCGTTATGCGCCACCACCACCACCACCACCACCCCCGCGAGGTGATTATCCCCCGATGTATGATGGGAGGACCTCGTTGAGGCGCGCGAGGAGTCCTAGTCCGGGCATGTCGGTGAAGAGGGCGAGGGATGATTATTATCAGTATGAGCGTCCGAGGACGCGGTCCCCTGTTGGGAGGTATGTGCCCAGGTGATGTGATCTATGTCTATGTGAAATGGTAATCATACTTTATCAACAACCTCTCAACATGAAGAGTAAGAGAGTTGACTCCTCAGCGCTCGGCCTGCGAACTCGTCTAGGCTTTTCCAACATCGATGTGCTCTTGAGCAGACCTCGAATCCCCGCAGTAACGGATCTTGAAGAATACACACCCAACACGGATTGCAGTCTAGGCTTTCATAGGTCACTTTTGCACTGGAACTCCGGGGGCAATGGGAGGTTGAGAATCTGGGGGGCCCGAAGACTCATTTCAAAGTTCTTGCTGCCCACGTTTTTCTTTGGTTCCAGTCATTTGACAATCGGTTGGTCTTCAGTTGGTCTTCAATTGAAAGCTTTGAGTCCGTCGTAGTTTCCAATTGAGCCACGGTCGTTGAGATGTCCTTGAGCGTCGTTGCGTCTTTCCGGTCATGTGACGGGTGGCATAATCTCGCACCTCTACCACCGCCTTGAAATTTCTCTGGGGGGGGCCAGGACCATAATCATAAATGTACACACTAGTGCCAGCGCGAAGAATACTCTACTCCCGCCGGGGAAAACCTGTCAATCAAACGGCCCTGGCGCGCTAAAGCCTAGTGCCTGATTCCATACATATCACTGACACTTTCCATGTTTTTGACGACCCAACTTTGATGATGGGCGCCTGCTTTCTCGTCTTGCTTTGCTTGCTAGCAAACTGCGCCCGCGGCGCGCGCGTCAATCGCACCATCGATGACACTAACGGCGACTCGGAAACGGGCGTGGTGCCCGTGTATCAGCCCATGAGCGCCTGGGACGGCACGCACTGCGCGCGGTGCGCGATACAGCCCTCCCCGTCCTCAGCGTTCGACGGCACTTGGATGGCGGCCACTTATAATCCGACCCTTGGGTCGACCAATATTTCTTTTTCTTTTGAGGGTGCGTTACTCCTACTTGCTACTTTCTTATGTATACCAACAAACAAAACAGGCGTTGCGTTGTATGTGTACTTTATCCTCGCCAACAACGAGGGAAGCGGCATTACGACGAGGACGGAGTGCAATTTCACGCTGGACGATGAGCGCGCCGGGCTGTTCACGCACACGCCCTCTGATATCACAACGGCGCTGGAGTACAACGCGCTTGCATTCTCGGTGGCGGGGCTCGAGCAGCGCGCGCACAGCGTGCTGGTCAGCACATCGGGCGTTGACTATAATGTGTTTGTCAGCTTTGACTATGCGGTGTATACGTACGTGTGTTCGCGCGCCTCCAGAAGCGAAATCATGCATCTCATTTACGGTCCTGTAGATATGATGAAGACGCGGCGGCCTCTGGTACAGCAAGTTCTACCTCAACCTCTTCTTCCGCCACCTCATCTTCCTCTCATGGCCATGGCTCATCTTCCTCGACTGGCGCCATCGTCGGAGGCGTAGTCGGCGGACTCGCCGCCGCGCTCGGAGTCGGACTAGCCATCTTGTTCTTCCTCAAGCGGCGCCGCCGGTACCATAACCCTAACCACGAGCCACCCATGTCCAGGTCCTCGCCCTATAACGACAACGCGCAGTCGCTCCTTCCGCTCACCGAATACAATTATCCCGCTTTCACTACTCCATCCTCCTCTTCCTCTGAATACACCCCTATGAGGTCCTCGTCGTATATACCCCAAGACGTCGTATCCTCCTTACCAAGCGGCGCCATCGTCATGTCCGCTGCAGCATCGTCGTCCTCACTCCCACCCGGCGCCGCACCCCCCGCATCCCCCATAGACCCGCGGCGCACGCGCTTGCAGGCGCAGATGCGCGCGATACAGAACGAGATGGCGCAGACGCCGGGGGGACGGGACGAGGAGATGGACGAGCTCAAGGCGCAGATAGCGGCGTTGCGCCAGCAGATGAATATGCTGCAGTGGGCGTCGGATGGGCCCCCGCCGGGGTATACGCCGCCTGTTCAAGGTGGGAAGCGCTAGAGTGATGGACTCGTGTAGTCGTACTTTTCGTTAGGTTATAAGTTAATGCGTTGATGCGTGATAGTATTGGGAAAAAGTTTTTAATATGGACACCGCACTACATAAGGTTATCTATTCCTACTCTATATACCGTATGACACCGAATGGTACCACTGGAAAAAGAGGAAGTGTGGGACGCAAGTTTGCCCACCACCTCTTTTAGCGGAGTTCGCCAGCTGCAAAGAGCGTCATTCTGCAAGCAAGTTCTTCATCGTTTCGTACGGAAATATCAATACAGTAGTGGTAAAAGAAAACAATAATAATGATACAATAACGATAGCAATAGCGATAGCGAGAAAAAGCATAGACGAAAACATAGACATAAAAGCATAGTGTTTGGGGGGTATAATTGTATGTTTGAGTGCGAGTGGGTGTGAGTGAAGTGCGTAGATATGAATGCAAACAGATGAGACCATAAGTTTGTGTCTCCACGCGGTGAGGGCTACAACAAGCGGCATATGAGGCGCAGCGAGCGGCGCGACGTGACATCAGAGCGACCCAAGGCAGGTATGGGACGCGACGCGATGTCATGTCCGCGGCGCTGGCGGAGGGGAGAAGGGCAGGAATACGACCGGCGTATCCACATCCCTCTGGCCTGTAAAGGCGGGACCACACACTTGGTGGGCAGAAGAACGAAGACTGCTCGTTCCCTCTCACACGCCATCCAACCCAAAGTTCAGATCAAAGCCCATACTCCCTAGATCCAAGCCCTCATAGTTGAAACTCCAGGATTGGGGGTCACCGAAATCAAACGGAGCTTCATCAGATGTCGGGATGGAAATGAACTGGTCAGAGCTGGATAGTGACGGGAGGTCCTTGCCTGTGGATGCCGGCGCGGCAGACAGACCAGCGAAAAGGTCAATGTTGAGATTCTGGGCGTTGAGAAGCTCGGGGAATGCAACATCTGGGAGTGTAGGAACGTTAAGCTCGAATGGCTTCGGCATCCCTCCATAATCCATAGGTTGCACCAAGCTTGAGAAATCGAACGAAGGAAGGTCGACATGTTCTGAAGAATCAGGTGTAGATGCTAGATAAGATGTCGAGTCAGCATCGTCGTTAACGAAATGGAACGGAGAGGAACAATTGAAAAATGAAACGCAATGGCCCAACGCCGAACAAGACCATCTGACCCAATATGGATCCAAGAATTGGATATGCAGAAACAATAGAAATCGCCGAGAATGGACAGATAAAGGACCAGGGGATATAAAAGCATTTGAAATGGAAACTCGTTGTTTCCTTCCTCCCCTCCTTACCATCGACGCTGGCCTGCGTTCTAATCGGCCACAACTGACGAGACACCAACGCACAGAACACCATGACTGCGCCACGAAACCAAACAAACGAAAAGGAGCCAAAAACAAAAGGATACTCACGTCCAACACTACTTCCCCTCTCTGAGTCGCTATCATCGTCGACGAGCGACGGCATCGGCATTGTGCCGTAGCTAAAGGCCTTCAACGTCACCGGTGCGTCCCACGTCGACATCGGCGTCTGAACTTTGAACCAATTGGCGAGATCTGGCGGTGTCGACAACGACATCGTTGGGAGTGAACAATGTCGCTTAGCGGGTGGCGGCGGCGTCGAGTCCCCATCGTCTTCAGATTCCGGAGACTCTGAACGACCACGTTTCTTGCTTTGAGGTTGAGGTGCAGAGACCACGCGGGCGCGCGGTACTTGTCTAGCCGCTCCCTCGTCGTCATAGTCCTCGTCGTCCACAAGCTTCCTCTTGAGACTTCTCTCTTCCTCCCTCTGCACTTTCCTCAACGCCTCGCCTTGTTTCTCAAGCTCTTGCCTCTTCTTTTCCCACTCGTGCTTGCCCGACCATTTAAGGCCCTCCTTGATCGCCTTGCCAACATCACTACCCTCACCCTCCCTCCCTATCATCCTGTCGTAAATGCCTCTCAAGTCGTCATGCAAGACCGCCAATCGAACGTCCAGCCCGCACATTGTGCCGCTGATGCCGTTCGCACCCATATAGAAATCATAATCCTTGAGCGAAGGAAGCTCGGAGTGCGTGTACTGCCAATACCCATCCAGCCACGCAAGCATCTCGTTGATGCTCCATTGCGTTGGAGGAAAGTACTTTTTGCGGATTGCGTTCCATCCCAGTCTTGAGCGCAACTGGCTCAGGTAGGCGTTCATGTCTTTTTCGGACGTATCGCTCGAGAGAGCAATTTCCGATATGAGAGTTTTGGATGGGTACAAGTTATAGGGCTTTGCCACAAGGTGCGTGAGGAGTGGTCTGATGTATGCAGGTGGTAAACAGGACCCTTTGCGGGATTCTTGGGTCGCAAGGGAAGAAAACTCGGCATGTGAATCAAAGTCCACAATTGGTGATGGGGACCGTGGCGTTGTGGGGGCAGGTTTCGAGACGGACGTTAGTTCTGCTTCAATGACAACGGGAAGGATCAATATATGGCTCCTCTAGAAATGTCAAAACAAACAGACCTGCTGCTTGGGAGGAAGCACCTCCTAATTCTTGAAGTGCGTCAGGCGTCGTTGTTCGGAGCTCTACGCCTTGAAGTATGTCAGTCGAGACCCACATGCACAAGAGGCAGAGACATACCATGGTCTTCAACAGCAACGCTCTGAGTGCCTGAGTTTGAAGCTGTCAACGGTGCAATCGAGGCCCAAACGAGGCAAAACGCACCTGCAGTACGATCGGGTGGAGAAGCACTACTCTGAGAGTTTTCGTCCTCAGTGGCCGTGCGCGACAACAATCCTGATGAGACTTCCTCCTTGTTTGAAAAGGTCTTCAGTGTCAACGCTATAGAAGGAGATGACGGGGAGATGGCCTCATTAGAGTTATCCCGCCGTGGTCTGGGTGGCGTTATTGGCACCAGCCTATGAACGAACTGCTCTGTGGTATTCGCGAGGTCAAAAGAGGGTACGCGGGGAGAAGCGACAGGCGACAGAGAAGGCCTAGGCGTTGACGAGTCCAAAAAGTCTGCGGGAGAGGCCTCGCGGGACGGAGAGGCGGACGAAAGTGTAGGCGAAGACTGCCTTTTGGCTGACGGTGGCGTAGCACGTCGTGGTATCAGTCCCGCTTTAACTGTTCCTTGCTTCTCGACAAGAAGGTCCGCCATCTCGTCTTCCGCAACAGACAAATGCAAAAGGCCTCGAGTCATCACATCCATGGCGTCGGCGATCCTGTAATGTAAATCGCTAGATTCGTCCAGCTTTCCCATTGTATCTGTATAGAGCGAATGCCATTGTGAGGCGAAATCGTGGACAGAGGGACTGTTGCAGGGCTCGTGTGCGATTTGAAGGAAGGATTCGAAAGCTGAAATGAGCCGTGTCTCAATCGCTGCCATAGTGAGTGCACAGTCGTGGGAGTTGGAAGGCTCAAGGCGCTTCACAAGCGTGATATACAATCTGTGCCGAGACGTGCCGTAGTATCTGTTGTCAAATATAGCCAAACACCCTTAATCCATTGTTCTTCGGAGTCCTAAATATCCTGTCAAGGTAGTGATCTCCCGAAACGCACTCTTCTCCCTCCCGTACAGGATGTCGGATACCCAGCGCTACCAGCGCATCAGCCAAATCTCTTCGTTATTCAAGCAAGCCCTTACCTCCGTTCGGCCTTCTCACTCCTCGCAATCAGCACCTCCACCGCCATATGTTCTCATCCTCGAGTTACCACACGATGTCCAAGCTGAACTTGACGATACTTCAGTCTTTCCAGAGCTGCGTACAGTTCTCGCTCGTTCTATACAGGAACTACGAGAAGGGTATCAACGAGCCTTCGATAACGCGCGTAAATCGTTTGGGACAGACTTGCTACGTCTCAACATACCGGAAAAGTTTGCGGATATGTTACGAAAGAGATTCGTTCAGCAGGCCTTACCTGGTGTCATGGAACAACATTACAAGACCAAAGAGGAAATTGCTCGCTCGATACAAGCGGCATCAACCATCCCAAGCACATCGTCCAAGCCATTCAACAATGTATGTTTTCCTGGGTCCTTGATTTTTTTTCCTACGCTGACCCATTCCTCTGCAGGCATTCATTCCCATTTTGACTACGTATTTCCTCTGGAATCCTTTCCCTCCCGCTTCCGACAAACGGATAATGGCCGAAAAGGGTCTTATGTCTGAGCGGCAGATAGATGTTTGGGTAAGCATTACCGGTTTTCGTTCCCCTGATCATTTCATAGATACTGATGTTGTGCAGTTCCAGAACCGCCGTGCCGTCGTGCGAAAGCAAACCGGTGTCAATTTACAAAAGGCACATTACAAGGATAAAGCCGCCAAGGGTGTACCCGCTGACCTTCTCAAGCAAATCAACGAATTCACATCGTATGTCCCGCTCAAGGGCTACTACGGTGTCGGACTATCCCCCGACGAAACTGCGAGTGGGCTAGAAAAGAAACGCAAGGAGGATGAAGAGAAGAAGTGGAGATGGGCGACTGGTTGGGGAAGCTTTGGCCTGTCGGGACTTTGGGAACGAGGCAAGGTCGTTGGACGAACTGTCATCGAAAGGGAGAACGCCGACATCGTAGAGCGGGGCTCCCCAGTCGACTGTCTCGCCTTGAAAGCGCCTCTTCCATCGCAGACCATGGAGGAGTGGGCGGCTCAACGGAAAGCGGGCGAAATTACGTTCGACTTTTCCGCCTTGAAAGCACCGTATTCCCAGCGAACGACCGTGCACCCTACACCAGCGCCACCTGCGCATATCCCGCAACCTGTGCCGACGAGAAAAGACGTGAAAGCCAGCGTGCGCCTCATCACCGAAATGTTCAGTGATCCTGGCCGCGTCCATTTCGGGGACCTCGGTCAGAGGGTGTATGGAGAGTATGCGGGGGATGATGACGAGCGTGAACGCTCTGGTGCCGCTACACTTGCGTTGACAATGGACGTGCGGTGGTATGTGAGAAGCCAGCGTGGCGCGTGGCAGACGGCACTGGATTATAAGAGAGGAGAAGGAGCTCGGAGGAAGGCGGAGGAGGAGAGGGAGAGGGAGCAACAGGCCAAGAAGGAGAAACGGAGGCAGAAGGAGAAGGAAAAGAAGAAGAGGCTTGGGGAGAAGCGGACACCGACGGCTGCGCCGCGGTACGAGCCGTATCCTACTCAAACTCAATCACACGTCAAGGCCCCTGCACCGTCGAGATCGTCGCTCCGTTCGCACGCGTCATCTTCTTCCATCTCGTCCACCTCCTCCCGCACGCCGTCCCTTACATCCAATTCGTCTGCTTCATCCGAAGATGATGACGACATGGATAGTCTTTTCGGTGGTCCCGAGCCGCAACCCCAAGTCCCACAACCCAACGTCAAGCTGGCTGTTGAGGGCTTCAGCGTCGCTGGACGAGACGCGTACGGTGTGATCGGTATGGGTTTCGATCCGAACTTGGGATATCCTATGCCTATGAACGTTAACCTTGGCATGCCCATGGATATGGGCATGGGGTACGGGATGGATATGAACATGTCTATGGGCCTTGGGATGAACACGAACATGGGCTATGGGATGCCCAGTATGAACTGGGGTCTGCTGCCACAGATGGGGAACATGTTCTAGATGACCGGGAGTGTTCTCGGTTCTCGTCTTGGCCTCGCTGCCGCTCTAAATCCCGCCTCGAGTTTGAGGAAGGTCGTCCGTTCTGTGGCGCATGGCATTCGTGCCTTGCTGCGCTGTACATCATCTGGTGTCTTCTCACAGGGCCTACTCTCCTGAATGGTCTCCGACTGTCGCCTTTTGTGGCGCTCGTCACCGTTGTCTTCATGTCGCCGTGATCACATTCAACAAAACCGCATCAAGTGCTCTCCACTTACATGAAAAAATCACTTTAATTGCTCTCCAATAGCTGTGTTTTGTCATTGCTGTTATTTCTCGCTATCGTTGTACTACTTTCTCGTCACATCTCCTACTGCTACTCATGGTTTTCTCGTTATTGTCGCCTTGCTTTGCCAACTTGTCTAATGCTTTTCTCGTTATCATGCTGCATACTGTATCTGTATTTATTCCTATTTATGTACTCTTGTCTCTTGCTTTACTTGTATCGTATCTCTAGATCTCGAATTGTTATCGAAAATTCTCGTGCCCACTTGATGTTTTGCGGTCATAGATCCCTTTCAAAATGTCGTTGACAAGTTGTACGTGGATTATGCGTTAATCGTTCGATGGCAGGCGAGTCGGTGTGAAAAGAGACGCGACACGACGCTCCACTTGCCATCACATTGCGCCACAATTTGGTTCCACCAAGCAGGTTACCATAGCTAGCCGGCACTCAAAGGTTTATGTACCAGAAATTGATTATACTATTCATGTCTATTATGTATGTAATGCAAAGTACTTATGACAATCCGATGTATAATGGTAGTATCACAACAAGCTCGAGCGTCCCAAGAAAAAGTCCAAGTCCAGATGCCAACCTCCACGACAATAATCGCTTATAGTCCTTTCTTTACCTATCTCTACCAGCCTCATAGCCCACACTGCCCACTTCCCTATTCTCATCGCGGAACGGGCTCTTTTCCTCCTTCTCTTTATCCATCGCCGCAGTTGCAGCGCCGATATCGCCGATTCCGGCACGCGTGCCCCACCCGGTCTACATGAAAGTGGACGATTAGAAAGATAAGGAAGAAAACAGAATACGCACTTCATGTAACGTGCACAACGCGTACAATTTCATGATCGCAAAGTAATATCCAAACAGGATAAACGCAGGGACATAGATCACATCCTGAGGACGCGTCCAAAGATGCGGGAGGAGCTTCGCCGTACGTGTAGCAGTCAACCAGACGAGATAACTCAAACTACAGCAATGTCAACGGAGGCCAAGCGAAAGAACGCGTACGTACATCACGTTCCACCACGGCAAATGGTAGCCACCATCTTCCACCGGAATCGTACTCTTGTATACTACATATGCCACAAGACAAGGTCCAACAAGGAGTGTAAAGGGATTGAAAAGCTTGTCCACCATCGTATAAGCCACATAGGGATGTGCCGTCCATATAAACCGCTCCGTGAAAAGACTGCGGAGATCGCTACGCCATGTGTTCCGTGTCCACCTCAGAACTTGCTTCAAGAATCGCCAGTTCGGCTTCATCGTGCTAAGAAGCTCCGCCTCCTTGCAGCATTGCACGTACGTTGCCCATCCGCGAGAAACCATCCACCGCGTCAAAAACTTATCGTCGCCGCTATTGAGCTGATATTTACCCAACCAATAATCGTGCGTGAATCCCCACAGAAACTCGGGATCCTTCAAGATAATCGTCCTGTACGCGGCAGTACGGCCCGACAAGCAGGGAATTCCGCCGTCGATGTGCGTTGACGCAGAAATTTCGATGTTACGGATGGTAAGGCGGAACGCGGCAAGAACCTCCCAAACAGTCATCTTGTCTCCAACTGATTGAACACGTTGGGAGGTTCCGACGCCACCAATCCGTTGATCCTCAAAACAGGCAAGAACATATGGCAGGAGCGTCGGCGGCCAAAGCGCATCGTCATCTGCGAAAACAAGAATGTCCGTCTGTGCCGCTTTGATGCCTGCCGCCATCTGCAGCCGCTTGTTCGCAAACGGGACCGTCATGACCTTGATTCTTTCTTTGTCTACCTCTTCCGCTAGAGCGCGTAGGGGTTCAAGCATGCGTTCTTCAGTGACAATAATGATCTCTTTAGGCGGAGCTCCCGCGAGCCAGGAGCGTGCCGCCGCGATGAATTCTGGTCCGGCATCGATGGTTGGGACGATGATAGTGACGTCTTCAGAGGGGGTGTACGTAGGATTGGTGGGCAGAGGAACTGGGCGATATGCAAATGATGCGGATATGCGGATGATATACCAGAAGTAACGATAGAACCTGGCATTCAACGTGAAGCAGAGCAGAATGACGATAGGCGAGCAACATACCCAATCAGCCCGAACGGCACGACTGTGTGGGTGGTTGTTGGGGTCAAAATTCTCTCAGGGTAGAACAGGGTACGCACATATGGGGAAATCATCTGATGTCAAGTAAAGCATCCTTGTCCCTGCAAGAACGAAGTGATTGCAAAGGAAAGTGGCTCGCCGCTGAGCGCAAGGCGAGAAGGAATGTCTCCACCGTCAAGGAGCAATGATGACGGCGAGGAGAAAGGAAGTTTCAGACTCCGCCGTTGACCAAGAGCTAGATCGGCGACTTGCTCGCGTCGGCGTTTGCCGTTCATTCGTTCTTGTTACTTTCGATCCTTGGTTTTGCCTCAATGCCCTCTGTGAACCACCTAATACTTGCTGGAATAATACTACACTCAGAATACCATTCCGTCGCCAACTCCCGCCATCTAGGCTCCTGTCTCCCACCACAGTCGCTCCTCGCGAACACGTGTGTTCTCCCCTAAGCTCGCTTCTTTTTCGCGACGCTTCCCCTTCGAGATTGGCAAATTCGCGAAGCTACGAGGACTTCGGGAATCTCCACTCATCCCTACACTTTCCTTGGCGTATGGACGTGCTACAGGATGGACAGTGGACCGTATCTATCTGTGGCTCATCTTCGTCGCGGCGGTTTGCTAGTACTTCCACTCGCACCTTCTCTGCCTCTTCCCAGTTTCACCTTCAGAGGCGCGCTTTACTGGCAGCGTCCCGCGGCCATCCTCAGTAAGTATTCAGATGTTGCGAGGCGAGAGACATCCGAGTCGTGTTCAGCTGGACGTATCGGTGGATTCAGTGTTGGAAGACCATAGTTCCTTCAACTAAACTTCTCACCGGGCAAGGACCCGTTTTTTGAGAATTGTGAAGGTGAGGCTCGTTGTACTGTTGTCCATGGAAGTGTTAGATGCCATGTTCCTTAACACTAAACTAATCTGCATATCTGACGATGCCGAACTGAAGAGTGACGCCGATGTACAAAAGTCAAAGCCAGTCGGATAGTTGGACATCCTCTGAATGGATATAATTGACGACTAGCTTTCTCGACACCTTCAAGTTCGAGAGATCCGGGAACTGCCGGTACTAGCACTGGGCCTTCCAAGGCCCGAAGGAGCAACATCAGTGCTCAGCTTCTGCCCTTCTAGTGGCAAACGTGTAGCACCATACTCAAATGTCCGTCAATCATGCGCCATGACACCGTGCATTTCGAGGAGTGTGAGCATGACGAACCGTACGCCACAATGTGTTACAAAACTCTCGTCAAAGTACTGGTCTGTAAGTGATTGGAAACCAAATTCTGATAGTTCAGTAGTCGATGTAGCGTATCAATACAAGTTGTGTTATTACTGTGAAATGATGCAGTCCTGTCCAATGTAGGAGGATGGTAGATAGCCCGAAAAGTCCTAGTGATCATCGGCCCCTGGCCTACCCCATTCCACATATCTCGTAGCTCCATTCTGCCATGCGCCAGTACGTCTTGCGGCGATAATGGACATAGTCGACCGAGCCGTCCCCACAAATCCGACACCCCAGATTGGATGACAGCGTCAATAAGAACGGGATACCTGGTTTGAACGTAAGTGACAGGCCACCGACATTGGGCTAATGATAACGTACCATGGCCCAAACAACTGAATGGTTTGACTGTGGTCAGGCGCGACCCAGCCCAAATTAGCGACGTCTTGCCACCATGCAGGATCTTTCTCGTCGCTAGTTACGACGACGTGATCGACGATGCGCCCGCTCTTCTCCATCACTTCATCCTTGACTTCTTGGACCCGCCGCGCTATTGCCGATAGAGGTGCGAAGCAATCTCCTTGGCCAAATCTCCGCAAGCATAACCAAAATCGGAATGACGGACATGAATACCGATATACTGAAATATATTTAGTTGGCCGCTGAAAAGAATGAACTCAACAACTTACGGGAGGAGTGGGCTCATCTTCTGGAATACCGATTGCTCGATTGATGTATATGTTCGCGAGATGCTCAAGCGCTGGAGTAAAATGCATGTGTTGGGCAACAAATCGCCAGGCCGGGCTGTATTCCCAATCGTATTCGTACGGCTAGAAAGTGCGATTAGTTGAATCGAGACTACGCGCTATTCTGAGCTTACCTGCTGCGCACAGACATAGTAGAGATAATCGTAGCATAGAAGTTGTTCGTCGGGAGGAAGGGAGACATTATTCGGAGAGGGGAGAGGTGTAACAAGACTCGCTTCCCGGGTTTCAGGGTATGCAAGCCGCGCCAATGACCAAAATGTTGCATGCGAGTCGTGTTCGTAATTGGGATAGAGTTTGATCCAACTTGGAGCCAAGGTATAGGAAATATCTAACGCATATTGAGTCAAGCCAAAAACATTGCAAAGAAATGCATACCAAGTTTCAAGAGGCCGGGAACACTACTGCGTCGGGGATATGGTTCGTGATATTGAGTGGCTTCCCAGACATTCCAGCACCCAAGCTCATCACTCTCGCCGGTGGCTTGACTTTTGACATCGCGCCATTCAAGAATCGGAGTGTTCATTAACTTTTGCATCCGCGGAACGTCAAACACGTCGCCGAAAGGAATCTCTGACGCGACGCCGTCTTGAAGGACGTGTGAGGGAGTAAATGGCGGTACAATAGGTACTCTTTCCGTGATAACACCGAGGTAAATCATGTTTACCTACAAGAAATCTCTTGTAAATCCAACAGAAAATAACAGAGACAAGGAAGGACGAACCATTGTCATTACATCGTTCGCTGAAGAGAAGGAAATGAATTAGCATATAGAAAAGGAAAATTTCTGGGCACTTACTCCAGCCTGCAGCAGGCCACGACGTTATATACTTGACGTCAGGGCGTAATGCATCTAGTGAGGGTGAGTACAACTGGATCTGACAAGACTCTGAGGATCGCGCACCTCTAAAATGTGCCGCTGGTCCTCCACGCAGTACTCGGGTATTCCAGGATGTGGTGTTCTCCTCCACGACGGAAGGCGGGCTCTCGAGAAGATCATCTGCTACTGCTTCACTCGTCGGCGACATCTCTCCGAATGGATGCATCGTCCATACACCCAAGGATAACAGCGAGGCAAGCCCTAAAAGGATCGCGACATTGACGAGACGAGGTCGTCTAAAGTTAGTCGGTTTCCGCGGATAGACATCTAATCCGTCTTCCATGGCGGAGGCTGAGGAAGATGCCCTGGAGTGTAACGGGGAGTACTTGAAGTTCATAAGCGACGGCTGCACCAGATGGGAATAGGGAGGGAGGGAAGACCGGGGCTTTAGTGATACTAGAGGATAAATGTGGCATTATGTACGGACACTTGAGAGACAAACTGATCCAGGGCTGATTCTGCCGTCTGAGTGCGCCTCATGCGGGTTGCCGAAACAGTCTCGATCTTGATCTCGATCATCGATCATCAAGCAGCTTTTCTTCCTGCGTTCAAGTTTTCAACGCGTTATGACCTCTACCTCAGTACGAGATGTGATTTCTTGCCTCCTTTTCTCCTACTTCCTCGTGGTGATCCCGCAGCTTAGGCAACTCTCAGCTCTACTGGCGATTTATGACACTCCGGACGCTCTGTGGTCAGATGATTCTGACACTCTCTTCCACGCTTTTCATTCGTTCTTCAAAGTAGCGGTATTACATGTGGACGCCGTAATAATGCCGAATCGCAAGGACTCGGGGCTGAGCAAGACTGGCAGAGACTGGTTCGGTGGTCTCGATTACAAGCTTCTGTTTCATCATCGGACTTGCGTTCAGAACGGGTTCCTTGCTCTTCAAGTTCCTGGTGAGCTACAGTGACTCTCTTGCGTGTTCTTTCGTACACTGGCAGCACCAATCATAAACTGAAATTGCCCGTATATTGCTCTGTACCTCTTCGGCTATGGTCGTCTTCATTTTGGACGCTCGCTCGACTCCTTCTGTGGAAAGTCAATTTTTAGCTGTGCTTAGCACATAATTGCGGTGTCTTTGCTTTACCTTCCGACGTGAGCTCAGATCGTCTCTTCTGATCAAAAGGCACTGTTCACCTTTGCCTATCACTCATAGTTCAGCCAACGGCTCGGCCAAAAGAAAGTTGCATAAGGTATGCTGTTTGAAATAGATTGACTCGCTTTTCTATTTATGCGTCCTGCTATTGAGGCGGTAGGATTCGTCACTCGGGTTGACTTCCAGTCTTCAATTATCGTTACAGACAGATATGGCGTTGATGATTGATGAATCCTTGCAGGAATGACATGTGTCGTACCATCGCATTGTGTACGAGTCGTCAACATGGATGCCGCTTAACGCGAAAAGGCGGTTCTAGGTTATTCTTGTGGCCTGAGACATGTGGTGGAACAGACTGAATTGACAAGTAGCTCTGTGTGCGTGTCTCAGGTACTCCTTCGGCCTGACCCATTCTGAGTATGCGTTGAGTCAACTTCTACTAATTGCATATCGTGTGTATGGCTCTGAGTCCTCAGCAATTCAGCGAAGGCCTTAAAAGAGTAACACTCAGGTGAGAGTCAGTATCATAAAGGCATCAGCGTGCTTCCCGTAGGGCATACCATACCGTGGTGGGCATTGGTCATTAGAAGTTTAGAACGCTCTCACGTGCATCTCTTTGATGATTTGCCAAAGTCGGATCTCCGAGCTTTAGACAGGATCAACGATACTGGGCTCTGACGACGATCTTTACCCAAGGGAAGAAGACGAGGCGCTATAGGGAGACGTTGGCTACATGCTATTACTGACAAATCGTCCCACAAAAACATATATGTCGGCGACATCAAGTACGTACTTGACAGTCCCGCCAATGGCAGGTTTCAATGCAGATTTCTGTTGGCGGGAGGTACAGGCGTAGTACACATATGCATTTCTTCGAGACTCTTTACAACAGTTCTACAAGGATGATCAGAAGAAAAATTCGGAATCCGAGAGAAAGCGCTCCTGTAACAGCATGTTCTCCGTGAGCCTTACAATTGTTCAACTGAAGACGACAATGGCTGCTCAAAATCAGTTTTTACAGTACTTCGTGTAGATACAAGAGAAATATGACGTCTGGTACTTGACTGTAGAGTTTTTAGATTCGATCTCGTTGACTTCAGAAGGTGGATTCGGCTCACGTATACCAATGAATATAACGCTATAACTTTGCTGCAAGAGCGTTGGTATTCTAAGCGTTTAATGGACGCGTCGCGCATCGTGCCGAGAGCTGAGTTCGGCTCGCCGGCCCGAGCCCTTTCATAATCACCCTCGCCGTTACGACGCGCTTTTGTGCTTCCAACTCCTTACGACCTTTTTTCACGAACACCGCACGCAATCATGGATTCGGACCTCATCAAGCTAGTTAACCGACTGCAGGAGACGTTCAGCAATTTGGGTACGCCGTTACCACTGCCTGTAAATTACCATAATAACATTTTTATAGGAGGGGAGCTGGATATGCCTCAACTGGTCGTGGTACGTTAGCTCGGAACAGTGAGCGCCTCGCGTAACATTCACCATATTGTAGGTTGGCAGTCAGTCGGCGGGAAAATCCAGTGTTCTCGAGACGTATGTGGTTGTTACCATACAATGAAAGCCACGCTGATCACGGTTGCTTGGTCGTCAGCATTGTTGGACGCGATTTTCTTCCGCGAGGACAGGGCATTGTCACGCGGCGCCCTCTCGTCCTGCAGCTCATCCACACACCGGTTCCTGCTGAAGGCGAACCCAACCAAGGCTACACAGAATGGGGCCAATTTCTGCACCTCGACAAACGGTTCACAGATTATAACGAGTTACGAAAGGAGATTGAACAGGAGACGTTTAGGGTGGCCGGCCAGAATAAGGGCGTGAGCAAGCTGGCAATTTTCCTCAAAATTTACAGTCCAGACGTTCTGGACTTGACGTTGGTGGATTTACCGGGTCTTACAAAGGTACGTTTCACAGCGCGTCCATTCCTTTCATGATGAAATCAATTGTTGTATAGATTCCGGTAGGCGACCAGCCCAGTGACATCGAGCGACAAATACGCAATCTCGTGCTGGACTACATCTCTAATCCCAATAGTGTCATCCTCGCTGTATCGGCTGCGAACGTTGACCTAGCCAACTCTGAATCTCTTCAACTTGCGAGGACCGTTGATCCTCAAGGGCGACGTACCATTGGTGTTCTTACCAAACTTGACTTGATGGACGCTGGCACGAATGCACTTGATATTCTTACTGGGCGCGTTTATCCGCTTAAATTGGGCTTCATCGGCGTCGTAAACCGCAGTCAGCAAGAAATTAATGTAGAAAAGAGCATGCAGGATGCATTGGAGAAGGAGACAGCTTTCTTCCGGAATCACCCTTCGTATAGAAATATCGCGCACAAGAATGGTACCAAGTATCTGGCCAAGACATTGAACCAGGTTCGACTGCCTTTTCTTAATCTTCCTATTCGTCCGTATTGCTGACAGATTCCCGTTACCTAGGTGTTACTGAACCATATCCGGGAGAAGCTTCCTGACATGAAGGCTCGCCTGAATACCCTCATGGGCCAGGCTCAACAGGAACTCAGCTCGTTCGGAGACGCAGCCATCTATGGCGATAAGAACCAACAGGGCGCGCTTGTCCTTCGTCTTATGACTCAGTTTGCCCGAGACTTTGTCTCTTCCATAGATGGTACTAACATCGACATCTCCACAAAGGAATTATCCGGCGGGGCACGCATCTACTACATCTTCAACGATATATTCGGCCAAGCACTTAGTTCGATTAATTCCACCCATAATTTGGAGGATCAGGATATACGGACAGCTATCAGAAATTCGATGGGTCCTAGGCCGAGCTTATTTGTTCCCGAGATCGCTTTTGATCTGCTAGTGAAGCCGCAAATAAAGTTGTTGGAAGCCCCGAGTTTGAGATGCGTAGAGTTGGTATACGAGGAGCTGGTCAAGATATGCCATAATTGTACCAGCATGGTATGTTGCCCGTCTCCTTCGAACCAGTCATCTTTCTAAACTTCCTGACAGGAATTGCAACGGTTCCCGCGTCTACACGCTCAGCTCGTAGAAGTCGTGTCTGATCTCCTGCGAGAGCGGTTGAATCCCACATCGGAGTACACACAAAGCCTGATTGCCATACAAGCGGCCTATATCAACACCAACCATCCGGCCTTTGTCTCTGGCTCCATGTCTGCGCAGGCATCCCGCCCACAAAGTAGATCGCAGCTGCCACCAAGGGTCAGTTTCTATGTTCTGTCAAGACCATACGTTCCTCATTGATTAACAGCCAGCTTCTGCCGAACCTGTCAATGGTGTGAATTCTTCAGCCGAAGATGACGACGATGCCTCTTCCCAAGACACCACTAGTAGCGCCACCACTGGTGGTCGATCTGTGTCGTCAACCTTACACGATCGCGCACACCCTGCTGCCCCAGCCTTTAACTCGGCTACTGTCAGAAAGCCCCATCGAGTATCTCATGAACAACCCCACCGACCACATTCCGCGATGGCTGCTACAGGAGCAGCAGGGCGCGCAGCCAAAGGAACGGCTAGGGAGACCTTCCTTGATTACTTCTTTGGTCAAAACGGCCCAGGCCCGGTTGTTCCCGACCGACAGACGAATACGGGGCAGATCGAGCGCGTTGGGCGGGATACCTCTACGGCAGACGCGACGCTGAACTCAGGCCTTATGGCCGGACGCCGCAGCCTCGATGGTTCGAATGCTGCCTTTGACATGAAATCTCTCGGACGTCACATTGAAGCGCTTCCGTCCGAGTCGATGAACATGAGTGTCCGAGAGGAAATGGAGACCTCTTTGATCCGATCGCTCATAGCGTCGTACTTTGAGATTGTGCGACAGTCCATCCAGGATTTGGTGCCCAAGGCGATTATGCATTTGTTGGTGAACCATACGAGCCAGCATGTGCAGAATCGGCTAGTGGCCAGCTTATACAAGCCGGAACTATTCGCAGATATGTTGAACGAGGACGAAGGGCTGGTCGCTGAGCGGACGAGGGTGAAAGCACTACTAGACGCGTACAAGGATGCGTTCAAAACGTTATCGGAAGTGAATATGTCGGCGATGTAAGCCAGTGGTTCCGTCTCGTTCTTTGTGCTGCACTCCAAAATTTATAATCATGACCTCGACGTTTACCCTCTTTGTAGGCTAGTGTTATAGACTTGTATATGCCAAAATATGTCTACCCCCAGATGACCATATTGTAGTTAGGTTTAACATAATCCATAACCTCGATCCTTTGCGTGGTTGGGTATCACAGCCCAAAATTAGAGTTATCTTGGAGATTGAAATCTTAGTATATTGTCGTCTAAGATACATCAGTGCATGCCAGCGGCGAAGCCCATCTCGTCTTCAATCCTCCACCGACCTACTTCCCGCATAGCCTCAGCATCACCCTTCTCCAACTGGGGATTCGATAGGATCGCGGCTACCATCTTCCAAGGATCCTTCCCTCCGCCATACCGCAGCACCTCGCCTCTGAACTTGTCTCCCTGCGCGCGGCTAAGAGGGTCCTTCGCAAAGACATGACTCCATACTCTAGAGGCAATCGCCCGGTCAAATAGATATGAATAATACGTGGCACCGTATCCAAACAAGTGTCCGAATTGAGTCTGGTAAGAAGTCCCTTCGACGTACGGTATTAATCCGCGAGTATTATGCAGATTGGCATACTCTTTAGTAGAATCAAAGTTAGGGTCGAGGGCGCCAGACGAGTGATAAATCTGGTCGACAGCGGAGAGTAGGATTTGGGAGTATGTGTCAATGGAGTGGCATGGGTCCTCAGTGTTGTTGACACCCTGGTGGAGAGTCATGGTAGAGTCCACATCGAAGAGGGAAAGAACATCGGGCGAGGAGAGGAAATGTTCCATGAGGATGGAAGGGAGCTCTACGAAGTCTGTCGCACAACGAGTGCCAGAGACATTCTGGTAGTCCGTCCGCCCGAGCATTGCTATAGGCAATGAGCAATACGTCTACAATGGGTAAGAAGTAGTAGCTTACAGTGCATGGCATGTCCCATCTCATGGAAGAGCGTCTTTACTTCATGCCATTCGAGCCCCGCAGCTCCGCCAGCCAATGTTGGTCGAGTGAATTCCGTTAATAAAACGACAAGAGGTAGTTGGTATACGCCTTCTTGCCCAGGTAACCGATGTCGCTTCTGAGCTTCAAAGTCGACAGACTCACGCACATTATACTCATTACCGTCTAAGATAGCAGGTGCATTTGAGTCATCGTCGTCGTCGTCAGTTCTCCGAGAACACCGGACGGTGTAATGAGCAGCACCGCTGGCTTTACCACGTCTCGCGAATAGATCAGCATAAACCCAGCCAATGATACCCTGCGTCTCATCTACGACCTCGAGCTTCTGGACGTCCTTGTGCCAGACTTCTCCCGGGGAAGTTTCTGCCGGGCGAAAAGTCACGCCGTACAGATGGCGGAAAAGCCTCGAAAGACCCATGAAGACGGTTCCGACAGTCAAAGGGGGGAGAGGAATCGGAGGGGCCGGGGGTTCGGGTGGACAATAGAAATCACGATCCCAAGCTTGGATAATGGGGTAAGGTGGAGTACGTAGATGTGCCTCTTTGCGTCGACTGAGAGCACCTATTGCTGCTTTAGCATACGGACGTGTATAGTCCATAAGCGCGTCGAGGAAATGCGACACATTTTCTATGGTTGAATATAAGCCATGGCGTCAAATAGAGCGAAAACTAAGACTTGCCTGGAGACTTGGCCATCTTACTGTCCAATGTCATTTCAGCGTAACTGCTGTGGCCGACAAGATGGGCGACCTCCGCGCGTTTTCGTAAGAGCTGCTCTAGCGTAGCGATTTGCTCCGGTGAGCTCGAATTCGCTGCTATGTACATCTTTCTCCGTGGTTCTTCGGCTGGTGCAGAACGCATAATCATTTGCGCTTGCAAAGAGCCTGGGTAAACTAACAAGTCGCGTTGCGTGAAGCGTGCTTGGTACTTGAGCCGAACGCCCATGCCCTGATCTGTCAGACCAGAAAGTTCTGAAGGTTTTATGGATGCTGGAGGCCGAAGAGCATCAGCATCCTTGAGAAATTGTCGGCCAAGGACGATGATGTCTGTTGCTAGAGACACGAATTTCTCGCGTTGTGCCGGCGGAAGAGCAATAGCCGACTGTTCAAAGTCGTGCCAGAATATGAGGGCAGTCTTATACGCCTCCGGTGAAAGTGACTTCACAATGTCAGGGTCGGACAGGACAGATTTCAAGACCTGGAGAGGCATTAACATTGCTCACTGCAGCTCAACAACACAACGACGCACTTCGTATAACCCAACATGAGTATTCAGAACATTCATGAACTCGCATAACGTCTCGTATGCTGTATTTGCGGCGTCAACCCAGGCGCGATCAGGATGAGAGTTCCGTACGAGCTCTGTGAGGTCTATAACACCACACAGCATATCACTGAGGCGGTCCAAGTTCTTGACGACCTTGAACATTTCGTCTCGAGACTCGGGCGCCTTGAGAATACGATTTGTGAGCAGCTGTGCCCGTACGTAGGTCGCATTGGCTAGACTGATTAGAGCCCGCGGATTCGTTAAAGTCTCGTGCCCGAATAATCCAGTCCTGGAGAAGAGACCGCCGCTGAAGCTGGTCGACGGCTGGTCGAAGAGTGTTATGAGTGTCCGGTCGTCTGCTGATGCAGGAATCGTCGGCCGAGTTTCTGTCGAGAATTTGCGGGTGGTACGACGAGACTCCTGCTTGGCGACGAGGCAGCCCCGAAAGCGAAACGGGCGGGCAGCAGGCTTTGGCAAGACATTCCGGGCAACTCTTGCAATCATCAAGGTGGGAGGGAGTCAAGGATTTCCGGCGCCAACAGGCGCAAGTCCGGACTGTCAAGATTGAAAACAAGTCATCCAGGAGATTGTCTGGGCCTCCACGTGGCTTTGATCGCGGCTTTGTGGCCGTACAACCCTGTTTTCAATTCCTTTGCATCCTATTCGACCGGACTTTAGTTTCCAGAGTCTACTCATTGTCTCATTGTTATCCTACGCCAGACATAGAACTTGCATATCTCAAAGCAGAGAAGAGTCCTTGATCTCTCAAAGACAATGAAAGGATTTACTCAGCATTAACGGCCATCGATAGACTCCACGGAATAACACATCCATCAATTGGATATCGCGCGATTCCTACGTCAACGCGGAGAAAAGTATCGCACTCGGAGCCTGGAGGTCAAGTTGCGTTCAAAGGATATACAGAGTGTACATGCACACAATAACATATGCTGAATGTTGGTATAAAGTACTGGGAAGAGACTATGAGCGATGCAAATACGTTAAGATGAACAGAATGTCCCCCCGATAATAATATTTCAGGAAAAGCGCGACCAAAGACCACTATGAGGAATGCATGGGCGACAAACTACCTTCCAGGCTCCGATGGTAGTCAGAGCCATTTCCGTTCCCATTGCTATGAGACACCGTCGAATCCGCATCATGTCCGTTAGGTTCCACGACCACATCCACATCCACATCCATCGCCTCGTCGTGAATTTCTTCTGGCCTCCTGTTGGGAGCAACCTCAGCCTCCGCAGGTACAGCATAAACCCAGAACTTCGACTTCCTCTTCCCAGCAATTTGTTCCAATGCCACCTCTGTAGGCTTCAACGCCGCGGCTCCTGAAGCTTTCAATTTCATGCCATTCCCATGTCCATTCTCTGGACGCGAGGAAGGGCCGGCCTCGGCAGAGTTCATGCTCACAGTACTCTCCTCAGTCCGAGCACGTTTGGGAGGTGGTTCGACATAACCCAAACGCGTTGAGCGCCGCCGTTCGTCTCGTAGTCCTGCCCAGGGATCATCTGATGAAGATTCCCGTTTCCCATTGGCATTCCGGGCTGACGTGCGAGTTGATCGCCGTCTCTCACTAGGCAGAGCTGCGCGCCGACCCCTTGAAGGCCGAGCATCGTCTTCGTCGTTATCGTTTATAAAGTCGTCGTCTTCCTCGAAACCCTCATCATCCTGTTTATACTCATCACCTTCCCCTCCCTAATAAACGTCAAGCACATCAGAAGAGCCCGGATAAAGGCGTAGAAGTACACTTACATCACTCTCATATTCTGGAGCGTACACATAATCGGGCTTTTTGGTCTGCCGTCTTGTTCGCGTTTCGCGCAGCTCTGCTTGGGCATAAAGGGCCAACTTCTGTTCAGCTCTTCGCCGCGCCTTGTCGATACGCTGAATTAACAAAGGATCATCATCAGTAACAAGCCACAACAGAGTCAAAAGGGACACGGAGACAAACAGGTACGTGAGTCCTTCGAACTCCAACAATCAATACAATGTAACTAGAAACATACTCACAGATATTTCGGCGTCAATGAGAGGTACACGTTCCTCTAGTGATTTGATGAGCGCTAAATGCTGACTCTCAACCTTTTTCGGTCGAGCAGGACGGGCAGATTCCGGATCGTTAGGCAGCTCTTGTTTCAGCTGTTCAATGATGTTTACAAACTCCTCCCGCGTAGAGGCGATACTTTCAAAGGTCGATGTTGTCTTCCAAGGGTTTGTTGAGACATAAATACGCGGTGAGGCTACATGATACCAAAGTCAGCAACCTTCTCATGATTGGAATGAAGATGAAGTAAACGTTGCAGCAAAAATAACACGAGAAAAGCGTGTCAGCGTGGCAAATACCCGCAAATACATGGGCTAACTGTGGGGTTTGAAGAAAACGCACGGACCATCTGCAACCCAATATCGTTTGCGGTTGACATCCTGACCGACCGGAACAATCTGGAGATCTGCTTGCGTTAGGTCGGTGTTGACATGCGCGGTGGCGGCCTCTTTCTTCTTGCTTTTGGTTGGCGCAACGCCCCATGCGCGATCGACTTTTGCTCTTATGTCTACGCTGTGAGACAGCTGCAGTTCCACTAGTTGTCGCAGGATTTTGAGCTGGTTACACGGAACAAACAATCAGTCCACGGAGTAGGATAGATGAATATAGACACGTACTTTGAGGTCCCAACTCGCCTCAAAAAAGGTGCCCTGGAGGTCATGTAATGGATCCACGTTCCGTCGTAGCGTATCGTCCCAGAAGACCGTTCTTTCGGAAGTCTTGAAGTAGTCGGCCAGGACGCCTGATATGGTGGCGGAAATCTGTTCTATGCTGGCGATACGCGTGCCGTTAGGCTCCATGAAGCATGGGAGCAACGTGCTGGTGGATAAACTCACCCTAAATTACGCGTCTGAGGGCGCAAGTTGAGGATGAATGCTTTAAGTATCTGCATCAAGACTGGATTGGCCTCTTTCGTCATCAAGCATTCTTCGAGACTGGAAGCGCCAAACCGAGCAGCGGTACGATGAGCAGGATAGCAGGCGCCAAAATTTAGAGGACGCACTCCATGGGACTCTCGAGACCGTCCACCTTGCCCCGCAAGCTGGTAAATTTGCATATGAAGGAGTAAACAAAGAGGGATTCCCAGCGGTCAGACGGATGAGTGGCATTCGACGGCGGGCAGACATGTCCTTTGGCGTCAGAACGAACTGGAGCCATGGTGGCTGCAAAGTTGTTGATTGTGGTGGTCAGAGTAAAAGGAGTTGGTTTGATCGCACAAGTTACGAGATGACACAGCATTTTCCATTGTTTCTGTGGTTTACTGTTGTATTCAGAGTATCTACTAATTACAATCCATAACGGGGAGTGTACATTCCAGCGCAAAAGCAAAATATTCGAAGACCATGATGGAAACCTTCCAGCCACCAAACTAGATCCACACAAGAGAGATAACAAGTGACGTTATCCAGGACCAACCTAGCGAACAAATACAGTCAGAGGGCGAACAAGGCGTGGACATACGACATACTTTCGGAATGTCATGGTGCTCACTGAGCAATTCCAGATGTGTGTTGAACTCATTCACTCGATCCTTGTGCGTCTTGTTCGCGAGTTTTGCTACACGCTGAGCAAGCTGGACGAGAAACATCTTAAACTGCGATGCCATGCCAAAACCAATGTACTCACTCGCTCTCGCTGTATCTCCTCAAAACGACGTTCCGCATCGGTCTTTCGAGAGGACGTGGTTGCAGGAGAATTTCGGCCGCTGCCCGCGTTACTGCCCGATGGCACTAGTTGAGCCTCATCCTGTTCGACCAGTTCCTTTATGCGCTCGCGTTCTCTGGCGCGATCAGAGTCAGTCTTGCTTGACTTGGACTTTTTCTTCTTCCTGCTCGAATAATCAGCCTGAGTCCAGTTGGTATTGACGAAAGCACTACTTCTTCGCGATACCGCCATCGACAACGGTGCCCTTGAGCTTGAGTGACCCTCCAGGTCGGATATTATAGTCCGACATGGGCGTTCGGTGCAGAAAGCAATTTCAAAAAGTCCGAAATGACAGAAATGGAAACCACGTGGTCTCCCCTGCTTTGACACTAACGATGACTAGGGCTCAAAGTCCAAGGGCGTCTAGCTCCCAAGTAACGCTGGACGACGAGTCGGAGGACACGGCTGACGACTGTCCTATTTGCCTCCACCCTTACTCTCGAATTGCCTCTGTGCCTCTATGTAGACATCGGTTTTGTTTTGACTGTATATTGCGATGGACAGGTACGCAGGATTTACGTTCTAAAAGCCTACTTGTAACAAAATCATGATAGACCAGTCGCGCAAATGTCCGTTATGCAATCAAACCATTGGAGACTACCTTCTATGCGATCGCACGAAACACTTTCTGTCCAGAGCACCCGGGTTATTACCTCTGCGTAGCGTCCAGAGAAGAAGACCACCCTCAAGAACGACGGTCTGGGGTCCCCGATCTGTTTTTCTATCTGAAGCAGACCGAGTTCAACAGGCTGTCGATAGAAGAAGAAGCTTATACCAACGGAATCTGTATGCAAAGGTTCGTCGACGGATCTGAACTCGGTGGATTATATTTCATGTTCATAGCGTGTTTCATCGAATATATCCCGGCCTTATCCAACGCCCGAGCAGTTTGCGGAACTCCCGGAGTTGGTGGCGCGAACAACTGCATTCCTCCAGAGAGAACTCAGAATATGGCCGCACCTGGATGTCGAGGTAAGTTTCTATGTATCTTTGAAAGATCGAGATTTATTTTCTTAGTGGCTTTCGACCTTCATCATCAGTTTTATGAAGTCTATTGACGTTCGGTCGGAACGTGCTATCGAGTATCTCGTTGAGTTTCTAGACGTGGATGGCGAAAGGAAGAATACTCTCCATTTTGTACACGGTATGACTTATGCCTCATTCCCATTTAGTATTTGGACTAACATCTCACAGAAGTGTACATGTTCGTTTGCTCGCCATTCCAGAACCTTTTCATGTATGACGCTGCAGTTCAGTACGACGAGCCTCACAAAAGGAACGAACGGTGTTATACTGCGCGTAATTCGGTTCATCCATACCGCCGTTCAGACAATCAACGTGCAAGATAGTTCTGTCATCACCTCTCGTTCCGACTGTCGGCAGGGAAATTGGCTTGTCTTTGGAAATCATACTCAAAGTCCGAGGTGTTAAATATGCATCGCTTCCAACGCGTTATCTTACAGGTTCTAGACTACAACTGCGATCAGAATCCCAACACCCTCCGGATCTTTGTCGTTGTCGTCGTACTGACGACTAGCTGTCCCTTCCCTGCGTCAAATTTATCGACGTCTATGACCAATCTCCCTTGTCCTTGGTCAACAGTGGTAATACCACTGCCTTCTTGGTCCATCTCCCGTCGAGATTCACAATCTTGGAGACGCCACATTTGATTGGCGGTACCATGAGAGTCTTGTCTCGCGAGGTGGAGCTAACAGCTTGTCAGCCTTCTGCCCAGCAATGCAGTAACCAGTTTCTTACCGGTGCCAGGTCTCCTCCTTGCAATGTCAACACATATTCCGTGTCAGGCCAACGGATACTTTGTTGTAGTCAGACGGGCGATGCCATCATGTATAAATTGACTCACCGATATAATCCCGACCTCTGGGCGTCTACGCTGCGTATGTCCCAGCTCACCGGGAACATGTTCGCGATGACTACTTTGCTCTCGTTTTTGAGCTCGACGGTCAAGTACGCGCCGCTATATACGCTGCGTATGGCAAAACCAGCTCCTAGCGCTGTGATTTCCCACTGTTGTCCTCAGCGACTGAGTCTTGTATCTGCACAGACTTCACATACCCGTTGATTGTCTCCATCGTGGGCCTTGAATCCTGTATGAGAGGTTGATCTCAGTCTTCCATTGCAGGACCCGACTTCTCGTCTTCCATACCAATGACAGATCGGAAGTTCTGGCCGGAGAGATCTGCACACATTCCGGTGCTTGCGCATTCGATGCGGTACACGCCGGGGTACGTGTCTTCCATCGAACTGGAAGCGGTGGCGAACGAGTCAACGGACGTGGTGGGAGTAAGTTGCAACATGTGTAGGCGGCGTGGTGGTGAACGTTCTTTGCAAGCTCCGTGTTAAGTGATTAGAGTACTACTTTGTGATATCACGAGCCTCGCGTTGTCCAGCGTCGAGACAACTGGGTTTCGACCACTTGTTCTGCCGAACTGGAGGAACGATATTGTTGTAAGTTTTTAAGTTTTCATTGACCATAAGGCAAGCTCCCAATGTACATTCACGAACCAGTCAAGCTTACTGTAAGTATGAGCTCAATCATGTTGTCGAATAATGTACTTGATGTCAATTGAGCTACTACGAATTTCAGCGCTACAGTAAAGGAACAGTCGATATCTAAAGCAGGTAATAAGTATGGTACAGCAACGAAAGACGATCTACGAAAGGATTAGAAAGGTATCAAGCTTTTCACAACGAGTGATCCGATATAAATGGGTTGTGTCAAAGCAGCCGCAGAATATGACCGCATCAAATCCTGCATACAGAAAGGACTCATCGTCACCAACGCGCACCCAATTAAATAGGCCGCGGTCCATATCCAACCGAGGGTGCCACTAACTCTCTTCCCAGTTACTGCTTTGAATACCGCCTCCAGACAGATGCCTACTCCATTCAACACAAAGTACGACGTGGTATTACAGCACTGGGCCGCGGGTCAATAAAAATATGGTGCAAACCAATTGAGAGGAGAAACATACCACGCCACGAGCTCGATGCATGCCCCAGTACCCCAAGTCATGGAAGAGTCCAGAAACAAAGAATGTCCCAAGCACGAGGCCAACACGCCCGAACAGGATACCAAAAGGTCTCCCTCCGGTCTGACCAAACGCGTCGCGGAAGGCCTGATGCCATCGCTTGCCCCAGAACTCCGTAAGCGAGGTGGACTTCCAGGGTCTGTCGTAAAACGGCGGCCAGTCGTCTACGTCCTGACCGAGGATGAGAACACCGATCAACGAGTAAACGGCGTAAGACCCTCCAAGGTTCGTGTATGTGAAAGTCGGGTAAAGAAGGGCGTGGCAGATCCTCCGTACGGCATATAGAGAAGAGGAGAGTATAGACGGGGAGGAAGGAGCGGATGGTAAAGGGTACCTAAGCAAGTAGGCCAGACAAGCCTCGAAGACGAAGCTGTTGAGGAAGTATGAAATAATGGCTTCGCGAACGAACTCTCGCTTCTTGGATGAGGGATTTGGCGTGTTTGTAACCTCGGCGGCTTGAGAGTTTATGAAGATTCTTCCATTCGAGAAATCCCATCCGATTCCTCGGAAATTGCAGCAAAGATCACAGGCTGTGAGAGACTTAGTTTGGTGTATGTCGCGAAAAGTAGATGGACATGCCATCGAGCAAGATTTCGGAAAGACTTCGGGGTTTGGACGCGTCCCGGCCTTTGCCAACTCTAACATAGTGTCTATAGTGAAAGGTCCAGCCTACAACGCGAAAGAAAATCATAGCCATCAGGGTCTGTATTGCTTGTGAGCAAGTGCATGATTCCGATTGTTGGTGACTTACTAAGAGACCCAGATTTGCCTCCTCGAATGCCACATTGCCGCTGGCGAGATCCAGCTTGGTGCTCGCGCGATAGGTAACATAGAGGGTGAACGGAAGCAAGGCTAATCGGATGAAATACGTTCCCGGCAGAGTGACGAGCACCGCAGTGAGATAGTACGCCAGTTGAGGCGGGAAGTAAACGGAAAAGTAGGTGCCCACATTCAAGTGGACTGCCGGCGGGGCGATGGCAAACCAAGTCGGAGCCGCACTGTCTGCAGGTCAGGAATTGGAGAAGGAGATGATGATGAGCACTGCTCACCAGGACATGGGCTGAAGGTTGACGACAAGGTTGAGAGCGAAACAGAGAATGAATAAATATTGGCAATTACCCTGCCTTTCGTGTTCCAGGTAAGTCCGCGGCAAGCCGCAGTCGGCATTGCTGACTCCGAGTCTCTGACCTTGACGCGCGGCATCTCCCGCCTCGGCGCCTCCTTCCAAAAAAGGCATTCGAAAGGCACTCTCACGTGTTCACTGCGCCTTCCGACCTACCAGCACGCTGAATCGTTGAGTGCTGTGCTGCTGCCGCTCTCCGTCCAGCCATGGCCATGTTATCATCCCCTCTGACGTTCATCTCGTCAGTTCCCGTCGTTACGCGGTTGTTTACTGCGGCCACCATTGTTGGTTCTCTATTTTACGCCTGGCTAAAATGGCAAGGAGTCGAGTCCACACCTTATCTCACTTTAATACCGGGATCGAGTGTATTTTATCCATGGACGTTCGTCACGTCGGCTGTAGTTGAAACGAGCATTCCCGAGGTGCGTATGTCGTTCACTGCGTGTCCCAGTCGCTCATAAATCTCCGCCTACCCCCAGTTTATCGGGACGCTCATCTTCGTTCCCGCGTCGTTACGATATCTGGAGCGTCTTTGGGGAAGCATTGAAACCGTCAAGTTCATCGTCGCGGTCGTCGGGTTTTCCAATATCATCGGGTTTGGGTTCAACTGGATAGAATTCATTGCAACTAGAAATGCGGACATGTTCTTGTTTGTACTTTTGTTCTACACTCATTCAAAATCTCATGGGGTATACAGATACGGCATGGAATACCACGGGCAAATGTCGCTGCAAATCGCCATTCTCGTCGCTTTTACTCAATTGATTCCCGAGCATCAAGTTCAATTAATGGGCGTCATCAAGACGCGTGTAAAAGTGAGCAGACATGCTGATTCCTCCTTACGAGAATTCATCTTGTTTTCAGAATCTCCCAATGGCATACTTGACCGTCTCAACGGTGATGACTTTCTTGGGCTTCCAGTGTCCATGGATTATTATCCAATTCGGTTGGTTCGTGGGATGGATATATCTTCGCTTCTACAAGAAGAACACTAGCGAGACGGTCGGAGGTACTGATTCTTATGGCGACCGCAGCGAAACGTTCTCGCTTATTTCATGGTTTCCCCCATTCGTGCAGTGCGCCAAATCCTTCATTTATCCCCTATGATACTGATTTTCCATTCCAGTACCCCATTGTCCATGCTTGGAAACTTCGTTTTCTATTGGGCGAATCGTTTCCACCTCATTCCTGCTTCTCATGGTGACCTAGAAAGTGGCACATACAGTCAAGTCCCTGGTAGTGCTCGGGCAGAGGCCGAAAGGCGACGGTATGTACACTCTGTTCATCTACTCATCATGTTACTGAAGTTGAGTTGCAGGGCAATGGCTCTCAAGGCTCTTGACCAAAGGCTCGCCAACAATGCCTCTCCCGGCCCCTCATCCGCAACACCGAATGGCGTGGCTACGCAGAGCCCCCGTCCTCCTCCAATTGCAGCTGCGCCGCGGCCCGACGCACCCGCCATGCCCTCCGCTGCTGTTGCACCGAATAATCATGTCACCAAAAAGAGTGTAGGGGAAGTAGATGTAGGCGAGTCAGAGAACTCGGATAGTCGGTAATGATGTCACGGTTTTTTCTTCTGAGTTGTACACTGCTTCAAAATATGTTTACGCTACTCTATTCTTTGCCTGTGGTATTAAATTAAAGCTGTTTAGCGGGCTCTGTATACTTGCATTACTTGCTTCACGGATGATATCTGATACAGAATCTGGTAGCAGAAAGACAGAATATTCGTGATGAAGCGCTGCGGGAAGGCTGACGCGTGCGCATGCAGTCCCCACTGGACACCCCCGTTGTCGACTTCTGATTGCAAGAAGAGTCACGACATAGCTAAATGCCAGTAAACGACCTCAGAATTAATTCCCGAGACAACAGACCTGAGATGATACATTTTGAATTATAGCATCGCGACAAATCAACTGTGAAGATCGCGATACATAAAGTCAAGTGCTCAATACACCCCACGGCAGCTCTACATTGACGGCGCTCAACTTGAGAGTGGGTAGTTGGGTCTTTGTCATGGGGCCCTATGTATATGGTGATCTCGCAACTGCATCGATATCTTCAACGCGTACTACCAGATATCCTGCGAATTCGCGGGAGCATTTTGAGCTGTGACGACGCGTCAGAGAGCAGAAAAAGAAAAAGAAAGGCAAAAGGTGAATCATTTCCTGCTCAGACGTTCCTGAAAAGCACCTGTATGAGATGATGGGATGATACCAGGATGATACAAGCTGATACAAGGCGCGACTATCTGGCCCTTGACTGTCGGACCGACATCCCCGGCTTGCTTTTTGGCCACGTCCATCTCCTTGAGATTCGATTCTGCAACTCGTCCTGTATCTTTCTTGCCTATAGATGAACACCCGCCATCATCCGTCACCGAGTTCTGTTGGACAATCCAAATTCATTACGATCTACTCCCGTCTGCTCTCTGGGCTTGGAGCGAGCGACATCAGCCCCAAGGAAGAACCTGCGCAGTTCTACTCAAGTCTCTTTCTGCTTTCTGTCAACCGAGATTATCTTGAACAGGAACTGAGAAAGATCCCGACACATGCTTGCCTCGGACCTCTGAAGGTTGCATTGCTCATTTCGAACCGCGAGGTCAAGCTTACGCGTGAGTCCAGTAGAAACCTCTGAATGAACTCTTTTCTTTCGGCTTGGAGTACTCCAGAGATTCCTCGAAGGACGAAGAAACGACACTGCACGTCTTGCAGACTCTCGGCATTTTAACTAAATGTTTATTGGAAAAGAACCTGACGGGATGGGAGGCGATGGAGATTTTCGCAGGCGGTGTCAGAAATAGTGACGCATTCTTCATGGTGCATGAAGCTCGTTACAACATGGAACGTCGCTGAAAAGTCAGTAGAGCTTTGTCGACTTTGTCAATGAGGCGTTCATGAACTCGGATCGTCCGGGTAAGGACCCACCTATGCCGAGGGAGAATAACGGCCGCCATCTCACAATATTCTAGCTCAAATCCGCCACGCTGCCCTCCAACTTAGTCTGATATTTCTGTGTGGGGTAGCGCAACTGAGTCCAGCTGCTTATTTTCTTCGACGTGACCTGTTTCCGTCCATAGCCTCTGTGAACATCCTCTTCCTGATGCCTTGACCTTAACTTACGCATCGCTACAGTTCATCAAGAACTCAGATACTGAACAATATACGTTCGAAGCGGTTCTTCTTCTTGCCATACTAGCAGACTTCCATAAATCAGATGCTGCAAAGCTCAATCCATATCTGTCGCGAATCAAGGATTCCGATGACCAAGACTTAATGCGAAAGATCTGCTGGGCTGCTAATTTTGCGCTAACAACGTCAATAAAGTAAATATGTTGTTCACTGTCCATGTTGTTCGACTCACCCGTCATCCAGGCAATATCAGGAGATTTCAGACGATGACTTGTCTCCCACCCTAGCCGCGACTTTTAATACGTTTATCACTTCACTTCGTCCGGATCGCGCTCTTTCATCAACGCCGGTAGATACACCGCGTGAGCTCTTCAAGAGCCAGTACGCTACCTTATTACTTCTGAAGCCAGTACTATCACTGAAATGCATTCTCAGACCCATCGAAGCGACTGTCATTCTCCTTCCACTCTACGAATTCCTCCGTGGCAACATGCTCTTTTCTTCCATCTTTCTAGAAAGTCTATCGGACGAGGACAGCCAATATCATCCACCGTTGACGATCATATCGCTCTCTCGTATCTTCTAACTCACGCCACGTCGACATCTCAGCCTCGCTCTATAGCATACGCAGGCCTCGGCCTAAGCGTACTTTTGGCACTTGTAGAGAACGACGCGGCCTTGACTGTCTTTTCCAGACCATGCAAGCAATACATACGTTTATGTCGGCAGGTTTGTTTTATCGTTACCTGCAACCGCTAATGCTGCGAAGTTGACTTTTTTCTTTCAGCGTTTACCACTTCTTCCCGCTCCAGCACGGACGGGCCGCCCTCCAATATGCGCCCTATTCGATTGTTGTGTACTCTGGCTACGCCACAATTTGCACATACGGCTAGAGGTCCAACTCTATATGTGAGTGTGACACCAAGCAAAACTCTGCAGCTCATAAGTATATCTGTCAGAAAATGTATCTGGATCTGTCACAGAATTGTTTTCTACTTGCAGAAAACGCGGAATCGATTAGGTCGGTGTGCTATTCCATCCCAAGTACGAGTAACCCATGAGTCTTTGGACTTTAGAATACTCATGGAAGGAATTTTGGAGCGCGTTGTTCGGACTTCTCCACTTTTTGGCTACAAACTGGACAGTCTTCTAACGACTGGAGGGGTAGAGCAGCTCATCACAGAGGTTCGTGTTGCTTTCGTTCCAATTACTTTGTCTGACCAATTCTCAGACCGTATTACTCTTGAACCTCTGTCTATCCAAATCTGAATTCTTTCTGCCAACACCGCGTGCGATACATGAGCTCATTGTAAGTTTTCCTTTCCAATGTGTAATTCCTGGCTTAGGACTATCCAGTACGAGCTCGTTCGTTCGTCATCCGATCTTCAGAGCCAAGCGGTCTTGATGAAGAAACTTGCCATGCCCGAAGCGACAAACAAACGACATTCATTAAATCAGCAACAGCCTACAGAAGTCTTAATGAAGCTGATTACTACGGCGCAATTTTATGAGCAGTAATTTGATACCTCAATCTCTGATTGATTTACTCCAACCTCTCTTAGCAAAATTACGGAGGTCAAAGCTAGGACGCCCGGAGAAGCCTTTCGCGCGATTGCTCGTGACATAGATGCCAACGGATTGCACGGCGTCACCGACACGCGAGAACCAGAACCAATGTACGCCCAGTGCTCGTCGTCGCAATGTGATCCTGATTACTTTATCTAGCGTGCACTCTGACGCCGTCTTTGGATTCTCTAGATATGCATGTCTCGACGGCCTGGCGTTAATGCCATAGATCATTGACTATAATATATTCTTCTCTTTTGCTTGTAATGTAGCACCCTAAGAATATTCATATGCTACACCATGGGCTCCCGGAATTTCGCTGGAAGTTTCCCCCACTCCCCAGGTAAATACTTCTCCACACGCTGCTGAATCGCGTTGAACAGATCCTTGTCTTCCGATGCAAGATTAAGCAACGTCCGCACCGTCGTTTGATCTGGCTGGACATCGTTTTTCGGCATTTCCAGACACACTGCTTTCGCCGCTTCGTTGGGCATACCCAATCGCAAGTAGGCTTCAACAAGACTGTCCCAGTTTCTCTTGTTCAGCTTGTACTTGTCCGCCTCCAAGCGCGATAGCGCTTGTCGCAAGGAATACGATGAACCGGAGAATGCACAGACATCGAAGATGATGCTAACACTGGCCTCGTCGTACCGCCCGGAGAAGAGCATCTGCTCCCAGACCCTATATGCATCTCCATAACAGCCCAGACGCTGATACAAGTCCATCACGGTATTCCACATGACAGCACTCGGCGACAGTGCTGCCTCGAGAGTAATGAGATCATGTATACGGCGAACACTGGTCTGTATGCTCCGGAGGTAATCGTGAGCATCTTGACCGTTCTTGCGTAGCTGTGTGACTATTTTGCTGTAAGTGCTAAGGAGAGTGGTAAAGACACGGTCGGACATCGGCGGTAAACCGGCGCGCTTCATGTCGTTGGCGATCTGGAAATACCTGACGAGAGAAGGGTTGTGGACGCGCTTGCCGTATGTGAGACTGCTGAAACCATTAAGGACTTCAATGTAGCCCGGCGAGTCCAAATCCTTCTTATACTTCTCGTATATAGCGAAAGCCTGATCCTCGGAGGATGTCTGGTGCATTAGGATGACAATTTTGGCGCCAGACACGGTGAACAGTGGAATATCTCGCGCTTTCATGTCACTGGTGAGTTGCTCGAGAAGTTCCATCGCATTCGGCAGTGAAGCGGCGACGTGTGAAAGCCCCCGCATGAGGTTCTGGTAGACATTGAGGTCCGGGCCCTTCGACCGATCCATCCTGCTATCCTTCTCTCGATACCCGACAAGAGGTTGAGAAACTTTCAGCTCATTGTATATCGCCAGAGCAGAGAGATACGAGGCTTCTTCGTGTTTGTAGCACAATGCCTGTATGATTGGGCCGACCATAGGCGCGTCTGGCGTAATCCCAGCGGCTTTGGCTGTTTCGTAAATCTCGATGGCTCCAGAGACGTTGGCCCGGCGTACCGCATTTGTTATCAGATCTGTCCAGTGAAAGAGTGACGCTTTTATGCCCGTCACTTCTTCGGCACGCGTGAGATCCGCTACGGAGGATGATTTGCGGAGGATCGCCCTAAGCATCCTCCGTGCGGGAACCTTGACCTGCCAATCTGCGCTCGTTTCGCTCATCCAGTCACCGGGCCTGAGCTGCACAAAGAGGTTGAGAGCGGAATGGACTCCTCCCTTTTGTGCAGCCTCCGACAGCTGGCTACACAGTTCAAGAAACCTCTGTTGTTCTTCGACCACCACATTTTCCTCTCCCGATGCCATATAATCCTGAAGAATGGTTGCAGCGTCCGACATGAAACCTCGTGACGCATACCCGTCATAAAGCATGTCTGCAATTTCGTACTGACCGGAGAGTCCGTCCTCTGTCATATCCTTGATCAATGATCGGAAAGTGAGGAGGCTCGGTCGCGTTCTGTACGCGGTCGCATTGTCGTGTTGCTCCCAGAGGGCGCGGATAACGAACGCGTACGTTTCTTGAGTGGGAGGGCAACCAGAACTACGCATTTTACGAATGATGCTGAGCAGATAATTGGGAGTCTCTTTACCCATGCACGCCTCGAGTATCATGTGGTACTGAAAGAGTGTTGGAAAAACATCTCCTGGCTTCTTGGCTATGTTGCTAATCCAGTTCACCGCAGTAGGAATTTTATTGGCCTTTATGAGCGCGCGAAGGATGAGGTTGTGTGTTTCCGTGTTCGGATGCATGAGGAAAACGACGGGCATGTCTTCAAGAAGTTTATCTATGAGTTTAAGATCTGTCGGGGACGCGGAGAGAGCCAAGACTTCGAGCATGGCATTGAGTTGTTGTGTATATGATTCGGGAGGGGAAGTCACGGTCAGCTTGGGGTCGTTGGACAGCGACCATTTGACAGTAGAGACAAGACTGGGGTAGTGGTTGTGGATGTCATCGCGCTTGGTCGCGGATTTTCTGTAAACGGCAGCAAATTCTTCAATTCTTTGTTCACAAAAGTTGTCGTGCGCGTGTGTCGCTAGAAGACGCGACCAGAGGCGCCATGAAAGCGGGCTACAAGGAGAACGAAGGCGGATTGCGCCGCTGCTGGCTCCGAGGCGGAGAGCGGTGCGCAAGGACATTCATGCGGGCTGAAAGAGACATGTGAGTGCTGATAGCAAATACGAGGGACTAGACACACTCGTGCACGATTGGCTGGAAGGAAAGCTGGTGCCGTGAGAAAGTAGTCCTGAATTGACCACATCATCAAACACGTCTCTCTCCCTCTCACCTCCACCGCCATGTCTGACAAAATACGCGAATTCATCGAGATCCCACAGCAATTTGCGCGCGACGGAAACCAGGTGCGTTGCTTGTCGTCTCCACCTCTAGTCGTTGCTAACCTTTTGTTGTAGTTCCTTACACGTTGCACAAAACCCTCATCCAAAGGTTTCTGAGCTTTCTGCTCACATACCTCACCTTTCTCATAATACCATAGAATACCTTCAAATCTGCAGGGCAGTCGCGGTCGGATTCGCTGTCATGGGCTTCATTGGGTACTTCGTCAAGCTCATCCATATACCCATGTGAGCCCCATACCATTCTAACACGTCAAGTTACTTACGCTTCATCAGCAACAACATTCTAGTGTATGTCTTCATTCCTCTGCCATCGTTCACGACTCAGGCGACTATACAGCGGGGGAGCTTAATCCTACATTTCATTCGTTTTCGGTACCCTATTGTATGCACCTGTCGGAACAAATCATCACTCTGTGAGACGCGATCTGTGCTGTATCTCTGAGGGCTCGGCATGCTCTGCGCGACGTCGAGAAAGGTTTCATTAACTCGTGCCGCCACGTATCATTCGCCATATACATGCATGTTGTATATCATCTCTATTAAACCGGAGATGAAAGAATATGTGCAGGAGAAGTCCTAAATACTAATGCTGTTGGGGAAGACGGTGTCCCGAGACTATTATTCTTATTATTGGTCCCCACGGAGAACGTACTGTCCGACACCTTAGCTGGCGGTCGTTCGTGTCGCCAAAAGCACCATACATCAAAAAAGTCCTAGTGATTCTGAAGAGTTAGGTGCGTTATTCCTTGACCAAACTGTGACTGACACGTTGACTTCCAAATATGACGACAGCGCAAAGTGGGACTAGTACTCGGTCAGCATGAACACATCGCCTGAAGAAACATCATACCTGAGGCTTCAACCATGTAAGGCCATGCTACCGTTCGCGAGTAGTTCGACATGAAAGAGATCGCAACACTGCATAGGGCGTGGTCAGGATGAAGAGGCCGCCTAACTAAAGGCGGACGCACCTGAACACGACAACCGAGTACAAACTAAACAAGATCACCCGCAAGATCAATGAAAGAGATGTTCTCCTCGTAGCCAACGGAAAACCTCTGGATATCTGTGACCACATGCGATAATATCGTATAAGGATGACTCCTAGGCGTCGTGATCAGCTCGGAATTCGAATAATAGAACAAAGGTCAAGCACCTTCCAGTATAATGACTAGGCCTACCACGACAGCGGAAAACACGGGGACACCATAACGCGCGCTAGTTAGAGGTGAGTAATCCATGTACCACTCAGCCAGATAATACTGACAAGGCTCCGAGGTCATGCATGGTGCAATAGAGACCACTGGGTGAAATGTAGATCTTCTCGGGATATTTGGCTCCAAGCTGGATTCGGTCAGTGACTCCAGCATTACCATCTCAGTAAGAACATACCACAGCGGAGGCTATCGTAAATGTCACTAATACAAGGTAGGGTATTCCGAGGCACTATCGGAAGGTCAGGATGTGGCGTCTAGAACAAACAAAACTAATACACACAATTTTAACGTTCAGAGACCAACGTCTATTCGAGGGAGCTCCGTGAAACTGGACAGGTTCCTTGAAAGTATTCCAAATCTAATGTAGCGGGCTCATGAGTTTCACGTCGCGACAGGACTGCATATCATGGTGACGCGCCTGGTACACAACCATTAATCCGGCGGTGCCAGACCTAATCATCTTCAGCACGAAACCGTTGGATATCAGAATAACGCACATCGGCGGCCCGCCATGAATCAAAGCCGACTGCGCCAGACAGAGAGATGTAGGAGGGTACGAAGTACCGCTTTGACCGCTATAAAGTCTAGCGGGCCGTCAGAAAGAAAAAACTCAACACACAAGCGCCATAAGAAACTCACAATATACAGTAAGATACAGAATATATAACCCAGGTGATCCACAAGTTGACGACGGTGGGGTGTCGGTGGATGGCCTTGGACAAAGCGAATGTGAGGATGAGGATGGGCAGACCGATCTGGGCGCCGGCGATGTGCAGCGCGATGTAGATGTACTTCAAGTGCCATTGAACGCTTCGATTTCTTCTATGATGCCATGAGCGAGGGCGCCTAATTATGACAGGATCGGGACTGTGCTGACCGCCGGGAGACGAGCTCATCGAGGTTCTTCCCCGGAGGAACGTCCAAGACTCAATACTGCATCCAACTCGAGAAGGTAAAAGAATGGCTCTAGTGGGCGATGGGGTTGGAGGAGGAGGAGGAATTTGGCTGTCAAAACATATTTCATCATGTATATGTTGACGACAGAGTGTTTGCTCAGTCACTTTTTCCGTCCCTGACTTTTTCCGCTTTCGCGCACATCACGGATTCATTCTGCGGAATCCATTGATTGTTCGCAACATTCGCATTGTAATTTGTATTGACCACATGTGCACGCGTCTTCGATAGTCGATGATAGACGCCACACGTACCGGAACAGTCCTTGCACTGGATCGCCTGCTATTACTGTAGGATAGGATTGTCAATACTGTATATCTATAACCTACGCCACTAATATTTCATTGAACCTTTGCGGGAGTGATCCATCCGCTGACTTTGCAACTTCCATGACAGGTTGAAATTCGCGCTGATCGACTGATGGTATTCCAAAAGGCAGCAGCCCACCGAGCTTCTCCTGGGCGTTCACAGGTGCAGACGGCAGTCTCGGAGACAATAAGGCTCCAAAAAGCAATTGAGTCCTGGACAAGTATTCGCTCGCACCATGCTCAACGCTCTCTTGATCAGGAACTGTTGTAGCCGGTGAAATCTGTGCATGAATTAAGAGATGATTGATTAATTCATACTGAAACTCACCTTTGATTGAGTATCGGCTTTCAGTTGTTCCAGACGCGCTCGCACCGCATTCCACCCGACATTTTCACAGTCTAAACTGATCTTCTCGAGGAATGTGATCTCGAAGACACCTTGCACCGATTCAGAGAATGCTGTTTTATCAAACAGCGTGTTGATGAACAACTGGAGTGTTTTGTCGACCATATGTATCTGACGGGATGATTCGCGCGCTATACCTAGCTTCTGTACAGCATAGGTCAAGTCAAGAAGCGAGTTCGTCAGATTCCAAGATAATGTTAATGAGGTGGAGGCGGCTTAAAAGACTGAGTCATCGAGACGACATGACAGGCGGTTTGCTTACTGGGAATATTCGGTGATGAGTAATTCGTCGAAATGATGTTTGAGACGGTATAGATACGCCATCGTTCAACGATTGTCTCGCGCAGTGCCGCTGCTTTTTTTCGTAAGTCTAATCGACTGAGTCTAAGCGTCCCTGGTGAATTGAAAAAAGATGGACAAGGCTAACCTTCTACAGTGTTGTTTTCGACACATAGATTGCTCACAAAACTCGAAGTCGACGCCAGCTCGTTTGCAATCCTGCCCACAAAGACAAGACTCTCCACCTCCGCTTCTACGTAGAACCGTCAGTATTGGTGGAGAATACCAAGATGGAAACAACCAACCAGAATGCTCTGATATGGAACTTGAGACGTTATCCAATTGTTGCACGACACGAGAACACAACACCATTGCGTCTGGCTGATATTCTGTCTTCAAATCGTGAACTAGACGGCTGCAAAACATTGGGTATTCAACTTCAGAATACGTGCTGGTGCTTACGTCGTATCATCATCCTCAGTGCTCAGGACTTGCGTCATGTCATGTTGCAGTGCGCGGGCACAAGATTCTAGTGTTTTGAGTACTTCGTCCAACAATGCAGTTCTTCCCAGTAACTGCTTCCTCAATGATGACTTGTATTTCTGAAAAGAGGCGTCCGCAGGTCCAGTAGGGGCCATCGACGTTAAAGGAGGATTTTGAAAGAGATTCTGCATAGGAAGGGCATCTACAGCGGGTGAGAGGTATAACCAAAGCAGTTGACAAAGAAGCCGAACCTATTTGATGTTCATTGAACGACGAGACCGCATGTAATATAGACTCTCGGAAACTTGTCTCCGCCTGCGACAAGATCAACTTCCATATAGCTGAAATTCGTTTCCGGCAGGCGGCATCGATGATATCAATGAGACTCCTCGTTTCTTGCTCCTGGAATGCATTAAAAGACAAAATCCATTTTCGAAGTGAATGACGCGTGGTCCAAACATCTTTGACAGTCGAAAGGTCTAAGAACCAGCGGTCCAACGACACTTTTATACTCGTCGTTGCCTTCTCTAGCCATGCCATTCCCTCCCTTCTCAGATCGGCCGGGGCGACGCGCGACTTTGGAGAATTAACGTCCACCGCAGGTTTGTAGAACTTCAGATGAGGAGGAAGTAGCATGAAGTGGGTAGACGAAGGGAGGGTCATGAGAAGGGATTCAGTCGTCAGTTGTAGTTCTGTTGGAAGGGAGGCATAAGCAGAAGACTGCACTGTCGAGTCGGACTGGATGTAGCCCAAAACTGATTCTGCGATAGAAGATGACGAGGAAGAGTTCTCGAAGACATCCCGGGACGTCCTGACAGTCGATGCAATGTTGTCAAGAGCAGCTTGCGTGATGTCTTTAATTTGCCGTGCAGTCGGTTTGGAATCGGCCTGTTCTGGAGGGTGACCATTTGTGGCGCGCGACGAGGGAGACATTGGTGACTTGCCCAAGCCATATGATAGCAAAATGGAAAGAGACCGAGTGCGTTGCGTCAGAAACACGGTAAGAGTTTCTGTTAATGGGCGCGAATCCAAAAGGTGGAGGGTGAGTGCAGTGGCGCAGACATCCTGAATGCAACTTAGCAAGCAAGCTGGGTTATTCTATGCGAAAGCTTACCGTCGACGAAGCTGAGGATTCTCGCAATGCCAATGTAGCCTTGTGAACGATCTGTGAGCGAAACTGTGAGACCGCTTCCCATTGTCGCCCTATCAGCGGGAATTGTTCCTTGAGGTGCCATGTGAATTGAGGTTATTATGGAAAAGAGAATGACGGACTCGAAGATGTATGCCCTGCTCAGCCCAGGTTTCTTCTTCGTGTCGGAGGGCACGATATACAACGTCGGAGAGCAGGTAAAGCCACGCAGCCGCAAAGTACTTTTTCCTCTCTATGAGCCGCCATAGATGTTCTGGAGCGTCCAAGAGTAATTTTATATGTGCCGATAGTAATTGCAATGTATGCAAATGTGTGTCTGGCGTACTTCAATGAGCTTAGCACCGGGATACTTGAATCCAATCACATACCTTGAGCACCATTCGCAATGCTTTTCCTTGGAAGAGGTGGAACTTTCTGGGTTGAGATAGCACTTTTGGTCTCGTCCAGGGCTTCCAACAGTCGTTTGGACGAATGTGCCATAGATATTATGGAAGTCGACGCCTGCAGAAGGTCGCGGTAGCGTTCACTGTGCTTTCGGATTATATTAAGGCATTGGTACGCGTCCGGGGAAGCGACACGCACCCAACCATTAACCGCAGCTCTTCCTGCTTCGCATCGGCATCGGCTCTAACCACGTCCGTCAATATTCCAGCGCGTCTGTGCAGCTCTATGGATACCTGAGTTGGTGCTGTACGAATTTGACCTCGGATACGGTGTATTTGGCGAATAGTTCATCAGGTTCGAGGTCGTCGGCGGACGGCAGTTTGGATAACGAGAGTTTCCGGGATGAAGGAGAGGAAATGTCCCGACTCATGGGTGGAGATACAGGCTTTGTGGCGTGTCCGTTGGCCATCGACGACGACGAACCGCTCACCGACATTATAGAGGGTCTGCGCGACATCGTGGCAGAACTATAGCTCGATCCGATTATGTAAGCTGCTTTGAGTTCGCAGTCCAAAACATTTCGCCAATAGCCAAAAAATACATGCTGCTATGAATCTAGCATCGATCCACTGATACCTGCATCTACCATCTCGGCTACCCAATTCATCAACGCCTCATCCCGTATGAGTACTTTTTCCATCAATGCTCGAACACTGACAAACGCCTGCCTCCCGCGTTTCTGGCCCTCCTTCTCTTGAATCAGCGCTTCTCCGCTCATCCTCGGCCGCTCATCAGCTTGCTGCACGTCCTCGACAACTCCGGGAAATCCAAAGTGGTCCTCGTCAACACGAGGAGCCTCCTCGGTTGATACAAATGCTGTTCTGAACAGTATTCGTATGCATAGCAATGCGGTCAAGGAGGTCATCGGAGGGTCTATTACTGGCGAAGGGTAGCTAATAGTCGTACTCCGTGGAGGAGGAGGTGCTCGTTTAAGTGGACTTTGAGTAGGATCGTTTTCTGTAGCCTTAGCGGAGATCGTTACTGTGTCGCTTTGGGATGGATGCCTTTCCGGAGTATACTTGCTGGAAAGATGGGTCAGAACATGTCCTCGGAGAGCTACCCTTGGAAGAGTTCCTTTCGGGCATGTCGACCATGTACAATCGGATTCGGGGGCGTCGATAGAATTAACATGCCAGAGAAGGTGCTCGAACAATTCGCCCAGGGAGCCGAACGAAGGTACAAAGCACTTCCCTCGATCCCATTGGCACTTGAGCTTGTCAGCGGCTAGAGTATCCTTTCGTCTGTCTACCCCACGGATGATGAATCTTTGTACAGGATCAGACAAGACCATGGCCTGCGCCTCGTGGAATACAGCATTGACATTTTTGATGACCTCAGACGCGCCGAGCGGACCAGGATACGGGTCTCCTTGGGCGCCAAACACGTCCTTATAAAGATTCCAGAAGTCCACTTGCGTGAGCTCCCCATCCGATTTCGCAACGAACATTGTTTTCATCCTTGATATAGTTGTTAGTGAAAGTCAGATGCACGTAGAGCTCTCACCATTCGAAACAACGCTGTGGCTCGGGCATTGGAAGAAGAGTCTGCAACTCCGCTTCGGTCAAATCGTGATCTCGCGTCTCTATGAGTCCTAAAGACGACACAACTCGTACATCACCCGTAATGTCCTTCGTTTTTGTCTCCTCCACTTGCTCATGGATAAGTATGTTAACCATGATTCGAAGGATGCTTGGCATGTCGGGATGGAGTAGGAAGAATTGCGCCATGGCATGCTGTGATAAATGGATGTAAAGAAAGTTCAGGCACGCATCGACCAGTTTCTTGTCAGTGATCAGTGGCAAATATCGCAGTGATGCGGTAAGTGCGGGGGATTGAGGGTGGAAGAGATGTGAGTTGAGAGGTTCCGCGAGAAGAATGGTGAGTACTTTGAATGCTGCAATGATAGAAGGTCTATTGGAGGATTCCGACGCAATCTTTTGGAGAGGGTGGATGATATTTATCGCAATCGTGGTCAAGGTTTGGGGCGTGAAGTGGACAGCAATGGTGTTCATTAGTTCCATAGCATGAAGCAGGAATTCCGTGTTTTCTTCCCTGCTTGAATTGAGATACCTAAGGGAGTTGACGATCAGAGGGATGGTATGGGGTTGGTTGACTAGCTCTTGACAATCGGCATCCAGCAGGGCGGCGTTTCGTAGGACTGATATGGCCTCGATCGCGTTTCTGCGTTTTGCCTCGAGAGCGCGCGGTGGGGCAAATAACGCGCCCTCGATGTTAAACTTCCGATGGCCCTCGAGGATGTACCACTCTGGGAGGATAAAAAGGCCATCTATAACGCCAGGCATACTCCTTAAGATAATAGCTTCATTGATGCTGAGCCGCAGGAGTCGGTCTAATGCCCAGGCGACTTCGGTATCTATGCCAGACTGCAAGGCGAGAGCCATGCGGTTGTTATAGACGGGCTCCGTATACCATCCTGCAAACAGACTTTCGATGAGTGTCGACGCAGCACCGATGTAAATTTCGACAGACTTTCATAGTCGTCTTTGACATTGTGAGTCCTGGTAGCAGTGTTTTGCTGGTTGTTCCGATATGCCGTCGGCGCGACGGTATTTGAGCGGCTCGTGCTCGCGTACGAAGACATGGAATCAAAGTTGCACGAAAGAAAGCAACAATTCTCGCGTCTGTCACATTGTGACTGTTATCGGACCGAACTCCGAAAGTCTCAGGGCACGCCACATCATCCGAGGACAGAATGATCATTCTAAGTCTACGTAGAAGTAATACGGTGATTAACGAAACGGAGCATAATTCCTGGTAATAATATGGGGTAGATGGAGACCTATTTGTCAATTAATATTAGAGTGGGTTCGCCGTAGTGGGTTAAATTTGGTAGTGTCTATAGGAAGTGATGATGTCCAGCGTCATCCTCTGGAAAGGCACGCTGTAGCTCCGGACTGAGGATCAGTCGTGCACGATCAGATGTTTTCTCGGTTTCGATATCACTGAAGTAGACAGCGAAATTGTGAATAACCGGGAAGAACTGCAGGATCATGTCCAACGAGGCCTTCAAGGGTTCTATGTTGTCTTCTGCAACGTCTGGAGTAAATGTTAGCATAGGCTAATGTGTCAATACAGAAATCATACATCTTTCTGATCCGTCAATTGAAAACGAGGTATAGAATGGCTGATTGCGGCCGTGAGGGAGTTTATCCACATTCATCTCTTGTATCCACTTCTCGTCTTGTTTACAGACATTCTAGAGCAGGGTCAGAGACAGTATATAAGCCCGAGTTGAGTGATACGCACATCCCAAGCACATATACAACCCTTATATTTGTAGGTCTTGTGCTGGAATATCGTGCCGACATGGAACTTAACGTGCTGGTTTTCCGGGGCAGAGCGTAGAGAAACTGGTATCGTTCTCGAATGAAGTTCGATAACGCTTCTGCGCTTCTCCTCCAGGTGTTCCCGAACAGCGCTTCCTTCGGGAAATATGGGAGCTATAGATTGCGGAAGAACTGTAACACAATCCACCAGACCCATGTATGCGGTGGCGCGCGCAGCAAATTGCTCCCGGGTCGTCATGAGAAGATACAAGGTAAATGCCAGGTAGAGCGGGACTCGAGGTTGATTGTCTGCCACCACAATTCCCGCATTTAGAGAGGCGAGGATGTTTCGGCTGGTGCGGAGTAACATTGGGGGCGACAAAGAGGGCGATATGTACGGCGCCATCGACTGAGGGGGTATCCCATGCCTCATAACGAGGTTAACGATATCTTCTCGAAGAGATAATATCATCTTGGTCTCGGCGCCGAACACGTCAACATAGAAATCGTCGGCCGTCGGATCTGGAGATGAGATATGCGCAAGTACCCGTTGTGGGAAATCGATCGGAGATGCGGAGATACCTAGACCACGCGCGACGGCAACAAATATGTGAACAAGAGATATGGGTATACTCTTCTTGTTCGTCGTCAAGTATTTATGGGGGAATATATTGTTTATGTTGTGGAACGCATGTGCTGTAAGAAAGTCATTGACTGCCAGGGGGGATTTTGGTCGACACTCACGCTCTACAGCTCCAAACCCTTCACGAGCCATGAAGTGGCAAATTTGCGTGCACAAGTCCACGACATTGTAACCCGGTTCGCCGGGCAACAAAACGCAGTTCTTCTGCGTCAAATGTTCCCGGCAGCGAGAAATAAGGTTCTCGAAAAGAAGGGATATCTGGGAATTCGTAAGGAACGCCACGCAAGTGGTTGATGACACGTACATATTTCGGCGAAAAGCCCGAAAAGCAGGAGAGCGCAGAAAACGAATCTACAAAAGTTACCGAAAGGTCTCCCCTTTGCTGCCTGTCCCATAAGTTGACAGCATAGATCCTTGCGATAGACTCCAGGATGGTACGTGCCCAATACCGCCGCGTTATCGCGTGCGGGGCGACTGAGGAGGCGTCCGATGGGTCGTTGTAAAATGCTCTCAGGAGTGGGGGCACCGGTTGAGAGGCCTCTATCTCCAGAACGTCCCAGACGTCGAATGACATGCTGCAGAGTGCTGCAACATGATCTAGTTGGCCATTCCGTTGCTGAACAATTCGATCCAGTAGACTCAGCGCCTTCCGGTCTATGCGTCGTCGCGCTGCATATAAAAGTCTCCAGTCGCCTTTGGTTTCAGATCGACGCTGTGAGTCCTCGTAGTCGTTGCAATGATGGTAGCGGGCTGAGTAATGAGGTTGCCAGAGTGTAGAGATCTTGGCTGCTTCGCGTAACAACGAGCTTGCCTCGAGAAAAGCAATAAAGACGAGGATGGATTCCTCCCCATTTGCAGCATGTGATGCGGGCAAATGTTCTAAAATGCTTATGAGGATATCCAGAGGTAGTTCCATGGTCGTGGGGGGACGGGGGCAGGGGAAGATCGGATTCGGGGAAGAGAAGTGTTATACAATCCATTTGATTGCCGGCGGCAACTCAACTTGAAAACGACCCACATACTAATGGCTTGGCTCACACTACAACTAAACTATACGCAAGTCTGAGTTGGTCTGCTGATATGGATACAGGTAGCGAAAACGCCACAAAAAGTTCCATTCTCTTCGATGAAAATGATGGTACAGACGATCATAGCCTACCATCAACCAGCATACGACACGATAGTCAAGCATCGTCCGAATCCGCCTCTCCCCCTTCCTTCCATAGATCGTACAGCTTCCGACGGTTACTCCACCGTGTCTGCGGATCGCCAGCTGCGTTAAATATTTGACGCAGAAGTTTACTCCGTAACGTGGGCTGATCCAAGGTATCCCGCTCGTCACAAGACACACACGCATTCGACAAAAGATGTGTGTATGTCGCATCTGACGCGCCAGGTTCCAATCGAACGCGTTTCGCGACAGGTGGACGGTCTTCGGAAGCCAAATTTGTTAACAGCGGAGTCAAAACAGCAGCTTGAATGCGGTTGTACGTCGTCGAGATGGGAGTACGGGCGGCTACTGCGAGGAAGGGAGATATTAAAACGCAGAGTGGCGCAGGTCGGGTTTTGGAATCGGTAGAAGTTTTCGATATGGCCTTGTCTAACTCTTCAAGGTATATGTCGGCAAGATGATATATAAGACTGGTTGGGACCTTGATGTCGCCCGGGCTGAAATATGTTAGGTAGTCATTCAACGACTACCTGAGAATACTCACCACAAAGGACCGCCTTCTCTAGTCAGTATTCGATAATATCCCTCGACCGCATCATAATCCCATTCGGTCCGTAACAGTAGTCTGAACCCCGCGTTCACAAAACGCCGCACAAGCATATAGTACTTGTCAATTCTGACGAGAGTTAATGAGCAATGAGGTTAAGATGACATGAAGCGCACCTCAAACGGTCAATCCCACTCCATTCCCGTACAGTTGTCTCCCAGAAACCATTCAAAAAGGCCAAGGAGGCAGGCGTTGAAGTGATGGTCAAAATGAGCTCTGCAAGCTCTGTCGCCAGTTCCTGTTGAACGAGTGGTTTGTCTGACATCCAGAAACCTGTGGAGATGAGTAAACGAGTAGAGACCATGAAGACAGCCGGCATACAATAGAATATCCCTTTCCACAGCTTGGCCATCTCTGGGGGAGGCAGCGCATCTTCTGAATCAGACAGGAATGTTGACAAGTTTTTGATCGCTTTATCGCGGACTTTTTTCTCTATCTTTGGGTCAATTATGGGCATAATATATACATGATTCGTACCAGTCGACGCGAAATATTTTGCTAGCGGCGGTGTTGAGGAAGAGGTCGACATGGCCGTTGTATCGGAAAAGAACTTTTTAGGCAATTTTCCAGGCGGTCTGATCAGGTGACATCATGCCTGCTGATAAAAGCTACGATGCTTCCGAGTCGCGTCTTGGATTCATACTTGATCTCCGCGCAATAAATCATGTACAAGTCACCAATTACTTGCCATAGTGTGTTACTCTGTTGACAGCCAAACGACGATACTTGACGCACCGTAGTTCTTGACTCCAGTTCCGGGCGGCCAGCTCCCAATGTTGAAATCCGTCTCCAGCAATTCGAGAAAGCTCAAGAAGAAGGCGGAGCTGATTTGTTCAATCCGATTGCGAGAGGGTGCGTCTTTCTCTTTGCATCTGGATGCCTATACTTCTACTTGGCTCAGAGTCACTAACTCGGACGGACGATGTCTCGATCTTCTTCCACCTATAGAGACTTCCGAAGAGACGAAGCGTACCTTGACACCTGGTCTTTACAAGATTGTATTCAAAGTCAAGGAGTACTTTGAAAACAAAGGGCAGAAATGCTTCTATCCTTGGGTCGAAGTACGTCACGCGAGCTCTGTTGACTTTGACTGAGGACTTTGCAGATTACCTTTGAGTTAGAAAATCCAACTGAGCACTATCACATTCCTCTCCTCATTAGTCCTTACTCGTTCACAACTTATCGGGGCACTTGAGTAACGACGGAAACAACTAATAGATTGAAGCCAACGCCTGTATTATGTATATAGCCACAATCGATCAAGGATGTCGAAATCTAAATGTTTGTGTCTATCTAATAACGAGGCATGAGAGAGGTGGAGACGTGAAAATGCAGAAGTATAGTGAATGTATGTACGGAGATGTGCAGAGACGACAGCATGGGAACGGTAATGGGGATAGCGTGTGCGATGGAAATAAAGAACACTATCGTGCAAGAACATTGTCATATTGCTGGCCCTTAATGGAGGCGCCACGCATGGATGCCTTGACGTTGTTCAAGAACTGGTCCCTGTTCTTGCTCATCTCGACAGCAGCCTCTGTAATGGGAATTAGTGTATTAGTCGCGAAACGCACACGATCGTATAAGCACGTACCCTTGTTTAGAGGATCATCCGCGTTCGGTTCGAGAAACAGGTACTGTAGTCCCACCATGACTGAATTGAGATTGAGTACAGGTTTCCAGTCTTCTCGGAGGATGTTCAAGCACACGTTGCCCTCGAGGTCAACGTTGGGGTGGTATATCTGCATGAAACCCTTGATCAATGCATGTCATCGTGGCAACCACTGCGCAACTCACGGTTTGCGTGCATTTGACTTTCGGAGGGTCGTGAGGGTAATTGGTGTTTATAGCAAAGGAGAATACAAAGGAGCCGCCCTTGTACATGCCTACGTGGAATCAGTACCAGGTTAACAACAACAGATAGGTGTCGCACCCTCGTCAGGCGTGATTGTGAGCGTAAAGTTGAGAAGATCGGCGGCATCGGGGAAGTTGGTGGTCATCGTCGAGGGCAAATCCAACTCAGTCAAGTCTGTGAAAGAGACATCAGGAAACTTTTGATGTCGAGAGATCACGGCCGCACCTTTCTGTACTCTTATTTGAGCGGCGCTGACTTTAGGTTTCTTCTTGGCCGCCGCATCCTCGTTCTTCTTCATACTCCATATCTGTTATCTTCGATGAGCGGGGCGCCCACACACGGGCAACAAGGAGAGTGGAAAATCGGTACCTTGATCATCGTGGCAAGTGGCGAGGAGACTGAGTCAAAGGTCGTGGTAGCAATACAAGTTCTGAAGCGCTTCCGAATCCAGACAGAATGCACCGCCACAATCCACTACACTTCCAGTACCTTCTTGCCGGACTTTTGCACTGACGGCCACCCGATTATAGTGCGAACAACCCAGACGAAAATGACTTATTTTACTGCTCGATTTTCGGGAGAAATAGCGCGTAGCGCCTTGTGTACGACATCTGACTTGAGATAAACTTGTTGACCTTGTGGTTTTGTCACGTAGAAAAGCTATCCGTTTGCTTCGAACCGCCATGTCCACTGCACCTCCTGTATCTATGGGCTTGCCCATCATTGACCTTGATCTCTTCTTGTCTCAGCCTAGAGATTCTCCTGCAGTGCAGACCGAGTGTAAAAAGGCCAGTCTCAACTTAACGGAACTCTATTTCCATATCAACGTTTCGATAGGCCGCTGATGCCTTGATTACTTATGGAGCGCTCATCCTTCGTGATTCCCGCGTCTCTGAAGAGGATAACAGGACCTTTCTCGATCTGTTGGAGGACTACTTTGCCCAACCTCTGGAGATGCTGCAAAAGGACGAACGTCCTGAACTGAGCTACCAGGTTGGCGCAACCCTCGAGAATACAGAGAAGCCTAAATGTGCAGTCGATGAGCCAGTAAAGTGTTCTTATCCTACTTTATATCTCTCAATTCAAACAGCACTAGTGTCTTCGTATCATAGAGAGACTGGATCCATCCGAACGACCTCTGGATATCAGCGCGCATTCTCCCGATCCTAAATGTCGCTTTTTTTATAAAATGGCGGAGAAACCACCCTACGAGACGAAATATCCATCCCTCAATGCCCCAAATGTCATTCCTCAGGCCGAGCATGTCAAGGAGCGATGGGTACCGACCATGGATAAATGGGGATCCTCTATGAAACGCGCGTAAGTCTTGTATGTCATTTCACTCAGTTGTCTAAATGCAGGGTAAAGAGTTGAGAACTTGGCCGACATGACTTCCATAGGCCTTGATCTTCACGCGGACACATTTCGTGTGGCTGGGAGATACGGGCAAGTAACTTCGTGATTCATCCTCCGCTTTGTTCTTATGCCGTGGTACAGCCCTCATATCCTCGCACCGACCGCTTCCGATCTAAGGAAATGTGGCGAGAAGGACACAATCCTCGCCGGTTTCCATACTGATCTCAACTTCCTGACGATTCATGGCCGATCAAGGTATCCCGGATTGCACGTTTGGGCGCGTAATACGGGGAAGCGCATCCCGGTCAAGATCCCGGAGGGGAACTACCTGTTGGTGCAAGCAGGCAAGCAGTTAGAGCACCTGAGCGGAGGTCTCATCAAGGCTGGATTCCACGAGGTTGTTGTGAGTGACAAGACTATCGAAGTAAGTGGTGACGACTGTAGCGCAATGTGATACCTTACTTTACTCTCCAAGGTCATTGAAAAGCGTAAAGAACAATACCCTGACCGTCCTCTTATTCGGATATCTTCGACATTCTTCTGGCACCTCTCTTCCGACTACGATTTGGCGCCAATTCCTGCATTAGCGGATCGTGCGCAAAGTCTTCGCGGCGGTCTTGCTTATCACGATGGCGATGAGGTTGTTTATGAACCCATGAAAGTCGGACAGCAAGTCCAGAAGTAAGAACCATTGCTTTCAGACACATGATACATTTCTGATTGCTATGTCAGCGAGTTGAAGCACATTGCCCTAATGGCGTAGAGTTTCTATACCTGTCTGCTAGTAGTGCTGATGATGATATATACACAGAACGTCTTCTATGGAGGAGGATCCGTCCGTAACCGCTCGATAATGAGCGCAGACATCAAGATGTCTTCAAAGTAGTCGTGACCTGTTGGCGTTACTTCAAGTTTCGGATACTGAACTGGTCTCCCCGCTCGTCTTAGCAAACTCCTTGGGGTGAATTTGGCAAGAAAATTGGTCTGGGTCCGTTCCTTGGAGGCAAAGCACTATCGGAAATTGGAATGTCCGACCCGCAACCGAGCTTGGTTACTCACACTAATTGCGCCACCTCCAGCGTTATCATCCCAAGTTAAGGTGACCAGCTTGTCATTCCTGGTAACAGTTTTCCATGTCCAGCTCTGGGAGACCCCTCAGCCTCTTGATGAGCAATGCAGTGACAGCTCACATTTTTGAAGAACTTTGTATATGATGTCAGGATATCATTGATTGAATATTCGTTTCCACCTAAGCAAACGGTGTTTGATATTTTAGCGTTGCTCGGCCCAATCCTATGCGCACTAGATATTAGCGTCTCACGCAGCCTGATAGGTAGTCATTGCTTACTCGAAATCTCCAATGACATCGCCCTCGCATGAGGACTTTCGGATAGTTGTAATGGATGAGGTGGGCGTGAAGCAGTTCATGTTCACTGAAATGTGATAAGGTTCCCGAGCACCTTTCTGATTTGCCACCATGGCGTGAGGCGCGTAAAGTAACATGGAGTTTTGGTCCAATGGCGATAAACTCGGACCAAAGTTGTACACGATAGTCGATATTGGCCGAGTTAATACGTCGTATCTGTCCAAACACTCATCAGGACCAGTACTTTTTCTTTAGATGACAATAAGACTTTGGAGGGATGGGTGAACTTGAGCGGCCAAAGTGAAGACTGGGATGGCATGGCGGGGGCGGAGGTAAGCCTGCAGAACTCGGCGGAGTGTCGGCATTAACAATTGGAAGTCCAGGCTTTGAAGTCTCACTGCGATAACGTTCAGTGTGTTTACAATTTAGACACAGAAGACCAAGCTACCTTGGGGAAGGGAGAATCATAACGACACCATAGATGGAGGTGGAGGCAGGTGTGAAAGATGTCACAAGAGCTGGATTGAGACCTATCAGTACGCATAATATCCAATGCTGTGTCGCAGAAGGTGCTTTCGTACACGGACACGTGCACACGGCGAACGCCAACTCGCGAGACCGGTTACATAATCCGATGATATGATCGACCTGCCTAGACCTGCCAGCCTGAGGGCAAGCACGTCTCGTTCAGCTGCTGGCGCTACTTCTTCCAGGAAATGTACCCACCATCACAAAGGTCACCGTACCATATGATTCCTCGTACTTGAAGCGGACTAATATACCGTTCCATCAAAGTTGGGCTCAACCCCAGAGCTTACTTGAGCCCCACACGCGACGGTGATTAATGATTCGTTTGGGCGGCAAGCAGTGCTGATATCTGCGTGGCGCAGACAAGCACCGTCTGTCGGCGCTCCTAGTGTTTATATGTCCCCTTGGAAAGCCGCTTTTTCTGAGGCCAGATTAGGTCTCTTGTCGCGCGCAGACCTTGACACGTGAGCGAGACCGGTGCGCACGCCGCGGGCAATTCATTCCACTCTTATCTGATCATCATCAAGTCGTGCTGCATATGGAATCCGGAGCCATCAAGGCCTTGGTACTTACTTCAAGTCAGTTTCGTACCGTCAAGCGTGGCTTCCTTATACTTAAATTGCACAGACAGTACACCTTATCGCTGTCCTGCCTTAAACACCCGGACCCGTGACGATCTCACTATCCTACGAAATCCAAACCGGGATCTACTACTGTGTCTACGCGAGCACTCGCAGCATCATCATGACGTCTAACAATGAGCCCGCTTTCTGGACGAATGCCAATAACTCACTCATTCGTTACGGTTCCTCATTTCTGCCCAATATCATTGAACGCGCACAGGGTGTCTATCTATATGATGCAGATGGAAAGCGTATCATTGACTTCACCTCCGGCCAGGTATATACATACGCATTCGCGTAACGAGCTGGCTGATTGAGTTGGCAAAGTATAGATGAGCGCCATTCTTGGACACGGACATCCGGAGATCGTCGCGGTCATTACAAAGTATGCTCAGAATCTGGATCATCTGTTTTCTGGGATGTTGAGTAGACCAGTGGTGGATCTGGCGACCAAGTTGACTGGGCTGCTACCTCCCGGATTGGATAAGGTACAACTACTTTCTACTGGTGCGGAGAGTAACGAATGTGCTCTGCGTGTAAGTCCAGTTTTAAGTTGATAATGAATCGAAAGGATACTTATAGATTGATAGATTGCAAAACTCTACACTGGCAAATTCGAGATTGTTGGCGAGTAGTTCAATCGCCGTCTTCCCATCCGAGGCTTATACTTGAACATAGGCCTGGCTAATTCGTGGCACGGTGTTACTCAAGGAGCAGCGTCTATGACCTACCAATCAGTACGTGTTGATTCTGCTCTTTCTAAATACCCTCCAATGCGTCTTCAGACACGTAAAAATTATGGACCTGCTGTCCCCGGGTCCCTCATTCTCCCGACGCCAAATGCTTATCGCTCCCCTTTCCGCCACTCCGACGGTTCGTACGACTGGGAAGCAGAATTGGACTATGGCTGGTCCCTCGTCGACTCGCAGTCGATTGGGAGTCTCGCCGCCGTAATATTGGAACCCATCCTCAGCTCGGGGGGTGTCGTCGTCTTGCCCCCTGGTTATCTCCGCAAGATGAAGGACACTGCGAGAAGAGGAATATGTTACTCATTCTGGATGAGGCACAGACTGGCGTGGGGAGGACAGGAAAGAACTTTGCATTCGAACATGACGGAGTTGTCCCGGACATACTTACACTGTCTAAAACCTTGGGAGCTGGGTTGCCGCTTTCCGCTGTTGTTACCTCTACGAAGATTGAACAGACATGCTACGAGAGGGGTTTTCATTCTGTGAGTATTTTTCTTCTCGATGTTCACTATTCTTATTCATGTTGTAGATACAACCCATGTATCAGACCCTCTCCCAGCAGCGGTCGGACTCCAAGTTTGACCATACTTGAGCGAGACAACCTAGCTGCTCATGCTAAGCGAATGGGTGACATCTTTCGAGACTTCCTCCTTGGGCTTCAAAAGCAATATCCCTCTATCGGAGATGTACGCGGTCAAGGTTTGATGGTAGGACTAGAGGTTGTAAAACATCCTTCGAAGGAGCCAAACGAAGAGCTCGGAAATGCTCTAGCAGATCGTATGTTGGAACTCGGCCTCAGCGCTAATGTTGTGCGCATTCCGGGAATGAGCTCATGCTTCCGGTGAGTTCCCTCCAGTGTCAAGATTTTCATCACCTCAAGTCTCCATAGCATTGCGCCACCGCTTTCGATAACTGAGGGAGAATTACGGGAGGCGCTCTCTATTATTGAAGAAGCATTCAGAACAACAGACGGAACTTCATGATTGGATTACGAGACGTAGGCTGACATATTGAAGGTTTTATATTTTACTGTCCATCACTAGTGATGTGCCTCGAATATGGGTCCTTCTGAGAACTCGCAGAAGATCTGCAGAAGATCTGCAGAAGATCTGCAGGATGCAATCGACCGGGAACTGTCGGTCCGTCGATCCGGATTGATGTGTTTGCAATACACGCGTAAATAAGCAAATGATTTTCACTCTCCACCACCATGACTGAGTACGATTATAGTCCGGAGGCTGTCGAACGCTACAAAGCCAAGCAGCGTAGCGTTCATAGATGGGCTGTCGAGACGTCGAGGCATAATCCTGCCAATCCCATAACGCTCTCCAAGACGCCTCAGAGGTCGCATACCTACAGCGGTGGTACTCATAGACGCTCGTCGTCTTCATCTCGCCCTTCGTCAAGTTCAAGACCCCAGCCGCGGAGGTCGAGCACGGACAACACTCGCTCGGGGCATAGACCACAGCCTCGCCAGCCGACAGGTCGTACACAACGCCAGTGATTCCGGTGCAGCAGCCCTACCAATCCTATGTATATCAACCACAGCCGTACTTCCCTCCTCCCCCTCCTCCTCCCGGACGAAGAGCCGTAGTTGCAACAGTGCGTACTTTTGACTCCGAATATGTCTCGTCCTTACTGAGCTTCGATGAGCAGTCACCAGTTCAGCAAAGCGCCCCCGCTTATTATTACGCGCCGCAGCCTCAGAAAAAAGGCGTATTCTCTCGATTAATGACTTTTATGGGCGTCAACACGAATGCCAAGCCCACACGCGACAACTCCACGCATTCCCGCTCCAGACACTCTAGTCGACGGAAGCGGAGGTATTCTTATTGATTGGTATGCCCAAATTGGTTCCGTCCGATCGATTGCTTCTAATTCCGTCATCCCCATAGATTTCACGATTCCTGAGCCATTCACCACAAATTCACCATACATAATGCATTCACGATACCATAGACCCACGACGATAGTATATTCCACGACACCTTTGATACATTTAGTATACCCACGACAGCAATTGGCCTGCATTTCATGTCACTCTACAGTAATAGTAATACGACGTACTTGAGCTTTCCTTTGGTGGAGTCGCTTGCCGGTCTGAGACGATTATAATCGGATACGCGCAGTCGTAGCGCTGGAAGATATATATACTGCACACCAGCAGTTCGAAGAGGTAATGAAGCCTAATAATACAACACGATGAGGAGTCCGACTAGATCCGACCTTCCCTTTGAGTTTCAGCTGTAGTTGAACAGTTTCCTCTGATCCTTCGACGCTGATCTGAGCGGTGTCAGTCTCCGCCGCTCAAGTATGAGGATGGTCAGTATTATATCATCCAAATAATCCTGTCCAGGCGGCATTATTGTGAGCGTCTGCAACTGGACTGGTTCGTCGGGGAGGCGCATGGAGATGAGTGGCTTAAATGTGGCATACAAGACCTGTGTGTTCCCGGAATAACACTACATAATGTCAAGTGTTGATTTTAAACACCCGGAAGACATCATACCTTCTGTATACTTTCTTCTTGACAGTCCCAGAACAGTTGTTGAATCCGCGGAGGATTGTTGAAATTTGATACTCACGACGCCCGCACTCCTCTTCAGAACATCCCTTATGCGATGCTGTCTCCCGTGAATCGTCACAGTAGCGGGTGTGTCTGCTATACCCATCCTGGTGGACAATCAGTCAAGTGTACCCATACCATATAGCTACATAACCACGTACTCGAAACTTCCAATCAGTGAGCCTTCGCTCGTTGCTCCTTCGCACACAGCTGTAAGTGCATCATTTAGTAAGTAACCCGAAAACCATGCCAGTCCCGATGTTAATTAAGACTGACTTGTGATAAACGAGGATGGCATGAAGCAATACTTTGGACGCGTATCGGTAGATGCCGAGGAGGGTACGAGGAGCATAGAGTCGTGCGAAAAAGGTGAGAACATGTAGGTAACACTGTCAAAGGAGGGAAAGGTAACCTATGGATGATCAACTAGTAGTCGAGCACTTACGGGTTGGCGGGTGCATAACTGAACAGTCAGAGTGAGCACTCACCTGGATGTCAAACATGAAAAAGCACTCACCTCGGGAGAACTTCAGTATTTGGCACATACGATGTATATGGTTGAGGTAGTGGAGGCGGTGACCATGTCAAGACAACAGGCTCGGGTTGTGGTGAAAGTCTAGCAGGGGAAAATATCGCAGCTGCAACAGACGAACGTTCGGCTTCTACCGAGACCGTGGAAGTTGAAGCTTTCGCTCTCCGGGAAGAGAGAACCACCCACACTATAGCTAGGTGGCGGTGGACTGAAGGGACGTGCATCAGAGTCCATCGTATGTATCCTGATAGCTCGTCAAATGAGCCGAGATGTTAGTAGGAAAGAAGTAGCCAAAAGATGTCCCATGAAGACGTAAATTTATTGGGCGTCTAGGTATCACGTGTACAGTACAGTTGAAGGTACAGTGCACTGCATCAAATCTGATTGAAGTCTACGGATGCGTTTCATCATCATGCTCACAATGCTCAAAGATACCAAGGACACTGCCCAATTTGACAACCATCTCCTCCCACTCAGCCTCTGGGTCCGATAGAGCAGTGATCGCACCTCCCGCACCGACAATCCAATCTTCCTCGTCAGTCGTGGGTCGTCGTACTTGAAGCAGCTCCGAATGGTTACTGCCCAATCTCCCGAGCCACTGACACACCAATACCCAAACACACCCGAGTACAAACTTCGATCACTGCTCTCCAGGTCTTGAAGGATTTCAACACTGCGTTTTTTCGGTGCTCCAGTCATGCTCCCTGTAAAGATATCAACATCAAAAGAACAAAGATGGGACGCCCGTGTACCTGGTGGCAGGCTTGCTTGCAACACCCTGCACCCCAACAGCCCGTCAGAATCACCGGAACCACTACCGAGACGTCCTTCAATCACACTGACGAGTTGCCAAACAGTTTTGTACTCCTCGACACCACAAAACTGCGTGACCTGGACATCTTCGCCACGACGCTATGGAGATCATGACGAATGAGGTCCACAATCATCAGGTTCTCCGCAACCTCCTTCGGATTTTGAGCCAGAGCCTTTTCCGCGTATGCTCGGTCTATGCCTGGCCCTTTGCGAATGGTGCCCTTTATCGGTCGCAGTTGGCATAATGAATCTGGGGAGCGGGAGTACGAGAGGAAACGTTCCGGTGATGAGGAAAGGAAGGTGGTGGGTTTGAGACGGAAGTAAGCTGAATGAGGAGCAGCGTTGCGCTCGCGTAGTGCTTTGTATCTGGACCATGACGATTGAGGTGACGCCCGAATATGTGTATGGCTGTGAGGCACAGCTCGTACGAATCCCCGCAGAACAAATGTTCCATTGCCGTCTTGATTCCGCTGATATAACTATCTTTGTCCGGAAGCGTCACTTCCGAACAAAAGTCGGCGATTGACGACGTAGATTTTGAGGCGGTAGGTCTCGTAGAAGCCTGGTATAGCGTCTGGGCCATGTCTCGAAGCCATTCATTATCGTCGGGGGAGATGGATTGCACATAGACTTTGCCTGTAAGATGGTCCATCACAATACTTCGTTCCACAAAGATGAGGTTGACATCTGGGTGGGGAAGTTTCCTGCGATCGTCTTGACTAGACTTTGGAGTCACATCCAGTTGGCGTAAACCAACTTCGTAACTCAGAATCCCCAGAAATCCAGCCCAAAACGGCACCTCGGAATGTCCGCCGACAGCTTTGCGTTCAAGCATGTACGCAGAAAGCCAAGACCAAATATCCTTCCTCGCCATATGCTCCTTCATTGTATGCTGGCCACGAGTGATATGTACGCTCTCATCACCAACCCAATATGTGATCTGAGGGGATGTTAACGTTGGACAACCGATGATAGAAAAACGGCCGGGATGTGCTGCAGAGTCGAGAAGAGCGAAAGGGTTGTCATCATTGTACGACCCCAGTAATTCGCAGACTACTGGCACCGTCAACAACGGAAGGACTAGTACTTCAGTCTGCACGATAAGGAGAGCCGAAGGGGTAAAACGAAGGCCAGAGGCAGGCGAGGTTGTGGAATAATGAGGCCAAGGGAACCCGAAAGCTTGGCGAGCGTCTGCAGTCCATGGCGTAGGAACTCTCCCTTGTTTTCTCGACCACTGTTTCGCCAGTCGCCAGAAATTCGACAGCACTTCTAAACCCCCACCGTTGGTGCGAACCGACTCTGGGTGATATTGGACTGCCCAGAAGGGCAGATCTCTATGTGTAGCGGCCATGAGGACGCGGCCGTTGTCAGCTTCATCATCCGCCCAAGCCAACGGTTGAAGGTCGGAATCCGCCACCGATGGCAAAGTAACGTGAAGAGAGTGGTATCGAACAGCTTCCACAAGTCCAACGCCTTCGAAAAGGTCGCTTCCGTCGTGTTGTATACGAGAAATCTGTCCATGCTTGACAATAGAGAGGCGTTGAATGCAACCTCCGAACTCCAAAACGAAGCTCTGGAGTCCTAGGCATACGCCAAATATCGGCAACACATCATCGCCCGCCAACTTCCATAAATCCCTGACGACACCGATGTCCGTCTCGATTTCTGGAGAACCGGGACCGGGACCCACCACGACTGCAGAGAAATGTCGAAGGAAAGGGAGGAGCTGATGAATGTTGAAGTCATCGTTCTTTATGATATGGATAGAACAACCAGGAACAGATCTGCGAAGAAGAGAAGCTAGGCTGACAGAAAACGTTAGAACAGAGTCTCGTGGATTATATGGATGCACGCACTTGTACGTGAAGGAGTCGTAGGAGTCGACGAGAAGAATTCTGGGGCCGTCTATGGTCATGATTTCCCGGCTCTTTTGCAGGTGTAGATTATAAGCAATTAGGATTGTCGGATCTAGTGTGAAGCCAATGTGGGCTGCAGTGAATATAGCTGCTGATTAAATATGGTGTTTTTGAAAGATTTTAGGCCGTGTATCATTGCTATCGAGGAGACGGGGGGATGTGCATGGAGGTCGAAATTCAAGTCGAAATATGGACCAAATAAGCGGCAAGACGACCGAGGTTAGGGTTTCCGCGTCATAAAAATGAGGCCATCGTCAAACGTATGTCGTGCTACATTGCTCTGCAGGCTATTCATGTAAAATTGCATTCAACTTTGCAGATATCGTCGCCATTGTTTGGTTTGTCACCAAATAGTACCGATCAGCAGGATGCGACTGTCATTTGTACGGCCATCTTCGACATGACATTCGTTATCTGTCATTGAAGCAATACGACACGCGCCCATATACCCAACAGACCTGCCATCCAGTGGGCCATAATTTGCCATGTTCATTGCGATAATAGGAACAAGATCGGCTGGCAAGTCCACTGTTGAAGATTTCCTGGTGGCACGAGAAGGTTTCACTCCCGTCAGGCTCTGTTTCGATGATGTACGTGCTCTATTTCTACCAAAGGAGCTCACCTTCATCCCAGAGGACATCAGGAATACGACGACGTACAATCTCGACGATCCTCCATCTCGAGCGACGGCTCCGGGGATACTACTCTGCCCAACGAGGAAGACGTCGCGTACAAGCATCTTTCCTTTCTTTCCATGGATCCCAGTCCTTCACCGACTCCGCACACATTCAAGAGTAGCCTGAACATGACCATGACGTTCAGGTCTACCTTGGAGATGCTTGACCATGTTACCCGGAATTGGCGAAGCAGATTCGTGACCTCGGATCTGTGCACTCGGGAGCTGGTGGAGCCATTCACGAAACGGCCGTTCTTTATGTTGTTGAGCATCGATGCACCGTTGCTCACGCGATTCCATCGGTCTGGAAGGTACGTCGTTGCACTGTGGATCGCTGCCTATATAACATCCAACTTAGCGCGAGCTTGGAAGCGTTCGTGCAAGAAGATGACCAGCTTGTCTTTGGTACCAGCAATCCAACTATCAATGCGTCTGAATCGCTGTCCGGGATGAAGGATCTCGTTCACATGACCGTCAACAACACCTTCAACACCATCATTGATTTTAACGTTCATCTCAGTCACCTCGACCTACTCGATGCTGTACATCTCCGCCCAGATTGGGATACATATTTCATGGTGCGTTCACGTCCTCTCCACGCTGCAATGCTCAACGTGCTTTAGACATTGGCATCTCTCGCATCACAACGATCGAATTGCATGAAGAGAAGGGTTGGAGCCATATTGGTTAGAGATAATCGCATTGTGGCAACCGGGTGAGTATCTTGTTCCCCGCGATGCATCATACTGATACTGTATAGATATAACGGTACCCCGCGGCACCTGTTAAATTGTAATGAAGGTGGTTGTCTGCACTGCAACAAGACCATTGTCACAGGCGATGACTCGGATCACTGTATATGCTTACATGCTGAAGAGAACGCGTTGCTGGAAGCGGGCAGGGAACGGGTGGGCGGATCAGTTCTTTACTGCAATACGTGAGTTTTCTTTGCCTGACTAACGCGTGTTTTATTTCTCATCCGTACCGCAGTTGTCCGTGCCTCAAGTGTACCGTCAAGGTCATCCAGACTGGCGTCACAGCAGTAGTTTACAACCTGTCCTACAAAGTGTAAGCAATTCATATTCAACCACTTAAGCTGACGCCTGATCTGTTCACTCAGAGATGCTGCTTCAGCTGCCCTTTTTGAACAGGCCGGCGTAGACCTCAGACGGCATCCGCCCTCTACAACCACATTCAATGCAATCTGAACCACCTTCTTGCATTTACCTCCAGACTTAGATCACACTATCATACTGATACATTTTAATTGCTATATCTCTAATACTTTACAAATTCGATCTGCGTTGTCCTTGATATCCCACTTGGGCTGCCTCAAAGATCGTGTCTTTATCGACAAATCCTGACAGGTTGCATAAAGTCCAAGCCACACCGCATCTGGGTTATTTTCCCCAACAGCTACATAGAGGTCCCTCGCGCACTGCTGCAACTCTTCGTGAGCTTTCGAATGCAAGAATCGCCGAAACGCCACAATCACTTCCCACACGGACGTGTCTTTTGGATCCACTCCCTTCGTGGCAGCGGTCATGGTCACGATAAGTGACCTGTACAGCCGATGTGAATGTGTATATGCCGACTCCGTGCCAATGGCGCCGGGTCCCCGTCGCGCTAGCGCATTGTGCGAATCACTGGCATCAAGCTTTCCAAGCATCACTTTGAAGCGCGGCCATACGTCGTCCCATATGCGTCTGAACATAAAGGTGCCAACGTTGCGGGAGAGCGCTTCGACGAGCGATGCCGCGGCACTGACGACGAATGGTTCGGGATCGGAGAGTCGATTCAGAATGATCGGCCAGACTGAGTGGATGGAAGGGAGGATGGCGTTCCCAGGTAAAACTCCAACGGAGGAAGAAAGAAGCGCTAAGATTCGCGCTCGAATGATTGGTGATGGGTGAGTGAGGAAGTATAGGGACCTAGAGACTATCTGTTTCGTCAAGGCCTGTGTGGCAGTTGGAGGGGGCTCCTCGTCTGTCGCAGCGCTTGGTATATCTTGCGTTTCGTTATCATCCTGAGGTTCCTTCTCACTGCCTCCCCAGGCTTTATGAGGCGCGGGTCCGTAGTCTTCCTCCTCTTCAGCAGGCTGCTCATGTCTGTGTGCGAACCATTCAAAGAAGCCCTCGAAATCCTGAGCAGGGCGATCCCGAGAACGAATTGAAACCTCCGGCGGCACGCTGTCGCCGTCCTGCTTAACAACTTTTGTAACCTCCACCAAAACCTCTATCAGTCCCTCGACAAGAACATGATACCCATGATAATCGTCCAAGCGATCGAAACACTCTTCGACCACATCTCCAGCCTTTTCGACAATTCCGATTCCTACAAGGCGAACCATAATCACAAGGACTTTTGTGGCATCAACATCTAGCCAGCGTCTTGTTAAGCGACGGGAGACAGCGTTGAGGACATAGTCAAAATTGGACAACAATAGGTTGCCTGCAGACGCATGTGATGTTGATAGAGTTATAAAGTTCAACGAGGCTAGGGCGGTGCTCGAGAGGTGCGAAACAGGTGACACTAAAGAATGAAGGACAGGGTACAAAGTGTCAATGAAGAGGGAGCTGAAGCGGGCTTGTAAGATCCCACTGCATATAGCGATGAGTTGCAAAAGTAATGATTTGTGTAGCATCGGCTGTAGTTCCACACGAGTCGTTTTTGCAGTAGAAGCACGCTGTAAGATGTTCAAGGTTTCCTTTACCTGCTCAACACCTTGCACGTGTTGGACTTCGAGCGTGTTCTCGCCATGGACATCCTCTGGAGGTGCTTTATCCAGCATCTCGACATCGGACTGATCCCACAAATGACCCGTGCTCTTAGCCAGCGCTCGTGCAAGCTTCGACAGCCGTCTACTCTTCGGGTAGTCCAGGGCTTCCAAGGTCATACTAGACAGTAGACTCAGCCGCGCACATCCCTCCAACAGTCTACACGCACACCACAGCGCAGCGACAGATCTCGGCCCAGAGCCGTTATGTCCAACACTGACAAACCATTCCACTGAAAAGAGGCAGCCATCGCCGGCAGCACGACCTAAAGCGTGAAACATTTTAACCAAAGCCATATACGTGCTCCGCTGCGCCACATTTTTGAACATAACATCCGGGAATACAGGCCATTCTTGTGCCGTACCATGCTCAAGCATCAACGCAGCACTGGAAGTCGATGTGACGACAATTGCCGGGTTCACAAACTCCAGGACCGACAGCAAACTCCAGCCCCACTTTTCAACGCCACCTGCAGGGCCGAGCAGCCTCGCAAGTTCGGAGGAGATGGCATTGAGCTGTAGTGAATCGTCCCGATCAGAAGTGGCGAGACGACACACGGCTTCCACGAGCCCAGCGATGTGCTCCACCTTTGCGTCCGCGACCAGAGGTAGCAGTCGAGGGAGAGCGAGCAAGTTGTCACGCGTATGGAGCATGAGTGTCTGCACAAAAACGTGACGGGCCTTTGACTTGGCTGATAACAACCCAAGAAGTGTTGTATGTGCTTCGTTGGAAACGGAAGGGAAGTCATTGATGGAGAGGGAAAGAAGGAATGACAAGAGAAGTGTCTGTGATTGCGGAAGAGAGGTGGGGGTCGCAAGAAGTACGGCTGATGACATTTTGCCAAGGGCCACCAGTGCAACTGGAGAAGGATGTTTGACAAGAGGTGTGAGGGCGTTAAGGGCAATGTGAAGCTGCGAAGAAGTCCCAGTAAGCCACGAAGACGTTCGTGTCGTGCCATAGGGAACGCTATGTGATGCCGGCGGCGGGGAAGGCTCGTTGACCAAATCAATTATATCCTCCAGATCCTGGACGGGTCTTATGGCACCGTCACGCGTGCAAACATCGTCGCCAATAGATTTGATGACGATCTCCGACAAAACCAGGAGCGCGTTTGAGACAAGGTCACCATTAGCCCAACCTTTACGATTGGAATTCAGCGCCAACTTGGATGTGGTGCTCACGACGCCGGGAAGTACAGATGGAAGCAGCGCGTCGGGGAAATACGAGGAAAGAAGGACGTGAACAACTTTGAGACTGGTGATCTGTAGAGAAAGGGAATGCGAATCAGTGACCGTCAAAAGAGAGTTCAAGGTCTGGCCAAGGATAGGAACGAACTTTGGCGAACGCGCGAATCCCTGAAACAGAGTGAAGCGAGGTTCCGCAAAGTAGGCATGTATTCGCTCATCGTTTCCATCGCGTATTCGCAAGAGCGACCAAATGCACCGCGCGGCGGCTTCCTTGGTCTCATCGTCGCGTTCCTTTTGCGGCATCTCCATTCCTCCCAAAATCGCGCCGGAAAGCATAAAGATCTGCTGCCATATCGTCGTGTCGCACGTCCACCACCAGTCCTCCGACAGCAGCTCCAAAGACAACAAGATCTTTTCGAGTATTTGATTAGGAATATCGGCGGAAGCATTGCGCTTGAGGATAGATGATATGGGGAAGAAGGTATAAGATATCATGGATTCCGAAAGAACGATTTCAGACGCGTGAAGGTCGCGAAGAATGGCTATAAGCTCTGATAAAAGCTGGGACGTCTTGGGGATTGAAGCGGGGCTTAGAGAGGCAGAGCCCAGCAGGGGCACACAGACGGCTTTCAGCTAATCAATCATCAGATCACCTAGCTGCGTATAAATGACCGATATTACCCGCTGGAAGATGGGTTTGGATGACTCTGGCTCTGACAATGACATGATGGTCAAGAGGAGGGAAACCCTAACCTTACGCGAACAACTCGTAAAGCACAATTAGTAACACCCAAATACCTTTATGTACTTCACTCGCATCAAGCAATGTGTTGGCAATGATATAATATATTTGGTTTGGGCGATGGTCGGAAAAGACCATCCGACTCAGCCTACAAGCTCTAGGGATCTGCAAGAACCCGACTAGACTAAGTTAGTAAGATGTGGGGAGGGATGGTGGTCCAAAAAGCAAGGACTGTAGAGTATACGATGAATACAGGACGAGACTTTCGGCAGTCAACGTCGTAAGAGACAAGAAGAAGTGATCGATGTTGATCGCCTCATCCGTACATAAACTATAATCTCCTTTCGTTCGTTCCTCACGACCCGAGATATCGATTTATGTACTTCACTCGCATCAAGCAATGTGTTGGCAATGATATAATATATTTGGTTTGGGCGATGGTCGGAAAAGACCATCCGACTCAGCCTACAAGCTCTAGGGATCTGCAAGAACCCAGTTTGAAGGAGGTATGCCGACGCGCTGCAGGATCCCAAGAGGCAGGAGGCATAACGATTGAGTGTGTAAAGACGGTGGTGTGATACAATATGGTAAATGGTGTTATCAGTTTCGAATAGGAGGAAGGGTATATGTAATAAATCGCTCATGGACGACGGGATCCGCCTGCATGTATACAGCTAAAACCGCAGCATGTTTTCGGAGGTATCGCAGGAATGCATCACTAGCCCACCGGCCGATCGTCTTTACCGCTTCAAATGAAACCCCACGTAAGAGGTATTCCAATGTGGCACCTATTCGGATCCCATGGCCTTGCAGAGGATCAAGACTCGCTTTCGTAAACGCCAGATGTACGCGCTTGAGAAACGCGGTCTTCGTGAGTGGTTTGAACTTTCCCTTCTGCTTGTAAGCGAAGAGGTGTCCATTTGCTGGAGGGTGATTCACGGTTAAGTGCACTTGGAGAAGATGTTCCGGGTCGCTTGAGCCGTTCTGCCGCGCCCAGAACACGTCTTCGCCAGTGGGAGACACTTTGGTCCAAGGCAGATGAAAGGTGGTCTGTTTAAGGCCGTTGCGGTCTGTCATCTGTAAGTGGAGAAATGATTAGTGTTGAACACCGTCTCTGAGTGATGTACGCCGTTACCATTTCGACATCTGATGGCTTGACATGAATTTTTGGATCAAAACTTGTCAATGTCCGAACGGTGAACTCGCCCAAACGAGCGGCTGAGTAAAACATTGTCGATAAACACGCAGCTACTGCCGCGTCGAGAGGAATATCAAGATTGAAGTGGGATAAGAGTGTCTCGATGACGGAAATTGTGTATGGCAGGCGCTTCTTCCGTTTCGAAGACTCCGGTGCCAAAGCGTCCGCGGCGCGTAGTAGAGCGTCCAATTCATCGTCTTTCATTGCCCAGACCGCGCCATGGATGATGTGCCATGCACGAACACCAGCAACATATCCAGAGATTGTTCCGCCAGCGTAAGAACCCGCTAGCGTTGCAATAAAACTTGATACTAAAAGGGTTGGTGCTGGGCATCTCAGCACTTCTGGGACAGCCCGACGGTCGCAAAAGACATGCCACCACAATAGGCCGGATCCATAGGTTTCGAGTGTACCATCTGCATAAGCGAACATGATTACGTCGTGGAGACGCTGAACGTCCATGGTTGAAAGGCCGGCCACGGCAGTACGCGTCGTCGCGGGAGTCCACTTGATGAGGCGATCGCGTGCAGACACATGTTCGCGCAGAGGTGAAGGGATTATTGTTAAATGAAGGGGATATGGTTTGACCCATGCTGCTTGTCGCCTCACCGGCAGTTTAGAAACGTGAATTGACGTCGACGAGTGACTCGGGGAGCCAGTCGAAATCCTGCTGTGGTGAGGCATTACGAACAGACGCGGTAGTGGAGGGCTTGGGTAGGGCTGAAACCTTGCCACGATGGCGTTCCGCGGCGATGAGCGGGCTATCCCATGGGATGAGGAAGTTGGCGATATCTCCTGGTAAGTCAAAGTCGGGCAGAAGGAAGGCAGTGGAACCATATTCGCCGCGAGAGGGAGCGTCTGCAGGGTTACTGTGGGTGTTGACGTAGCAGGAGAAGATAGTAATGTCAGCCGCGGTGCAGACATTGTGTACCCGCTTGAAGACGTCGTTGACGGCTTGGTTGCGGCTGCGATTATTCCACCAGCCCTCAACGACGGGGGTGTTGTCACCGTAGACCTTGATAAACTTGTTTCCCCTGGTACCTAGAATGACTCGTAAATCAATGAAGCAAACACCACTATACTGAATGTCTTGTACCGATTCGTGTGATGCATAGGACCAATAATTCGAAGCCGATGGCTTCAGCCCACTGTATGTCACGGCCGGGCGAGGCGTTCCATCCGGGTACCAGTCGCCACGCCCGCCACCACTTGCCGATGACGATTGCAACACCCACACCTGAACTCGCGTCTGAGTACGCGCGACAATCCCAGACTTGTACAGGTCGAGGAATGCGTCTAGTGAGGTGTTCGTTCTGTAACTGTGTAGACCACCAGAAGAGGTCCCGCTCTGTACCTTTCGGTGGCGTACGTGGTTTGAAAGGAGTATCTTCGAAAATGCCGAGGAAACGCTCCAACGTTGTGAGATACGCTCGTCCAATGGGTATGATTCGCGTGCATGATAAGAGCTGCCCATACAGCTTCTCAGTTTCCTTCTTGTCGTGTGTCGCCTTTGAATTCCAGAGCACGATTGATGCAACGTACTTTTCGCGACGGTCCTGAGGCAAGGAGAGCATGCGGGCTTCAATGTCGAAGCCGATACCTGTGAAAGGGACGACGCCCGAAGAGAAAGGAAAGTCTTTGATGGTTTTCCACGGTAGACCCAGCAATTCGGAAACTGTGTTGATGTCTGCGAAGCAGTACATATACTTCACGTCATCTGCTGAGCGAATAGAAGTCGCGGACAAATCTCGCAGAGCAAACACCATGTCCTCATCAAATACTTGTGGGAATGATTCTGATTCTGCCCCCTTCCACCAAATGCGACCGCCTGTTTGACGATGTCCGCCTTGTGTGAGTATGCATGCGCGCAAATGACGTCTGTATTCGTTGTATTCATCAAGAAAATGACGAAGAATGCGCATGAAGAAATGGTCATCAACCCATTTTGATAAAGGACCAATGCCCGATGCGCGAATAATGTCTGCTGCAGCGTCACCGACACCGCCGTACACTCCACATGCGGAAGAGAGACCAAAAGCACAATAAGGATCAACGACAAAATTGTGGCCTGGGATTCGAACAACTGTTCCGGGCCACTGAGATTCATGAATAGGTATATTGCGATATGCTTCTGACACATCGTGTATCGCCCCTTGAGACCCTGGTGGCAACATGGCAACCTTGAAGCATACAGCCTCGAACGTGCCCCACGTGCACGGAAAATCGTCTGAAGAGATGAAATGATTGATAGAGTAAACGTCGTCGCGCGGCGTCCGAGGAAACGAGAAGTTCTGAACCATGCGCAACTTGTCTGTATGAGGTTTCGGGACGAGCGACAGAGGTGAACTCTGAAAGGGACCAATGAGGTGTTCCAACTCGCGCTTTGAGAATGGACCAATGTAACGATTTGAATCAAACTCGTTCCTAATGATACGATTGAATTCGTCGATATTAATGATGATAGATGGGCTATTAGGAGGGGTATATGTAGATGTAATGGGCGGAACGCCCGTATTGAAGCCGCAGCGAAGACCGTTGACGAGGTGTGGATACCGATGGCTAAGCCCATACAGTGAGAGCAAACGCTCCCAGTTGTCAGGCTTAAGAGGAGTGAGTGTATTACTCCTTCTGAGCTCGAGGACACTTGTAGGCGCCATGATCCTTGGAGCCACAGCCGGAGCAATCGTGATGATCGGAATGGAATGCACTGGTACAACCGCGTGGGATTTGCCAGTTGAGGCAAACACGACCGCCCGACTTGGTCTCGATGCTGCCAGTGGAACGTCTGCGTATGCGCGTTGCTCCTCCGTTCCAAAGTGTCGTCGCGCGGCACGCTGAGACACCCGTGTGTAACCCCAAGCAGATGGCACAGGTGACGGGGCTCTGACCTCCTGTGCTCTTGTGAAAATGGCGTGGGGGGTCGCGTCTGGATGACGACGCGCCGTGCTGTGGGGAAGGCGAACGGGGTCGCTTCGCTGAAGATGATGACGACACTGAGCGAGCTGCGCTCTCGAGTCTCTGCAGCAACGCCTGTGCTCTCGCGTTGGAATCACGCGACTGTTGTGTCACGGAAATGTCAAGGCATCGGAAGGCCATAATAAATGTGAAGACCATCGGAAGGGTCCATGAAAATGTAGGGCATCGGAAGGCCAATTGAATGTGCAAGGCATCGGAAGGCCAAGTGAAATGTAATGCAAAGATATCATATGTAAGAGAGAGGGAGAAAACGATAACCATTAGTAAAGACTTCGCCACAAGAGAGAAAAGAGCACATACAGTCTGAATAGCGGCCGTCGACTCGTTTGCTATGATCTCGTTGTACTTGGCTTCCAGGGATGTAGCATTGATGTCTCCGATATTGAATGAGACGCAACCAGCCTCGAAATCATTGTGCCAGAGGCGGCGCATACTCTCGCAATAGGCGAGGAGCGCACGCTTTCCGAGGACTCCACGTTTCGCAAAATCGTGTCCACCAAGCTTGAAGAACAGATCGTTAAGGGCGTGAACGTGTTCCGCGGGCCAGTTGTCGGCGATAATTGCGCGGATATAGCCGTTGTAGGCTTCAGGGAAATAAGTCCAGTCCATGGCACTCTCGCCCGCCAACTTTCGAGAGACGGGCTCCTGTCCAAGAAGCACGCGCAAACCGTCCGCGACAGCGTCATCGGCGGCGGAGGCGTCCAAGTCAGCTGCTGACTTCAGCGCGTCGGGAGTCCAGTACATCAAGGACACGTAGCGGCGAGCCTGGACGAGCTTCAAAGCCGTAGGGTGAACGAGACTGTGAACGAAATCAGGCGCCTTGGTGTTGGAGTCGAAAACGCCTAGCTGAGGCTTCTTGTCGATAATGGCCTGAAGCGCGTCCTTGCGAGCGCGGTGAGCCGCCGCTTCCGCCAGCTTTTCAGCTGCTAAGCGCTGGTCTTCGGCGGCGTCAGCAGCAACCTTGTCGGCTGCAACCTGCGCGTCCCAGTCAGCTTTACTCCTGTCGTTACCATCCGTCCACCGCTTCGCAAGGAGAGCAATAGCTTCGGCCTCGGTAATCTGCCGAGCCTTCTCAGCATCCTCCCTCGAGTCCTTCCACTCCGGCAACGAGAAATCCGGGCAAACGAGAGCATATGGGTCGACTAGGACACGAATAGGGGGGTTGGTGGCAGACATTATTGGTGGGATGAGATGAAGTAGATCAAGGAGTGTTATCAGAAGTCAAGATAGGACTAGAAGAGTTGTCCAAAAAGCAAGGACTGTAGAGTATACGATGAATACAGGACGAGACTTTCGGCAGTCAACGTCGTAAGAGACAAGAAGAAGTGATCGACGTTGATCGCCTCATCCGTACATAAACTATAATCTCCTTTCGTTCGTTCCTCACGACCCGAGATATCGAACCACCAATTTACTAGACAAGCTTAAAGCTATCACTAAACTACCATAGCCTCTTCCTCCGCTGGCACTGGTCCTTTCTTCTTCTCTTTCCGTTTCTTTTTCGCATTAGCGCGACCAGCATTTCTGTCTTCCTTGGCTGCCTTCATGTTCGTAGGAGCGGTGGTGCGCACCTGCTTTATGTGAGTTGGAATGACGGGTGCTGAAAGCGGTACAGGTGCGAGCCAGGACGCTGCCAATGACGGTACCGATTCAAGAAGGGGAGCCAACGTCGATAAATCATGAATGTCGCTCTACTGCACCTTCAATATCCGTTGACAGTTTGCTTGCTGGAAGAAAGACTTACATCCAAGGCAAACGCGGCTACCCTCCGAACATTCAAACACTTTGCCAACGTGAATTCTGCGCCTTTAGGTAGAGGTACGAGCTTGATGGGATCAGAGGGTTTGGCAGAGTTATAAGACGCGACAAGATGGGGCAGATGGTCGATGAGTATTGGTGGATCCACGTCTGCCCTGCATACAAACAAGTATTTGATTGATGGAAGGGGTAGATCGGTCGAAGGAGTAGAGAGAGACGAAGTAGAGACAGTGACAGTGTGTCGCGTTTTCTGTATTTGATATTCAAGACGCTTTGTTACAGCATTAATACCAACGACGAGATGTTTCTGGATGCGTGGCGCAGGGGGCGGATGTTTTGTGGATGATGATGGATTCGAAGAATCAATTGCTGGAGCGAGGTCGGCTTCCATCTCCATTGCAGTAGATTCTTGATTGGGTGCGTTAGCCTCGTTTCCTGTCTTTTGCTTTTTTCGCGCGGCCTGCTCTGTGTGCGCCTCGCGTTTTCGTTTCCTGCTTTCATCGCTTCGTGTGCGGTTATACGTGGACAGATCTTCAAGAAGGGATATGATTTGTGCAAGGATGAGATTCTGCATGTTTACGGGGACCGATGGCCTGGATGAATGACATGAGTTGAGAAAGCGTAAGAGTGGGAAGACTACGTGCCATCGAATCCGGAAGGGATTATCAAGGACACTCTTGAAGACGACCTTCTTTTCCTGATCTTTGGACTTGTGCGGCTTTTCGCGATTTGTCCCATGAGTATGAGTTTTAGCCGACATGGAAGACCGGAAGAGAGATCGTCTGCGCCACGTGCCATGGCTTGCTCTTGACTTCGACCCATCCCCCACCTTAGTCTGCATTTCTGAGCAAAGGCGATATCATGTCCGAACCTATCTCTATCCCTAGTCTTGGAATTGACTTTACTCGACGTCGAAACCGTGCTAGCACCGACGCGGACGTACCATGCCTCGAGATGTTTTCTGAACTGCAAAGCAACACAGCCGATGAAACGGACCTATCTCGAGACCCTCAAAACGGCAAATTCGCGTCACAGAGGTCAACAGCATCTATGCGTGGTCTACTAGCAGCAGAGAATGGCGACGCGATGGTGGCATTGGATATATCTGGCTCCAGCTTCAAAACCGGAGAGCGTATTTTGCCAGATGATTGCACTGGACCTGGCCTTGACTGCTCCTTTATTCCCACCACTTCCTCCGAAGAACCATCCCTCACTCGGCACGGTACTCTTCTAACAGTTGGCGCATCATCCGTCCGCAACGCTGCTGAGCTCAAGTCCATCCTTGGAAACTCGAATGCGCGCCTCAAGACTGGCGCTATCGTGCCGCCATCTTCGACAAGAATTAGCCAAGCTGACAAGACCTCGCTTGAACAAGCAAAGCCCCGCGCTCGCGTCGAAGTCGATATTATCTTGGACAGCAAGACTTGCGTCGAAGGAGGTCATCTGCGAGGACAAGTCAAAACACGCATTAGGAAATGCTCGACAAAGGAATCTGCTGTGTTGATATCTGGCGGCAAGATTCGAGTTATCGGGTTTGAGTGTATCAGTGGACGAGATGACCGGCATACCTTTTATCAAGTCTCTACCCTTCTCTCCGATGTCTCAGACGACCATACCGTGATGTACGACTCGCCAGCGGATACCGAAGGATTTTATCTCGCGAAGGAAGGTGTCTACGTTTTCCCTTTCACAATGGACCTCCCTTTGGATGGCGATTTCGGCGTACCGAAAGGCGTGCTACATTCTCACTCTGCCTTGACGGTCCGCTACATTGCCATGTTGTATGTGAATTGATCTGCATCTCGCTGAATCCTAAAAAATCTTCAGTTCTATCAAAGTCAAGGAACGCGAGACAGGCAAGCGATCCATCGCCCACTTCTATCGCGATTGCGAAATATGGCCGCGCCTCAATCCTGCTGTTGTTCTCGCCCCCTCGCCATCTCCAATTCGGAATACATCAAGCAAAGAACTGTTCATGGGAGGAAACGGCCAAGTTACTCTATCCGCCTCGATTCATCGACTTCATTGGGTCGCAGGTCAATTCTGCTGTGTCAAAGCCCATGTAACGAACTACACAAAAAAGACGATCAAGAGCCTCACTCTTTCACTCTCGCGCTCTACCGTCTTCTTCAAACACCGTCCGTACCTCGAAGTTGACTGCCAACAGGAAGATAGCGATCCGGATGCATGCCAGACTTCGACTACCGATAGACAAGTGGCGGAGAGTACTTTACAGATGGGCCAACGCGGCGCTAGAGGGCATGCTAGTGCGAAGGGTTGGTGGACTGGAGTTCAGCCAGGCGACACCCAAGAGTTCAGCCATTTCCTGCTCCTACCAGTAAGTCGATAGAGCTTTCTATCGTTCGTAAGCCCTGATAAGCGAACTACGCAGCCGGACGCGCTCACGATGCCTAGAGGCCGCCTACTCGAAGTCGAATACGAAATCCGTGTCTCTGTCAGTGCAGGACCATTTGGATCCGATGTATCTGTTTCCCTTCCCATTAAAATTATCAATTTCCTGTCCATCGATCCACCTCCATCCTATCCATTCCCGTTATCGGACAGAGTTCCTTCCCAACGTGATACCACACGCGACTCGGAGGCGTACATGGTAGGCGCCATGCTCCAGTCACTCGAAGAATCGGATGAAGAACAGCAGGATGAACACTCGGAGGCTTGGACTCAGGAGGAAGTGACGAAGATGTTAGCTTAATGTCGACCAAGCATACGATGGAGTATCTGATTCTGAACAGCCTGTAGAGCAGAAGGAACACAGACAGCTTGGAAACCTCGCGATGTCGGAAGACACGGATGAGGTGGTTCAGCACGCTATCACTTCTGCGCGCATCGACGCTCGATACGGCGAACAGGGCAGTCGTTTCGCAGATCTGTTCTATGCGTCGTATCCCCATAGCTTGAACAAAGCGGGATGTGAAGAAAGGGACGTCGGCGGCAATACTCCTCGGGTACCTCCCGTAGAGGGCATAGCTTCGTCGCGTATACGCCCGAAAGCACCGTCGTCCTTTAGTCAGAGGGTGGAGGAGAAGATGCGAGCAGCCGGGGAGGAGAATCGCTTGACGAGGCTCAACACTGACCCCCAGCAGGCTTTGGGAGGTGGATCTCGCTGTGCATCTCCTGTCATCGGAGATTCGTATTTCCGTCCCCGTGAGCAGATTCCGGATTCCCTGGAGCAGAGAAATTTCATAGAAAAGACGGCGTCGGCATCATCCGCAACAAGCAGTACTGCCTCGCATTGCACATGCGGTGGATCGTCCAGGTCGAGTAGGACGTCGGATGAAACTGGGTATGAAGACGAGCACGTCAAGGTGAAATCTACGCCTGAAGATGTCAGTCAGCTAGCGAATGTTGTCGTCTCATCTTTCCATCCCGTAAGCCTTCACCAGAAGCTACAGTCGCACCGATTGCTCCAACAACCCGTCGCGAGGCAAGACTGTTTCCGAGGCGCTGCAGAGCTTGAACGTCAATTCGCTAGCTCAGTCGTCGCGCCTGCCAAGAAGCCGATAATTGCGCCACATCCTTAGCTTTCGTATCCTTATCAACAACCAAGCGCTCTTCTACTTCGAGTGCACCAGCTACTGCGCCTCCTTCGCCATTGAAGAATCGTGAACCCGTCACGACTGACCCAAAGCCTGTCACTCCCTTGTCTGTGAAGACAAGATACGACAGTTGGAGCAAAAGGCGCAGAGTACTTAGATTGATATACATGGGGACTTTTCATAGAATACTTGACATTATCTGATAAATCCTGTACTATAGACAAGGAGAATGTAGAAGGTCAACCGCCTAACACCTTGAGCGCAGCTCTCAGCTCCTTTAAAGCCTGCGGCCGGTCTTCGTAATCAAGGGAGCTGATAGCAAACCGGCAATGTTTCTTGGCATCCCGAATCATAGCTTCTGTAAGTTCGGGCTCTTGCTCCGGCTCTACCATCGGAGGAGCGGACGCCAATGATGGTGCATACTGAGATGCGTAAGGGGGAGCACTAGGATGTAGCTGTGTTGGAGGAGGAGGAGGTGCTGGAATATGTACTTCTTTCTTATCACCCGCATCACCGTGGAGGATACTCTCGGTGCTATCGCTATGCAATAGAGAAGGACCCGGAACATTTAGAGACGCGCCACTGAAGTTCCCTGGAGTAGCAGTTGTACTCCAGCCGGGGAGGATGGTGTGGTCTGCCAATCTGCCGTAGGCGTGTGTAAGGATGGCGGTGGAAAGGAGGGAGGGGGTAAGTCATCCTGTTCTAGACCGGGAGGCGGGAGCGGTGGAGCGGGGAAGTCATTTTCTAGTGTGGGTGGAGGCGGGAAGGTTTCTGCGTCAAGTTCGGGCTCTGCATTCGCTGGCCCAGGTGTCGGCTTGCGCCCCTCGCGGAAAGCCTTTGCTATATCTGCAGCCTTCCACTTTGCATATCGTACCTTCTCGTCGTGCTAGAAAGCGTACTCAGATGGTTCCGCGTTGACGATGAGCAAGTTCACGAACCGGCTCTGAGAGCTCACTCTGTGGGAATGTCTTCAAAACTTCCAGGAAATGGGCAGCAGCGAGGAACTTCTTCGCAGTGGATCTGAGCAAGCATGAATGGTCGTGGCCGACCAGAGATCGATATCGACGTGCCTTGTAGCTGCTCCCTTGCGATCTTCATTATCAGCCATGGAGAACACCTTTATTGCAAAGTTTTCGACGTATGCCGCGCTTGCTGCCTCCATGTCGATCGCGTCATTGGGGCCAATCGCCTCCTTCATCGATTCAAGCAGGCCAAGCAGGTCAATAGAAACTCTCGACTGTTTGTCTCCTTCATATTCAGCGCTATCCCAACTTGCGCTGCGTAGTATGTACCTGGGGAGGATCAGAGCTGCACCAATTAATTTAATGGCTCAAGCTGTACTTACACCAATAGGACATGATTGGTTCCTTTCCTTTGAGCTCATCGGCGCGCTGCAAGTACGGCGTGACAGACTTGAGTGCAGGAGGGATAGGAGGAAGATTGAAGAGTTTCGTAGTTGCCATGGATGCTCTGTGCTGAGTTGCTTTGGCGCCTTTATGAGACAGACCGGTGAGCGCAGCAGTACGCGCAGGTACAGTCAACACTAGTAATCAATTGAATGACGGAAAGCTTGGTAATTGACGCGAGTCAAGGCAGTGAAGTAGATTGAAGAGATGATAGTAACAGTTCACGTTATACTTCTCGATCGTTCTGTCAGTTGATGAACATAGACTCGCGCATATATTCCACAGATGAGAAATTATGATTATCCAGTAGCTTATTGAACGTATTATAAGAATGATGGTATAGGTGTGATGGATGTGCAAGCAAGTCATGACTCTATATGGTCGAATTTTGACTGGCTGGAAAGTGGACTCTCAATCATATGCATTTGAGTGCCGGGGTCCATTTTGTTGATGATAAGATTAGAGACGGGTGGACCTGTCGTGGAGGACGTGGGAGGAACGATGGTGGATATGCTCGTCATGGGCGACAATCGTTCCTTTTCGCTCGAAGATGAATCCGCAACAAAACTTATTTTGGGCGCTTGCAAGTGATGGAATTTTGTTAACGCTCTAGATAATTGGTCAAGCTGTTCAAAGTCAGAAAACGAAAAGCAGTGGAATGGGAAACACCAACTTGGTCCATTATTTCGATGATACCTTCCTTGCGCCCTTCGAACTGGTGTGCGAGTTTGGCAAATTCGTCCTCGCGTTCTCTGTTCCGCTTTTCTTCGTCTGCCTCCGCGCCCAGCTCGACACCCTCATCTTCATCAACGGCATGAGCAGCGTCGCTTGGTATCCCTTCCGTGCTGCCCATTGCCTCCCAGATATTATGAGCTTTCCCTTTTCCCTTTCCGTCACCCGAGCGTGTACCAATGCCTTCCATCTGTATATGCCGCGAGGCTATCTGAGCTTGGAGGTCAAGGACTTTTGACAACTGTTTCCATAACTGCTCGTCCCTCTTTGACGGTGGATCCTGGCATAGCCGTGTTTCTGGGTGTAAGACGGGATTGGAGGGAACGACATGGCCAACTATGGACCCGTCGTAAGCATCGCGCAGAGGGTCTGCCTGAATAAAGTGCGAATCGCCGTGCCCGGCGGGGCTATCAACCGTCGTAGCTGTCCGTTCATAGATACTTGCTAGAATGGTATCATGTGGTGTCGTGAAATTCGAGGTTAGCGACCGTTGTGGTCCTTTATACGGTTCAGAGGAAGGCGGCTTGGGCGGGTCGTCAAAGATATTGTTTTCGACAGATTTATTCGAGAACCAAGCCAAATTCATGGCCGTCGTTGTGGTGGTCACGGTCAAGGATGCGGGCCGGTAGCCGGTGCTTCTGACTATCTGATATGATAAGCTGTTCGTTATCCTTCTTCTCCTCATATGTCAGGCAAGGATCCCCAGATCTTCCAAGCGGGATTGCCCTTTAGGCCCAGGAGAGCTAGTGTACTCACTCGCACAGCTCGTATCTGTCTGCTTTTCATTGCTGTCGCGCTTTCCGTGATCTTCTTTCGTGGCAAACGGCTGGTTGACGGATACACCATTTGTTCCCGTGATGGCGAGAATGTTTATACCGTAGACGGCGTCAACTCTCGCGCCCAGTGTTTGGTAGTCTCAAACTCCCTAGTGGTTGCGACTGGCGACCTTGGTCAGTGCTTTCATTTTCTGTGCAACATTGGCTTACATTGCCGCGTACTAAGGCTTTGTTCAAACCAAATGGCCTTCATTGCCAGTGAAGTACGCGCCCGAAGGATCCATTGTTATTCCTGGGATAAGTGGTATGCAATTCTTATCGCTTTACAGGGTATTGGGTGCTCATGCATTGTCCCTCAGAATCTCACTGCCATATCATGCATTACGGCTATTCGCAATTCCTCTCGAAGAAGGAAAAGACATCCCAGGTGAGTGAAGTGGGTTTTAAAGCGTCCATGCTTATGCGTTATAACTCTAGAGACTGTATCGTATGTCAGGGAATACATCTTGAGCCATCCCGATATCCTTGAAGATCCTGACAAAATTGTGGAGGGTTGGGGATGGGATCACACCGCCTGGCCTGAAGGCAGGTTCCCAACAGCGGTGCGTCCCTCCCATACAACTACTCTTCTGTAATGCTGATGTTGATAACGCGTAGGCTGACCTTGATGCCGATCCTATTATCCGAGGTCGTCCAGTCATGCTTCGCAGTAAAGATGGCCACGGAACTTGGGTATCCGGACGCGTCCTTGACTCTATTCAGCCTATTCCAGATGAAGTCGAAGGAGGGTCTATCATTCGTAATAAAGATGGAGAAGCAGTCGGTATGTCGCGTCGATTTACGCCTAAAGTTTACATACCAACTTGATATGTTCAGGCGTGTTCCTTGATAACGCACAGCTGTTGATGGACGACCCAGTGTTGACCGACTTGGACTACGAGAGACGGTTTTCTGTTACTGTTCAAGATGCGCATAAGAATGGTCTTACGTCCTTACATGACGCGAAATCCGATTTCCAAATGATCGATTTCTTCAAGAGGTAGATATTCAACAACATAGGACTACGCTCGTTCTGAAATCTTTACAGGAAGGCGAGAGAGGGTCTGCCCGTAAGTTTGATCAGACGCGTCCAACAATATACATTGAAGTGTGTAATATAGATTCGTGTCTATGCCATGACGAATTACGATGATGGCGAACGATACTGGGGCAATCTTACTGCGCCTATCATGCTCAATTCTGACCACAGATTCAGTGCGCGCAGTGTTAAACTTGTTGGTGATGGTAAGCGAGCCCTACAGTTCATGCGATCCACACATCCCATCATTTCATTTTGAAGGTTCTATGAGAACTGGCGGCGCAGCGGTGAGAGTTAACTCCGAAGATGACTTTCCTCGTCTCAATCGGTATCATTTAGCTCTATGAACCTTACTATGACAATCCCAGCACTAATGGCTTCATGCGTGTCTCCGAAAAGACCTTGAATCGCGTGATACCGTGGTTCTTGAGGGATGGCTGGCAGGTGGTGTGTACATCGAGATCCTCAGTAATAAAGATAATGCGGCTCAATACTGTCAGAACGTGCACGCCATCGGTGACCGCGCAAATGGGATTGTACTGGATTCTCTTGAAGCTGCGCTGTCTGGCGTTAATGTGTCTGCCTTAAGGCCACGTCTGGAACATGCGCAAATCATGACCGACGTCGACATTAAGCGTGTAGGCAAGATTGGAGGTACGCTTCTCTTTTATTGTCGCTCAAGTCACAATTTACATATCTGACTGGAGATGCACATACTTCCAGTGATCGCCAGTGTTCAACCGACACATGTGTACGCACAAGCCCCGCTCATTTTTCCTCGGTGCCGTACTCACGTCCTTGACAGCATCGACGACATGTGGTACGCTGAGGATCGACTGGTGAACCGGAAATCTCAATAAGTCGGCCTCTGCTTGAAGCCTGTCGTTTCCAGGGCCCGAGCGCATCAAAGGACTCTATGCTTTCCGGAGTCTTCTCGACGCTGGTGCACGTTGACCCTCGGATCTGATTTCCCAGTGGAGACGATGAACCCTCTGGCAGGCTTCTATGCCGCCCTTACGAGAGTCTCGCTGGATGGAAGGTCCCCGCATGGACCGGCGGATGGTATGCGATATGAGCTATGGACTCTTCTTATCTTACTCCTTTGGAGGTTCCCGGAGCAAAGGCTTACGCCGCTCGAGGCTCTACGAGGTAAGATTAGTCCTTCGACCTTGGGTTTATCTTTGACACGCGAACTTGCAGGCATGACGATCGAACCTGCTCATGCATCATTTACAGAGGACGTCCTGGGGTCTTTGGAGCCAGGAAAGCACGCCGACTTCGTGGTGCTGTCGCAGAACATCATGGAGATCCCTGTGACTTCGATCATGGACACAAAAATTCTCGCCACAGTGATCGATGGAATCCCGGTTTACGGGCAAATATAGGTGATGTATCTTCTTTATATCTTTTTTCAGAAGTATGTAATATCCCAATGACTACCTTCATCCTATGAAGAACGTTAGCACCTGATGAGAGGGTCTGGAGAATCCTTACACAGTAAATATTGCCACTCGCAGCTTCCCATTGAGGAAACCCGTCACTGCGATCTGCAATGCGCGTGAAGGTGTTCGTGATATAGTTGTCAACTATGGTAGCATGCCGGACGTCCACTGAAGAAAATGCATAAACGGCGAAGCTCAAATATCGGTGCACCATTCACCACTGACCCTTGTACCCGTTGGCGTGAGAGAACGTTCCCTCGCATGACCGACTTCGGTACCGCCAGTGATCACAAGCGAGCTCGCACCCGCTGCATTCTTGAGAGTGATGACGCCGTTGGCTGTCCCGGGAAGAAGGCCGTACGAGGTACAGGTAGGGATCATCCTATTCATCAAAGGCTGAATTCAGCTTCGATGTAACCCTCGGTACCGCCATGCCACGCACTTGTCCGTACACCCGCCGGTCGAGAATGCGGCGATTCCTTGTGGTTCGAAGAAAGCCTCTACTTGAGCTTGCGTAAGATGTGTGCCGCTCCTCGCGAGGTGCGCAGGAGCGCCGATGATGAGTGTGGCGCAAGTGAGAAAGATTGCAGTTCCTCGCATGGTATGGATCTCCTTCATTAATGCTTACCCTTCCTTATAGGGCGCCGCCAGCATAGCTTCAAGGAGAATACTTTTGTGACTGGCAGATGCTCCGAAAGTTGACTGACGGTTACATGCGCTCAACATCGCTGTCATCATGAAGGATGTGACCACCAGAGAAATTGACAGATGGCTGACAACATCATATCTTTGGTGATAAAAATCAGGTGGAAATGGAGATAATGACTTCGAGCTCATGCAAGATTTACTTGCATTAGTAACCCCCACTCCTCTACCCGGATGGCATCCGTCATGCTACAATATACATAGAAAACATCGCCATATAGTACGGTAATTGAGTTCTTTGTTTTCAGACGCAACCATCTGCAAATGTCAAATCAGCAAAGTGGATCAACAGTCTTAATGATATCAAAGCCTCACTAGGCACAGACTGTCCGGCAGAATTGACATGGGACCGCAAAGTGCTCGAGCCGCACAGCAAGCCGCGAACAAAGGCCTGAGCTACCACGTTCGCGCCAGTGGGAGTAGTATGTGTATGATCGACTGGATAATATGCCGCCACTGTGCTTTGGCCGAGAGCCTTGTATGCCTGTGCAACGTATGCGTAGTGGTTGATGTAAGTCGCTCCCGTGCGCGAAGCAGCTGTTTGCGCATACTCTACAAAGCGTGGTCCCGCGACAATTGCGCCGTTGCTCCAGTCATTACTGGGAGTCTGGGCGGATACAAGCGGAATAGCGCCCTTGGCCTGTAGGGCAGTAACAGCGTTCTGGATATAGTACGGGAAGGTATGGATCACGATGGAGGTTCCGCTATATATCAACGTGAACATCAGTTATTTGAAAAGACGCGCCACTTGTTGACATACTTGGATGCTGTCACTGTCGACGTTGTGTCGTAACCGTCACCTGTGGCGGTCTGTTGAGTTTTTGATACAGGAAAACTATAGACTCACCGAAAGCATCTTGCCTTCCGTTATCGACGCTTCCAGATTGACCATCATTGTGGCCAAATTCGATGACAACGAAGTCTCCACTCTTCACGGTATTAATAAGAGTGGTGAAGCGTCCTTCGTCTGTATAGCTGCGAGCACTGCGACCAGCTATCGCCCTGTTCACGACAGTGAGACTCATGTATTGTCCGAGGTACTGGCCCCATCCTGCAAACAGTCATCGATCCAACAGCAAGATTAGGATGTCGTTACAAACCATCGCTCCCAGATCCTCCTCCTCCACTGGCCATGGTGGAATCACCGGCAAGGTAAATTGTTTGCCCAAACGCAACAGTTATAAGGGCGTATAAGCATATGAGTAATTTTGCGAACATGGCAATAGACGTTGGAAGGTTGACGGAAAAAATCGCCGTTCAGCAACTTATATGAGAAGGCGGATGAGAAACAGCCCTGACGTCGCACAGGTCCCAGTGTGCCTCAATAAATGGCAATATTTAGTCCGAAGAGCTTCAGCAATCACCGGTCGTCGAACATCGTGCAAATCGCTGCATTCGAGAAGGTTGAGAGAACACGTGAGGCTCGAACTATAGCGTAAGGCCGACACCGGCCCGTCCAAAGCTACCGATGATGATCCTTTCTACAATACAGCGATATACTTAGAGGCAACCATCTGGTCAACGGAGTCAGTGTCTAAAATGAGGGGTAGGGGAGAGCACTTACTCGGAACACCCTGTCCAGCTGAATTCACGAAGTTCTTTAAAGAACTATTCGTGCAAAGCAACCCACGAACAAAAGCCTCCGCGACAACGAGAGCACCATCTGGACTGGTGTGCAGGTGGTCGTTCGGGTAAAACGTCGTCACTTCAGTTTCTCCTAGAGCGTTGTACGCTTGCGCCAAATAGTTGTAGTGATCGACATAGGTGATGTTTTTCCTTGTCCCAATGCTCGCCGCATAGGTCACGAATCTCCCCCCAGGCGCGATGACGTTCCCGTTCCAGATATTGTCAGGAGTTTGAGAAGAGATGATTGGTATACCGCCTTTGGCCACTATAGCATCGATGGCGTTTTCAATGTAGTACGCAAAGCTGTGGATGACAATCTGAGTACCACTGTTGAATCGATGAGGTCACAACTAAAGATGAGTATTCAATCCATACTTTGAGGCGGTGACCGTAGATGTAATGTTGTAGCCATCCCCAACTGCATCCTGCTTGCCATTATCGACTGCACCAGAAGTACCATCGTTGTGGCCAAATTCGATGATCACGAAGTCACCGCTCTCAACAAGACCAACAATTGTATCGAACCGACCCGACTCGCTGTAAGATCTCGCACTTGTACCATCAACAGCGTCGTTGACAATGCTAATGGTGAGGAACTGTGGTAGATAGACTCCCCATCCTTCAGGAGACCTTTTGAGTCTGGAATGGCATGGTCAAACCACGCGCCCACCTTGAGTCCCAGTCCCCAGACCTCCCCCGTTTAATGCCATCGTAGAATCTCCAGCGAGATACACCGTGGCGGAGATCAAAGGTGCAACGACAAGAGAAACAAAGGCACTGAGAGGATACATGTTGAAACGTTGAATCCCAGTAGGTGTGTGAAAGAAACCCCGTTGCCCAAAGGCTGTCGTTTTAATTTCGATGAAATATCGAATTCACCGCCGGGCTGCTTCCATCATAACGAGAACAACATCGATTTCTACGTCGTCTCGAAGCCATCTCGAGCAGTCAGGTGTCGAGGTTATATTTTGGGATCTTTTGAGGCGCATGGCGCAGAATAAGACAAGGAGCGGAAGCTCCCGAAGTCGTAATATTGGCACCTTAGATCGATAATTGCGCGGTAGTCGAAATGAAGCCTATGACGTGTGTGAAGAATAGTTTCTTACCCAATGTAGTCTGTTCCTTCATTCATCTGGGGATGTCGACGGGAGTTAGACTGTTTTACGATTAGTGACACACGTATGCAAAATACACAGATATATTATAACCGTGGTGCATCAATCGACTTTTTTGCGTTTTTTGCCATTCAAGGCGATTGGAGAGGAGGAAGGCGGTGCTTGGCTTTTCGTGGGAGGCTTGGACTTGGCCGGTCGTTTTCGGTCGTGTCCATGTCCGTTGGTCTTGGATGAACCATTGGTAACGGGCTTTGGTCGAGCATTTGTTTGTGGTCGCGCTAAAAGTACTAGAGGTAAGTGAAATGAAGAGCATTACGTTTCAGAGACGTACGTTGTAGAGAATGTTGCTTGAAAAGTCCAATGAATGCCTCCATGTCTAAAGCATCTAGATTTCTTCGAGGGGGCTTCGGAAGGGCTTCAGTCTCATCAACATCGCCCATCTCGATATCACCGTCACCGTCCGCAGTATCCACGAGAGCCACGTTCCGGGGTTTGATAAAGTCGGACATTGCATCGTCGAACAGGCTCTCCAGCGGTGGCATCATGAATGATGGTCCATCGAAAAGACTCGGTATTTGATCTGTTCTCGACAAGTCCTGCGCCGGTTGCGGTACTCCTTCCTGTTCCCCGCTGAATGCGGACTTCCCGAATATGTCCTGGAACAATGTATGCTTCGTCGAAGAAGTGGATGGTTGAATTCCTATAGCAGCAGCCCCCTCATCCGGCGCCTTCTGTACATCATCTCCGAAGTGAACTACACTCCAGTCCTGGGATATGCCGATGAATTGAGAAGAATATGCTATGGCACTGCGTAACCGGAAGGGCAACTTCCGGGTCATTGTAGGCTGTGCCGACGAGCACGAGTAGACTGATGCATGCGTATTTGGGCCCTGATGACAGAGTACAGTGAAAGAATCATCATTCGAACGCGAAATGACAAATTGAATCCTGAAGTCATTGCGACGATGCCATAGAACTGAAGAGATGATAAGCCCCTTATTCATAAGTCAAGCGCTAACATACCGGACTGAAGAACGAGATCCCAGATGGAAATGTCCCGACCAGAAATAATAGCTAAATACCTGCCGCTTGAACCAACAAATTGCGCTGAAGAAACGTTGGGGCATTCGGGAGTCGTCAGAATGCGTCGGGGAACAGTGGTCAAAGGATCGTAGAGCACCACGTGTTTTTTGAACGAAATCGAGAGCAGAGATCCATCAGGCGACCATGACACTGTCTGTGGGGTCTCTGAGCGAAAATCGAACGTAGATCGCGGAACCCAAAATTCTGCATGAAAATCATTAGTTCCACGTAGCGAGGGACGAACATGAGAAGTCTACCAGATGCAATCCTATCTTTACTTTTTTTCAACCTCCATATTTTGATGTTATTGTCGGCACCCGTCGTTGCAAGTAATAATGACGAAGATGACGACGGAGGAACTGGACTAAACGCGATGTCCAGGACCTTTTGAGACCCATGTGGACGGTCTATGCGGGTGTTTAATATCCAAGATCCAACTTGACGATCCCACGACCATATTTTGACATAAACCTCTCCATGAAGAGTACCGTCACCTTCTCGTCTATCAACCGTTGCCATCCAATCCCCAGAAGAGGAAACCACCGTCAACTCTACTCTTGACGGCTCAAGAGGCTTTTCGTCTCGTCTTGAGACACGGTTGGAGGGTGATACTTCTAGCTCTGATATCACCTGAGACGAAGGTATCGAAAACATTTGGAGAGAGGAGGGGTGTGATGAAGGGAGGATGAGAGTCGAGGAAGCGGGATGTGAGGCGAGCGGGGTGGGATTTACACTTGTGGATGTCGAAGCACCATCGTGGACCACCGCAGGATCTGGAGGAGCCAATTAGAGAGAGGCCAAAGTATGGTTCGAGGACGTACCGAGGCGTATGCGGGAATAACTTCTCGAAACCTGGAGAGTCGAGGCGCCGATAAAGAGATATGTCCCGTCAGCAAGCCCAACCAGATACTCCTCCTCACGCCCAACTTTTGATAGCGCTATGGTGTTGATCGGCGCGCCAATGCGAGGTATGAATTCCTTCTTGCCACTCTCCAACTGCCAGATTACCAGAACCGCCTCTTCACCGCCACTTAGAAGATACGCGCCATTCGAAGTGAAAACGAGTGAAGACACGGCATGAGCGTGCCAATGAAAACTCGCTGTTTGAGTCTTCTTTTCTACCCCTACTGCTTTGATGTGGACCTGATCGTTCAGACAATACCATAACCTGATGTTTCCTTTCGCATCTCCAGTAGCAAAGTAATCTTCTGAAGGGTGGAAGGCGAGACACGTGATGCGTTCGGGCGAAACATATTTCGTGAATCGATAGGTGGAAGAGGTCAGAGATGCAACGTAAGCCTTGCACCCAGCTGTAGCTACGAGCCATTCGCCGTTGTGAGAAATAGCGAGACCAGTAGGCAATCTCGTTTTGCCGATTGGTACAACTGCCGAGGACGTTCGTACTGAAGACTCTCCGATGGTATCGTTTGTATGCAGTGATACCTTCAACACAACGGCACTGTCATCTGCTGTTTATAACAGTGAGGAGGTGGAAGTGATGAGGAAGGAATACACACCTCCTTTCGTTTTATTTTTGCTGGGACGTGTAACGGAAGCAAAGATGAAATCCTTGAATTTCTCGTGGACACACAAGTGATGTATAGGCTGCGATAAATCGATCGTCTTGAGCAGAGTAGCCTCTAGAAAGTCCCAGATATGTATGTAGCCATTGCAAGATCCAGTGATCAACTGAAATGCGTTATTCGGATTGAGGACAGCGGAGGTGAGCAAGTTAGATCCAATGCTTGCATTAGACGGCCGCGGGGGCGTCAGAGTCGATACATTTTGTCCTGTCGCCACCGAGTATATCTTCACCGATGGCCCAACCAACGAGAAAAAGTAACTAGCGGGACCGAAGTTAGTCAGACGAACGACAACTTGCATCGAAGTACCTTCCATCCTTGGTGAAAACGGGAGGCACTTTACTGACGTGCGAGTCGGTAAGCGCCGTCCAGTCCCAATCCAAGTCCGCGTCTGCATTGCCTTTGGCTGCAGCCTTCTGCGAAACGCGTCTTTTGTGGCCAGCGCTAAGCGGCTCCTTGTCTTTTCCTTTTCTTCTCGAAGTGGATTTGCTCTCCTTATCTGGTAAAGGACTTGGTGGAAGGGGAATGTTATGGACCTCCCTGGAGGATGAAGCAGCCATCTAACGTCGTGAGTTCTAGTGATCGAAAAAAAGTCGTGAGGCAGAAGCAGTTGCATAACACGGCCACACAAATCCCTTCAAGTTGAAATCTTTGCGACAGAAAATATTCGGGTATTCATGGTACATAATGCATAATGGTACAAAGCTAAAATACAGAAGGAATAGTTCTAGCATGTGTCCCAAGAACAATTTATACATTCGTCAAAGTGCCCATAAGTGTCATCCAAAATCCAAGCAAATCAACAAAAAATGAGTTATCCTCATCGCGGTGCAACCTACATCATGTTACCAAAGGTTTATACCCTACTAGAGTTCTAGCCGTCCGACAAGGAACCTGTAGGTCCTCCGCTGGAGCGTGTTTGCGTGCTTCAAGCATCGCTTCACGCATCCGCTGCTCTTCAACAAGCTCTGCTTTTTTCAGCGGTTCACGCGGTGGGAATGGCCATCCAATGTTGTTGAGAGAACACCAAAGCGAGGCCCTGGCTTGCATATCACTATACGGCGTAAAGATATGGGTGGATTGAGATGGAAGTAAAAAACGTACTTCTGGTATCGTTCAATTAGTTTCTCGAATTTTTTCCGATTCTGGGTCTCTTCAAAGTCGTCATCGTCCTCCCATCCAAACGGTCGTAATTCGTCCCTTCGATTCCTAAGTCGGTCTTTGAGCTCCTCCCACAATGCTTCTCGACAGGAAAGAACGATCGTGTATGAGCGATACAGATGCATAGCTAAAGACCGTTCATTCATCGAAGCCAGTCGGACCGCAGGGAATAGAGCTGAGGGTATCGATGATACAGTCGTAGAATCAGCTGACGAACTCTCCAACAGAAATGGTACAAATTTCGGAGGTGGTGGTGCATTTCGTATGGGTAATGTAGCATCACTGTCTCCCCCGGCGGACTTGACGGACTCCTCCTCTGGAGACAGCTCGAAGCTCGGTTTTTCGGATGATGTCGAGGATACCGAACCAGACTTCTCGCGTCCCATAGTACTGAAGAGTGTGGACAACGAAGATTCGTTGGTAGACGAATTCATCGTAGAGCGAGACGATATCGTAGACGAAAATGAAAGCGAATTTGGTCGGGTGTTCATTGGTCCAGATGAAGTCGAAGGACTGCCATCGGCGGATAATGGAAAGACGGTCGACATGCGTAAATCCGAACTGTCCGCACCAGAGTCGACCACATAAGACGTGACCATTTGATCTGGAAGGGGTTGAAGAGGGGGTATTGGAGGCATAGGCCAGCTTATCACTGGACCTATAGTGCAATGGCGGAAATAAGTAGTGAAATAGTTTGGCAGCAACGCTAGAAGAAAGTTGTCACAGTCTTTTCAGGTCTCGACATTGAAAGGTTTACCTGAGGGCTTCATGTTTATGAAGCGGTGTGCAAATACAGATTTATATAAGGATTCCAGCAAAGCGTGGTCATGAGAGGGCGTGTCTTCATCAAGGGTATCTTGTGGGGAAGGGTATCCGCGTTGGGAACCATCAGGAAAGTGAATTGAGGTCGATCGTCTGGGTCTTGCGCGCAGAGGAGCCGTAAACCATCGTGGTAGGAACGGAAAGACGATGTCTAAACGAGCAACAGATTAATGGCATATCGCAGGCCATGCAAGGACAGATCGCCCGTACCATCTTCGGTGATTTCAACAGAACCCCCCGGGCGCAATATCCGGTTGATTTCCTGGAAGTAGTTAGATTAGGAACGCATCGGGGACCAAGTAAGTGGAGATACCTCAAATAGGTTATCCCATTTATTCTCGGGAACTGCTCGTGCAATGGACTGAATATGTACGTGGTCGAATTCGTCGTCCTCAAAAGGCAGTTTCGTTGTAAGGCTGTAGATGACGTTCAATAGGGCGAGCACGAAGCAGCATACATGTACTAACAAGTTACCATGCACCCAACTTATACGTTCTTGCAAGGATTCATCTAGAACGTTGGTGGGAATTTGAATGTTGACCAAGTCGAATCCAACCTGCCGAGAATGAGTCCCAAGCAATATCCAAAGGTAAGAAAACGCACAAATTCGCATTCCGGCCATTCCTTCGCGGCATCAATAATCCACGTCCCCATCTATAGCGCGTCAGGATACGAAGTCGTCGGAGGTAATGACTGCACGAACCCCACAACCAAGATCCAACACGCGCTCTGGCGGCTCCTCGAAATTAAGGAAGGATACAGATCCATCCCTCAGATACTCGATAAAACGGTTGTCCAGGGATTCCCTATGGCCAAGCCACTTGAGCGAGTATCCAAATAGGGACTCCGGCGTCTACTCACAGCTCCAGGACCTCTCTGTCGTATGATTGGGGGTATGGTGCCTTCTCACTGTCGTATGCATGATGACGCTGGCCATGCTTGAACACAAAGGATATTTCCTTGAGCCTCGGTTGACGCCTTCCATCGGACGAATTCAGCTTTCCGAGGGTGGAGATGGGTCGCGGGGGTTGAGGTAACGCAGCAGTCAAGGTGGTCGACGTCGACTGCATGCCAGTAGCGGGTTGCAGCGGACAATTCAACCAGCTGCTGGCCGACTGTATGAATGGTGAAAGAGGAGAGTGACGAAAGAATCAAGCCAAGTGCAGCATGTCTTGAAAAGGACCTGGATGATCGGGGCAAAGCGAAGGCGAAGGCAACAAGACGCAACAACTTTCAATCATCCATCATTTGTACAGCACTCGGCTTCTGATGAAGAATGGTAAATTTCAATAGAGAACCCGCTGCCCGTGTATGCCGTGCACATGGGCCGGCTCCCGACGACGCCCGTGAATATATGTACTCAATCCTTCAATTAGTGTACATTGGAACCACATCAACCACAGTATGTTTGTCCATCTAACTGATTCTCCTTACGATCGGAGCTCATAGTATTCAGAGATACAGCTGAAAGGTCGATTGTTCCGTGAAAACCACTGGAATACGTCTCAATGAGGAATCCTAGCTAGCCCGTTGCGTGTCAATGATGTATCATGTCGGTCAACACAGATCCCCATAACGCCACAGCGGAGGTACGTTGCAGTACTAGTAGTCCCCAGTAATGTCTGGCCCCAGTAGTACTGCAGAAAGAAGCATACACGTTGCCTCTTGATCGTGAACAGTCCAGAGCTAGCCCCAGTCTGGACATTGGCTCGGCACTCAGCAGGACGCTTGCAATGAGAATGGTGATGACCTATCAACACAAGAAAGCATCTACAATAATCCTTATTCTGAAACAATCAACGGAAACGGTAGTTCCTGGTCGTCCGTCAGACCGGAGGGCTTTGTTCCATGCAACGGTGGTCGCTCTATTGATTTTGACGCCTACCAACCGATAGCAGTAAGCTTGTTCGCGTAGCTTGAGTACTAGAATGGAGTTTTGACAAGTCAAAGAACAACAGATGTTTTGGATTGAGGGCGATATCCTGTACGCCACAGTGGACCGACCCCGTTAAAGCCAATTAACTAGAGAAATCAGAAGTTGCGTATTCGCGCAGTTTTCGTATGTAATCATGGGTGTTATCCAAAGCGATCGGAACCGATGATCAGACTTAACTCATCCAAGAACCAATGCCTCGAGCCCATAAGCCCACATCGACGACGAAGAAGAAGGAAGATCAAAAGCTACGGAGGGCTATCAAGCGTGGCGACGTTGAACCCCTCCAAAAGTCAAGAAGGCTAAAGGGAAGAAGTCGCATATGACGCGCTCTCTACCGACTGCCGATCAAGAGGCATCCAGGAAACTTCAGTCTGCATTTGTCAAGCTATCCCCCTCATTTCTGCAGGAAACCTTGGCTCTATCAGCTTCTTTGATATTACCACGTCCCATCCCGGAATCCAATTCGATTCTTTTGGATAATGAATCTGAATCTGTTGGCGTTTTGTCCTGTCCACAACGGCCGCCATGGAACTTCAAGATGTCCAAGGCGGAGTTGGAGAATGGAGAGAAGTCTGTGTTCTTGAAATGGCTTAACAACACCGACGACCTGGTTCAGAAGTGGCAAGACGCCACTCAAGTCGATGACATTGTTGAGAACAGCGATCCTGAGCTTCCTCCTTCTCGACCTCCTGTCACTGCGATGCCTCGATCCACAACATATTTTGAACGCAACATTGAAGTGTGGCGACAGCTGTATGTTCAACGGTCTATCGCGTCAGTCTATATTGATCGTTGATTTCTTTAGATGGAGAGTAACAGAAATCTCCCAAATCATCTTGGTACTCCTCGACTCCCGGTGTCCCCTTCTTCACTATCCGCCATCTCTGTCAACCTACCTGTCTCACAAGAAGCATATACTCGTGCTTACCAAGGTCGACATCGCCGGTCCCGAGCGGGTGGCTGTTTGGACTACTTATCTTCACGCGAAACACCCCACAATGCGAATCATTCACGTAGAGTCTTTTGCGGAACGCGACGTCAGTGCTGTTCATCAAGGTAGAATGAGGCATGACCCACATCTTCCCGATGCTTTTCGACACCGCTTCGTCCAGACCCTTCAGGAAGTTCATGCGGAACTACTTGAGCCTCCCGAAGAGGTCAAGACCAACCCTAACCGCTTGAAGAATTGGCGGCCGCGGATAAAAACAGACATCGATTGGGACGCGGTACACAACGCCCGTGGAGAAAATGTCGGAACTGTTGTAGGGGGGGCTATCGCTCCCGTCGAAGGCGAAGAAGATGCAGAGCCACAGTTCCTATCCATCGGCCTTGTCGGTGAGCGGCTTACTAGCTTTCAATCCATCGACTCCACATTTCTTATTATCACTAGGACAACCCAATGTGGGAAAGTCCTCGCTATTGAACGCTCTGTTCGGCACTCACAAGGTCCAAGTGTCCAAAACTCCGGGAAAGACGAAACATTTTCAGACGCTATTTTGGACCTCCGAGGTCCGCCTCGTCGACTGTCCAGGGCTTGTCATGCCAAACTTCGTGCCGATGGAGATGCAGGCTCTATCGGGTATCCTTCCCATCGCGCGCATTTCGTCGATACCATCTTGTATACACTTCGCTAGCGAGCGCCTACCGCTTGAAGACGTCTTCAAGCTCGCGCATCCGAGCCCGCCTCTTCCAATCGAAGAGGACAAGCGCACATGGCGTGATCCCCAGAAGCGTCCAGCTCCGAAAAGCGTTCAGTGGACCGCAATAGATGTCTTGACAGCTTACGCTGTGGACAAGGGATGGGTAACTGCGCAGGCCGGAAGGCCCGACATCAGCAGAGCTGGAAACTCAAGTAAGTGACCATTAAAGTTGCGCATCGACCATATCAACTTTGCTTGCCGTAGTTCTACGGATATTAGCGGAATCCAGAGTTGCGTGGGCGTTCTGGCCTCCCGAGACGGATAGCACTCGTCTGTCTGCCTCTCATGGTGTCTGGATACCTCGTCCTGAAGCCGATAACCACGATCAAGAGGAAGAAGAAAGCAGCAATGAGGAGGTTGATGCCAACCTAGAGCTTAACTCGGAACCAGAGGACTCCGATGAAGGATCTGATGAAGAAGGAGGTGTGGCGCAGGCCTTGGGAGGGGGCACAGGTCGGTTTGCTATGCTGTCATCAGCTGCCGAAAGACAAAGCGAAGACGAGAGTGATAACGAAGCTCAATGAGGAAACCGACCAATATACAGAAGTTCATTGGCATTATGCACGACTCTCAAGTCATTCAATCGGTGATAGTAATAGAGATGCAATGGCATTCGCTGTATAGACATCAAGTGTTAATATTGTACGATAATTTAAAACGATAGCGATGAGTTTCCGTCCGGAAATAAAGAGTGTACCTAAGTAAGTCAGTAATATAATCAAGCAGTCTGACGAGATAAATGAAAGATTGGGGTAGAAAGCATAATCAAACACCACCGAGCGCGTAGAACTCTGCATCATTCAACACCGCGAGTTCCTCTCTGACAGTCGCATGTCCCTGGACGGGCTCAAGCGCGCAGATTTGGTTATCGACCAAGTCTTGCACATACGCTGGCGTTATTTGCCGCATCATCGGGTTCTGGAGATAGATCTTCGAGAGCGGATATCCAATGGCTTTGCGCGACTCAACGAAAGCTTTCAACAAGTCGGGACGCAAAAATTGGACCTCCATATATCGCAATTCGGGTACCAAAACGATGGGTTTTGCGTCAGTATTCACCGCCTCGTACATGGACGGTACGTTTTCTCGATGGAATAATGATCGATGCTCGTCCGGAATGCCGATATGCGGAAGCATTGTTACCGGATCGTGCATGAACGCGGCAATGCCAACTGCAGTGACTTCAGATATGCGGAGGTAGCGAATTTTGGGCATGGAGGCCAGGAAAGTGATGAACGCGGCCAAGTCACCGGGATCGGGGAAATCGTTCTGGAATATTGACAAGATATTGACTTTTGGAAACCTCCCGACCAAGTACTCGTATACAGGTGCGTAACCGCTCTTTTTGAAGGATAGCAGTTGTAAGTCCTGAACGTTGGGGGCGGAAAACTGCTGAGTAATACCCTTCACGAAACCTGGGGCAAAATTGCAGAGCAAGAGTATCTTCAGGTGGTTCAGAGGGACTGGATCGGCATGAAAGTCTGGGTCATAACCCCGACTAGGACCGGCACCATCGAGACTAAGGCGGAAGAGCAGTGGGCATTTACGAAGGATGAGACGAAACATCTCTCGAGTCGGAGCAAGTTCTAGTGGTAGACGGCGGAGGTCGAGGGTGGTGAGATTGCTGATGCTAGAGGCCTGCCATTCGAAATGAATACCGTTTAGACAAAGCCAATCGAGCTTGGGAACGACAGGGCCACCTATGACAGGATATGCAGTGACCTCTTCGTGGCCAACCACTACCCTCCTGACTCCTGGCCACTCATACAAATCACCGCGTCGATGGACCTCGAAGCGTTTTAAGATGAGGGGACGCCCTCTACGAGCTACTTCATCAACACGTTTTATCAATGTCAGAAGGGGTTCCCAGTCGGTGATGATCATGACGAGAACCTCGAGTTGGTAAACTTTGGTGAAGAGTCTGTCGAGCAACATGTTCATCCTCTCGCTGTCGATGTGATCCCTCTCCAGGTCATCGAAACGAATGTGTAGATTGGCGCGACCAGCGCGATCAAGCCAGGTGAATGCACGGTCGAATGGATATTGGGATGTGTTTATCATTATGGCGGTCCACAACGTCTGGTCTCCCAAAGTGAGACCGCGCCACATCTGACAAGCCGAGCTGACGGCAAGGCGAACTCGCGCCCCATGCGTGTCTGACCAGACCGCGAGCCGGAGGATCTCGAGGAGAATTTCACTCGGGAGGTCATTAATTGGGAACAAACGCCAGAATCGAAGATTGTACTCTGTTCGTAGTAGAATGAGGCGATCTCCCACCTCGTGCCGGCGCGGATCGTTGGGATGCATGGCTTCCTGTGCTGCATAAAAGCCCATGATAGTCTGGCGAAGTTTGTCGCTTTGTGTACGGAGGATGTGAAGATCCTTGGCAGGAACGATGGCGGGCTGACCGGCAAGCATCTTGGTGGAGTGTTCTTTGCATTGTAAAATGGCGTTCTGCCGCCGAGCATGGAAGGGGAACGGATACGGAAGTCGTTGGTCTGCAGCTGGGGGGCCAGGCGGAGCGGTAGTCATTGATTGCGCCATCTAAAGAAAGATAAACACCGGCGACGCGCAGAAAATGGCGGACAAACTGACGATGATGGATGACGGCGATGATAGGTGAACAATGCACACTCCGGCGACAAGGCAGCGCGGCTAAGAGGAAAAGGAACAACAGGTACTGCAGCGTGTGCGTGACCTTGTCCCACTTAAGGCCACTTTGGTGAACACCGCGCTTTATTTGGTGCTGTGGACTCACAATGGACACACAATCTTGATCCCAACCGCCGACTGTTACTTTTGCCGAATCGTCGTTGTCGTCTTCTTCTGCCAATTCAGGACAATGTCGACCGCCGCCAGGACTTGCCGAAATGTGTTGACTAGAGTTGGGGACTTGCCATGAGGCACCGACTTTATATAGCGGAAGAATCCCCTTTGCTCGCATTGGTGAAGGTGAAAAGGCCGGAGCCCATTATTGCTGGCTCTCTATACCCTTACTCGACCTGGCGCAGCCCTGCTAAGTCATCGCGAACGCACAAAGGGATTGGAATTCGCGTCTTCCTTTATCTTGACCAAATTTGGACACAATCACGCCCGTTTCGATAGGCTGGTTCTCTCGCATTCCACGTTGGACGGCGGCTCGGTTCGATTCTAGGTGGCTCGCGGTCTTGTGTCGGTCCCTCGCACAGGCAGATTTCCTTGCCGAATCACTTGCCCAGTAACCCGTTTAGCAGAATCGCCCGGATTCAAGGGTTGCCTTGCCATAAACCCCGCTTTCAACGCCTTCCTTTGGCTACCTCGGCAAGTTCCTTGAACACGCATCCAGGTAATTTGCCAGAACGCGATCGAACTAGGCCAATTTGACACGAGGATCGCTTTTGGGCGCGCACCTCTCACCCTTTCACATTTGTCACATTCGCAGGAAGGGAGCAACTGGGCCACGTATAAGAAGAGCCCTCCCAAAGGTTACCAGGCATAGCTCCCCAAGTTCCTTTGGTTCGGCTGGTAGTCCAGGTATCCTCCTATTAGAGCAAGTAGGCGCAATAGTCCAAGAAGTCCTTAAGACCCGAGAACAAGAAACAAAATGTCAAAAGTCTTTCATCCTCAGTCCTCGAGTATCTTTCAAGTACACTCTAGGTCGCTACGTCCTTCGAGCCATGGGTTTCCGGTTTGTTCATTGTGCGCCCACATAAAGGGAATTTTGTATCGCTCCGACCCCACGTTTATTCCGCCAATTATCGTTTCGATGATGTCGTTCTGATTGTCTTTTAGATGGCCAGAGCCTTGGTGAAGAGGTAAGGGGATCGGAAGGAATCGATACTGAGGGAATCTTGCGAGGCGACGCTTTGACCGGTTAGGGCAAGACATGGTTCGACGCTTGGATTTCAAACTGTGTACGATCGGGCCTCCTGACACCGTGCTTGTCTGATACTCACCACGACTCATCGGGTACAGCGTACTACCTCCCAGATACTGAGGTTCACCCCATCCGGACGGTAACGCAGGCGGAATCCTTTCTCTCGCGGGGCGTGGCGTAGCGACGACCCAAATCGCTCTGGGGCCAAATAATTTATGGTGTGTACATAGTCCTTCCTATACTCTCGTCCCTCATTTTCGCCATAGCTCTGAGAGGCTTGAACGTCCGTGGGACATGCATTGCGAGCATGTGAGACAGAGTCCCTCTTTCGTCTCCCAATGCTGTCCTCAAAATTCTACGCACTCGTTGACTGGCTGAAGCGCGTGCGTAACACTCGCCCTGTTGTTCGCTGATGCTGTGGATTCATCTAGGTTTACTGAAAAGCTCCTCAAACGAATTTTACAACATCTGTTGCACTATGGCCTTTACCCGCCAACGATCTTTCATGCAGTCCGGTATGTTACGGCGTATCCTACGCTCAAATACAAGGCTTCGCACCACATCGACAACCTCGCCTGATCTTCCCATCTCATCGGCGCTCTCCTTATCAATATCCTTGCACCGCGATAGGTTCATATTCCTCCCGTTGTAGACCATCCCTTTGACTCCTCCTGCCCAGCACAGTCCCATAAGAACGCAGGCACCTCAAATTTACCATTCGCATGTACATCTGACCGCGTATCACACTGCAAGGCTGAGCACCTAAGTACACCTCGGCGTGGGTACAGTGTACGATGATCTCATGTCAATGGATTCAGATATTCGATCCTCTACGTTTTTAGACTCAGGTGACCACGTTGTACCCTTCAATGAGAAGATACTTCTGTACTACTTCTGTTCACTCATATCCACCGATTTCGTACGTGCCTTGATGTTATCGTGGTATATTGCTTCCTTCTTCCCATGTTGCCGTATCTCGTCCCTAGGGACGACTTGTAGTGATAGTACCATATGCGATGCTGGGCTATCGTGAGGATAAACGAGGCCAACGAGAAAGAGGCAATAGAAACCACTCGCACTTTTTGTACTGATGTCATTGGGTGAAAGAGGCGTGTGACGATCGCGCACGCGGTTACTTGTTCTATACGCGTGCTCTTGCCTTTCTAACGACCATCAGATGCTCTGCTGGGCACCAGACATGACAATATAAGGTCCTGAATTCAGTATAAATGCCGCTTCTGAGCTACAACAGCGCTCTCCCACTCGACCTCTTCGACGTCGTCCGGTCGATTTGCAACTCAATGGTCAGCCTTCTTTGGTACGCGACGGCCCTCGTCGCTGCTATCGCTCCCACGACGGGCGTAGCTGGTCAGTATCAACTCGGCTTAGGTGTGCTACCTGCTCTTGACCGTGTTCGCGTCTCATGCTACTCGCAGGTGTTGCTGATATCACCGGGTATGTATTGTCAACAATACAACGGATGACCTTTCGAGTTTAACGAGCGTTGCTCTAGGCCTATTGTCGAAACGAATATGATGGTCGGCCCCTTCCTTCTCATAGTTCCTATAGTCCAGCAATTGATTTCTCATTTACTAGGGATACGCCTCGCTGGCGCAGACAGGTACGTCTTACAATCATCTCTACTCTCCGGTCCACTTAAAGTCCGTAGACACCGGTTTACACATGCGACAGGTGTTTATATTGATTCCAGAGTCACGGCATCTTCTGACACGTTCAACAGTTCAGCCGCGCGTTCATAGTGGCAGACTCTGATTTGACAAACCGATTCGTATTCATCAATGCTGGTGAGTGCCTATTTAACATGCACCATGTGCACTCCGTCCCTCTCAATCCATGTACTTGTCCCCTGATGCGAGATCAACACGAATAAACGCGCCGCTAGCACGTCCCGTCCCGTCCTATCTCCTGCGCAAACCCCGGAACTCGGAGAGTTTTCTTCCAATTGATTGATTTGCGTTGGTGGTGCGATTACTTGCCGGATTATTGTGGGATGCGCTGTACACGGATCGCCCTCTTTTCGATTGATCTTCTCTGTCGTATCTGTCTTTCTCGCTTCTAACATGATCTGTATGCAGACATAGCCATGGGTGACACCGGAATTCGCCGCTCCATCGTTTCCCGTTTATCGACCTTGTACCCCGGGCTTTATTCTGATAGTAAGTTTGTCTTCGTTGAACGCAAGTTGATGACCCCGACATAATCGCGATTTCTTCCAGCTAACGTCGCGCTCATTGGCACTCATCAACATTCTGGAGTCGGCGGATATCTGGAAAATTTACTTCCACAGCTTACCGCACTGGGATACGTCCCGCAGACAGCAAATGCTATCATTGACGGCACTGTCCTCGCCGTTCAACGAGCCCATGTTGGTGCTATTTTCAACGAATATTTTGGTTCGCCAACATGTTTTCCAGGAAAGCCTTGCACCCGGTTCTTTAAGCGTGGGAAATACGACAATACTAGGTCTGTCGTCCCATATTCTTCAGCATACGTCTAATACCTCACTGTATTAGATGCAAATATCAACAGAAGTCCCAGCGCCTACTTAGCTAATCCACAGGCAGAAAGAGATAGGTATCAGTACGACCAGGACAAGGATATGACAGTGTTGCGCTTCGACGATGCTAGTGGTAATGCGAGGGGTCTACTCAGCTTCTTTGCCGTCCATGGGACTAGTATCTACGAAGTTAGTGTTGATCTACCTCGACGTCGTAACGCGCACACTAATCGTATCAGAATAACACACTGGTGAGCTCGGACAACAAAGGAATGGCTGCCTATCTGTACGAAGCATTCGCGGAACCCGACGCGATGCCTGGAAATGCCTCGTTCGTTGCTGGCTTTACTCAGTCTAACGTAGGAGATACAAGTCCCAACACGTTAGTCATCGCATTTTTGTGTGGAATGAAACTTTTATCTTGACGATAGGCTCGGAGCGTTCTGCGAGAGCCCAGGCGAAGATTATGATGGAATGGCGTGTGAATTCAACCACTCGACTTGTGGAGGTACTGCGCAAGATTGCCATGGGCGGCAAGTCCATCTTCGTATCCTTGGTTTACTCGTTGACACACATTCAGTGGACCGGGATTTCTCATCTCCGACTTTGAAAGTAACAGAATCATTGGGGAGAAGCAGTATCTAGGCGCCCGCTCGGTGATGGAGGACACTATGTCGCCTGTGTCGGGTGCAGTGAGGAGTGTGCATGTCTACATGCAGATGTTGGCTTCTATTCTTTTCATATCTGAAGCAAATCTCAATGTAACACCTCAAGGGCAATCACACGTTCACTCTCCCCAACGGAACGCAGGCGCAGACGTGCCCCGGTGCGATGGGTAGACGTTCTTCCTTTTTTCTATAGGATCGGTGGTTGATACTCTGTTTTTGCAGGATTTCTTTTGCCGGAGGAACAACGTAAGGAACAGCAGTGTCGAATGTACAGTCTGTATAATGTTTCGTGTAGCGACGGACCAGGAGCCTTCGACTTCATCCAAGGGGATAACTCCTCAAATTCCCAGTATGTCGAACTTCAATTCTCTGAGCATCGTGCTACTGACTTCTCGTGGTTTCTTCAAGAAATCCATTTTGGGAGATTGTCAAAGGTTCTTGTCATCCGTCATCGTAGGTATGTATGCTGTTAACGTGGAGTCCTCAGGCGCCGTAACACCTTCACCTTCGGCGGCGCAAATTGCCTGTCAAGATCCTAAGCCAATTCTGCTGAACACTGTTCGTCTAAACATCTCTAATATCCTCGGGTCTGCTGATACTCAATTTAGGGCTATGCGCACTTCCCTATGAATGGACTCCAGCGACGGTGGACATTCAGATGCTCCGAGTAGGAAATTTAGGTGAAATTCTATTGGTATCGGTAGCAGCTTGGTGGCGCTAATTCTTCATTCAGTGATGTTGATAATGCCAGGTACGACCCGCGTTCAGCCTGGACCAAGCGAAATCAGACTGATACTATTCTGTATAGGGGAATTGACTACAATGGCTGGCCGCCGGATCCGGTATGTCCCTACTCATGAGTAGTTCTGAGTGAATGACATGCGGGCTTTAGTGAGGCTATCCGTGCAAAACTCATCTCCGAGGGTATTCTTGGCTCGGATGCCTATGTCGTACTCGCTGGTCCGGCGAATGCATATGCACATTACGTTACGACCAGAGAGGAATATGGGGTTCAGAGGTATGAAGGAGCATCCACCATTTTCGGCCAATGTAAGCATGTTTGCTTGATGTTCGGCAGCATGCCCATGTTCGTCCATCAGACACTTTGGAAGCGTATATCGACAAGTATTCTAGCCTAGTCCATTTGTAGGAGATTCACCATCTGGGACGCCCGCATCGGATGCTGCTCCAGCTGAGCAGACGTCGAAAGCGATCTCCTTACAGGTACATATCCTCAAGTTCTATGTTTCCTCAGTTACATTAATTGTTATGATACTTTCAGACCGGCGTGGCTTTCGATAGCTCCGGTGGGAATAGCTTTGGAGACGTCCTTGCTGACGTCAAAGCTTCTTATGCCGTTGGCCAAACTGTCGAAGTGCAGTTTGTGGGGGCGAACCCTAGGGTGAGACGCCACCTCAATCTCGTGATACCGCTGTCAACTCAAATTTTAACAGAACAACCTTCGTTTGGGGAGCACTTTCCTCACAGTAGACCACCAAGTTAACGGCGCGTGGATTGCTGTACGATCAGATGCCCACCCGTCCACCGTGTTCCGATGGAACAGAACAAGCACCGTGAGTAATCCATTGAACGTCGGACTTCGTTTAGCATTAATTTCATCTAGATTCTGGGCACTAGCACTGTGAACATAACCTGGTGAGCCTCTTGACTCTGCACTTGAAGTGATACACGTTCTCATGGCATTTTTAGGACAATCGAGAGCGGCACACCTAGTAAGACTTCAATGACTTGAAGGCGTAGACTTTCTCATACACTTTCTTCCAGGTGGAACCTACCGAATAAGTTACTTCGGAGACTCCAAGCCTTTCATTGGGTCTATTAGCTCATTCTCTGGGACATCGTCGAGTTTCACAGTCTCTTCTTGAATGCAGGTCGGGTGCTCTTTGAGATCTTAAGAATGCATTAATGTCTCAATATTTTTCTTCCTTATTATGACGATTTGTGACGTGTTTTCAGAACGTTGATCTATATCAAGTAATGTAACAGCCTCGAGGTAGACATGCGTCCAAAGACGCTTAAGGAACGAACAGCATCTGACTGTAGAGATACTCTCAACACCCACGTCTACAGCTAGTAATCGAGATGTTCCGCAGTTTCTCAAACCAACTAGCTGCTGCTGCTGCTGCTGGCAATAATGCCAACGACAAGAAGACGATGTCTCCCACGCTCAGATCTGACATATACACCGCCATAGATTCAGCCAAAACCTGGATTGCAGGCGGGAAGGGGGAAGTCAGCCTGGCGATGGAGTGTCGTACGGTGCTGTTCTGTCTTCGATCCAGAAGCATTTTCCTGAGACCAAGATCGGCATGGATGCCCTTGGGCGGGCCGATGAAGAAACCGCGGTAGTTGTGGGAGGCGTGACAAATATGGTGCTCGAAATGAGCAAATGGGAAGGCATGGCCGGTGGTATGGCGATGAAGACTTGGATAGACGCCCTAGTGTCTGGCTATGCCAGGGTAGACCGAGGATCTCACAAAGACGCGATTGCCAGAGGCATCGTCAAAGGCATAAACCAGAATGCAGACATATCGCTCATGACCAAAGAGTTTACGGCAAAGATCCAGATCATCTCCTGCCTAAAAAATCGTGAGTTCACTTCCGAAAACTACACTATCGTGCTTCTCTTCTGACGTTCGAACGATTTCGGTGGATCAGTTAGTTCAAGAATATATAGTCCCGGAAGCGAGGAAGCGCGGCATGCAGAGGCTACATTGAGCTCCAAACTCATCTGATATACAGTACTTACATGGAGGTATAAACTATATACATGCAGTATACAGTACATGTGGCGAGCGTGTGATATACAAGTGTTTGCGTAGAGAAAAGTCGGCGATGCAAAGCAAGTACAGGTATAAATAGGTTTAAATCAGTCGAATTAGAGAGATAATAACGCATGTCCTATGAGTGTGTTTGAAGTAGCTGCAGAAAAAATTTCAAACCCTGATTGATTAAAGCAGGATGCCGCCACTTACGCAATTATACAGAGACCATAATTAAATTGTGTTGGTATTCACATCATCTGAAGACCGCAAGTCAGTAAACGCCTGAAGCGAATGAATATACATGAAGGGACGCGTACGTCAAAGTTTCCCTGGTATGTCTGACCATTCATGGGCTCGGCAAAATCTCCAGTGAATGTGGAAGACATTGGAGATATCGAGCCAGACGATGACTCGATGTCGAAGCCTTGAACAGGGCCATGTTGAAGGGTTCGGGTGTCCGAACTTCTGGGAGCCGGGTACCACGCGTTGGACGCGAAGCCGTAGCCGTACGCCTGGCCGGATTTGGGGTATTCTTGGGGAGGCGCGTCGGCACCGAAACAGTTTTGCAGATCCTCATATGAAAAGTCGAAGTGGGGGAGGACAGCGGCTCCGGGTGCGAAGGTGGCAGCGCCATATTGAGCAGGATAGGCAAATGTATACTTTGCCGCGTAGACACATTGGTGACCCGCTTGAATGACCTCTTGGAATATCGTGTATTTCGTGGGATCTGCCCATGAAGTCAGTTAAGATGAGATAGCCGAATAGAACGCCATTTCGCTGACCGTTACTCTCGGATATGGTCTTCCAATAGTTTGGCACCAGTGACGTCCTGTAGAGAAGACACCCGTCGGTACCGGGCGGGACGTCCTTGGATTCCATTTCATAAGGAGAGAGGACGGTTGACTCTTTGAATACAAGATGGCCCTCCGAGTAGACAGCGAACTGGCAGTCAGCAGTAACCCGAGAATGAGAGACAAATGTGAGGGTCGGATCGATAGTGCGGATGTGTCGGGGATGCTCAGAGAGCCTTGTAACACCTTCCGAGAACGCGGAAGCGGAGGAATTGACATCGAGACCTGATGGAAAGCGCGATTGACCGTTACAGCCGCTCGTAGATGCACGGTCGTCTTGTGGAAGGATGTCGATACAGAAGATTTGCCTTGCAGTACTGCGTTTCCCACCGGAGAAGGAGTAGGGAGCTACTTCGTCCGTTGGCGTAATTGGAACACTGCCGCTTCCATTCGACGAGCCTGAATCACAATGGGTGGGGGACGTTGAATCGTATGTAGAACTGGTGAGCGGGCTCGGCACCTGCCGCCGACAAGGTGACAACAGGTCCATAACTTCAAAGTCTCAGCGTTAGATGAAAGTATTCCGTGAATGATCGTTGAACGACTTACGGCGTTTCCCTGTGCACGTCTCCCTCAGCTGTTGGAGACGACTTCCTACTTGCTTTGCGGTGCGTCTGCGTCCTGTCTTCCGATATATGTACTCGGAAATAAAACGATTTCTCATAGGGAAACGCCCGAGAAGACGCGTTTCCCGCGAATCATCTGGTTGGTACTTTTCCAGACCTGCTGAGCGATGAGCCAAGAACGTCAATGGAGCCACTGAACCCACCCTCAATCAAGGCAGCTTCCAATGCTGCAGGCCAGACCATTTCACCACCTCGTAATGTCTTCCAACTTTTCCTTCCGTTGTATATTGACTGGAAGACCTCCATGGCGCCCGAATCATCTGGCGCCTTGAGGTTATCAATACTGCTCGCTCTGGACAACCTCGGCGAGGGCGTTGAAGAGGCGCTGCGATAGGACGCCCAGGACGTGTTGGGGGATGTCATGGTGAAGAATAACGACAGGAAGGGCGGGGAACGAGCGGACGTGGTCTGGGCGATTGAGTTTAGTTAGAGAGAGAATGTTGAGACAGATCCTCGATAGATGCCTCATAGAATCAAGTCTCTTTAAAGCAACCTTTCTCGGCTGCCAACCTGAATCTGCACCCGGAGATCTCGTAAGGGCTTTTCTTGGTATGGCGTGGGGGTAGAATTCATTCACCGAGCGGCATCGGCATTGATAGGCACTAATCCGCATAGAGGCGTCAGTTCGACTTCGGAAACGTGGTGTGACAATCGTTCAGAATGGATCGAAGCCTAACGAGAGGGATTGTCAATAACTTTTCGCTACCCCTCCACTTGAACGAAAGACCTCGGAAGTTTCACGCAACTCCGTTCCTCCCTTATTCGCCAGAGAACGAGCGTTAAGACGAAGCAACTGTAATACAAGGCTTTCCAGATTTGTCAAAGCAGATCTGGGAAGATGATTTCCCAAAGCGGTATGACTTCTCCGGATGACTTTTGCACCTGTGAAAACAATGGTCAACAGATCTCGAGTAGCCTGTGACAGGCGGTGACTAACTTTTGATTTTCGGAGAATGATGGGAGCGTAAGGGAGACTTCGTGTAATTGAGTGATCAAAGTTACGGTTCTTGCCATGCTTTCGAGTCCTGTGAATCGGCTAGTCTTGTTGCGGGTGCTGTGCCATAAGTGAAGCGCCTTGTGACATTGTAGTTCCAGAATCCCCGGTTCTAAGCAGAGCAGCTCCGAACCAACAGAATGGCTACAAGTCATTAAGTCGTTCCGTCCCGCTTTCGCATTTTCTACAGACCGTGAGTAGAAACTGATAAACCAGGCATCTATCTGTTTTCTGGGGTTGCAGGATCTCTCCGTAACACGATGCCACTGCCAGCACATGTCTAGATTATCTCCGAGCGCCCAGATGTACACGCTTCCCTGAGAGACACATGCAAGATTCGGTCGCCAAACGAAGCGTTTTTAAGGAATATGTTCTTGAGCCCAGGTGGTCCTGAGCCTCAGCCAGTTCAAATAGTAGAAGCTAGCATATAGGCATGAGACTGCTACAAAAAAGACTTGACCTAGAGCTAGTGAGGTGATGATCTTTGCGAACTTAGCGGTGGAAGAGAACGTCGATCACAAGTTGTTACGAGATAGAAAGCCGTGCGAACTCCGATCAGACCCGGAGTGGTAGCGCGGGCCGGAGGTTATTCAACGCTAATTCAAGGTCTAACACGTCTCTGTCCTCTCAACAGCCGCGAGCCAATGACGACCATAATTGCTTCACTATCACGTACTATTATCTTCGTGGGACACTTTGGAGTTTTGAAGTAGCTGGTTGGTCTGCGAAGACCATCTCCATCCCCATGTATATCGGCCACGGTGTATAGACTTTGAGGACCCTCGACTCGGAGCCACCGACCTCGGAATATGGAAATTGACACTTTGATCCTTTGATAGATTAATCTACCTATACAGCCACAAAGGCCATAGAATCTAGACAAATTGTCCTCCACAGGGCACTTGATTTGCGATCTTTCTCAGGACGCTCCATCAACCATGATCTGCTTGGAAGTGCCTTGCCTGGAATCCAGGGACGTCTTTGGTATTGAACGCTGAATACGAAGCAGCTCTGGACGCCTACAGAAGAATCTGATTTTTCCTTAGGTTCAAGGTTTGACGGGAGCTGGCTCAAGGTCAAGGCACTTTAAGGGACTTTTTAATTATAGAGTCCCTGAGCGGTGAGCTGCTGGCCGTGTTCCGTCGCTTACACACAGGCTCGTTAACTTTGTGCGCTGTGAATTCAGAATCTTCTTGGTTCAAAATTGGCTGTCCACCCCGAGAATGCACATGGCTTCAAGGTACTTGCGATCACCGCCAAAGTTACCAACTCTGTTTGCTGTATACTGGGCCTGGGGATAGGCACGGATCCGCGAAAGACGCGTTGAATATAATGCGGTCACGCGCTCAAGTTAACACACACATTTCACCATCTCACATCGGTGATTCGAGACCTTGCTCATCGCTCAAGAGGGTCGTTACCTTGTATGCGATGAACGTAAATGCTCTTCGATATCGGCGTAAGTGAACGTGCAACAAGAGCCATTTAGGCAGAGTTTTCCTCAGAAAAGTCCGCCTCGGTGTCAGTCCGTCTCGCGAGCGTCGGCAAACTTAAAGCTTTCAGTTGCGATATCTCCTATCATCCCGGAGAATGGGAGGGTCTTGGGCTCACCGGTCCTTTCGCAGTGCCAACGCCATGTCAACTGGATTGCCTGCCAGGCGGCGTACTCTGAGCCTTCGCTCGAAATGGGCCTTGTGCCAGCGAATCCGAGTCCCCCCGCCAACGGTATGAGCTGAGATACCAGTGGTCTCGATTTTTATAACCGAACAGAGCAGTAGCACCTGGGTGGATCGACCGTCGATAGCAATGGGTGTAGATTGAAGTGCGCACTAACGTATGCTAGCGCCTACCTTCTGGAACTACTGGTAAAAGAAATCGAGGTTCTCGCGTAGACCATACTTTGGCACTGGCACTCGATCCACACCTGTGGTTGTACCTATCATAAAGCCCCGCGGAGGAGCTCGTGGGTGAATACGTCGACAGTCCCCGACTAAGCTTGCATCTTCTATCGTCTAGAAGGGTGCGAACTGTAGTACTAATGAGTACTATTTGACCGAGTATAAGGATCCGTACCGGACATGAACTCCAAGTCAACGACTTTTTACTGATTAACTACCGGCTACTAGGTCTTTAGTACTTACAATCGCCTACGCAGGGCATTACATATCGTCGAGATCTACACATCTAGCATGCCATTCAATAGAAAGCGCATTCAGCCGCCACTACTCGCACGATCGATATGTTTTCGTGTTCGCGGGTAATTTGGGTGTTGATTGCGTCGTCCTGAATGGAAGGTCCCGTCGATCATTGAACATTCTTGGGGTGCACAAAAGATACAGATTGTACAGTGCAAATGCTGGAGATGTGGCGTTAGACTTAAGAATGCAGAGAATCTTAGCAGCGCGTCAGCAGCTCGCTTCAGTCTGTTCGCGGCGCTGAAATTGTGTGAATAGATTGCATCTTGCGCAACTACACATTGAAGCGATGCCAGAGGATTGTACATTTTAATACATTCTTTATATCTTGATACCCCAAGAAAACTAATTGTACATACAGATCACCTTACCTTGTATATATGATTGTACAGCGTTAATATACTTATTGTCCTTGTCAATGGGAACATTCATTCACCACTTCTGATTCAACGAAGAGGAGCCAGAGGCTCGCGGCTGGACCTCCTTTGGTTCTTCCTCCTCCAACTCTTCAATAAAAGTGGTGACGATATTGTCCTCGACCTCTTTCGAAACCTCCCCGTGCTCCGGGACGTGAGAACGGATGGTGGAAGCCATGTTGGGGTGGGCCGCCTCGGTGAAACCCATCTAGAACGTGACGCATGAATACATGGCGAGGAGGAAGACGACGGTCAAAACGTACATCAGCCAATTTCCGTGTGATACGCCCAATGGCCCTGTCCTTGCCGGTGATGAAGCCGCTGTGCGTGTTTGAGCGCTTCGGTGCAACGCCGACCAGGTCAACCTCGGGGAACCGCCCCCGAGCCTGACTGACAAGTTGAGAAAATGAAGCCGGACGCGGTGAAGCAGGAGGAAGCACAGAGGAGTCTTCCATGACTTGATCTTCTTGTGGAAGCGAACTGCAGAGGGAGTCAGTAAAAGCAGGGCCAACGAAAACAAGAAATTGAGCATACGATTCCGCTTGCTGGGCCTCTTCCAGCTGCATTTGCTTCAGTCTGTGCCTTTCGGCCCTGTCCTGACGATAGCGCTCCTTTTGCTTCTTGTAGAGCAACTTGGCAGCTTCAACTTCAGCTCGAAGCTCCTTGACCCGATTGGGATCCAGAGGTCCTGCCGGCGACGGTGGATTAAAGAACTCCGGAGGGCCCGGGTGGAATGGTGGGTACATGCCGTGTGGCGGTGGTGGGGGGCCACGAGGAGGCGGACCATGACGAGGACCATGATGATGTGGATGGGCGTGAGGACCGAAATGTCCAAATGGCCCGCCACGTCCTCGTCCGCCGCCGCGTCCACCACCTCTACCTCGACCAAATTGACCGAAAGGAGCATCAAACCCGGGGAATGGTGGTCCATGGTGCGGTCCTGGAGGCGGGAAAGGAGGGAAACCTCCTGGTGGAGGAGGCGGGGGTCCATGCGTCCACCAAGCACCACCGTCGTTTCCGAAAGAATCCGGGTCATCCCTCGGATGGTTGGCTTCCTCGGACGAGACACCTGCCGCCTGAGCAACAGTACGCGCCAGTGACGCAAGAGCCTCGGAAACTCGTCGGCCAGCATCTGCTTCAGCGCGAGAGAATTCAGTCTGAGCGGTTTGAGAATACGCAGACGCGGCTCTGGCAATCGCATCACGATGAGCGCCCAAGTACGTGCCGCTGGCTGCGTTACGAATGAGGTTCTGGAAGCCCTCGGACACTTCGGGATGAGCATTGAAGACGGTGCTCACAGCATCGAGCAGGGAAGCAATGTCGTTGGCCAAATTCGGCGGGGTTGGGTTCTCCAAAGGCGCAAGAGGTGGATCAGGAGCAGGGTCTTCCTCGTCACTCGAAGCTACGGGCGTAGCAGGACGATGCGTGGGAGTAGGAACATGACTGTTGCTCTTGGTGCTCCCTTTGGCGCTGTCCTTGCCAACAAAGGGAATGACCGAGTTCTGAGACCTCTTGAGAGGAGGGTTCTCCATACGGGGTGTAGACGACGCGACGCTGTAGAGGTTGGGCAATTCCTTGTCCTGAGGGAACGGTCCAAAGTCAGAAATGGGAGCCTTGGGTGTGCTGGTCAACATCTCGACGTCACCATTGACTGAGGAAGTAGTCGAATGGAATGAGGGAGTGTAAGCCCGGCCCTTGCCCTTGTCGGTGGTAGGAATAGCTGTCGCGTCGTCGTCGGTCATAGTGGTTACCGACTCGATGAAGCCGTGTTCGGGCGATTGAGCGGGATGGAACATGTTAGAGAACGCAGGAATGCTCTGCCAATCTTCGTCGATGTGAAACTGGAGAAGGGGGTCCTTGCCAAAGGTATTTCGGCGGGAGTTGGAGTCGGTAGGCGTCTCTGGGAACGACCTGAGACTCTCACTGGCGGCGCGCGACTGGCGCAGGTCCTGCACGACGAATTTGATAACATCACCAGGTCTGTACGAGCTCTGATAGAAGTCTGCTAGTTCACCGTTGGAGGATAAAGTGATGTTGTCCCCGTCCGAATCGACGTAGGTCAAACCAATCATATTGTCCTCAGGAATGCCATACAAGGTGTGAATCTTCTCGGAAAGGACATCCCAGCTAGGGAGTTGGTTAAACGAGAGCCGACGAGTCTCGCTAGCTCGGTTCAGCTTGAAGATAGTGGCCATGCTTTGAGTGTCCCCAATGACTTCATCCTCAGGCTCTTTATATATTAAAATTCCGCTGCGCAGCTGCCGCCTCGGCACCGACGCGCACAGCTCTGCGCAGAATCCACAGTCAAGTGATTCGATTCGTGTCAATTCTCGCCCATTACGCGGAACTAATGTACACGCGTCGCTTTCAATTCTGATTCTGGACCCCTCTTTCAAGCAAAAATCGCCAACCTAGGGTCTATCAGCGCCGGATCGTTCAACTAAAGGTATACGGTGAGCCCCCTCAACATTCAAGCTGTAGCGAAACACGCGTACCCTGACATTCCTGTTCAGATCGCTGATTGCTTTCAACTCCTCGTCCGTCAGCGTGAACTGCAGATTATCCAGGTTCTGCTGCAGATACTCCGGATACTCTGTCTTGGGAATGACTGCGATACCGCGTTGCGTAGACCAGCGAAGCAGTACCTGTGCACAAGCTTTCAAAAAAGGGGTCAGTGTACGCGCGTCGACGCGCGTTTAAATGACTCACACATTCCGTGCATTTCTGCCGCTTGCGTAATCGCGTTTTGAGAAAACAAGCTGGGAAGGGACTTGTCCATCGCAATCTCAATATAGCCTTGAGGACCAAGAGAGGAGTACGCTGTGACCGCGATGCCGTGCACCTTGCAGAAATCGACTAGCTGGCTTTGCGGGTTGTAAGGGTGGATCTCGACCTGTAGGACCTGGGGCTCGTAACGCGCGTATCGGAGCACATCGAGGATAGGCTGCGGCTGGAAATTGCTGACGCCAATGTTCTTGGCCAGTCCGATGTCGACTAGCTTCTCCATTTCCGTCCAGGTTTCTTGGATAGTTGCCTTGCCTAAACAGCTCGTCAGCTCGTTCGTTATGATAGGATGCAACTTACCGAGATGCACTTTCTTGTCGTCGCCCCACCACTCTGGGGGATAACGGTGAGCAGGATCGACATACTCGAGAGAAATCGGGAAGTGGATAAGGAAGAGGTCGAAGTACTCGAGACCCCAGTCAGCCAGCTGCTTCCTTGCAAGCTGTTCTACCTAAATGACCAGTAAACATTGGGTGAGCAGAGTGCTGTGTCCATGACTTCTTACCCGTTCTTTGTCATGGAAAGTATTCCAGAGCTACAAGTCGGTCAGATTACGCTACTCGTGTACTTTCCCTGTGCACGTCACCTTGGAAGTAATAACTGTGATAAGATAGTTAAACTTCGGCAACCAATATCGAAGAATATTAGGGATACTCACATAAATCTTCACGCTTGACAATTCCTTCATCGATCGCCTTTCGAACACCTTCTCCGACTTCCTTTTCATTACCATAGTCCCCAGCTCCATCTAGTAATCTGTAACCGGCTTTGATAGCCTTGTATACGGTCTATCACCTGTTAAGCTCATGATCCATAGTAGAAGCAAGATATTTACATCAGGACATGTCGCTTTAGGGACCTTGGGCGTATATTAAGCATGACATGCTATGGTGACGTGCAAGGAAACGTACCTTCCAGGTACCAAAGCTGAGTGATGAACCCATGAGCATCGATACGTTTCCTGTAGACTGGTGACTAACCCTACGAGAGGCATCTAAGATCGTGTCAGACCAACAGATACGACATGAGAAATCAGAATAGACTCACCTCACGGCCAGTACGCTTCAACGTAATGGTACTCATAGTGTAATCGCTGTTGGAATAAGTCTGGTGACAGATTGAGAGTGCTTGAGCGTCGTCCTTATAGCCTCTTCCCCGGACCGTGTATGAAGCGAACTCGTGCTCATAGGAAGGCCAGTCGAGGCCTAGACAACTCTCAAGGACGACCCATTCGAACAGACGCGTTCTCGGTGAAGTGGATCAGGATGGATCATGTCATGGAGAGTCGAGTCTACTGTAGATGTTCTTCAATTAGAGGCGGATCTTTACCACTAAAAACACCTCAATCTGCCCACCACGAGTGCCATGACTAGACCTGCGTATATGAGAACGCGAAGGCTCATGACGAGGGGACCTGGAGCGTTAACATATCAATTGGTCTGGAACCGGACATTGGCGCGTATGGTCACACTTCAGCCAGCGATTGGCTCAACGCATACGCGTACATTCCAGATCCAAAGTCAATCCATTCATCCCGACCCGAACTTACACCGCTAATATACATTGTGCACGCCTTGTTTACTTGCCCTTGCATCTGTCCATATCTTACGCAAAGATTGCAATGCGTGGATCAATCTCTGCAGGATCGTTGAGCTAGAACACGGAATGAGTAAGTGGTCATTTATGCGAGAACACAGTCGCACCCTCAAGTTGATGTTCAGGCCGTTGATGGCTTTGATCTCGTCATCAGTAAGGGTAAAGTCAAGGGACTGCAGATTCTCCACAAGCCGCTCATGAGTGTTGCTCTTCGGAATGACAGCTATTCCGCGCTGCGTTGCCCATCTCAAAAGGACTTGTGGCGAGGATTTTTGGTGGGTAGTGGCTGCCTGAATGACGGCGTTGTGGGCGAAGAGGCTGGGTGCAGACTTGTCCATACCCAACTCAACATAGCCCTGGGGACCGAACGAGGAGTACGCAGTGACGGCGATGTTATGTGTCTTGGAGAAGTTGACCAAAGCTTCTTGAGAAAGGTAAGGGTGAAGCTCGATTTGAAGAACCTGAGGTTCGTAGCGGGCATATCGTTGAATATCGAGAATGGTTTGCGCCTGGAAGTTGCTAACACCGATGTTCTTGGCGAGACCTTCGTCGACGAGCTTCTCCAACGCCGTCCAAGTTTCCTGGATGGGCGCTTTGCCTAGGACCACTGTTACAGCAGAATCTCAAGACAATTGATTGTATCTGCTCACCAAGGTGAACCTTTTTGTCGTCTCCCCACCACTCAGGCGGGTAGCGATGGGCAGGATCAACGTATTCCAAAGAAATGGGGAAGTGTATGAGGAATAAGTCGAAATAGTCGATACCCCACAATGCGAGTTGTTTCCTTGAAAGCTGTTCGACCTAAGACGATGTTTTAGCACGCAGTAATCGTGTTTCATGGCATTTCTTACATGTTCCTTGGCGTGGAATGTGTTCCAAAGCTAAATTGAGGTTTGAAGGCGTTGAAAATAGACACGATTCCAATTCGTACCTTGGAGGTGATGACTGCGCGACACGCCATTAAACTCTGATTGTCAACAGCGAATGAGGAGCCTCACATAGATCTTCACGCTTGACGAGTCCGTCAGCGATAGCCCTCTTGACGCCTTCTCCCGCCTCTTTCTCATTCCCGTAGTCGCCGGCACCGTCCAGAAGACGGTAGCCCTCTTTGATGGCATTATAGACAGTCTTCAATTCCTGTTACAACAGAGAGTGGCGCCTTGCGTCGGTTACTCACATCAGCGCAGCTCGACTTGGTAACCTAGGTTTGAAGTCTTGAGTAGTTTCCAAGAGCAGTTTATGTCAGAAACTAACCTTCCAGAGGCCAAAGCTGGGTGTCATGCGTGTCAAGGCTCTAGCCCACTATAGATGTCGACGCGACTCACCCAACAAGAGGCATCTGTATCGCGTTTTAAGAAAGGCACGCCTGGTAAAGCACCATGCAAGCTCACCTTTTGGCCAGTTCTTTTCAGCTCGATGGTAGACATGATGGTCAGATAGGAAGCGGGAGAATGTCGTGGGATGCCTTCAAGAACGTCAGAAAAAGTCTTGCTAAGTAAGCCAGTCATTCGTTATCGATGGTTCGATGTCATTTGGGTCATGGGGCACGCGATATCGCGCAAAAGTGTGGCTACATTTCCCACCGCATGAGCGCCAGGTCATACCTGCAGGCGGATTTTCAGGATTTGAGGTGAGTCAGACACTTGATACTGTCAACAATGCTGTTCCAGGACTACATATCCCATTCGAATGCCTCGAATGCATGAGAGAACGATGCAGCTTGGATGCAGCACACAACTGGGTGGGAAGTAGCCACGTGCGACTCTACTCAGGGTCACATTTTTTGAAGCTTCCTCCCACACCTTCTGCAAGTCGTGCTTTCCGCTAAGTAGCGCGTTTGTTTGTGGCTACATAATCCGGAATAATGTGTGCGCCTTGTTATGTATAGCAGTGCTGTACTCAACCGACGTTGCAGATGCCTCTGACAGAATAGTTGCTGGCCCAATGCGTATTCATCTTGTAGGCGCCGCTGGGCCGCTGGGCTCCCTGATTGCCTACCACCTACGACGCGTCCTACCTGTCTCCGACACGGTCACAACGATTCGTCGCAATTCTCGGCAAATGCGCGAATTCTACAGCGTACACAACGCGTCCATCACTGTCGCGCGTAAAGGTGTCCGCCATACGGCCTCCGGATTTACTGCTGAGATTCCGAATACCTCCCATTCCACTTGTGAAGAGACCAGAACGATTCCCGAGGACCATATCGACTCTCTAATCGTCACGTCTCGGACGTACAGCACAATACCGATGTTGAACATGCTGTCGTCTCGCTTAACCTCGTCATCTACTGTTGTTCTGCTGCAAAATGGAATGGGCATGTACGACGATCTTCTCAAGTTTACCTTCCCCGATCCTTCCTACCGACCCCATTTCGTTCTCGCCACCCACTCGCATAGTCTCTACGGTAACGGACAATTCAATGTTGTGCATAACCGTATTGGCGAGATAAAATTTGCTGTCATTCCAAACTCGACCAAAGTGGACGTCGACGCAGGCTTCTATCAAGCTGGCGTTTCTCCCTTTGAACGCAAAGGTCGCTTGAGCGATCTTGTCCCTACCAGTCGTTTTGAATCGTCCAGTTTCCAGTCTCTCCACGACACCGTCCAGACGCTTCTGAAACTGGAGGAGCTGAACGCATCCTGGGTGTCCATGTCAGACATGCAGACTGCTCTACGAAAACGCCTGGTGATCCAATCCGTCGTTGATCCACTCACGACGCTCATGAATTGTCCGAATGGCCAAATCTTCCTTTCTCCGCAAGGCGTCCATATTTGCGAAAGGATCTGCCATGAAGCCAGTCACGCCTTCAAAGCCGAACTCGACGCTCGCATGAAAAACATGACCGACACCAATCATGCCTCATACTCTCATACCATGCCACAGGAGCTTCTGCCGGACGAGCTGCATCGTGCAGTGACGCAGTACGTTTCCGAGACGAAGAATTTCATTTCCCCCATGTTGGCGGACCTGCGATCTGGGCGGCCAACGGAAATAAGATACTTGAACGGGCACTTCATTCGACTGGGCGCGATTTACGATGTTTTCGTTGGAAGGAACATGATGTTGCATAATCTAATAAAATTAAGGAGCGCGATACCTTTAGACCAAGCACTCTAATGATGATTTTCCGTTGCTGCTTTCACGCCTATTCGTAAATCGACAGCGTCCAAAATTGTATTTACTTGCTGGCGTCCTCCTTGCCACAAACGATAAGCAAGAGAGATTTTCTGCAGGTCCAGGACGGCTGACATTTACAAACTGCTGACGGGAGTAAAATAACAAGACGCTGTTCACCAACATTCAGGCACATACTATTTGTGGCGCAGAAACCACCGTAACGTTACGCATAACTCGCAATGATGCTTGAGACTTATTGAACACAAAAATTGCTGATACAATGCGATTAACGTTAGTAGTGAAATGTCCTGTCCATGTGCAACGCTTTCAGAAGTCCCCTGTATATAGGGTGTTCAGTGATCATCGGCTCCTGGTCTACCCCACTCGACATATCGAATGGCTCCATCCTGCCATGCGGCGACCCGCCTAGCGGCCACGACGGACATGGTCGATCTAGCAGTTCCAACGAAACCGGCGGCGCCGGACTGAATGGCGGCGTCAATGAGGACGGGATACCTTGTTCGAACGTAAGTGTCTAATCTCCATTCCTTCACGTATCATAACGTACCATGTTCCATACACCTGTCTGGTGCGGCTATGGTCAGGCTTAACCCAGCCAAGTTCAGCGACTTCTTGCCACCACGCGGGATCGTCCTCATCACTTGTCATCAAAACATGGTTGACGACGAGTCCTTTCCTCTGGAACAGTTCATCCTTTACTTCTTGAACGCGTCGTGCTATGGCTGATAGCGGTGCGAAACAGTCCTGTAAAGGGATATCTCCGCAGACATCCCCGAAATCTCTGTGACGAGCATGAATAACGATGTACTGGGATAGATTCAACACCTGATTGATGTAAACGTAGAATGACTTACGGCTGGAGTATGCTCAGTGTCCGGAATGCCAATTGCCCGATTGATATAGAAGTTAGCGAGCCTCTCGAGCCTCCGAGTGAAGTGCATGTGCTGAGCGACAAAACGCCACGCTGGACTGTACTCCCAAGTATATTCGTAAGGCTGTCAAAAACCACATTGAGTACAGCAACTGCAGGCTGAGGAATGTAATTACCTGTTGAGCACAGACATAATACAGATAATCATAACAGAGGAGCTGCTCGTCCGGGGGAAGAGAGACGTTGTACGGTGAGAAACGGGGAGGGCGCAGATTGACGTCGCGCGTTTCTGAATAGCCAAGTCGCGCTAACGACCAGAATGTTGCATGAGGATCCGAGTCGACGTTAGCCCATAACTTGACCCAATTCGGCGCCAGTGTGTATGAAATATCTGTTGCGGTGCGTCAATGGAGAGTAGAATTGAGGCTATTGTCACGACACACAGACCAAGATTGAGATAATCGGGGATGCTGCTGTATCGAGGAAATGCCTCCCGGTGCTGGGTCACTTCCCAGATGTTCCAGCACCCGAGCTCATCGCGTTCCCCGTCTTCTTCGCGTTTGACATCGTGCCATTCAAGTATGGGAATGTTCATGGCTTTCTGCATCCGTGGAACGTCGAAGACTTCGCCAAAGGGAAGGACCCATGCTTCTCCGTCTTGTAGAACGTGTGATGGCGTGAATGGAGGAAGAATTGGGACTCTCTCCGTGATAACTCCAAGATAGATCATGTTTGCCTAAGAAGTAGAAGAATAAAACATAAAGGCAGAAAAGAGAGTACGAACCATTGTCATTACATCGTTTGCTTGCGAACGACGCGTAAATATATACCGGAAAGCAAGATTGATGGATGCTTACTCCAACCTGCAGCAGGCCACGAAGTGATGTACTTGACGTCAGGTCGTATAGCATCTGCAAGAATGAGTACGGTTGAGTCATTGCATGTTCTGCAAGATCGCGCACCTCTGAAATGCTTTCCAGGGCTGGCGCGTAACACGCGCGCATCCCAGGGTGCAGGTTTCCCAGACGAGGCAAGATCATTCGACTCTGAAGAAGACTGCGAGTACCACAGAGAGACGAGAGCGAGCGTTGCAAGGGAGATGAGAACCAGGAGCAACGCGTTAATTTTCAGAGACGATTTTCTTGCACGTGTAGCAGGCTCTGCACGGCCTAAGCCTTCCGCGGGAAACCCCAGCGAAGATCGTAAGAAAGCGTAGCTGGAGTCCATAGCGGGGGGACACAGCGGACTATGAATAGATTGAATGAGAGTCAAGGTGTCATAGGCACTGGCGTCGAAGACAAAGTGATCCCGGTCTGTCTGAACCAGGAATGTCAGGGGTTCATCAAGTTGATCGAGACTTCGAGTCTCCCGATTGGGCAACTCGATTAACTTTCCGTCGATATATTCCGTCCGGTCTATGCGATGGAGTGCCCCCTCTTCCTTCCTTTCCCTCTTCATCATGGCAGTTACTTTCAATGTCGAGAGCCTTCAGGTCGCGGCCGTCGTGTCGTTCTACATGTTTGCTGCTCTTGTGGTAAGTCTTCCTATCTATTTGACGCGCATGGTTTGCTCAATGTGTCGCACAGATGGTCTTTGTGTATGTTTCCAAGTCGGCTGTATCTCATGTTCTTACCGCGTTTTACAGGAACAAAGCGGTCCTCAATAGCTCACCTGATCTACCTCTGCTCTTCCTTCTTATTCAACTCCTGATTGCTGTTGCTTTATTACATGTGTCTGCCGCGATTACCACGAAGGTCAAGATTCCGAAGCCCAGTGTAGAGGTGGCTAAAAAGCTAGCACCGCTTGTCACGGTCAACATTGTCGGCCTTGTGTTCAATACACTTTGTTTACGGGATGTCGATGCGTCATTCTTCCAGGTGAGGCATTATGGCATGTTACAGATTCATGCATAATAAATCGCGGCCTTAGATCGCTCGCGGGCTGCAATTGCCTCTAACTATCATTATTTCCTCAATCTACACCAACTCGATTCCTTCTATCCAAGTCATTGCGGCTGCTGGGGTTGTAGCCTGCGGTTTCTTTGTAGGCGTCGCCCCATCGTCCTCTGTACCCCTTGTCGTGGCGCCGTCCTTCCTTTCTCTTACCTATGGTGTTCTCTCTTCTCTCCTCATCGCGTTCCATGCCGTTCTTATTAAAAGCTCGCTTCTCCACTGCAACAATTCGACTATCGAGTTAGCCTGGTGGACCAATACCGGCTCAGCCGCGCTCCTACTTCCATTTGTCATCTTCAATGGGGAGCCTCTCAAACTGCGCGATATGATGCAGAGCAGTAACTGGAACGGCAGCGTCTTCTTCTGGGGCAGCTTAGTGACGGGATTTTTTGGTTTCCTCCTCTGTATTGCGGCATTACTCAGTGTCAAGGTCACCAGTCCGATAACACACATGTTCTCCAGTGTACCTTCTTCCTTATTTCGACATTGCCGTATCGCTGATCATTGTATTAGGCCGCACGGTCAGTCCTTCAGACAGTCCTAGGCGTTTGGATCTTTAATGACCTACTTACGGTGTATGTTCGTCTCATGTGCTACTGCCTGCTTTGCTGACGCTTAAAATCATTACTAGCAATCGGGCCACTTCAATTCTTGTCATCCTTGGTGGGACGATGTACGTGAACTTTTAACGTCTACTCGGAACCTACTGATTTCGTACTGCAGGGGTTACACATGGGTTAAATCTCAAGAAGTCCCAAAGACTCCGCCTCGCGATCTAGAACAGGGCGATAAACAGGTTGTCACTGGCAGCACCTCCGGTGTATCCCAAAAACCTGCAGATGAGAAAGTTTAATAACTACAACTATCTGGATTTTGGGGGATTTGAATGCAGGATCCATGTAATTATGTGGGGCGTACGTGTTTGTATGCTACAGTGGAAGATGTACATTGGACTATCCGGTTAATCGATGCAGTTTTTGTTCCACATTCTGAATTTGTGTAGCGTTTTTTGTTCCACATCAATGTTAAGGAAGATACAGACCTAATTTAAGTCTTTAGTTTGTGAATGCGATGCGCCACTCTCAACATCGCAGCCGTACGACGTCCAACCTTCAATGTCGCGCCAACGGCGTTTGAGGCCGGCGCACCAATCGGTTTTCCAAGACTTGGCTGTTGTTATCTGGTGTCGGCCACCATTTGATCGCGGTCCACCGCCTCCAGAAAGGCGAAATGTCTCCGATTGTATAGTGAGAGGAGCACTCGAGGACCGCTTCTTGTGCCGGAAGCATTTACTTAATTGCGAATAGCTCGGAGACGAACCATTCCTGATTTGAATGCGGTGAGGTACAGGACGCAAATGGCTAGGCGCGTCCTCGTGTGTCTAAAAATAATGATCATTTCGATCACGAACTTTCTTTAATTAACCTGACAAGTCTATGGCGTGCAGCCATCCTCCGATTGACATGAACAAATCCGGTGATGCTATATTATGTGCCGTAGAACGCAGAATTCTTGGCTCAGTCGACCTCCCTCCTCATCGCCTGGAACATTTCCCACTATGACTACTCTTGCTGCCTCGATGCCCCCGTCCCCGCCACGCAGTGCCCGCCTGGCTATCTCTACTCTTGAGGAGGAGCAAGAGAAACACTGGTCCATGCCAGTAGTCGCTGGAAAGGTTAGGGAACCGTCCTCGATTCCTCGCTCCTTGTGCCACTTCGAGAGAACGATGGGCGACACCGAGGCCTCTTACTTCCTCCCTTCGCGCGAAAACGGTGTCAATGACATGTATGATTTCTCATCCTCAATGTTTGAATTCCTCTAAATATGTCGCAGGTATTTACACTTGGGCTTTACTGCGCCTCCCCGCCTCACTTCCCGATCGAGGGTCAGTTTGGTGTGGGCTCTCCTTCGCCTCCGCCATCCTATACTTGCATCGCATGTGACGATGCACGATTACAAGGACATTCGTTTTGTGTAGGACAATTATTTGCCCCTCCCGATACTATTCATTGACTTGCCTCACAGATATAATGGGCCTGCCAGTGTTGAAGAAGCTATCGACGATGCTAATCGAAACTTGGAGTATAAGAATGAAAAGAAGGATGGTGAGTTAGATCGTTGCAAGTGCATCATGGTTCTCCTAACCATCTCACTTCAGACTTGCTCGACGGCTATTTGAATGGACCTCGGACGTTGTCAAATGAACGACTCTCCTACTTAATCATCTCCCCTACTGGTAGCAACGACTCTATGCCAAGCCCTCCGCCAAGTCCAAGGGATAATGGAAACTGTCTCTCCAACAATCATGATATTCTGATTTGCGCCACGCATTTCATAGGAGATGGAATGGCTTTGAATAATCTCGGAAATGACTTTTTTACGCTTCTTGGTGGTCCCAATGACGAGGCGGCACTCCGTCACCTTCTAAAAGAAGAATGGAATCGCCGTTGCAACAAACCTGGTGATGTATGTCTCCCACATTTTGTGCGATTGATTGTAGCTAATTCAGTTTCTGATCTAGGAATCGAGTCTGCCTTGCTCCCTTGAAGAACTCCTTCCCGAGGTTCCTCATAGCGCGTTCCGTGGTGCTGCATCACGGGTCGACTTCCAAAACGTTCAGAGGAAACAGATTGTACGTTAGCACCATTGTTTTGCTTTTCGACGGCTAATGTGCGGCGTTAGGGCGGACAAGCGTTCCCGAAACAGTCTGGGAAGCCCCGACATACCGTTATACGGATAGTGTCTATCGATGAAGACCGCACGAAACAGATGTTAAAGACATGTAAAGCTAACCGCGTTTCCATATCCAGCGCGATCTTTGCGCTGTGTAACATTGCCTGGGCTCGGGCATCTCAAAATCGGGGTGAATTACCCTCGTAAGTCCCCGAAATCCGTTTCAATCAGTATCAGATTCGACTAATTTTATTCCACAGCCTCATGTACTCGGCCTTGAATCTGCGTCCGAATCTGAGGGCAGAGAAAGCACTCAACGATTCCTACTGGTTTTTGGCCATCGGGTACTTTAACATCATTCTGCCAACGTTCCTTCCGCAGAGTAAGGATCTGTCGAAGACTTTTTGGCACCGTGCCCGGCTGGCCAAGGAGCAGAGCACTGTCGCTGCGAAGAGTCCGATGATTGTTTCTCGCAGCCGCCTCATGGCGGAAGAACGAGGTATTAGGGCTAGAGCATGGGCGAAGGAGGACGATGACAAGGCGAACGGCGTATGGACCCCACCACCCTCTTCTACTTCGAAAGCCAAGACCAGTGAGGTCAAGGTGCCGTCAACAGCTCTGATAGGTCTATCACTACTGGGAAATTTAGACGGCATATACAAGCATTTGAACTATGGGGAGATCAAGTTGCATACGTTGACCACTGGTTCGCGGCAGCGGTCCGGAGGCATGCTCTTATTCGGATATACGTTCGTTGGGAAGTTATGGATCAACATCGGGTACGATGAGAATGGTTTCGAAGAGCGCATGGTGAAAAGTTTTGGGAGGAAGTTGTGGCTGGCGTTGACGAATTTTTGGGATAATCGGGGCAATATTGGTGATTTATACTTTGGACTTATACCACTTCTCTTGGACATAACTAATTGTATTTAACATTAATGTATAACAACATCTTTCGGACTCTTCGACGCATCTACAATGTACACAGATGAGCAAACGCAATCATAGGTCCGGTAGTTCTCGTTGTATCAATCTGGTCCAGGTACTCTCTTTCCACCAATCATCCATAGCATCGATCCTATCCCACAATGTTTCCTCGTCACCCCATAGATCTCATACTTCCCTCCGTCAAGGCTGGCATGTTCACGTATTGCTACATCGATGGCGGCCTTGTTTTCTCCCCTACAGTTTTGTCAGCTATAGTTTCCGGTTTGGTTAATGCACATACTTCAGCAGTTCGAGCAACTCCGTCTTATCCGGGAAGAATAAGCGAGGTTCGAGTACAGCTAGTATGCCTAGAGCGGCGCGATAAAGGAAGGAGTCTCCCTCCAAGATCAGCACATCCCATATCCGAGCACAAGCTTCGAATGGGAGGTGGTCAAGGAAGAGAGGTATCAGCCAATCTGGGAGATACGCCGCCGGAGATATATGGTGCTGCTTGAAGTTGAAGTAGACTTGAATAGCATTTGGTTAAATGGAACGTCAATGTAAATTGAGAGCATACTTTTGGGCATCCCATCTGCGAGGAGGGTATCGAATATCCTAGAACAAAGTGAGATTGAACGCGATTTTCCTGATGAGTTTGGATTACCGATAGTAAGCTTCGACCTAGAGAAGAGTTAGTCAACTCGAAATGCAACTGACAAAGAAACTCACGTCCGCCTTAGAACCTTCGCCTCCAAAAAAACTGCGTAGACAATGTCGCTCTAACAGGTTCCGCATAACCACGAAAGCTTGAGGAGGTAGGAGATTGAGAAGAAGCATGCCCGCGATCCTCGCGGCGCCCAAAGTATAGCCCAAACCTTCGTCACTGCGAGCTACAACCCACGCATAGAGCATATCCTTGAGATCTGGATGCAGAGGGCCGTTCTTCGGGTCAAATATGTGAACCGAGGGAAGAATGGTAGAGACGTCTTGTTCAATTAACTCAAGTGTCGCTGCAGGGAATGTCCCAGCAGCAAGTGCGCGCTTAGCTCGCGACAGACACGTACGATATGTGTCTAAATTGGTCAGCGGAAGGCACTTGGACAAACGCAATGTACCAACCTTTGCTTAGTGCTAATGGGTTCCCAACGGCGCGCTCCCACATCGTCGATCTCAGTTTGGCCGGTATTCCTTTCCACCAGAGTTTCCTCAGAGCTGGGTTTTTGTGCACGACGCGCCAATCGGGCAGAATATCCCGTTCCCATATGTGTAACGACTCTTCAATTTTCTTTTCGCGGAGCAAGCGACGCTCTTCCCTCTCCTTCCTTCGCTTCTCAGCTGAGATATGATAAATTACATGAGGCAGGAATACACGTAAAGTCACGTACCTGCTGCTCTGCTCTGCTTCATCATCTTCTCCCAGTCCGCCATATGTTTGTTATCTTCCTGTTTGGGCTTGGGAGGGAGGAAAGAAGGTCTGGTCTTGCTCATGACCTTTTCTAGAGCACTAGGTCCAACCGAGCGCGTCGGACGATGACCTGGTTTCTGTGGAAGATGAAGAGAGTTGGCAGAGGCAGAGGCAGCGACGGCAGTTGCAGCCGTCGCGGGGGAGAGGGTGGAGGACGATGGTTCTCCATGGTCAGTCGAAGGACGCTCTGGTAATGGTACAGATCGTGATGAAGAGGGTCGCCCAGGATGCTCTGATGATGGACGAGGCGATGATGGATCTATATGGGACACGCGAGAGTCTGCAGGAGCTTGCGAGTCTGCGGAAAGCGTCACACGATGAGAGGGAGGTTGTGAAGTATCAATATGCACAGCTGGGTATTCGGATTCGCTCGGTGTATCAGAGTGCGCACTATGGTCTGAAGTGTTGTCCGTAGCGTCGTCGTGATCATTAGGAGGCTCCTCCTCAGCAGTCTGGCCTGACTGCGAACGCGACAATGATATTGAGACGAATTGTGGGGACATGTCGACCGGGGATAGCGATCCGGAGGACGATGTAGCTGACGCCTGGTCAGTATCTCCGTTCATGTCGAGTGTTGACACGGAGTCATGACCAGAGAAGAGCCCATTTGTATGTGGTTTCTGGACGTTGTCGGATACATCATCGACATGTGCCATGGTGCGCGCCATTTCCTCTCGAATAGCATCCGGAGAGAACTGGAAGGAGAGGTCGGCATCGTCGTCGTCAGTGAAGGCGTCGTCGACACCAAAGGAAGAGAATTGTTTCTGCGAGAACTGCAGTGGACTAGCGGGACCACCAGCGTCATCCATGAATGTTGTAGTTGTGGCGTCGACGAATGACCCTGGCCTGTGGCTGTGCGCTCATTATTAAACGCCGTCGAAGGACACTGACTGCGGGGAGCTCCGACGCGCTGAAATTGCTTTCATTGCGCCAGTCAAGGATTTCCATTTCTGCAAGCCATGAACAACCGCGTTCAAGCCGCGTCTCTCCACGAGCTATTACGCCAAGCAAACAAATCCAGGAACAATCGGACCGACCACGGTTGGAACCGAACCACCACGTCCTTCACGCGTTTCTACAGCACCCTCCAACGGCGATTCCTCTTTTCATCTACTATGCAGACCTATCAAACAGACTTGGACATAGGCTTCACTGGATTTGACGATTTTCATTTGCATCTCAACTCGTCGTCTTCCATCCTCAAGGAGCTCGCATCTCTAGTCCCGCCATCGCCTATACTTGAACCCTCAGATTTGTCCGAATCATGTACCTCCGCAGATATTCCTATCATTCTATTCGAAAGCCCGTGCAATGGAATTGATGTCGATCCCTTTGGCACACCTACTATCCCTCTCGACATCGACTTGGACGTCTGTTTAGATACTAGTGAGAGCGTTCAGACTATTGCTAGCGTAGGAACGTTTGGTCCGCGTCGCCATGCATCTCGCCCACCGCCAATTCTGTCGAATCTCCCAATTCTTAGAAATAGCCAAGCGAGCTCATTTTATTCGCCACCCATCTCCCCAGTCGATACTATAGCCAGCGATCGCGATGAGGACACCTCGTCAGTATCAGAAATGTCTGTTGCGAGCTTTCATACTGCTTTGTCGACAGCATGCTCTCAGTCCTCCTTCTCCTCCATTGATGGCCATCCGCGAGCCGCCTTTCCCGAGAAGCCTCGAAGCCTGATTCTGAACAAACATCCCTCCCAGCTTTTCTCTGGAAATCCTTCGCCTTTGTCCTCCAGCTTTCCGTCATCCAATTCGAACAATTCGAACCATTCAACTATTCCTGTCCTTCGTCACCTCACAGCTATACTAGTCGCAGTCCGTCTCCTGCCTACGACAGCGACGGACAGTCTTTGTACGCCGATTCCCCTGTTCCGCTTATTGATGACTTTCAACGAAGACTACGCCAATCTCCAAGTCAGTCGTCTATCGCCCGCCATCCTCGTGTCCCCAAACACGATAGCAGACGCCTACCGGAGTCTCTCCAGTGGATCAAGCGTATAACTGTTGGTCTCCTCATCGACCAAGAAGGATTTCGTTCCGTCCATCCCTCGTTCCGATTTGTTGGCTACTCGGCGCGCTCTCGATGGCTTGATCCTCAAGACGGAGCCGTCGACGGTGGCGTGGCGGAATTCATGCCAGGAAAAGCAGACATTCCACTTTCATTACGCGCTCTTTGACGGACTGCCTATTCTCAGAAGAGTCACAGTCAACGACGATGAATCACACGATTACATTTCGAGGCAGGCGTCTCTCAGTCTAAAGTCCAACGGCGTCTATACCATACGTGGAACGGAGACCTCTATTCTCGACCCTAAGTCTGCATCTGCACCCGATGGAGTCAAGCTGCGCTGGAAATTCGACTATATGGTTGACGACCGCAGGGCAGAGGGAACTGGCAAGATATTGGAAGGAGAGAAGACCTTGACGCCTCTTACGTTCTCGTGTTCACCTTTGCTCCTCCATGCGCAGCAGGGCAAAAAGATCCGCCTCATGCACATCGTCAAGAAAAGCGTAGTCTCAAAGTTGATGGCAGAGAAGGTGGAACCGCCCAGAGCACGTAGCATATCTCCTCATTCCTCGCCGGTATTTCAAGTTTCGCCCAAGAAGCCTCATGCCTCAAGTGTCCCTTCTGCGAAGAATCATCCCGCCATTGCACGCGTTTGGAATATACACAGGAGGGCACATTCGCACGTACCCAGTCCCGAGGCGCATGATCACAAGCGTATGCGGGGCCCGTCCCGCTCGTCGATTGCTTCAGAGATGGTTGACTACATGAGCGTTGGGTCGCAGCCTGATGACTCCTCTACCCTATCAGCTCGTCGAAGGCGGGCTTCCTCGGCAGGCGAAAAGGCTCGAGAACGACCTTCTAGCTTTGGCCTCGCTTTGACCAACATCTTGGCGGCAGATGATTTACTTTCTCCGCCCAGGTCACCCTTTATCAAGCATATCATCTCTCCCTCTCCATTTGTGATGTCTGAATGATTGAGCCAGATAGGTATAGACCACGTATACTCCGTTACTACTAGGCTGTCCCCATTATACAACCTACCATTTATGAATAGACACTGGCTCCAAGTAAGGGTTTGAATAATGACAAAGGCGATTGCAATCGCAGGACATAATCATAACGGAATGGCCTAGTCACTATCATAGAAAATAGTGTATCCTTAAGACTATTTACTGTACAATACACATATGTACAACACGCAGGTAAAAGAAAAGGATGGCAATCAGGCTCCGAATCCGTACAGGGTACGACCAGAGCGCTTGAGGGCATAGACAACGTCAAGAGCCGTGACGGTTTTGCTGTGGTAAGCATGAGAGTCAGTCATGAGGCCGGAGCCGACGGTGGGAGTCACAAACCGTTTAGCATGCTCAGTGTAGGTGACAGAGTCGCGAATAACCTGGCGAGATTGAGTGAGAGCGAGGGATTAATGCAAGGCCACTCACATTCTCCAAGAAGATCTTGAGGACACCACGAGTCTCTTCGTAGATAAGGCCAGAGATACGCTTTACACCACCACGACGGGCGAGACGCCGAATAGCCTGCTCACGCGTTAGCTGGGGAAAGCGGGCGATGATACGAAAGAACACGGACGGGTTTGGTGATGCCTTGAATGTTGTCGCGAAGAATCTTCCTGTGGCGTTTAGCACCACCCTTTCCGAGACCCTACACGACGACAATAGTGGTGAGCACATAGAGGAAAGCATGGGGGGAAGGCAAGTGGCTGCTAACCTTGCCACCTTTGCCGCGTCCAGACATGATGATTGATGTGGGTTGAATGGGGTAGGTAAGGTTTTGAAGAAAGTGTTGTTGGCTTGAGGTGGTAGTGGTTATAGGACAACAGGTCGAATGTCGAGGCAACAAGCCTAAATAGTACACGATCGCTAGCTCACGTGAGATTTCAGGGTCCGCGCCTGATATTCACCGCCATCATCATGGGAAGCATTGTTCATATCGGCTCGCTGTCGGAACTCGATGGCATCCTTGGGCGTAGCAAGGAGAAATTATCGGTGCGTCGGTACTACTATACTACATCCTTTACTCGCTGAAGGACTCGATTTAGGTGATTGATTTTCATGCTACCTGGTAGAGACACGTGCACACTGCCCCCCGCGAGGCCTGGCACTCATTATCGTTACAGGTGTGGGCCCTGCCATGCCATCGCGCCAACATTTGAGGCCCTTTCGAAAAAATTCACGAGCGTCAACTTCCTGAAATGTGACGTGGATGCTGCTCAAGACGTGGCGCAGAGGTACCAAGTCACTGCAATGTACGTTCCATTAATTTGGTCGCCTGGCCCTAAAGCATTGAAATTCAGGCCAACGTTCATCTTCCTTCGGGGTTCTACAAAGATAGATCAAGTTCGTGGTGCTGATAAAAGGTAACTTCATACCGTTCATGCAGATTCGTCTTTTACCCCAGCCGATCATCCTAGGGCTTTGGAAAGCGCCCTCAACAAGCACTCTTCATCTAGTACAACTGGGGCGGTGTTTACTGGTACCGGACACACACTTGGTGGCGGGACTGCAAACAACGCTGCCACCAATAATCCCATCATGAAATTGGACCCTCAAATGCAGATTTTTCTTGGTCTTGTCGGAATATATCTCCTCTTCTGGTATCTCAGTTGAATACACGTAGCTAAATACTTTGGTTCCAACACAAAAACATAGTTTTACATTACAGCTCAACTTCTCATGAGAATTGAAAGGTATTACGGCCAGCCCATAGCTCTAAAGGCCATTCGAGCAGCTTCTTCTTTAGCAGCCTTTTGACTGCGGCCTTGCGCCATGCCAGCGTCGTTGCCGTTCACTGCTTAATCGTCAGTCATGTCCTTTGAAATAAAAGAGTCGACGCACAGCAGCATCGGACTGTCCAAGTGGGGCATGGGCCGGACCTTCGCTAGTTGCAGGATATGTTACAGTGTATCCCTTCTGCTGGGCTGTCTGGTTAACGACTTGAAGCGTGATGAGCTGGTCCAGATTGCCAGTAGGTGCTCCCAACGGCGGCTGATAATTCATATGAATCGGCGAGGCAATGGGTGGTGACATTGCAGGCGGTGGGGACTGCGGTGGCGGTCCTGCAGGTGCTGGGGGAGGGGACGACGGTGGTAGTGGCGCGGTACTATCTGGGTCAATCAGACCAGATATCCAGGACATGATCGTCTCGGGCCCATTGCGTATGTATACGGCGCCCACATAGGCAAAGAAAATGTGCGTCAAAACCTGGAAGTGTATCTACATCGCATGACGAAGAAAACGGAAAGACTGCGTACTTCATTATCGTGCACGAGTTCGTGCGGATGACAACGAATGTTCTTTTTCATGTTATATGACTCCATCCAGCTTGAAATCCTGGTAAAGTGCAGAGCCTCTGCGCACAGTTGCTAAGAGGATATCAAGCAGTGGTTGGAGACGCAAGGGAAAAACTCTTACCGGTATGTCTTCAGCGCTAGTTAAATCGCGCGCCCGATTAGCATTCGTTCCTTGGCAGAATAATTGATAGGTAACAGCCATTTCGGCGGCTTTGCGACCCAGCACTTCCAGACGTGCGACGTCGCCATATTCTGGAGCACTATCGGCAGTGGGCGGACGAGCAGATTCATGAGTATAGACATCTAACATGATGTCAAAGTCGCCAGCAATCTGAGGGAGGGGGGGCAGCTGAGCCATGGTGTTGGACGTGGCAGATGGCAGGAGATACGTAGCCAGAGATGGGCGATACGATATAAATACGACGTTAAGCGCCCACAAGCGCCTTCTCAGCACGTGTTGGGGCACAGATCCTTGAGGTGAGCTTCAATTGTGAGAAAGAGCAGAACAAGGATCTGGCGAACAACAAGAGGCGCAGACCCGAAAAGAATCAGGCTGCCCGATTAAGTAGGCATCAACCCTGAGTATGGTACTTATGCAAGCAGTAGCCAAGAACGCCGAAAAGTTGCATTGCCACAGCGAAAGTGGGCTTCACACGCCGGCTGAGCTTGTACATCATCCTGTTCAGAGGCGAGTCTAGCGAAATGGAGACTCAGAGCGTATGGAATGAAACGATCGGTCACCTCACGTGTGGTGACAGGCGAATTTTCGAAGCGAGCCACGCAAAGTTGCCCTTATACCACCATCACGACGGCAACGACCATTTACGACACGGACAAGGCTAACGCAACCTGATCTCTCAGAGTAACAATGTCCTCCGCTCCGGCGGCACCACCAAACGCCAAGGCCAAAGGTCCATTATTACCAGAAACGTATTTGGATGCGCCGTCTCAAAGACTTTACTATTTGAGTCTTGGACTGCTATGTCAGGTCTGGCACTTTCTAGTGACTCACCTTCCGACTGACCCATTTGTCTTTAGGCAATCAAGTTGTTTGATTTCATTCACTACATTGCCTCGTCCGACAGCTCCCTCGGACTATGCAAGAAATGGCTCATGGTCGACTTCATTTATTGCGTCATTCTGTCGAATTTGCGCATACCTAGGCTCAACCATAGCTTCTCAGTCGTCCTCCTGCAGATTGCATGTCTGTGGTTCATAAACGGACTACTGTTCGGAGGTGTGAGTTTGAATTTCGGCAAAGGCGCCAGCGAACGCAGTGAAAGCGTGGATCCCCTTAGCGGTGTGTAACCATTTCCGCATGTTTTCTTTGTCTTGATGACCATAGGTCGCGCAGATTCACCTTCGACCTCATCGGGCGGTTTCTTCGATTTCCTCGGTCTTTCTTCTTCATATTCCGGTCCGAATGACGCCCATCTTCTCGGGCAGCATACTGTCCGAATGTCTCCAATCAGCACTGCTCAACTAAATCCCAGTGGTGCGACATTCTGCTTGACTGGCTCAAGTGACGCCGCTCTTGTCCCCATTCTGCTCAATAACACAAATCCCACCTATATACGATACTCATTAAGCTCATTGGATGATACGACCGTAGAGCACTTCGACGTATCCCAAAGGAATTGAAAGCCATCGAGGCCAGTCGGTTGCCAGTCATGCAGGTCGTCAAGTCCACTATACCTTCCAAGGTCGATGATGACTATGACGAATACGACGACGACGAAGGAGAAAATGAATCCTCCAATAATGACCCGCTTCATTCCTCTCTTCAGCGCACACAGGCACTGAATCACCTACGTCTTACAAAACCTGGCCGTGTGCGCCTTGACCGTGTTATGGATTCCTCTGGGATCGAAGCGCGTCTACAATATCCATACGAGGTTTTAGTAGCGCATTGTCCCAAAGTTCAATTTGTGGATGAGCCTACTGCCGCAGAAGTTCGTTGTGCTGGGCAGGATACCGATCACCAGCTCATGATTGACATAAGTGGCGTGACGCCGCTAGTCTTCGGTGGTTCAAGATGGTGAACGGTAGACGCGAAAGCTTCTTGGTGGAAGGTATTGAGGGCAATATCGGTGGACCCAAGTCCTCAGAAGCGCCTCCACGACAACGCCTAGCGTATCAAAGCTTACGCATTCCGTTGTCGGTGTCCACTTCCGCTGTTGGAACGCACGTCTACGCGCTTGAAGAGGTATCAGATGCCGTAGGAAACATTGTTCGTGTAGGCTCAGAGCTTCCCTCTCTAGAGAGCGAAGCGCACGCGACAACCACGACTCGATCGTTTCAAGTTCTCAGGCGGTCGACAATGTCGTTCAAGGGTTGCGGTCCTGGCCAACCAACAGCGCTTCGTATAGGCGGTGAGGCTGGTCTGACACTATATGCCAGCGATGCCGACACATTCGATTTGCCCTTGGAAGTCACCGTGGCCTATAAACCCTCTAATGCTGATGGTTCCGGAAAACGTGACAAAGCATGGGTGAAGACTTTAACGACTCAGGAGCACCATCGAGAGTTAACATTACAAGCCTCTTCACCCGGAGAATACACGATTCAGAAAGTGAAAGGAAGAGTAAGTGTACTGTCACCTTCCCATATATGTTTGATCCTATTGGTGTTTGCAGTATTGCAATGGTGATGTTCTCGCCCCAGAAAGCTGTCAAGTAGTCGAAAGACCGCTACCTTCCGCAGAGATCGAGTGGAAGAAGATACATGAATGGTGTGCTATTTTCTCGCGGCGCGATCGTTATTTTTTACACTCTTCTAGCTCTGGTGATACCGGTGTCTCCGCCTCGCTTGTTATGCATGGCACGCCACCTTTCCAAGTGCACTACCGCATCCAGCGGGATAAACTTCCGGCCCAAGATATATCGAAGACGTTTGCTTCGTCTCGCGGAGAACTTACACTTCAGCCGGAACGAAGTGGCCACTACGTTTTCTCATTCCAGCATATCAGTGACGCCAATTACAAGAAAGTTGACTTGCATGGTCCCAGCATTGATCAAATCATACATTCGCCTGCTTCGGCTGACTTTGTCGGGGACCGGGGAGCAAAGAATAAGCGTCAACTAAGCAGTTGTGAAGGCGCCTCTGTCGATGTGGAAGTTGAACTAAAGGTTGGTCTTTGTCTTGGATGTATTCAAAATCTAACAGTTTACAACTCGCAGGGCTCAGGACCATGGACCCTTGAGATCCAAATCGTTGGCCCGAAGAGCTCGGAGACCATGATTGTTCGCGATATTGAGACACCTAGAAAGACGATTCAGGTCCCGATACCGCATACAGTTGATAAGCAAGGCGGCACCTTTGAGATTGATCTTGGTTAGTTATCTCAATGCTTGTCCTCGTTGCTCTGGCTCATTCCGACAACCAACAGTTAGCGTCGAGGACAAGTATAAATGCAAAAGACCTGTTCAGTTCCCGGTGTGGTCGTGAACGTACGCAGAGTGAAGGTGAGGTCAATTACGTTGTGTTGAATATACTCCGCTAAGTCTCTCCAAGCCAACGGTCAAGTTCTATGGTGAGAATGGCAAACGTCATGTCACCGTGTTGGAGAATGAGAAAGCGAACCTACCGATGCGATTGACGGGTGACGGTGTATGTCCTTTCTCAAAATGAGCGACCAGTCATCTAACTTTGATAATAGCCTTGGAGAGTGCGATACCATAGACTTGAGTCACCGCAGCAAATCTTTGTGGCGAAATTGGACACACCGAACTCGTTCCTTGGGGTTACGGATAAAGGCATGTATGAAATCATCGAGGTTTGGCTTCTACCTATACACTCTTCAGCGTTGCCTGAGCGCTTTCCTTAGGTTACCGATTCCCAATGTCCTGGGACTGTCGTTGCGGAAGGCTCAACATACGGCGTGGATTGGATACCGCGGCCGTTCGCAAAACTCTCAAAGCACACGAACGCTACGTTTGAGCTTACAATGGCTCGCATATTCTAGCACCGATTTGCCAAGGCATGGTTGACCACGTTGATCTTGATTTGAGTGGTAGGTCCTGACTATCGTCCTACGCTCTAACTCTGACTTCATCATACAGGCCGACCTCCGTTCGAAATCATGTATAACATCGCACAGAACAGCGATACGGGCGGCACAAAGCTGATTGATCAGCCTACATTCAATAGCATTCAGCCTCATACGCGTCTCCAATTGCAGACATCCAACCCCGGCCGTGTCTATTATGAAGTCAAGCAAATTGGCGACGCGTCGTATCCTTGGCCAAACACAGGAACGCAGTCATCCCCCGTTCAGAACGGCTACTCTTCGAACAACAAGTCTCCATGCGGCCGTCGGCTTACTTCAAGAACCGCAATAGGATCCCATATTGCCTCAACGACCAGTTTATTCCACTAGACCATCTATCCTCTGATGGCACTGTCATATTTGAAGGCACCCCGCCTTTCAGACTACGCCTCACCATCAAGAACGTGGCTTCGAGTTTGGTTGATCATCGCACGGTCGAAACTTACAGTCCGATCTGGAAAATTGACCTCCCGTCTTTCGAGTTCCAGGCGGTTGGACCGTATCTCATTGTCATTGATTCCGTGTCAGACGCGTCTGGATGCGACCATGCCTCGCTTGATCCTTTGGGCAGCACTATCTGGGTCGATGTGGCGGAAACAGCAGCAATTCTGCCGTTTGACCGTCGTGAAGATTATTGTGTCGGTGACGTCGCTCAATTCCAATTGGAGGGCATTCCACCTTGGTCTATCAGGTATTCGATTCTCTTGCGTCTCCATCGTTGTGGTCTAAAGCCTGACGTGTAGCTACAAAATCAACGGCCGGGCACACGTACAGGAAGCAAAGACATCGCCGTTCTCTCTGGCTCAGTTGCAGCCTGGAGAGTTCACCATCACCTCAATCTCGCATCAACAAAAGATGTGTAAAGCTGCCGTCACAGATCTGCATTTCAATGTACATGCTCTGCCTTCTGCTCAGGTTGGACACGGGAAACGGATCTATCAGGATATTCATGAGGGTTCGTAATCACCGAGCACTCTAAACGTCCATTCATCTTTGTCTTCTAGGTGACCAAGCCGAAATTCTGTTCACTTTGATTGGTGAACCACCCTTCACGTTCACGTATCAGCGATCAGAACCTGTCACGAAAAAAGGTGGCAAGCCAGGAAAAGTGCTAGAAACGCATACAGTTTCGCGCATATATTCAAAAGAGTATGCCATATACTCTGCTCTGGAGGGTTAGTCGTCTGTTTTGTTTGCTCCGCTTCATCGTCTCACTATGTTCAACAGGAACTTGGACAGTCACATCCATCTCTGATCGCTACTGCAGATATCCTCCCGCTCAACCAGATGCTGCATTAGATAAGCAGAAACGCTAATTGGAGCGACATGCCGCCAGAACAACGCCATATTCGTGCGGCGTTGACATATGTATCTTTTAAATATAACATACCTCATTGACATTGTAATATCGATCAATCCAGCATTCACATTATTTTGGGGTCACTAATGCTTTGATGATTGTATACAGGTTGGGATGATTCTAATACTTCTGCGGCATCTAAACTTGGGCAGACGAGATGTAGAACCATTTCGAAACTGGAGAGGTATCAGACTAAAAAAAGGCGCGTAGAACAGATGCATACCGGAAGGATCGATGGGAGCGGGAGCCTTCCTGGAATCAGGCGGAAGGGAAGTATAGGCGGGATCGTCCCGTCGGATGAAACCGGGAGAGTTCTGAATAGTGATATTGCGACTAGAGAGCGCAAAATTCAGCGCATAACTCCAACTTGCGCAAATGGTACGCACATGGAAAGATCATAGGTGGCGGTCTTGGCGGGAGACTCGCCAGTGATGAGGCGACGCCATGCTTCGTGACACTCGTGAACAATCTCAGTAGCGTATCTCTTGTTCTTGGCCTCGCCAGAGAACGCAAAGGTGTTCTCGGGCTTCCCGTCGGGAATCTTGTAGATCCTGTGCGCTTATTAGAGTTTAAAACTCGGGGCGCTCGCGTGACATACCTGAACCATTCATTGGTGGCCCTAATCAGTCCCGGGAGGTGCCTCTCGACGTCCTCGATATCGTTGAGCTTGCCGGCGAGAGGATCCTGAACGTCGACAACAATGACCTTCCAGTCCGTCTCGCCTTCATCGAGGAGGCCATGATACCTAGAACCTTGACCTGCTTGACCTGGCCGACGTATCCGACCTGTTCGCCGATCTCGCAGACATCGAGTGGGTCGTTGTCACCGCGAGCCTTGGTCTCAGCGTGTGTCTGAGTGGGGTCTTCCCAGGTCTACAATAATCGGTCAAGATCATATCGATAAGCACGAGGGGGCACTCACCTGAGGGAAAGCGCCATAGTTCCAGATGTAACCATGATGGGGGAAGCAGTTGCGAACGAAGCGCAGCTTGCCCTTTTTGATGTCTTGCTTGATGGGATTGAAGGGCTCCTCCTTGCTGATCTCCATTTTGGCGTTGGTCCAGCGGGGAACTTCGACGATCATGTTCAGGATACCCTCATTCTGGTTGGCGAAGAGCGGGATATCATGGAAAGGCGAGATAACAGAGCCATTCTGCTCAATGAAGACGCGATGGTCTGCAAGGCGGTAAGCGACACGTCAGGGGATCGATGGACTCGTCGTACCGAGGGTGTTGGGCGCCCCAACGAGGCGAGGGGTGTATTCTGTAGCAGAGACACCGTCAACACGCGGAGAAAGGGCAGTCAAACGAGAAAAACGTACGAGTAGACATCGATGATGATGGTACAGAAGAAAGGAGCTTAAGCTGATGTGCCAATCTCTGTGCCGGATTCGGTTTCGAACTCATTCGGCGAATCTGTCCGCTGCAACGTTCGTCACCGTATCCAACGACAATGACGACGCCCAAAACCCACCTCTGTGCGAGAGAGAGTCCTCAATGACCCGAGTAATCTTGCACGCTGGGCATAGGCAAGCATTAATAGTGCGCAACGAACAAAGCGGAGTGAGCCGTAGATGACCGTTTACGGCACGCCAACAAACTACTAGATGCAACAAAATTATACAAAAAACGTGTTACGCGAGGCCGCCTTGCGCGAGGATATTCGCGTTCAACTTCTCCGTTTTATGAGTATTTGAGAACCCTCCGTTGAAGTCCAAACGCAATAGCAATCGCTCAATGTGCCTTCGAACGTCTCCCAGTCCTCCATCATTCCCTTTCCCAACCTTTGAAATACTGTGGTTTGTTAAATGCGACGTAGCATTCATCAGAATAGATTTCGACGCGTCTGTTGTCGTGAATGGTTGCTGGGAAGTTGACAATGACAGTTGTTCATAAAAAGAATCCAGTAAGCCATGAAGTGTCTGTTGATTTGGTCAGTGACAATACAGGGTCAAATGATCTGCACTAACCTCGTTTACCTCGAAGACTACTTTATGGCGCTCCTTGACCATGACGCCCACATCCTCCCCACCTCCTTTCAGGCTTCCCTCAAACAGAAGAGCAGGCAGAATGTCTCCTCCCCATCGTTCCACTTGCGCTACGAATCTCTCGCAGATCTCAAATATCGGGAGCAGAATGGATGTTAACGCAGCATTTGTTAACAAACACCCGGTGAGAAGGCGATCCAAGTACATGGAGTGAATGGCGCGCAAGCTCGTGAAATCAAGCTGCGGTGCCGTATTGGACGCAGAGCTTCCTATTGTACCCGACGCCATAGACCGCAAGCTACCGGAGCTTTGGGGCGGAACTCGCATTTCCTCTGTTCCCAGTAATTTCTTCAATTGGCCAAACTCGACGTCGATGACATCTGTCATAGTATAACCAAGGAGGGTATCGAGGAACCATCCCATATCGCGAACAACTCCCCAGCCACAGCGAAGGAGCTGTGAACGTGCCTTGAGGTCTTCAACAGTGCCGCCCTCGCCCAATCCCGTCCACCGTCTCCGAGCTCTTTGAGAATTTGATAATGATGTCCAACACGTATGTATGCGCGTGTGCGTCTTGCGTAGAGCGGAGAGATATGAAAACAAGCTTCCATATGAAGAGAGATCTGAGCCCTGGAGTAAGAGATCCAAAGGCCATGATACTAGATATGACAGCTCCAGTTGTGTGCCAAGTAGACATGTGTCGAAGATTGAGGGATCGACAGAGCCTGGAAGCTGGGTGGACGATGTTGCCGCAATAGAATTGAGAGAGGGTAACAGGGGACGAAGTGGTCCAGCAGGCAAGGTAAATCTTAAACGGGATAAGGAGGGGTCGTGTTGGGCTGTTGTACCCAATGACGCCCGGAGTAATGCAAGATTGAGATCCTGCTCCCGAATCATCCCGGAGTGGGCCGTGAGGCGCGATACCTTGAGTCGCTCAATCTCTCGTATGAGTGATAAGCTGAACTCTCCATTGCGTAGGAGGAAATAATCCGCCCTATGGGGAGGATAAGAAAGAGCAAATGATCTAGATGAAAAACGAACAAGGAATTCACCGCATCTTCAACATCCTTATGCGTCAAAACATTTTCCCAGAGGAATTCACTGACGCCTATGCGTATCTGAGCAATGACAGTGTCGAACTCATGACGATCCTCTGGGATAACCTTTTCCAAAAGACTTATATGCTCCTGCGCCAGTGTTCTGGGTAACTGCTTCTGCCATTTCGCCGCTTTCACTGTGCCAATAGCGCGTCCCACATACGCAATGGATTCGCATGACTGCGGGGAGACACAGGAAGGCATGGCGCCCTCAAGTAAAGTATACGAGTCTGATGCTAGTGGATCCGACTGCGAAAGAGAGCCGTGAACAACAAATGCTGCTAACTGCGTGCGCCACACATGTTGAACAGCAATAGATAGCCGTGAAAGGATGCTAGCCACGCGATTTATGCCCGTCCTTGCCCTTGTCAGAAGAAGGTCAATTAGCGGTCCAGGTTTCCACTCTGATGCGCCTTCAATCTCGGCCATGAGCGATATCAGCGCGGCGAAGGGGGCATCCCAGTGTGCGAAAGTAGCGCGCACAGAGGACAAAGGAACAAAAGATCCGCTAGCGACGAGGTTTGCGTCGCGTCTGAGGACTTTTTCTTCAGTTGTGATGACGAGATTCTCGTATTCATCTTTGAGGATGCGGCTTAAAGTAGCAGCAAGCGCACATAGATAGCGCGACGGGGAGTGTGACAAGGATAAGCATGATGCCTTAATTTTGCGGTATCGTAATGCAATCTGACCAAGTGACTCGAGGCATTGCTGCTCGCCTGGGTGTAGAAGCGGTAGAAACGCGGGCAAGATTGAGTGGTCCTGGGGAAAGAGCGATGACTCGTGGCCTGCGAGAACAAGGAAAACTTCGGATATCACTGCTGGAGGATCTGTAGCACGTCGTATATTATGAATACAGAATACTCACTGTCGTATGATGGTGGTTTACACTGCGCACCGGCACATCGGACCGCATTCCGTGTTTAGCTTGGCAATCAGACACTCACGAGCATCTTCAAAGGCCTACTCTGACTATTCTCAAATAAGAACTAGTATTCACAATGTACAGTTGAGGACCTAATATCAGAAGGGTAAGAGGGTTAGAAACAGAGCGAAGCGGTATTGATCCAGCACTCATTCGCGACCGACGCTGTATTTTAACCTCCCAATCATTCACATAATCTTTTAACGCCAGTGGCACTCCCGTAACTCTATTAAATATATGCATTGAACCGAATACACATTTTACGCATTGTCGTTCTTTTCATTCCGTATCTTTCGGATTTTATTTTCTACCTTGTCCCGGTTCTTGAGCAAACAATAATCGCCCCATGAATTCATCTGCCGCCACGTCTCTCCGGGTATCCAAAGCACTCTCCCCAACAGAGGTGAATGAGCAGCATCCAGGAAAGGGCGACAAGCAACCTTTTCCCATACATCGGTAAGAGTGGCGTAGCGGGGTTCCAAAGTGGATGACACTGCGTTCTCGGGGAAATCCAAGTCCATCAGATAGTCACATTGTTCTACAGAAATCTGGTCATCTCCGGTTAGTGAAGATGTAAGGTTAAAATCGGACAAGATTTGCGTACATAGTGGGCCGGCTGCTCGAGGTTGAGGTCATTCATTGTTCTCGGCGTAAACCGAGTCTGCGGTCGTGGCCAAATAAACGAAGAATTGATTTGGTTTTCGGAGAAGTGACCAGGAAGAAGACCACGAAACTCGCTGTTAACGAAATCGACTCGTACGCCGGTAGGAACAAGGTAATGACCTGGGAATCGGTACCATTCCTTTCCAATGCATAGTGTGAGGTCGAATCCTTTAATGGGCGAAAGGTCAATTCTAGTTTCCCGCGTTTCGCCTCGTTGCTTGCTGACAGGTCGGGATGGGGTAGGCAGCAAGCCAGAGTCATTTAAGAGACGAGGTAACTCTTGCGACTCCAGAGAGTACACAAGCGACAAGGGAGCGTGATAGTAATACCATAGGGCCAGGATACGAGACGCTGAGATGAGAATCGAAAAGAGAACGACGGATGTTGTGAATAACCGGAAGATGGAAGATCTGCTAGCCTGGTTGTAGGGCTTGGTCAATGCCGACAAGCAAGGCAAAACGATGACACGTACTTGATAAGGAGAGTTGGTTGCCTTGATAAAGATGACCTCCATCCAACCACGGACGAGATATAGCGCCACTGCGGCATTGAAGCATAGCAGCGGGTATGCCGGAAACATGAATCTTTCCTCCTTGTGCTCTTGAAGGGACAAGACAGTGGTCCAAAGGTAAAATGGCAGCAGTCGGAGACCGAGCAACGTGAACGGAGAGCTTTCTTCCGACGTAGGCCTGACAAGCCCCAAGCGTTTTCGGTCAACAAAATAGGTTATAACTAGCGCTGGTAACGATATCAAGGAGAACGGAAGTAAAACATTAAAGTTGAGGAGAAGGTTGGAGATGTAGAAATTCCAAGGCGATGTTCCATACAAGTTAGGACCACGGTCTGAGAATATGTTGTATTCGACGATGTTCCAAGGGACGACGGCCAATTTTCCGTAGGCCAGACTGTCAATGCCAACTACGGGAATCTTTAAAGACGTCAACCACGACACAGTTCACAAACAGTGGGCGACATACAAAGATTAAAGCCGCAAGAGCACCCGCACCGAAAAGACGTTTCCAGCGAGCGAGCATCCAGTTTCCACGAGAGGAGGCGTTAACTCGGTCCGCACCGAACACGAACAGCTCTTCAAATACGAACGGTAATGATAGTGCGAGCGCGAAGGGCCAGCCAATGACAGCTCCGGCAGCAAAGGATATAGTTGCAGCAAGGGTACGGTAGGTGTTGCTTGAAGAAGACGGAACAATGGAATACGCAAACGCGAAAGTCGACATATACATCGCGAATGATGAAGGGAGGAAAGCTATCCGTAGGTGGTTAGATCGCATTAAATAGGGTATTGCTTTCTTACCTGTGGATGCGTTCCACATCCCAGTGCTGGATGCCAGCATGAAGAAGAGGTACCTTCCAACTTTGTTGTTGACTTTCTCATAGACTTGACGGTAGAGAAATACTTCTGCAAACGTGCTTATCGCTGCCAAAGTTATCCGAAGAGCAAAGAAAGCCGGTCTCTGTGAAATGAACGGTGAATATTTCAACAGCTATAAATAACACTCCGACCTTGTCATCGCCAAAGACCAACGAAGCGAGTCGAACGGGAAACAGGTGTAGAAGAATGTACGCCCAGCTTCTGATCGCGTACTGAGGCGAGACCTCCCAAGTTTGGAAGCCGTAGCCCTTGTCGAAGAAATGTAGAGGCTCCCAGAAATTATAAACTGAGCAGGGGTTATTGGTGAGGTGGCATGCTCAGATTTGTTTACCTTCATCGCAGTCGTCGATATTGGAATACATTGCTGTGGCGAAGCGTATTAGGAATAGTATTCGGAACGCGAGACTGAAGCTGGGACTCCACGGGGCTCGGTCAGACCTTGAGACGGAAAGAGATCAGCTAACAAACGGGTGCGCGTGGACCGGAGAACCTGCGAAGCTGATCTTGGAGAATGCCCGCATGCCTGTCTAGCTTTTTGGGCTTTGGCGAGGATTTCTCTGCTTCCGGTCGACGAAATCTCAATGTTTGGGTTGCACCCGACATGAAGGTTAGGTTGACAAATGGATATCTCCGGACACGTGTAGCGGCTGATGGCGGAGGTTTTTGGCCCTGCGTCTCGCGACTCCTACACTGGGAACAACGAGGATAACCACTGGAGAAGCGGACCCGACGAACGATTGGCTACTACTTGAACCTAAGCATGCGCGGCAGCAACGAGGACGTAATAACCGGACTTTCTGCGCGATAGACGCGGTATCGCAATGCACTTTTTCGTCTGGAAGCACTAGGAGCCGTCTCGGGGACTGTCCTACGTCTAAAATAAGGCAATAAATATGCTTTTACAGTGGGCCGAATACGTAGTCTGTGCATATAGAAGCGACGGATGAACTGCTTCGGGCACTCTGATCATATTCTGTTTTCGGCATGCGCCCAAGTCTGAAAGAAGCCCGCCTGAAATACCAGCCTCCATCTTGTCTCCGAACCACCATCTTCCCAGCTTTCTACCATGCAGGACTCGGCAGAAACTGCGCGCCATTTTATCTATATCACTCAGATTTACTTCTGTGGTATGTGCTCCTCGTCGTCGTTGTTTGTTGCTCGCTGCTCACGATCGTCGTCCCAGCGATGTGTAATGCCGTCGTTTTCTCGCTCCTGACTGCCATTGACGCGTCCTTTGACATTTAGATGCGGTAGTACTCTGGGACTGGATCATCAGTCTGCACCGGGAATGGCGATTCGTAAAGGCGTTCTTTCCATGTCCTCGTTGCTGCTCACGTCGGCCAGGTGTGGAAGACTCACTGGACACCCGTAAAGATAGCCTACCTTTTCTGCCGGTATGCCTTCGTCCTCATATCTCTCTCGGCATCTTCTTGACTATTCTTCTTCTAGATATTGGGTCATCATCGTCGTTCCTTACCTTCTTTACTGTTTCGTCGTCGACCACGATGAAGATACATGCCAACGCATATATAGAGTCAGGAATCCACATATATGCGTTCCGATGGGACGTACTAATATATTTACTGCAGATTCCAGTCGCACTTGCTATGTGGAACCAGGTTGGATCTGAATGTGAGGTCTCCTCGCTTACCGATGACCAAGTCTCAATTGTCGATAGCCGTTCTGCTCATTCGCACGTATGCCTTCTTCAATCGCAACGTCTATATACTATGGTTCCTCATCTGCGCCATTTCTGGAGTTGTGGCGTATCAACTATATGTGGACACCACTCAAATGCTTCGTATGTTGCATGCAATACAACTTCACTTTCCTGACGTCCGCCTGCTCCTCTAGTTCTGCCGTTCACGCCGCCTGATGTGAGGTTTCTTACGCATATATGCTATTTCTTCTGACGATATGCTCCAGACTCGCGGTCCTTGTTTCCCAATGTCGAAACCCCATTCCGCTCACCTTCTTGGTACGTCTATTCTCCGCATTGTGCTACCTATCCACTCATTATTCTGATTAGGTTTCTTTGTAAGTTCTTGCTCGACGGTCGACGTGATTCTGATTTGGGGTAAAGATCGCACCTCTGCTGTTCGACACGCTGGTAACTCTCATGACCATCATCAAGGCATTTGCTATCCGAAGACGTAACGGAGGACCTAACAGTCGCCTGATTCAGACGTTCATCCGTGAAGGTAATCTTATATATCATTGCGACAGTGTGATCATTAACTCTTGTTTTCCTAGGCGTATTCTATTACATCCTGATTTCCATCGCGAACTTGATCAACGGTATTTTCTATCTCCAGTGAGTTCCATGTGTCCGCGGACTATCACTTCCTCATCAATTCTTGCAGACCTCGTCAAGTTATCTCTGCTATCAACATTCCACTGAGCGTGATGATGGGTCCGTTGTTGGCATGTAGACTAGTTGGTTTATTTTTGCTCTTTACCCTTCAAAGGTTAACGTTATTTTAGATTCTCGATCTCCGCGAGCGTGGCTCGGATACAGTCTCACACTCTGAAGGAACTGGCATGGCTGCTTTCACCACCAAATCGGTTACGCACAATACCTCTTCACCGTATACTCCTCCCCATCGCAGCAAGTCTGGTATGGGCTTGGGTTACGGGGGCACGCGCCGCCAGTCACGCACCATAGACTCCAATATCGTCCTCAGTACAGTCGGCTGCATCTCCGCCGATTTGGAGATGAGTATTGACCACGGCGAAGTTGAGTCGGACGATATCCGCCTTGACATGGGACTGGATCTTGGAAGCCTGAGCACCGCCGTTGGCGGTGATGATGGCGAGCCCATACCGGACTCTTCCCGTCGAACCAGTGGCGACTCTAGCCATGATCTTACGTATACGCCACGTACGCCTGCGCCGTCATACCGGGCTTTAGAGTTCGGCTTGAGGTCAGTACATCGAGTACCGAGCTTAACGGAGAACGCCAGTATAGGCGGCATCCGAGTCGACGTGGAAAAGCAGTCTGCGACGATGTAACCCTCCTTCGCTTACCTTGAACTATATCTCTCCTCGGTTCCCGTCGCAAATCAATCTCACGGATTCGCCCGGCACCTTTTCTTGTTTTGCGTCTACTCTCGTCACGCCACTCTTTTCATGAAGGATATTTTCCAGTCATGTGGTCCTTTATATTTCCAGAAGCACAAGTAACAAAATCCGGCTGGTTACCATGCATTGGCGTTCCACTTTTCGTCCTAATTGTTGTTGCATTTTTGTTCATAGTTTTCTGTATCATATGTCCCCGTCCCGCTGTTGTTGATGTTGTCTACTACGATCTGTCACAGTTTTCCCTCGCAGACTTTCTGTCGCCTTGTTTTCCGCTCGAATTCTAGTAGCTAGTAATACTTAGTATAATGTTTTATTGTTATTGAACAATTGTATGCGTAGATGAATAGAAACGCCAGGTTCTGAGTCTGGTAGCACGCGTTTGAAACGTGAAACCCCATTTGGTAACGTTGGAATGCCAACGCCTGTCATGCAGCCTCGCCTGCGCTTTGCCTTGTACTATCAACTGGTACTTCATACACCGCAATGTACATTGACTCTCACTTCATTCCGCCGGAAATCATTCTGCATATTTGTATGCATTGAACTCGCACTCCGGCTTTGACTTGCAACTAACCCAATCCAGTTTCATATCTAGACCTACCAGACCTTGCTTCTCTTTCACAGCTTTCGCCTCAGTTCGCTACGCTTGCCGCCGATCCAGCGTTGCATCACAATCGCCTCCGAATCATCGCGCCTTCTCGCGTGAACCATTCTTGTTTGGCCAAAGCCCAGCAGGATTTCCTCTCCGCCCCACTATCCCCGATCTAGTCCACCGCGGCGTCATGCGTGGGCTCAATTTAGAGAGAAGGTGGCGCATGGGCGCATATCTGAGCTCGCAGCCAGTGAGTTTCCCGAACGGTTGTCGCTCGGAGATGTGGCTTACAATTACATAAGAGCATTCTTCAATATGAATCTGGCCAGCGACTTCTCCGGCGCCATGCTGGAAATAAAGTTTCCGTTCAGCTTCAGCGGCGTTTGTCTGCACCAGACAACGCATTACTCAAAGTACTTCATCAGTCCCATGTCCTTCCAGATGTGGAATCTCGCGCCTCGCTATTTCACGCCGATTGCTACCGGTCGTGAGAAAGCTCAAGTGGTCTTTCCAGCGCGACAAATTGGCAAAGGTTGCTCGTGATGGGGGCGGTTTTGTGAACTTTGCGCGGTGGCTGGAGACGCGGGGCAACGGTATTGTCCTGAAACGGAGCGCGTTCGCCTAGCCATTTGCCCCAATGTGAGGAAGATGGTCGGTGCGTATGAACGGGCTTGCTGTTGAAAATATGTTGTTGATGTATCCAAGTACTTATGCTGTGTATGTATGTATATCAATCGCAGCCCCCTTCGCTTTGAGGGATCTTCGTGCTTTGAGCATGATGATCGAGAAGCAAAGAAGATGGGAGTCTAGCAACATATAACTGCGGAACTCCGGAGCGTTACTACAGGATCCTCAGATGCAGAACCAGCCCAACGAAAGGTCTGCCCAACTTACTCAGTATTTGACAGCTTGTTTACGTTTGCACTTGCAGATTTCGATACACGCGTGAACAGAGAGCGGAAATCCGCTTTCGCTATCAGTCCGGTGTAGGGCGGACCGAGCTCCAGGACGACTACAAGTTGTCCACTGCTGTACTGTGGGCGATCTGCGAGAACGCGGCCTCTTCGTATGGCGATAACGTTGAAGACGACAAAAACATCTTGTCAAAAAAGTACGGTGTCGACACCGAAGATGTAACGATGGGGAGCCCAGAGCAAAGAGAAACCACGCCTCAACGTGATAACGATATCGAAGTCGAGACTATCAACATCTCAGATGACGAAGGTCAGTTCCTTGTTATTTCTGCGCCACTTCATGAAATCTGACATTATGTAGAAGATATCTCCAGTACAAGAGGGCAAGCGATATCTGCCTATGGTAAAGTATCATTGTCTGACAGAAATACACTGCTAGGAATAAGCGAAAACGGTCAGCTACTACCTCCGTCCGTTTGCGGCGCTCGAAGCGTCTTAGAGAACGGACCACGCCGGAAGTCATCGACCTCATGTCTAGTTCTCCAGCTGGCCCCGCGATGTTCAAGCCGCCGGATGAAATCATCGACATTTCGTCCAGCCCTATCCGCCCTCCAACTCGCCGTCCACTGTCTGCTTCGCCTATCAAACCTAACCACGCTGAGGTGCCAAAGTTTGGAGATAGTTCCGCTTCAACTCAGGTTACGAAGTTCCTGAACTCCGTCGGTCGGCTTGATCTGTTGTCATTTTTCTACGACAGTGGCGCTCGCACTGATGATGAGTTTGTCGAGTTTACCGGCGGCATACAAGAAGATGCGGTGTGGGCCTGTGAGTTCAAAGATTCTCTGATAAAAGATGTATGTTGCTCGACGTCAGACGCGCAAAGGATTGTCGAGGAGCTGAGGATTTGGCGGGAAAATCGTATGTCAGATATATAGATATCTGATCACTAGGTACATTGTGTCTCATTCGGTGTTGTCAGTAAACGATTTGACAAGGCGTATTACCTCGCTTTTACTAAATTTTCTCTTTTTCTCGAGTGGAGTGCTTACTATATAGTTGGCCAAGTGATACAAAGCGTAGGTAATACATGCATCATGGCATACGAAATGAGAAGATGAAAATGGTCCATTATTGCGCGTCAGCCGCCAAAGTCAAACGTTAAATAGTGAACTTGCTCGAAACCTCAACAAGACCGTCTGTCAGCTTCGTTACCGCCGCCCACTTCGGTAAGAAAGTCAAAACCTCCTCAAAAGCAGGAATCTTCCCTCCAGTAGGAATCCCAACGGTACCGCTTTCATACTCGTTCCATTCGCACGCGATCCGGCCTGACGTTTCAGATGTCTGCGCCAACTCGACGTCAACAGTGAAATTCTTATCCCAAGTGCGGCTCCAAATGCGAAGCTCCTTGATCCCTTCGACAGGAACCTCATATCGAGGCTGCATCGCGTCTTCGCTGCCATGCACATGGTACTTTGTCACAGCGTTGTCCTCGAAATACAGCCTGCAGGACCTCGTGTTGAGACCGCGTACGGATATTCGAGCGGATGAACGCCCTGTGCGAGTCGAAGTGGTGTTAAGCCACTTGTCTGAAGTGAAATTGGAAGCAGGAGATGGTATCATATCGCTCTCCCAGCCGCATTGTTGCAGGGAGAGTCTTGCTGAGGATGGTATGCAAACCACATCCTTGGCGGCAGCGGATGGGAGGTGAGAAATAACACTGGCAATGTGGGCGGAAACACCACTCAGAGTAGTGATGGCATGAGTTCCGAGAGGCGAGACTGTTATGTTTTGCTGAAAGAATACTTTCAGAGGAGACTCCTGATTGAAGGGGAAGCTGAGGTATCCATAGAGCGTTGTAGCAACAAGAACGACGACGAAGACGTAGGTTAGGGTTTGATGCATTTTGAAACTGAACGGGGCGAGGGGTATCAGCATCAGCACCGCTAGAAGCGCAAGGGCTCCGTAAACTACACAATTTATCAGGCGAGGCTATGACAGATGTGTAGCACTGACCGGTGACAGGACTGCTTCCATCGGCCAAAGTTTGAGACATGGCACCAACGAGCATGGTGGTAATGTGCGATACCAAGATCAATGGAACCGGAATAACCACAAGAATCTGTATAATCCACCACCCGATGGCACCTGTTTCTTCGCCCCCTAAAATAGTCACATCGTGTCGAGTCCGGGGAATAAGAGGGGTGTTCTCGTCAACTTCTTCGAAGTTGTCCGTCCGCTCTTCTGCTGGCGTCGGTTGCTGCAAAATGACAACTACCGGGTGTGTGCCCTGAGCACCGACCATTCCTTCTGCGCCCCCGATGCAACATGCCAGGAAGACCACAACATTCCACATCGTGATAAGGTAGAAGCCTCCCATCCCAGTCTTGCTGGCTGCGGCAGTTGCATATACAAGCAGAATCCAGGTGAAAATGTAGGTCTGAACGAGAACTGTTTGTTTTTGCTGTTCCGGTATTTGGGCTTTTACGCCGGGAATGGGAAGGTTCAGGACGAGTACCATGCTGAGGTATGCCAAAGAGAAGAACGAAAGGAACGCAAGATAAGGCGCTGAATAGGCAATCTACATACTGTCAGAACTGTTATAGTGATACGTAGACAAGCAAGACTCACAAACGGATTCACTTTGAGATATCCGTACACGAGGAGGACCTGAAGCCCAACGGTAGCAATAAGGGCAATCCAGAACTTGGCCCAACTCAAGAAACCTTTCAACCATCCGAATTCAATGAACCAGCTCCAGAAGTGATCCCATAAGCTATTGGAGCTACCGGGAGCGTCACCGTTCTGAATATACCGCCTCCTGTTATGCTGAATGGCAGCTTCAGCAGCGAGAACCAGGATTAAGATGACGGGCCCGATAACCAAGAACACGATATTGAAAGTGATCATTGCTGAAAGCGGAAAGAGGATCATCACCACACCGAAAACTATAAACATGGTTGAGATCAACAAACATAGCACAATGATACGCGAAGCTCACGGTCGAAATAAACAGCAGAAGAGCGGGAATCCGAATGCATAGCGCCTGTATCATTGAGGAGGGCCAGGCCCGATCCTTTGGCAGACTCCATCATAGCCCAAAGAGCCTTCTTTTCGCCGACTGTATGAGGAATCGCGTCATACTTGGTGTGATATTTACTTCTACCCTTGTAAAATGCTAGATCAAGACCGCTCATATCTGCTCCTTCGTAATAGACAGAGAAATCAGTGCCCGAGCGAATGACGCCTCGTGCAAAGGCGTCAGACGATAGGACATTGGCATGAGGATGCGGTACGTTATTGTCGGAGAAAGAAAGGAGAGGCGGACTTGAGGTGGCGCGGAAGAGTAGCGGTCGTCTAAGATAGATGTAAGATAAAAATTTGATCCAGAGAGTAACGACATGTATACCCTCCGGAAGCAGCGCCTTCCAGGTTCAGAAATGTATGCGTAGTATTGGACCATGGATGTCGCAGGAAGCTATTCGTGTTATCAGTAGCTGCCGAACGGATAAAGTAAAGGAAACTGACGCGTGGGCTCCATTCAGCCAGTCCTCTTCGCCGTTATTGATGTTCCACACTGCAGTCCGCTTAGGTCTATGCTCCACGAAGTAGCTTAGGAGTTGAAGTAAAGTCGCGACGCCCATGCCGTCATCTGTGGCTCCGGATGCGGTCGATACAGAGTCGTAATGGGCAGAGAACAGGACGCCGCCTGTTTCTCTGTATTCGGGATCTGTTCCTTCAATCTTGACAAGAATATTGGTTCCTTCGAAGTAGACCCCATACGCTCCGGATGCCCAGGAGCCATTGGACTGCAGGTCATCGTCGACAAAAACCTTGTCGCGGCCTGCTGTGATTTCCTTCACTCGCTTGAGAAGATAAGACCTGACGTTATCGTTTGCGTGGCTGTTATACGAGTGCGGGCGCGCCGCAATCTTCACTGGTCAATGAACGGTCATTGCTTAGGTTACGACTCACTTGATGAAGATCCGCGTAGGCCTCATCCAAGTTCAAACCACGTTGATTTTTCGGAACATTGGCAAGTTGATCTGTGACGAGCACTGAGATGAAGGTGGCTAGGTAAATGAGGACAACCAAAACGGTCGTTGGCACCGTCCTGAATCCTAGCACGGCGCTGAATTTTTGGGCTATGGTCATGGCGTAAAGGTCGCCGATGACGGCACTGTTTGTTCATATGGGTCAATGCCCTGATCTTTCCATTTGGACATCCATCAATTTCTTATCTTCACGCGACGACGACGCGTCTGGCAGAATATGGCAGCTTCCACTGCATCGCGTTCTATTACTCTTGAAGTCTGTGTCGACTCTGTAGAATCAGCTCTCAAGTCAGTGTCTCCTTTGACTCGCTCTTATTGGCTTCAAGTCACATCATTTCAATAGTGCTGTAAGCGCAGGCGCTGACCGTTTAGAGCTTTGCGGAAATCTAGGCTTGGGTGGTGGCACCACACCGAGCATTGGACTCTTCACAGCTGTACATAAAGCGGCTCCTGGTGTACCAATAATGGTCTGCCGAGGCTGGCATCTAGCTCATTACTCAAGCTGACAGCGCATAGGCCATGGTTCGGCCGCGAGTCGGCGACTTCGTATACTCCGACTGCGATATAGATGTCATGCTTGAAGATATCAGAAGCTTCAAACGTCACGGAGCTCGTGGAATTGTCCTTGGTATTCTAACTGCCGAAGGGACCGTTGATGTTGGACGTACGAAAAGGTTCCTTCCTCTTATACAGTTTACAGTTATTGTATTCTAATAAGTAACGTCCTTAGGCTTGTCGATGCCGCCCTTCCTTTAGAAAGTAAACTTGTGTCCTTTCTCCCTTCTGTTACTATCTGACAAAGAGCAGTCTGTTTCCATAGAGCCTTTGATATGACCCGAGATCCCATGGAAGGTTCGTTCACCCAGCGGGCTTTGGATACTATCCCCTCACTGCTCCTGGAAATGAAGCTTTGTCTGCTGTTGCTAGTATTGGCGGGATATCGCGTATCTTGACAAGGTCTGTGGTTATTCAACACGTAGCGCGTCCTGCATGATTAACGCTCTATCAGTGGACATGGAAAACGCGTTCTGGATTCCGTTGACACCCTCGTTGCTCTTCACCGTGCTGCTAATCGGATTTCTGGTAGCGAGCCATGGGCATTGACCATTCTGCCGGGTTCAGGAGTGAATATGAGCACAATTGATACTCTCCTTGTGTCTTTGTTACCCGAAGGCCTACGTGAGCTTCATATGTCTGGTGGACAATGGGTCAGGGGACCTATGACATTCACACGAGACGGTATGGGTATGGGTGTGGGTTCTGAGTATGAATGGTCTGTGTGGCGAACAGATCCGAACGCGGTCAAAGCGGTCAGACTCATCGTCGACATGGTATGCGAGAGCATCGCTATCGCATAACATCGAGCTTTGTACAGTGTACTTCCTAGTTATCTTCGTCAAGGAATGCGGATTTGCCCAGATTCAGGGCACGTGTTAAGCTTTCCTGATTAGCGGATGCAGGGTTCTCTACCGCTGGGTCCCGATGCGCTATATGTATCGTGGTTTCTTACACGAGTAGAAGCTGATTTTGTGCGCTAGGCTATCTAAATTCTGCATGTCGATTGTCTGTGCGTTATTAACGTTGCCACGGTCTGCTGCGGAGTTTGAGGCGATGGGTGTCAGACGTGGTGACGGGTGTAAATTCAGAATTACGTGAACCCGCGTCCGTGCTGCTTCGTCTTCAGACCCACCATGGGCACATCCAGCGACGCCGCCGCCCCGGCCATGCCCAAGATCTGGTGGAGCAACGCAACTTTCTTCGTATTGGTACATGTTGCTGCCGTCGCGGGTATCTACTACATGCCCGTATACTCTGTACATCGGGCCACTCTCTTCTTAGCCTTTCTTACTTGGCAACTCGCCGATTTTGGGTAAGTTTGTGTCATTCAACGAAAATAACGACTAATGAACGCACAGTATCACCGTGGGCTATCATCGGCTCTGGAGTCACCGTTCTTTCCGCGCCAATTTCTCTGTGCGAGTTGTTCTCGCGGCTTTGGGCTCTGCGGGTTTTCAAGGTTCAATCAAGGTGGCTGTCATCTATACAGCGAGCGCTCTCCAAGCTGACATGCGCCGATTCAGTGGTGGTGTTTGCGCCATAGATTACACCATGTATGTTTACGAAAACTCGTGTCTTCGTCGTCTAAGCGTTCGGCTTTCCCAGAGGTTTACCGATGACTTGGTACATGATCCGTACGTCCACCTTTATCCTTGATTATTGCGCGTTGATTTGCCAAGATATGCCGCGACTCGAGGCCTACTCTATTCACACGTTGGTTGGATATTCTTCAAGCCTACCTACTCGAAAATGGATCTAGTGGACCGCGAAGATTTGGAAAATGATCCTGGTGTGTGTTTCAGTGCTCACTGCTTACGCCCTTAGCCGGCCAGCGTTGACTAAAACACATTTAGTCGTTCGGTTTCAGCACAATCATTACGGTTAGTGCCCACAACATGACGATGGAACTCATTCATTGATGTCACCGTAGTCCCCATCGCCTTATTTCTTGGATTCGCATTACCACCGCTTCTTGGAAGCCTCTGGGGTGACCCAAAAGGCGCGTTCGTCTGGGCCGGTTTAGTTGCCAGACTCGCGATATGGCATTGCACGTTCCTTGTCAACTCGTACGCTATCTCAAGAATCCTTCGATCTACGTTGACCCTCGTCTATAGTCTTGCGCATTGGGATGGTCTCCAGCCTTATTCCGACGAAGATTCTTCTCGGGGAAATCTAGTATGCGTCTTTGTCTTGCGGTAACTGTCCTCAATCTGAATTTACGTCTTAGCTACTCGCTCTGCTAACCGGCGGAGAGGGGAATCACAATTTCGTAAGTCTCTCATTTTTCGGTTTCATCCACCAATTTCGTGAATGAAACAGCACCATACTTTCCCTCATGACTTTCGCTCGGGTCCATCGCGTATCGATTGGGACCCTTCCAAGTGGATCATATTTGTTCTTAGTCAATTTGGGTTGGCGACCGGCTTGAGGCGCGCGCGCCCTAATGACATGAAGGAAGCGGTCTCCTACATGAAGCACAAACTATCGCATGCTCACGCTGAAGAGGCGGAAGAGCCTTGGGAAGGGCCTCATTGGGATCTCGCACAAGTTGAAGCCTTTGTCCAAGAGTCGCCGGGTCGGTGTATCATTTTGATTGATGACTTTGTCATCGATGCGACAGGATATATGAGGGAGCATGTACGGTTCCTTTAATCTCTTTGCTGACATCAATTTGACGCGTCTCTTATAGCCTGGTGGCGCCTCGGTCATGCGTAAATATTCTTTCAGAACCAAGCTAAAAGATACTGGTGTTTTCAACCCAACGTGGAAGGATGCGACTTGGGCGTTCGAGGGCGGCCTCAACAACCATTCTCGTGCTGCCAAACGTCAACTTCGGGAATTGAGGTTAGCTCAGTATATATATTCTCAAGATGAAAGCTAGATGTAGGTCTCGCGGATGCTGTTGTTCGATTGCTCTGTCATGTTTGTCGGGATGCTCTTTTTGCGCTGCAACAATGTTGTAACTTAAAGCGGCTTGATTTTTACACTGTCTTAGAACTGCGTAGATGGGACGCTGGGACGCATAGATTATAGAAAATCGCACATTGTATTTCTGTGCATAACGTCTGTAGGGCATGTACAACTTCAGTGCATTTTTCGATCACTTGTTTGAATGAGCACTGTAACTGTGCATATTCATAAGAAATTTAAGGAATGAACACTTCAATAGCACGTAGGACTTCAAAGTTGAAGACACGGGGGTTTTGCCTTCTGAGGGACATGCGACATAAGGATAGACACCAGACCGTCAAGAACGTATCAACAAATAAACTAATAGGTATGTTTGACGATAAGTGTCAGTGATAACGCGACGCGGCGCGGTTTGTTGACGACCACGAGTTAAGCCACGTGACAAGTCAGTGACCCGCCTGCTTGAGCCCGCCACCGATATTGTGGTCTTCGCCGTTGTTTGGCTTCTCGCTTATTTCACCATTTACCCGCAAGTTTTCCGTTATTATCAAACTGTTCAGTGGCAGATGGCGAAGCGAAATCGTGCTGAAGCTGGTCTTACCAACGGTGGGGGAAGCCGTCCCAAACGGCAGAAGGGCCAAGAAATGTCGCCAGAGGTCGAGATATCGTCGGACCATGCGTACTCGGACGGCGAAGACGATGGCGATAAAAGAGGAAAAGAAGAGGTGAAACAGCAGGGATTGCGAATGTGGCAGACGGTCAAGGACGCAACAAGCAAAGAGTGAGTCGTCACGGTACATCGAGCCTTGCCTTTCTGACCAAATTCGGCCGGTCTTCTCTGTCTCTCCAACTTTCTTTCGTACCGCCATCACCATGTCTCCAGCCACAGAATCATATCCGCGCTCTTCCTCACCCCTCCGGACAAAAGGCTATATCCCGACTACTACGTTTATATCAAACGTCCGATAGCCCTCAACGAGATCAAGCGCAAGCTGACTGTTCTCGCATACAATTCGCTTGACGAGCTCAAGGCCGATTTTGACCTCTGTTTCAACAACGCGCAGACTTATAATGACCCGAGCAGCGCCATATATGACGACGCAAAAGAGCTTCAGGTGAACTGCCCGTTGTAGTCGTCTTGAATTTCGTTGACTTGTAACAGAAACTTGTCGCTAAACTGCACAAAGAACTCGCACCTCCTGAGAAGAGCGAGCACAAGAAACACAAGCAGCCTAGTTTTCGGCGTACCATGAAGTCCTTGGTTAACAAGCTCACCGCTCTCACAGACGATACGTATGTGATATCGAACTGTGCCTACTCGAAACTCAATGTATTCCAGAGGTCGCGTATTGTCCAGTGCATTCATGGAATTACCTTCAAGGACGGATTGGGCCATATACTACCAGCAGATTCAACATCCTCAGTGCTTCGATGCTATTCTGGTATGTTTTGAACTACCTTGCAGTACGAAAAAACTCAAGTTGTATCTAGAAACGGATCAAACGAAAAGAATACCCTTCGACTGTCGAGTTTGCTGACGACGTGGAATTGGTTTTCTCCAACTGTATGACTTTCAATCAAGATCATTCTGCCATCTGGGATGATGCGTTGGCTTTGCAGGCGAGTTTCATTCAACATCTATGCATCTCATAGCTATAGCTTTATTTGCAGAAAGAATTCAGACACCTCATGTCGGAACTTCCTGCACCGTTCGCCATTGACCGTTATGCCAAACCCAGTGGTCCCAAGATAAAGATAAAAATGCCTGTTGCTTCTACTTCTCGTCTCCCCCCTACACAAAGCCCTGCCGCACCTCCAAAAGCTCTCCCGGCTATTACTACTACTATCCCTGCCGCGCAACCGACCAAAACGTCTACGTCAGGAAAAGCTAGTACATCCAAACCGACCCCCGCACCTCCAACTATCAAAGCCGTAGCCAATTCTACGCCTGCTCACCCACCAACGCCCAAAATGGTTGCAGCTAAAGCTATCGAACCCAAGGCTCTTCGTTCCTCCACCATTTCAAGGCCTCCGGCCGCAGCGTCCAATGCTGCGACTCCGTTATCTCAGCCACCAGTAAATGGTATCAACGCAGCACCGGCGTCATCTGCTACACCAGCACCACAACCGGTTGCTACTACGTTCACCCAATATTCTACACCAGCTCAAGCAACGGCACCGGCGGCTACGGTCACACCTGCTGCACCTGCACCTACAGCCACAGTTACGACAAGGTCTCAAGTTGCAGCTCTTGCGCAAACGCAAGCAAAAACTGTGTCGCACTCTCCTGTTCCTCCACCTCCGGCTCATCAGCTTGATTATGTTCGACTACAGAGTGTCCCTCGTGGTCGTCTATTCCTACTTAGCCATCGAGACGGGGTAAAGAGTTGGGCAATACGATTGGGACCGGAGGAGCAAACATTATCCATTTCCGACGTGACCTTTATACAAGACGAGGATGACAGTAGCGGAGACGAGGATGACATGGAGGTTGACAATCAACCAGCGGCGAAACCCAAGCGAGGTCGTGGTCGACCACCGAAGACTAAGAGTGAGACCGCTGTGACCAAAGTCAAATCAAAAGGTGGGAAGAAGAAGCCAAAGCTCGGGGAGATACAGGTCAAACTCAATGGGCAGGTGAAAGATGTAGATGGAAAGGATACATGGAATATTTCCGTACCGGTAGGAAACAGTACACTTGAAGTTGGAGAGAAGGGCGGTCTAATCTGGAAGGTATACACTCAGCGCGTAGCATAGAGACATCGCCGCCAAAATTTAGTCGTAGTGCACTAATGTTTTTATCAGTCGTATTTTATGGTCTTACTACATAGACTAATCCTTTCGATTCCTTCGTCACTGTGAACTTGGCACTTGCTGGGAACTGTCGCGTTCAATAGCGTGGCCCGATTAGGAAGTACCTGCACGTTGAACTTGAACGTCGACCTTGGGCGGCGACGTTCACGTCACTACGTCAACGTCACCTTATAGTCCTTCAGGTCGTGGTATCCTTTCTCATTATTGCATGTTCTTTCACCATGCCGTACGGTAACGCGCCTAGCGCGTTCGACGTGTCAACCGAGAACGATCCTATTCCGCCTCCGAAACAGCCGGTGACGTTCGCACCGACGATCCGTCAGGAGAACGCTTCAAAGAAACGGAAGAGAGAGGATCGGAAGAGAGAGGATGGTGCCACCAAGTCCTCGATAAGTCGTAAACAGAAGAACGATACTGGCCTAACTGGACTGGTATGTGCTTTGATGCTGACAGCAGTCTTAACTTTAACTCTAAGGATAGCCTCAAGCCAAGCGCGCGCGCATCGGCAAGTGTACTCAAGAAGCAGCGTTTGGCCACTGCTAAATGTCGACTTTAGATTACACGACTAAATACGCGCCGCCCTGCAACGTCAGAGCGCATAAGGAAACCAAAGAACTCATTCTTCTAGGTGAATTAGACAAGCCCGATACAGGAGAGAGCGCCGATAAGCCTGTGCGCTGGCTGGACCAGTTTGCTTTCTATGACAAGAGCAACGGGCCAACTTTGGCGCCCATCCATTTTCTGGACGTTCCCAATAAAGGACCCTTTTATGCTTCAGGATATGCCTCACCAGTGCCGGAGGCGGATGAAGATGAAGGCCAGGAAAATAACGATGACGATGCGGATCCCGAACAAGAACGCGTATATCTCAATCTTTCGAAGATCATATGTTACTCGTTTGACTATTCAAACCAAGATAGGTGCGTTTTGATGTCGTCCCAATTCGTGTCCTTTATTGCTCAATCACTGCTCAGCACGGTCTGGCTCGAAACGGAACAAGCGTGGTACAAACTGCAATCCACAAGCACTCAATACCGACAGATATGGGAACCTTTTCTTCGAGAGTTATGTGTGGCCAAAGAGATCATACAATGGTCTATGACGAAAAGTCGGATTGGAATCGAAGCATTTCTGAGTAAATTCGTCCTAACCGAGGATCCGTTCGGACAAAGGTTCAGCAAAGAAATGTTATTCGAAGCAGTGAGGAACTTCCGGTAATGTAGTTACCTCATGATCTAACAGCAGACAGAAAACACAGCTCATTCGGGGTCTTGAATCTCATGAAGATTGTGACAAGCTCGTTGCCACTCCTCTTATACGGTCCATCCTGGGAGACCAAGCACGAAGTGTCAAAAAGAACGTTAACGCACGCAGAGCGCCTCCGACCTCCAACCTTGACAATTTCTACTTACGCCCCGAAAACCAGGAGCAAACTCATGTCACACCAAACATTGCAATCCTTGCAAACGGCTGGTTTCAGGAGACACTTAAGATCGTTGGTCCTGATCCGTTCGAGAAGGAAAAGAAAGCGCCAAAGAAGGTTGATTGGGAGAGGAAGAAGGCTCAGGATGCGGAACGTGAACGACTTTCGAGTTGTGTTAGCAAGTGCAACGAGATCAAGAGGATCCGATATGAAGGTCGTGGTCGTGACGGTTTCTATGACCAAGTGACAGTAAACGGTATCAAATGTTGCGTATGTTTCTTCATCAGACTCTTCTTACATCTTGTTGATAGTCGCAGGTTGGCGATGTTGTTGTACTTCGTCCTGATAGTGAGCATATGCCCAAGTTTCCAACATCGATCGTGCAAATCCCACCTGCCGCCGAACTACCGGATTTCTTTTGGTATGTGCGTCTCTTCTAGGACTATTCTTCGTTGACATGAGTAGGTTCGGGAAAATCATCTGGATCAGAGAGGCGGAGCTAGCTCATGTGCAATGGCTACAGCACGGCTCGTTATCCGTCCTCGACGAGTTTGGTACATCATGCAAGAGCCTGTACCTCCTGGACTTGTGCACCACCATTCCTCTGCAGTCCATTAATGCGAAGGTGACCGTACGCTTCCAAGAAGGAGAGGGAGAGTATCAATGCTTGTAAGATATCAACCCATTTCGGGCCTTTCTCTGAATTTTTTGCCAGATACAAATACCATCCTCAGGACGCATCGTTTACATCTACCACGCCAACTGATTTACATGTCGTGGCCGATCATCCTCGTGATACATGTCCGTCCTGCCTTCTCGACTCCAAGAAAAAACAAGATGCGTATACGGTGACAATCGAAGACGGTCGTCCCAAGGAAGACGCATCTGGCTTTATATGGAGAGGATCGAAATACCACTGTGACGACTTTGTACTCTACCATGACCCGGAGCACGCAAACAGCCCTGGACAAATTGGAAAGATCGTGCACTTCCAGTCATCCTCTCGCGTTAGCGTAGACCCGTGGTCGGTTACGATTCAGGTGCTTGAGCGTATTGGCAACTTGAAACATTTGCCCGAAAACAAGCTACGTGACGAGGTACGCTGTGTATCGACGTTCTGAAGATGATGATGCTCATTTCCTCGTCTTTCCAGCGACATTTGTTCATTACCGATGCCACGAGGGACATCTCCAGCCAACAGCTTCTCAAAGTTATCACGGTCTTCCCATCCTCAGTCATCAAGCAGGATGAGTTTGATCCCTGGATAGCTGCATCGCCATTACACTTCTACATCAAGTATAGCTTCCCTTCATGCGAATCGTCCTGGGCCCAACGGACAGAAATTGACCCTGAGGAATTTGAGATCTGCCAAGAGTGCGTTGACCTAGACACGAAACGGTTTAAGTCTGTACAGGACATGGTCCAACGAATGGAACCATTACCAACGCTGGACTTATTCGCTGGAATCGGGGCATTCGGTGGTGGTATGTCCAAGGGAAGCGGTGTTACGAGAGTGACCCATGCAATCGAAATCTCACCATCAGCGGCATTGACCTACAAGTAAGTTACACAAGTTTTGTTTCGCTTTATTGCCCTAATCCGTGAATGGAGGAAAAACTTCCCCGACGTCAAGGTTCACAATCAATGTGCGAACAGGATCTTGAAGTACTGGTACAGGTATTGGAAGTCGGAACCTGGGGACCGCCCGTCTCCTCCCGAGCAGCTCTACGACACCAACAAGAAGGAGAATGTCCCGCGGCCTCCAAAGAAGGGTCAGATCAAGGTCATCGTGGCGGGATTCCCATGGTAACTTTTCACACTCGTTACAACTATTCGCGTTCTGACATTCATACAGTCAGTCGCATTCGACCTTGAACATGTATAAATCCGAGTCGGACAGAAAGAGCAATCTCATTCTGCCGACGTTGTCATTCGTGGAACTTCTACAGCCGGACTACTGTTTCTTCGAGAATGTCCCAGGCTTCCTCCAGTACAGGCTCAACGCCACACAGGTTAATCCGCATAAGGTGAAGGGTGGTATCGAGAGAGGTGGGTTAAAGCTTGTATTAAGAGCACTGCTTGACATGGGGTATCTCGCTTCTTTTTTTCTCTTGCCATTTTTAACACTCCCGTCGCAGTTATCAAGTTCGATTTGGTCAATTACAGGCTGCACAATATGGGACTCCCCAACGTCGCGAGCGCTTTTTCCTCTGCGCTGCCAAGCGCGGGCTGCGTCTTCCTGAATTTCCTCAACCGACACATAACTATCCCAATGCTCGTGATCTCTCAATCAAGAATATATGCGGGATATACGGAAAGGAGGTTACGATACAGAGCATTAGTAACTTGCAGGGGATTGCGCCACATTCTTATGTTTCGGTTCGGGATGCCATTGAAGACCTGCCATCTTTTGATTAGTGAGTGCACCTTATGTCTCCTTCCATGGTGGGGTTGAGCTATTGAATTCTTTTAGCAGGCACCCAGGCCAGCAATCAGAGAACCAGCGAGCCGAAAGGGAAACGCGACAAGAGAACGGGATCAAGGAATTCGACTCGGGAAAGCTATGTGGTCGCAACAAAGTGGCTTATAAGAACGCTCCTACCACCCGATTTCAGCTTGAAGCCCGCCGCGACTCTAAAGACAATCAGTGTCTGCAGCATTACACGCGACCGCAGCGCAAGCAGATAGCGGAAAGGTACGTGATTCATCTTTCTTCGGGGCTCTTTGCTGATGCCCGTCAAATTAGGATTTTAGCGGTGCCTCTTAGGCCGAATGCAGATTATAGAAGTAAGAGCTCATCTGTGGGTCATCATTCTGTCGCATTGCCTGACATTATACTTGTAGGTTTCGACGCCAAGCATCAGCACTCGTTTATGATGTTCAATCCGGTGTCTGCTAATGGCAAGGGCGGTTTCAAGAAAGGTGATTCTCAATGAAATATTCAGCAAACTGTTCAAATCTGACTGTTCCAATTCTAGGCATGTTTGGACGTATCGACGCGAGTGGCGTATTCCAAACCACGGTCACTAACGTAGGCCCGACTGCAAAGCAGAGCTATGTGCTACATCCTTGGTGTCATCGCATGATTACGGTCAGAGAGTTGGCGCGCTCTCAAGGTTTACCAGACTGGTTCGAATTCGTGTCTCTCGCCAGTAAGGACGAAAAGAAACCTGATACTGTATGTTCTTGGTTGCTCGTCCAGCGTTCTGATACCATTCCTTGATCAGATTCAGATGCTTCGGCAGATAGGGAACGCTGTCCCGTGGCAGGTCGCAATGGCACTCGGACGTGAGCTGCAGGCGGCCGTTCTGCAGGACTGGGAGGAGCAGCTCGAGGATGATTAGCGCATTAGATCTCGCATATGAGATTTTAAAGAAGGCATAGATCTGGTTAAATTACGATACACCAGTAGAGATAAATGATCATACTTCGGTATCTGGAAAATTATGTTGGGGTTCTGCATATTGAGGCCGTTCAATTCTAAACGTCGAATAACTATTCGCAAGGTACGGACTATTCAAGGGTAAGAGAGACCCTGCGTGTCACCGAAAACGGCAGGACCCTTCGAGGCGCCTTGTCACGTTTGCCAGCAGAGTGCGCACTTTCCCGACACTATTCTTGCACCTTCGCACTGTTGTAGTGTCAATAAAATTGATTTCATTACTCAAAAACCTAAGTAGCTAAGCCTAGAGGTGACCGGGCCCTCGTACTCGCCAATATAGTGAGCATTGACGACTCTGGAGATACAGGGAGATACGCGCAAACTGTGACGAGGGTCCGACCACGCAGGGACTCTCTGACCCTTGAATAGTCCGTACCTTGCGAATAGTTATTCGACATTTAGAATTGAACGGCCTCATTGGTCGCTGCTTTTTTTCTGGCCATTCCTCGACGATCTTGTTAGAGACGTTACTCACATGGCGTGAAGAGGAATTTGAGATATTCCATTCCGACTGCTGAAACACGTTTCATTCGAGAGAATACTCGAGAAACTTTGAAAATGGTCTACGAATTTATGTTCTTAAGTAGGAAGGCACGAGTCAGAGATCCACTTACCACACAAGCTATGCCTCCGCCATCCGACCATCCTTGCCTGCACTTGATTCTCCTCGATAAGAAGTTCTTTGTCGTCAAAGCGGAGAAGCTGGACGCGGCGTTGCTTGCAGAGCTGAGTTCGGGAAAGAGTAGCGTGTTTTCGATTACGCGGACGCCAGAGGAGATATCGGTGGCTGGCGAGGCATACGAGGGGATGTCGAAAACCTTTGAGGAGAACAGCGGATGGCGGTGCATCAAGATTGCTGGGCCTATGGAATTTAGTGAGACATGCCCTTTGTTTGCGTTATAAATGGTTCTTTTTGACGCACCGCAAGACTTGACTGGGGTCGTAGCCAGCTTCACCGCGCCTCTCAAGACGGCACAGGTTCCTGTCTTTGCAGTGTCGACGTGGTGAGTCGTCGTCCTTTCGTCCAAGTGCAGGTGTTCAACATTGTCGTGCCCAGGAACACCGACTACGTGCTAGTGCCCGACGGCAAGGTGGCGATTGCTGTTGATGCCCTGAAGCAGGATGGCTGGGTATTTACCGAGCAGAATTGAAGAGATGGGGCAATGTGCCAATGTTGTAGTAGATAACCAAGTTGGGATCGGCGGTAGCGCCTGGAATAGCAGTTGTTGTATCGTGCCCTTGCTTTCTGCCTGCCACTCGGGTTTTTCAGCCTTGTCGGCCTCCAGAGCTCGTTTGTCTGCACTCGACGTCTTCCGTGCTATTGTTGCCCAGCCTTGCTCTCAAAGAGACCCAGAAAACCCTCAGTTATGAACTCTGGACCATCAGGCGCGCCGGTCAATAATGCAGATGGCAGGAAAAACGGCGTCCAGCGCGTTCAGCGTGCGCGACGCGGTCCTGCTGTCGCCAGCGGTAACAAAGAAATTGACCAGATCATCCTCGACGAAATGAAACGGGAAGGTGGGTTCTTCTTGTCTTGCTGCAACTGAAGCGCCACCACCAACGATTATGCTACAGTCGACCAGGGAGTTTACATCCCCACCGACACAATATTCACTTTCACCACTAGTACGGAAATTCTGCCGCCTCACACAGAATGCACAGCGCGCGCATCTGACTTTCGGACTAATAACAAGAGCTATTTTGACCGGCCTGAAGTCATCGAGTCGTATAGGAATCAACAAAAGGTTGAGACCCCCGACTATGAATTAATCAGCGACGACATGATTATTACTAGCCGTTTTGTACCTGAAGTAGGTCGCATTCAGTTCTTCATCTGTCCATCTTGACATTGAATTATTATCATTATGATAGGGAGTTATGGATACTTCTGATCTGGCGTACGAGAAGCGACACAGACGCTATGAGAGAGTCGAAAAGAGCGGCCGGTTACGCGACGTTGAGCGTCTGCAGAACAAGCAGTATCATCTGCACGAGCGGCTGGAGCAGCTCAAGTCCATAGACAGTACCGCCTTTCTGACTTACGATAAGTCGTGCTTTCACGGTCCAGCCTTGGAGGACGAAGATGCTGCCACGGTCAATAACCGTGCTCTCGCCACTGGAATCGCGGAGACTAGGGAGGGCGAACGACGCCGCCGCCAGATGCTCAGAACTGGTTTGGCGCTCGAGGCGCGTCTCAAGGCGTCATTGAAGACGCGTAAGAAAAAGGGAGCTTACAACGCTTCCCCTTCCCGACGTACGAATGGTGCTTCGCAGCACGCGACGACTTCCTCCCTACCGCCTTCCTCTATGCCAGATGATACCACTGATGCCTTCGTTCTGGAAGTGCTGGCGCCGATACCACAGCAGCCACGGTTAACGGTCAAGAAACCTTACTATCCGGGACTTATGGTGGATGACGACCAGGATTCAGACTATCAGGATGTCTATGCAGAAGCTGACGTGGATGAGCGAGACGAGTGGTACGACGCAGCGATACAGCCACCGAAAAAACGCCGTCGCAGTGGCGATGATGATTTCTACGACGACGGGTATAAACCAGCTGCAAAGAAGAAGTTGAGCAAACTAACGCCAAGAGTCAAGGATTTCATTCCTACTCCTAGAGGCGCAGAGCAAGCAATGCCTTCATTCAAGATCAAAATACCTGCTCCGACAGACCCATCGAGAGTATCTACTCCGACACTCGCCAAAGGGAAAGGCAGATCTTTGGAAACCCCTCGACCGCAGCTTCCTATACCCACACATCCTTCTCTACCAATGTCCCGCAACCTAGCCCGTCCGCTAGATGCCATACGCCATCCTTCACTCTCACCTATGACCTCCATTGACGAGACGGAGGACGAACATGCGTCGCGTGTGCATCATCATCGTCCATTAAATCACCGCTCACCGACACCTCCACGGACCATATACACCATCCGACAACCAATGTCGCAGCCCATCCCAATAACACCGCGGCGGCGCTCGCGGTCGCCCTCCAGGCGGTCTCATGACGGACCGTTCCCGCTTCCCCCTCCACCCCCACCCTCGTCGACGAAGAAACGGAAAGCAGAGGAGATCGTCGTGCCGCGCAACAGCAAGAAGCAGAAAGTTCAGGATCCTGACGCACCTCCCAAACGCGGGCCTGGACGGCCGAGAAAGGAGGGAGCCACGCCCACGCCTGTAGCTGTGATACCACCGACTCCAGCTCCCATGGCACGGCGGGCTCGTTCGATGAAGCCTGAACCGACGCCACAAACGATGCCAGAGGAGCCGCGCGCGCCTACACCCCGCGAAGCAACACCACAGTTACCGCCGAGTCTTCTACCCACACCGACGCCACAACCCGCCACGCCTGCTGCCGGCTCTTCTACCTCTCGGCGTTCTGTCACACGCGGTCCCGAGGCCAAAAAGAAGGATGGAGTCTTGGTCACCGCGGCGCGGAACTCTGGCAAGGGCGGGCGCGCCCCGCGGCATCTGACGGCGTTTGGGGCGGTAATGCCAGCAGCTTTGGCAAAGGATCCCAAGGTCTGGGGACCCGAGACCACAAATTATCAGCTGCCGTGGTTCATCACGAATGATCCGATGGTAGAGACAGGAATGGCTAGGATAGAAGAGGCGTTTGACAAACGACATCGGTGAACATTATTATGGATAGCTTTGATACCTAAAACACTCATGACACAGTCGGTTGAGTTTGTTTTATTAGTTTATTGCGATTGGGGTAGATAAATTACTACTGTGGCGTAGCATACGTAAATTTCTACGACTACGACGACGAGGTCACGTCGGCCACTAGTTTTGCGAGACGTTCCTTTTTGTAAGCATCGATAGACGCGGTGTGTCCAACGACAGCTTGTGCGTGACGCAGAGGGCCTAGGGCCGCTACAGTCTTGCGCAAGGTCCGCGGCTTGATAGGCAAGCTGCGACTGTAGTCGTCACGCACAAAGTCGTGGGGTGGGCGTGTCTTGGCGAGGAACAGAGGGCGGTAGGGATGAAGGCCGTCCTGGATGCCGTCGGGTGGTCCATATGGAGGGAGAGAGAAATCGACGTCTGCCTCCAGGTACTCTGGCTCCAGAGTCTCTTCTCGCCGGTAGAAACGCATATACTGAGTCGCCGCGGCGTCGAGTGACTCTGAAACAAGTTCTTGATCCTCTGGGTCGAGACTTGCAAGCCACTTTTCAGAGTCCTGCTCGTCTTCGTCTTCATATTCGTCAATCTCCTTCAAGCCTTCTTCCTCTTCTTCCGCATCCATCTCTTCTTGCTTATTGGCCAGCTCTTCAATGAAGTTGTGCGCCACCCATTCTTTAACAACTTCCCGCTTGTCATCATCTGTAAGGGCCTCCTTTTCCTGGTCAGTGAGGTCCAAGGCTTCCATTGCATCTTGCATCAAGGCAATGGATTGCTCCTCGGTCGCAGAGGAAACAAGCTCGTCGATGTGTGCGGCAAATTCTTCGGGGGACATTTCTTCTTCCTCCTCCTCCTCTTCTTCAAAGTCTTCCTCCATGTCCATCTGCGGTTCGCGCCGAGCAGGTGCGCGAGAAACGCCTTGGCGACCCATGGCGCGCGTCACCGAAGGAGGAGCATTCCGCCTGTTCGGCTGTGGCGGGCCGTCCTTTAAGGCGCTGCGTCGAACGTAACCCTGTGGACCGACATTTCCAGTGGAGACGACTGGGACGGGTTTCTTCTTTTCCGCTTGCGCAGGTTCAGGCTGCTTGCGCTCAAAGAACTGTTCAAAGTTGGCGACAGTTTTTTGAAACGCCTTGGACTTATTCAACAGCGGTTTGTTCATACCTACGGCATTGAGAGTATTGGTGGGGGGAGGTCGAGGAGGATAGGCGCGTTGGGTGGGGGCTGCTGGTCCAAGGGAAGAGTTGGCGCGATAGGCTCGGGATTAGGCGCGCCTCCCGAACTGCGCTCGGTCTGTATGTGGTGCGCCGTCAGTTGCTGGGCCAATGGCTCATTTGCTGTTGTATATTCAATCAAATAAAACCGTGTTCAACGAGAAAATACATACATATCCGGATGCCCCCCAGTCGCTGGCGATTCGCGGCTTGGCTTTGGGTCTCTGCGGCGACCATTAGACTGGAAACGAGCATTTTTCTGGAGTATATGGAGCCGCCGTCCTGCGACAAGCCGGCATCTGTACATGGCACTTGGCGGGAGGAGACCGCGATCCAATTTGTTCATGTTTGCGCGTCCTTGCCATGCATCCCTCTAGCTTCCTTGGCCGCCTCGTAGTCAACCTCACTGTCCTGCTCATCTGCTTCATTTCATATTCCTCACAAATATTCATAATATGGCCCTGGTACGGTCGCGTCCTGTCTGTAGAGCTCATCACTCTCCTCGTTCCTTTCAAGTCCGTATCCAATTCCATCATTTACAAGCCTTCACTAAACATGACCCAGTCTACTCGTCGGAATGCTCTTCTGGAACTACTTTTTATGCGTCTACACTGACCCCGGCGGCGTTCCGGACGATTGGGCAAGTCCACATCGAGTCCCATACACCTTACACCGCCTTGAACTATGCATTTGCAGAGACCCGACTCCAATCAAGACGGATATGAAGTCAAAAAGATCACTGGAGGCCCGCGCTACTGTCGCATGTGCGAGAAACCCAAGCCTCCTAGAGCCCACCATTGCCGACAGTGCGATCGGTATGTCAGTCGGGCTCGTCGTGTGCTTACTGTACTCATATCTGCAGGTGTGTTCTCCGCATGGATCACCACTGTCCTTGGGTCAACAACTGCGTTGGGCACTTCAACTATGGCTATTTCGTTCGCTTCCTCTTCTTCGTCGACTTGGCATGTTCCTACCATCTCGCAATGGTCACTCGGCGCGTCTTGGACGAAACCTCTTCATCCTACTGGAATGCCGTCTCTGCTGTAGAGTTGGTTTTTATAATGTTAAATTACGTGACTTGCGTTCCCGTCATTCTGGCTGTCGGTGCTTTCAGGTATGTCCATTCTCCCTTGGCCTTCTGACGCTAATTGTTTCCTAGTCTTTACCATTTCTCCAGCTTGATGAGTAATACAACGACTATTGAGAGCTGGGAGAAAGACAAAGCGACAATGATGGTTCGAAGAGGAAAACTTCGCGAAGTGAGTCCTTCCTACACGATTCTTTGTCCATCTCATCAAGACCCTCGCAGGTTAAATTTCCTTATGTGAGGAGTTTCTCGCAAGTAGTTCTAGTTTCTAAACGCCCTTGTAGCATCTTGGCCGTCGTCGTAACATCGAGTCCGTGCTCGGAACGAATCCTCTTTTGTGGTGGTATCCATTACCAGCTCCAGGCGACGGCCTGAAATATGACATTAATGAAACTGGTGAGTAGTCAAGAGGTCATACAGGTATTAGCTAAATGTAGCAGAGGAGGGATACGAACTCTCCGAATGGCCACCGCGAGATCCTATCGTGGAGCCGCCGCCGCCACCGGGCTTCAACCTCCCCGACTCACCGTGGACATATGGCAACGGCTCCATCAACCCCGATCTAGCGCCGTCCAACTCCAAAGCGCGTTCTACCAAGCGACGCGTCAGGCGCGTTGCGCATCACTCGACACTTCCCCCGTACCATCCCGATTACCAGGAAGGCGCGAGCTCGGGATATGACTACGAGGAAGACTCGGATTCGTCCTTTGAGGAGGAGCAGAGGCGGCCGCTGGTACGGCGCGGCTCGGAGGGGTATGAAATTCGCCCTACAGGAAGGGAGGATATGCTCCAGAGTTATCTAGAGCAGATTGGAGAGACACCGGGGAGGTATCATCGGTATATACCACAGGAGGATTCGGAGTCTGAGAGTGAAGAGGAGGAGGATGTGACTCCGATTGGACAGATAAGACCACAGCCCGAGATGAGTGCATAATGTACCATTGTATGATATAATTATTGGACGTTCTGCTATCATTACCTCCTACCTATTTTCCTTTCAGATTAACGTTTGGTTTCTAAGCCTGGTAGGCTAAACATCTAAATTGCTCACAGATCAGCTTAGCTGATCATAATGCAAGAACGCTTACTTCAAATATACTTTCTGAAGGCACTCCCCACCCTCGCACCCCTTCAACACGGTTATCCATGCGCGTCCCAAGCATAACGCCTACCACCGCACCACTCTCAGCATCTACAATGGGCCCGCCACTCGAGCCCGGTGTCGGCAAAGGCGAAAACAGCAAATGCGAAAGCGCGTCATACGTCCCAGGCTAACCATCATCAGAACCTCACGTACCATTCTCACCATCAGAAACACCCACCATTGTCTCGCGCCCCGCAAAGTCGCGATACCCCAACACCGTCCCGCTCACCCACTTCCTATACGTCCCGCCTATCCACGGAGTCCACCCCTCGTCCTCCGGCAGGTGATACGACACGAAATGCGCCTTGATCTTCGTCCCCGGCTGCGCGGGATATGGCGACACAGGCCACGGCCGCATCTGTGGTTTACTACCGCACGATGATAGCAGGAGCAGATCGGATCGCGGGAGTGACGAGGGGATGGCGGACACCGGGGACAGACGGTACCCTCCCGGTGCTACATCCTGTGAGAGAACGAACGACCCCGTTGCACGCGTCGTTCATTAGAGTCGCCTTCTTTGGTTGCCCGATTGTATTGACGCATTATCTGCCATCTGCCGGTAAGACGAGAGGTTCAAGTTACAGCGAAAGCTGAGGATATACTTGCCTGCTCCAGGGTATGCGCGCACGAGACGAAAAGGGCATTGTTCCCTGTGGAAGACTCGATGACAAACCCAGAAGACAGTGTTACTACCGCGTCGGGTCCGGCCATGCAGTGCGCAATGAGGACTAGATCGTTTTGTCTTGCGGGGGAAGGACGCGACTCGTAAGGTAAAACACTGCCCAAGACGTGTCCCGCATTCTCCGTGTACTGTCTAAGCAGAGTCGAGAGCGAGTCGCGTCCAGAGTGGGAGATCGCGCAAGTAACTCTTCATCAAGTTTAGACGGCAGATGTAGATGTTCGTTTTTGTTGTTCAGGGAGCCGGGAGTCAGGACGCCCGGGGATATGGTGGCATAGGCTCGTAACCAACTATGGTGTCGCACTTGCAAAGGTTTCTGGAGAACATCGCGGTCGAGTATCAAGTACTTCGTGACGTCATGCGATATATGACAGGCATACGCGTCCTCCAATTAATAGTAAAAGAGCAGTTATCTCATTGTTACTTTCGAGAGTCGAGGACCACAACTGGCACAACTCCCCGCTTCGCGTATGTAGTTTGTGAAGCTTCCGGTTAGATGGAGATGGTACGCCTCTCGTAGGCGTGATATACTTTTACTGTTCTCAAGGCACCTTCAAAGTGGATAGAATCGAAATTGTCCATCCTCCAAGTCGATTCAGTACCGAAGGCGCGCTCTTCAAGTCGCGTAAACGAAGGAGAAACATATGAATGAGGTCAGTACAGGCCCGGAGACAAGGTTCCTGGCAGTAGGAAGCCAGTAAAGGAATAGATAAATGATCGAAGAATCAATCATGGCTATGTCCATCGACGCACTCAGTGGGAAGCGCCGAAATACTCATCCTTCGAGGACTTACCTCTGCATCAGTGTCTCGTCTGCTTTCTTTTGCCTGCAGTGCCTACGCCGATTGCCAGGCGATACGAGCAATGTCTTTCTCCACATGCGATCCCACTGGGCACTTCTTAGAACCATGCATGGTCTGCGACTGTGCAACACGTGTGAGTCTTCGCGTCTGCTGCCATGATGGTGCCATAGAGATCCGAACTCGACGAACGAAAAGAACGAAAGCGCACTGCTCCGATCTAGATCTCCAGTCACCCGGTGCCCGGGCCGTGTTCCGTCTTTCACCAAGCGAGCATTCCCGTTATCACCACCAGTACCATCGCGGCACCGAAGGCGACTGTGTTTCCCAACATCATGCAGGCTCCTCCGACACAATCTCTGTCACACAGCAATTTGCGCTGGATATGTGGAACGCCTTGGACTAAAAGGCTTCGTGGCGTCCATCAACAGCATATCGACCCCATAGGACCGGTACGAAAGATTTCTTATGCATCGTGTTGTTAATCTGATGCACTCGGCGCAGCTGTCAGCTGTGTAGCTCTTATTGCGATTTGTCCTATGTCAAAGAAGCTTCCCACAAATAGCTCTTTCACCGCCACTGCCTAGTTTTAATGAACCGTAAGCGTACCCTTGCTTGCAGACATCTTCACCTCCCGCCCGTCTTATGAAGTCGTATCATGGCATGGAGGCGGAGAGCAAGAATGAGGCCTCGAGTCCCGGATCCGCCGTCACGAAATAGCGTTCCTCTGGATCCCGTACCGGCCCTTCGGCGGATCTTCATATCGATACCCGTCAATAGCGTAAGCAATTGGCCTCTGTGCTTGTACTATCCGTTCATCATCCTTCGCAGAGTTGTGATTGTAGACGCCTTTCGCAGAAGGCGTTGGACCTCGTACCAGATAACTCAACGTACAGCACCTCCGATACATGGTCGGACGAGGATCGATATCGCTTGGCGGTGATAGAGCAGTGCGTGAGCGCCTTTTACCGAGTCATTGCAATCTTTGAAGACTTTGAACAGCGTCTACCGGAAAATTAAACCCCACCATGCCTCGTCTAGGTATCGATCAAAATTCTCGAAATTGTTTAGAAATTATACAACCTGCTGTTATCGCGCGTCCGCGGCCATGGAGGTCATGCTCTCAGGAATACAGATCACGTCGGACGCAACACGTATTGCTCCCTCTGACCACTTTCCTACATCAACGCCTCCGTCAACTTCCTCGCCCCATTCGCATACTTCACCCCGGCATCTGCGTCTCGAGTATGCGCGTGTCGTAGCATCGTGGATGGCCACCGTAATGCAGTCATTGCCAATGGTCTCAAATTTCTCTGGTATCCCACAGGCGTTGGCGTGGCTCGCCGAAGGCGTTCAGGCTCGTTCAATTTGTCCCGTTTTCATTATCGCCATCTGAGATGTTTCCCCCATAGAAACGCGTACGTACAGTCGAGATGTTACAAGATATCAAGTCATGGATATTGTCCTACGATGTCCCGAATAGAGACATGCTGTCTCCTCAGATCCTGAGGTGAGTTGACGAGAGCGCTTCGCTCCTTTCCGTTCTCAATTGTGGATCTGCTCCAGCCGGCTCAACGATTTGCAACAAATCATCCATACAGTTGAACTGCGGAGTCCCATATCACGATTCCTCTTGGCCGAGCAGGATCAGCAGCTCCTCGCTGATGGGGCTGTTCAGCTTGAACGCGCCACACTAGTCCAAATAGTGAGTGCTTCTCGCGATCCTCTCCTCCTACGTCTCAGTAATGGTTACACCAGCTCTCAGAGATGATTTACATTCGACGAATTCTTTTCTCCCTATCCGCAATGGCTTTTTTTCCTATGACTGAGGCATGCCAACATGGATGCTTGAGGGGTTGCATGGTTCTGCAATGGCGGCTTGCATGCATGCTTCATTCCCATCATCAGTGTGACGCAGAAGTCCGCACCCCGTGGACGGAAATGTCGTTCCCTACTTCATCGGGCCCTGGCCCGACGGGACCTTCCACCCGGAAGGCAGTCGTTGAGGAGAGCTGTTGGACAGGTTTGCTCTGCGTTGATGAGAAGTGCTGAAGGCTTATGCAGTGTGAGTCGCCGGTCAACATATGCCTTCAATGCCTCTCATCGCACACGAAGGAGAGACAAGCTCTTCGACACTGACTACCAATGCGGACTGGATCACACAATCGGTGACGCCGTGAAGACAGAATGGGAGTCAATGTCGATGAGCTTGTCTCTCCTTCGCGTGGTGATGGAGCGACGTGTTTGTATCATCTATAATCTGTTAGCACTACGTACATTATATATTTGTCTGCTAGCAGAAATTACACTTCGGACGTAACAAGTCTACCGGTCTATACTCTAAGTATGTGATTTATGCGCGAGACGCTCCTCACCACTCGCGATATACGCTGAGAGCATTTGCCTTCTAACTGACGAGCGCGTCCGAATGTTCGACTTGGTGCTATTTGTACGGCTACGATCTCCGCATCTCAGTCTGTAAAGACTTAAAGGACAGCCGTAGTAATCGCCTTTCTCAGATCAAGGTCATTTCTATATCCCTTCATGCGACAAGACATCAAGAAAAGATCATCAGCAAATCAGCACATCTATGGTCAAAGTATGGTGAGTATGAGCGTATATGGAGTATTTTACCATACTAATTTTTCACTTACCACACACCATAGTGAATTCACGATTTGACATAGAAACCGGAAAGAAGTATGATAAATATCCAGTACTCCCTCAGGTACTACGAATCACCAAAGTATAATCCTGAGAGCGAGCGGTCCCAGTAAAAACTGGATACACCGTTGACCCACTCGGCTTTCCATCGCTGGTCCACGTTGATGTACCACCAGACGCCAATAACAAATCACTGCCCGAGCTCACCTGGTCCTTATGATTTAGCACGCGTCAACAACCTCGATAAGAAAAAGCCATACCGCTGAAAACGTCGACGAGACTCCGCTTCCACATGAAAACGCGCCGCCACTTACCCCACAAGTTCCCTTTGAAGAAGTCATGGTGAAACTCGAAGCCGTTCCTGTAATCGTGAAGGTGGCTAATGACTGCGTCGACCATGTGCCCAGCGAGAGGAGCCCGCCAACCTGCGATCCGGACTGAAGCGCAACGATAGTGGCTTTGGCAGGCAGCGATCCAGAGGTCTAAATCATATCATAAAAGTAAATTATGAGGATATTGTGACGGAAATAGGTAATCGTACGCCAGTAGGAGAGGACTAGTGGCCGAAGGGGGTGCTCAACCGGTACTGTAATGTATAAACGTACGCTTTAATCACTCACGGAAGTAGTCTACGTCGCGTTTAATTAATAACACATAGAAGGGGAGAAGCCACTCACCGTCGTCGTACCAGAACCGCCGGACTTCGGAGGATACTTGATACCGCTGCTAGGACAGGACCAGCTTTCGGGGCAGCTATGAATGGACGGTTAGTGGCGTGGCACAACCTCGTGGAAGGCATACAAATGGGAACAAAGGTGCCGTCGATGACCGAGCCTTTTAGGTGGAAATACCAATAGATCTGGTTCAAGTTGCTTCCATCACAATCTAAAGCTGGCGTGTAGCCCTATGTAAGTGTCAGTAAAACATACTCAAAGAACAAACTGCTCTGTACCCCCGATGCCGTCTTGAGAGCGCTAGTCAACGCAGAGAGGGTATGCGTCGTCGAAGAGCTGGGAGTAATGCCTTGATCCGCGAGCCATTCATAGGTTGGCAGCGACTTGAACATAATTAGAGTACGAACAACACATCTAAATCGGCAGAGTTACCTTGAACAACGTGACTGCCGTTTCGAAATACGCCACAGCCTTCAATAGTGTCAACGTTAAGAGCTAGCAGTCATGTCATGCAATGGACTTACCTCGGCGCCTTTGGCACTTCCACTTGGAAGACAGTCTGTTTCCAAAGTGCTGTCAAATCGTCAGTCTGAATGCGGTGTCCATATACAGCACAAGCAAGTACCTCATGCAGGTCCCATGTTTCGCCCATTCATGCTACATGGAGGATGCGTCAATAACGCCATATCAATGTCGAATAAATCCTCCTAACCTCCCAGAAAGATTCATCATTCCCATTGATGTCGACCCAGTACTGTAAAGCCCGTCAGTCAAATGAATAACCAATAGTTCATGGACGCGTCCATACGGTTTGCATGTAGGAGAGTGTAGAGTTTGCGCCATTGTCTGTCAAAAGCTACGAGTCCCCGTTAGAACGATCGTTTCAACGGACGTCTTGTCTTACACCAGCAATGTCAGTGTAGGCACGACTCGAATCGCAACTTTGATCAAAAGTAGAATCACAACTAAGAGCATGTGCAAGTCAGATGACCAGAATATCGGCAATAGAGAAAGCGCACTGGTCCGGCCAAAGACCTGCACAAAATCTATTAATAATTCCATCGCGACGTGTTGGGATGGTGTACCATGAATGGTCCAACTGTCGCTAGGTCCCGTCGATGGATCCGTATCCCAGAACTACATAACGGGAGCTGTTGAGTTTTCCTCTCGTTGAAGCTTCAACGACACTATACCTGGGTTTGAACCAGGAGACCCTAGTATTCGAGATCAACGTTAGTGATACTAAGAGGAAAGTCACGACGCACTCTAGGATATTCAAAGCAGCAGAGATCAGAGACCGACGACGAGTTAGTGCAAGAAGCGGTCCCAGAGGTGGAGCATCCAGAATCAACATTGAAAGCTCTGTCAAGCAGGTTGATCGTTTGAGTAGGCGATATGAGTGGATTCGCCGCCACGAAACCAAGAAGACCGACAATCGAGAGGAGGGAGTACATGGCTGCAGATGGACGGGTGGACGGTTAATTTGTACGCAGTCTAAGAATGGGCTTTATATGTAGTAGCACGAATCATGCTTTCTCCCGCGTGCATTTCTAGGAAGCCTGTTCCGGGCTCCCCATTGGATGGCCAGATCCACGCGCCAAGATAAGAAAGGATACACACGTTGTTCATCGCCATAAATTGACAGTGACCGTGTGGCAGTTGATACCGGTGCTGGGAAACGAGTACGCGACCATGCTTGTCGAGCCGAAGGCAAGTGACACCATACGTCGACGTCATGCCGCAGTTGCAAGCGCGAACCTTTTCTGCCGCGCTACAATCATCCATAGAGCCCGTTCAATACATTATACTTTCGTAATATCGTACAGCACGTGAGGTACTTCAACCACAGTACACAAGTACATTATCCACAGAATTCGAATGCAGGACATCCAATAGCGGTTCCGTACCCACTCCCGCCGTCTACTCCTATGACAGCCAAAAGGGCCTGGAAAACACCGCCGAGACCTTCACCTGCGAGCAAACCAGCCTAGGGAAGGTCAGGAAAATTAACAAATGGCAGGACACAAAGACATACTCCAACAGCGAACATATACATGTCAAAACTAGCCGGATTCCGCTTCTTCCATATGTAGTTGAAGATGGCACCAACAGTCCTGCATCCCAATGATGAAACATTAACACAAGAGCGACTCAAGACTTACATGGCAATGGGATAGTAGACTTGGGGCACAACGAACCCAAGACCGACAGAGTTCTAAAGTAAGGTTAATACAAAAGTCTTCAGAACAACGCAAGCATTACCCAGTTCGGCATATATATCCAATACTTCTTCGGAATCCAGAGATGCTAAGACAGACGTGTTATGAAGACTCGAATAGATTGATTGGGGACGCACCTTGACAGCAACACACAACATGGCGAATATCGACAGTCCGATCGCCGTGTATCCCGATGATGCAGGTACAGCTAAACACGTATTCAGTAAAATCACTACATGCAGAGACGAACAGTTACGAAGTTTGGGAGCTGAGACAGCAACAGCAACAGCGGCCCATGCAGCTACTGACGGAGCTCCATACGTGCAGACACCTAGAAACATTCAGATTGAGGTTGACATAACGACGACGAACGCACCGTCATCTGGCAGATACAGAATACACGGAGTTGCTTTCGTGAACAAGATAAACAGTCCCGTGTTCAAAAAGACTGCAACAACGGAACCGACCAGTTGAGCAATGAACTGGTTCTTCGGCTTGGCGCCTAGCAGATAACCCGTCTTCAAGTCACCAGTCATATCCGACGCCTGAGCAGCAGAACCACCGGAAACAACACCAGCAGAGAGATTGAAGGTTTGTGCGGCATTGAGCTGCATTCCTGAACCCTTTCCAATTCCACCGAAGATGAGTTGAGATGCCTAATAATGCTGCATGAGCCACAATGTGGTATATTGTTAAGGGCGAACGCTTCACCTTTGCGACGGTCGACACCGGATTGATGTCAGTCTGACCTGACGACTGGACGCCAATGAACGAGAATATGAAACCGAGGATAAGCGCGAGAAGAGCCTCCCCGACGTTCATGTTGAATTTCGTGGCCAATATGGCGCAAGACATGACCGTACTGCAAAAGACACCGATCGACCACCACGAAAATGGGATTCGGTCTTCCATTGGCGTCCGGTCCTCATCATCGTCCGCGAGTTCAGTTCTGTGGTGGAACATTGTTTAACCTTGTTGATATCAAAACTAACATCGGAACGGTTGAATTTCATGCCTAAGTCAAAGGATAAATCGCTGATTCATGAGGTTCCGGGACACTCACTTCGGATAGCAGGGATCAAACTGAACATGACATCCGCAAAGGAGTAGAGCAGCATCATCAAGACACCGGGCCACAACAGCCAGTATCGAGGCGATGGGTGGCCGAGTAGGCATCAGGATCATCGAATGAGAGACCCATGTACGACCAGATTTCAGGGAAAGTGTCCGGGTACGGCTGAGCCCCGAAGGCGAGTCCGTTCTTGACGATAGACGGCGCGACTGAGGTGTATAAGATTGCCACCCATACATAACGTGTGATGCACTTACTGATACCCCAGGCAAGAAGCACCGCCAACTAGTAACATGTAAGCTGTTGGAAAGATGGTCGTCATGAATCAGAACGTACGGAAACTCAGACTAGCGTTGAGACCGCTAAGCATTCCGGCTCCAAAGAAGGCGGGTGTGACTACACGCAAATGTTAGCCTAGATAGAATGGAAGAGTAGAACTTACATTCAATCCACCAACCATAGTTCTCGAGGGCGATAATACTCGTGAAGCCGATGCGGGACAACGTCCAACCGATATGCCAGTCGTAAATCTGGCGTTGGAGAAGGTTCAGGTTATGATGTCAGATGAGGAGAGAAGAGAGCGCACCATTCCGGGAGCATAGCCAGTCATCACCTTGTATACGAACGTGATGGCAAACGAGATCAAGAGGCCAAGTGACTTCTTTCTGGCCACTACTTCTCCGGTCGTCCTTTATGCAGAGAGCGTATAGTGTAGGCCTAACAAGAATATTGAGAGCGGTGTAACACACAACCAACGAAAGATATACTGTAGCCGCGGAGTCGGAAAGACAAGCTTTTGAAGGATGATGTAGTATCTACGACATTGTTAAATTCGCTGAACACAGTTTCTGGTTAAATTACGAACCTGCGAAGAGGGATCACGAAGAATACTACGGCGCGTGAGCAACAATAGAACTCGTTGGGCACAACTCACCTCCGAAAAAACCAGCACAAACGGTCAACGCGACAAGCCGACCAAAATCATCCTGTGGGAACTCGGACAAGAGATGCAAGCGATACATCGCCGGCATCGCGCCCACAAAGAGAATCCCCAGTCCGCCGGACGCTAAACCATCAAATAATAACGTCATGCCACGGTAGAAGAGCCGAACTTGAGAGACGAACCGGTAGCCGCACTGTGACGAGTCAACAATCAGTCGCTGACAATCAAGTGAATACGAAGCGGCGTACCTTTGGACAGTACAATTCTCCTTCGGGCCAAAAGGACCGCCGAAAAAGCGCCCAAGAAGTCCTGACTCGGGAAGGGCCTTGGAGATGGACTTCAAGATGGCATACCCAAAGATGGCACCAAAAAGCTGTGTATACCGAATACCCCGTTAGCTTTTGGGAGAATTAGTCAAGATAAGGACGCGCCTGCGGCCCAAAGGTGAAACCAGTTTTCAAGCCCAAGTAGATATTGGAGGCGCCCACTGGATGTAATTCAAGATGATAGTACGGAGATGGTGAGGAATGAACTACCGATAGCTCCAAGGACGCAACCAACTATGAGAGCGCTGAGGTGTGGATGCGAAGATAGTGAAGTGAGGTAGGAGAAGGAGGGAGGAAACGATGACTGTTAAGGTCGGGTGACATCCGAATATTGAATAACACTCACCGCACGGTAAGCTGATGGGTCTCTTCTGGCTCGTATGGGTCAACAGGGAAAGGCTTGGAGCTGTCGAGACATATGAGACTAAGCTCCTGCATAAGACTCGGGAAAGACTGACACGTCGTGATCATCCATAAGCTCCGAGTCAAATTCAGCGCCAGTCTCGTCAGTACGACTGGTCGACTCGTGAAGAGCTCTCTTCTCCATATCTGATACGACAGAGGGCGCTTTCGCGGGGGGAACGGTGTCGATGTCAGTAGACATGGTCGCTGTAGCAAGGTGAAGAGTCACAACCCCGTCTTCACCTGCCCATCAGTTCTAATATAATGGTAAAAGGCCCGTCCAGCACACTTCTGTGTCATGTGGAGCTACTCGTGCATACATGTCTGATTGGTGGATTATAGCGCGCCTTACACCGAGCCAAGCACATCAATACTAAAATAGTTCGATTGAATAGGCTAAGACTGGTACCAGAAACGAAGCTCACGAAATGAGTCAAAAGATGAGAGGATATGCGTATGCTACGACGGTTCTGACCCATCGTAACCATTGCCTTGACCCCAAGTGGGATTCCAGTATGGGTTGGGTGCACCGTTAAACGGATTGGCGTATCCCACATTTCCAAAGAACCGAGGATTGATATGAGGCTGCACCATATGCTGCTGTTGAAACTGCCAATTCACGTCGTTCGGATTGAATTGGAAGTTCTCGTAACCCTGAGATAAGTGCTGGTGAGATGAGGCCGAGCCGTCAGGGGTATGATGCCCATGATTCGATACAGCATGCGTGCGAACTATGGGTTGACCCCGCCCGCGTCCATCTCTTCCACCTCCCCGACCCCTACGATCTTTGTATTGTGGTCTCCGAGCACCATCTGCATACTGACTCGATAAGGTGCGAGGTCTTACAGGGACAGGTGCACTCTGGAACGAGGGCGCAGATGATTCGGCTCCAAAATTGTCAGAATACGGATCATCGTCGTAAGGAATTGGAAGTGGTCGAGAAGGTATATCGTCCATGCCATACGGGGCATCGTAGACACTATTTGTTCCGAAAGCATCGGTGAAGGGACGTTCAGTGAGCGGCGTTCCAAATCTAGACGAACTGGACGCGACGGAGCCCTCGCGATTTCCGCGTCGGCTATGGCAAGATAATCAGATAGTAGACTCAATTATAACTAGATGCTCACGACTGTTTTAGATTTCGTTTGAATTCAGCTTCGGCCTCGTCGTCAGAGAATTCTAATTCGTGGTCCGCAGGCTCCTCGTCGTAGACATTGCTTGCATCACTTCCTCTCATACGATGAAGGTCTCGCAGAGCAATAAAATGGCTTCGAGCGGGAACATGAAACACAGGCCGAGAGAGTTTGACCTTGTCGGCATCGATAGGATAAGATGAGTTGAACTTTACTTGGTAGTAGGGCTGGGCGGTTGGGCCAAAGGTTTCGTAGATCTGGCTATCAGTCAATTGGAATCTCGACCAGAACACGAACGCGACGCACATATCCCAAGACTTTCCTATCTTCAAACACGAGCAGAGTATCAGAGTCTAGGGCTTTCTGACTTGATTCCATACTAGATGAAGGAAGGCCCTTGATGATGACCACTTTTTCCAAAACACTTGAGATTTCGCCGACTTGTTGAAGGACTTCAGAAGTTGCGACCTCTTCTATATCTGGGATTGCGATATCGGAGTCGACGATCTCGTGCTGAGAGGTATAATAAGACTGGGCAGGCGCAACTGGTCCGCGTTCGCCGTCATCGTCTAAATCGTTGTCAACTGGCTCCGTTTTGACGGGCAGATCATCTTCAGAGCTAGAATCGTCGGAGCTGTCAGAGTCCGACGCGGAATCTTCAGGTGCTGCGCTAATATTTGTCGGGTGAAAAGGACGATAATAAGACATGAAAACATACGGTTTTTCAATGTTCTCAGTCGGGCTCCCAGTTGGAGGCAAATCTGATGCGATTTTTTCTTCGTTGCCCATCAGGACATCCACAATCTCGTCTTCACTTCCGTACTCGCTGCCGGAGCTGTCGATATCGTCGTCGTTATCGCCAACATTCTGTGCTATCTCTGTCGACGGCTTGTGGACTTCGATAACACCAAGAAGGCTTTGGATAAGCAGCAAGTCTGCTGGCACGAGACTGGGCGCCGCGAAGGAGTCCATCGTCGTAAAATTTAAGACGCGGTGTGACTAGTAACGTTACGCTATGCTCTTTCTCCGTCGATCACCCGTCTTTACAGGCAGGCGATGCCTAAAATTTTACTCAACGCCCGCCGCTGGAAAGACTAACATTCAGCTCGTCGCGGAATTGCGCAAGCTCACCAGCGCGCCCATTACCAAAGCGCGTCAGGCCTTAACGGAGACCAATGGCGACTTGCAGGCAGCGCTGAAATGGCTGGAGAAGGACATGGCAGAGTCGGGCGCGAAAAAGGCTGAAAAAATCAAGGGACGCGTTGCCAATGAGGGCCTCATTAGCCTTTCTGTCGCCTCTGGTGGACGCGGGTCGCGTATGGGAACTGGCAACGGCGCTGTTCGCGCTGCAATCATCGAGCTGAACTGCGAATCCGACTTTGTTGCAAGGACGGACGACTTTGGCCGTCTAGCAAACAGTATCGCGCGTACAGTAGCCGAGTCTGCCAAGACTCCGACAGCATCCTTCACGTCACTCGTACTACCCGACATTCTCCAGCTTCCACTTTTCGATTCCCAAAAGACAATAGAGGCTTCCATACTCGACATCATTGCGCGTATTGGCGAGAACATATCATTGCGCCGCGCCACCGCCATATCATACGTTCCCGAACCCACCTTGACCGGTGAAGCTACTCGCGTCGGCTGCTATGCTCACAACGCATCATCGGAATTCCCACTACAAGGGAAAATCGCTGCCATGTCCACCATCTCTCTGCGTTCTCCAAAACTCGGAGAGAACCTCTCAAACCCCAAATTCATCGAGGATCTCGAACGTATGGACTACGCTGTAGCCCGCCAAGTAGTTGGCTTCAACCCCACTGTCGTCGGTGATGCCACAAGCTCTGATGAAATGCACTTGTATGCACAGCCCTTTATGATGCACGGAGGCCCGGAGGCCTCCATGCTCGTGCGCGATGTCCTTGCTGAATGGCGGAGAACATGGGAATTGCAGGCTTGCAATGTTGATGGGTTCGTAAGGTGGCAAGTTGGAGAGGAAATATGAACGGAAGTAAGTATTGGAGTTAGCCTGACATGTCTACAGAAGTACAACTACTCACTATTAATACGATTCCACTCCGTTTTTTCGTTAAGTGCAAGCCTTCAGTACAGTAAGTACCATTGTCTTTGTCGTTTCTACCAAGCCGAGTTTCACAACCTCTAAGCCAAACTTTGAAGATGCCCACTATTAAGACGTATATTTGGAGTGGCATAGAATTCATGAAGCACCTGGGGGGTCGGTATCAATACCGTTAGTAGGAGATTTACTGTGCCACCCTATCTGAACGCTCTAGCCTCTCAGTGCTCACGCAAAAAAAAAGATTACAAGGTCACATCCTAAGACACCATCGCGAACCGAACGCATCACTTCACTCTGAGGTAGAATCGTGCGCTAATCCACTTAGCTACGGAGTTTAATCGAACTTCTGCAAAATTAGTATAGGAGCTAGCCTCCATATCCCGAGTCGGTTCCCACAATCGGCAACTTTGTACCCGCTTGGGTCCCAATGGGGTGGCGCTACGTCTCACCTGCAGTCCGCTATCGCGAACCATCATCGATAGTGTCAAAATTTGCGATATCAGCGCAAGTGATGCCGAAGCGGGCAAGCAAACGAGCAGGACTTCATTTGTCAGGATGCTTTAAATGGTTTACGTTGCCAATGTGACGCGAAAGACGCCCCTCACGGACCATCGCACTACGGCTTATAGTTGGAAACAGTCTCACCCAGAAACAGCCGACCTCAGGCTTCCGGCTTACTATCTCTTCCTCTGTATATCCTGCTCTGTCTTGTGTTGATACCACCATGGCCACCTCTACGCTTGCTGTAAACCACCCCGGATACCATGGCCCGATAACGGCCACCTTGGACTGGTGTGAGGTCCGTATACACGTTGCTGACTGGTGTCGTTACCGATTGCGCTGGGCAGGCAAACTATCAGTTTTCGTATTACATCGCAGAGATGGCGAACTCGTTTTCTAATGTTTTTTCCATCTCCCTCGCCTTCTATGGCATCCGGAACGTTGTTCGCGAGTCATTGCCGGGCAGATACAGCGCCGGATTTCTGGTGCGCGTGTGCCTCTCGTTGGTTTATTGAATACGCGCTGATATCAAGCAGGGCTTTGCTATGGTCGGCATTGGAAGTTTTGCCTTTCATGCAACACTGTTGTTTCATTACCAGCTTGCTGATGAACTCCCGATGATATACGTGGCCTCTCTAAGTCTATGGTTTCTTTATGACCGTAAACCGGGTTTCTCGATGACCAGCGTGCGGACTATAACTTCCCTAATAACTATCGCTGTGTTGGACGCGTTATTCACTTGGTCATAGTATGAACCATCGCACGGTTTCTCTGCGCACCCGCACTAAATCCCTTCTTCCCAGCATTCTGTACCGAAACCCGATTTATCATCAGGTCGTGTTCGGGGCGATTGTTCTCGGGTCCGCCATACGTATCGCGTACCTACTCAAATGGTCGGAGATTCGCACCAAGATTCCTGACGAGAAAAAAGCTCAGATCGCCAATATATATACGATGGGAGCTGCAATATTCGTCCTTGGCTTTCTCGTTTGGAATCTGGACAACATCTTTTGCGATCTGTTGACGGTTTGGAAGACTTCGCTCGGGTGGCCCGCCGCCTTCTTATTGGAAGGTACTTGTTATGCTATCATTCTTCCATCAGTCTAGCCGGTCTAACGCGTCTCTTAAAGGACATTCTTGGTGGCATGTGTTCACAGTAAGCGTCTCATGTACGCCGTTGCTCGCCTATTCGATAGTATTTCCAGGGAATTGGCACGTATTACATGTTCATCGGAACGCAATGTAAGTGATACATGTTTTGGGTATTTTGAAGTCTACGACTAATTATTTTCAAACTCGTCGCTACAGACATGTGAGTATTTCAAGTAACATTACCGCTATACTCATAAGTAAGTGTACAGGTCCCTGTGCATCAAGGGCGATACACGCAATTATCAGATCCGGTACCAGTCTGGACTACCTCTTGTAGCCCGCGTTGGGAAAATGCAGTAGAGCTACTTGTAACATTACGCGTCATATCTCCAAAGCTGAGGCGCTTACAAGGAATTAATTGGAATGCTCTCATCGTTCCGCACTGCGGTTCCAATGTGAATAGATCCCCATTGGATTCCCAACCTTTGTTCGACTAAAATGTGAATCTGTGCAAGGGTCAGAGGGCTGAGTTGCCTTTCTAAGCTCACCAACAGGCCCGATTGGGAAGCGATACAGGGTCGCCATCTTTGTTCCCTCGAGTCACCACTCTCTAAATTCTCGTCGTGTTCGCCACAAGGCAAAGATTTCTATCTATGGCGCTTCGTTGGACTGGCCCCTCGACACACAATAGACACATTTCAAACTTCCTATCGCTCAATCGCTCTGGACAAAGTAAATCCTGGTCCTCTTTCCAAATTCTGGGTGACCCATTGTTCGCCAAATCCATGCCGTGACTGTGACACGATCGTCCACAACAGAGGTGACATCCTTGACAATGCTATTGCAAATTGGACACACTGTCTCTTGGGCAGCGATATAATTCAACTGTGCTGCTCAACACTGGTCTTATCCCCCCACCATCACCCTTCCCGCGAGATACCTCCATCAACGTCTGCCATCTGCCTGCTCTTGTGCTTGTTCCCGACTAGACCGTCATCATGCAATGGTGTCTGCTTGATTTCGAGGGATACGTCCCATGGGCGTCTGCTCCTCCACCTCGCTCGGTACGTCGTCGCCCGTCATCACTCTCCTACGTTCTTGACACAAATGCAGGATCGCCAAATAGTGTTTCCTTCCGTCGAGATCTACGACCAGACGCGCGCCGCCAGAGCGCTGCTCGACCGTTTTCTCGTCGTCGCCTACAACGACGCTCGCGCCGTCTGGAATGACAACAGAGAAACATTGGGACCTGTTTATGAGTATCCCGAAGTTAGTTCTTGCCGTAGACTAATTTACCAGTGCTCATCGAAGAACAGGAAACTTGCTATAGCCCAACAAGAGCACAAGCCGTACGTCGCTCGCTGTCTCTCTTGTCATGGTACTGACCTGCAATTTAGAGGGTAGACAAGTTTCTACAGTACAGCGACTTCCTTTCCCAAGAGACCCGTCTAAAACGCCCACTGAGACTCCCTGCTCCAGAGCCAGAACCGGAAGCACCCCCCATTCCGCGTTCGCTAGTGTGGCGCCAGCTCGGTCTGATGGTTCCGAAGTCACCCCACACGTTCATTCATCAAACACTTCCTCGTCTACTGTCGTCCCCGCGAGTCTTGGGCTTACCGCTGATCAAGAGACTCAACCCCAAGGCGTTCCGTAAACGCAAGAAGTCTAAAGAGACTCTTGCAATAGAGGCACCAGAGGTATGTTGTTTGACTTTCACGTCTTCATGTCACTCAATCTCTTTGTTAGCCTGCCGCGGAACCATCACCTCCCGTCGTCGTCAGACCGAGACACTTTCGTGCAAATAGTGTAATCGAACCCATGATTACTTGCCCTCCTTCCCGACTTCAGGAAATAGTTCCACCCACAGCAGTCGTTACAAAGAAGCGCCGGAGGAATACCATCGACGACGGAAAGATGGCCTGTGCAGAACAGCGCCGCGTCGAGATGGCAGCTACTCCCCGGGTCCCTTTACCGGTGCCTTCGCCTTCTGCCCTTCCGCCTCGTCTGTGGCCCACTGTGTATCACCATGTTGCGCCCCCGCCTCGCCGTCTGTCATTAGCAGAAATTGACGTGCTGCCCCCTCCTCCGCCTAGGGTACTCCCCCACAATGTACCCGTCGTCAAGGAGTCCCTCTCAGAGAAGGAGATGAAGAACTTCATCGCTTCACTCTCAATCCTCGTTTTCCTCTTTGTAATTGCGCCAGGCATTATATTGTTGTCATCTTACATTGTCGCGCGATTCCTCTTCTCCTCCTTCTTTTGAGTTTTCTTTTTTCTTCCGTGTTATGCCATATGCTATGCCCGTTATGCTGACCTTTTTGTTTACCACATGCTCTCCTTTCAGTCTCTCGCTTTCTTTGCTTTCTCCGCCGCGCGACACCCCTTCCTCTTGCTTCATGTTGTCGTATTGCTTTCAAGTTATAATTGCATTATTCTTATTCACGCTCTTGTACCTGTAGGTGCCTGTATAATAGCGTTATTTGTGCACCAATGAATACGCCAAATGGCAGTTTATGAATAAAGAATGGAATGAGTAGAGTCAAAATCGATGTACAACAAATTCAAGCATCAAACAGATATGGGGATACATGCGGAGGACGTACAAGTGAATTACGAGGAAGACGCTTTCTTACTCTTTTTCTTCTTCTTCTTCGGCTTTGGAATGCCCTCCGGAATCTCAGTCGCAGTCGCCTTCATTCCATCATACAAATGTATGCCTTCAGTAGTTATATCTGCCGCGAAGATGGGCATTTTCGCTTTCTCGGGGAGTGGCTGTCCTGCCGCGAATGCCTTCTTCGCCGTCTGTTGCAGCTTTCTAGTTTGGCAGTCTGCAAGCACGAAAGCCCCATTCAGCATTAATTCACCAAAATAAACGAACGGCAGACTGACCTGATTTGTGGTCCTTCCAATCCGCTCTTTGGCAGGGGACACTACAATACGACGTTTGAAACGCGTCGGTGAGTCTACATCCATCCAGAGGCGCCAGAGAGACCGACCTGCTGGCAGGAGGAACAAATAAGCGGCATAGAGGTAAGGCAAAGCCTCATTCGGTTGCCTTCGTCGACAGAGCTCTGTTCCTATTTCGAGACTGCGCCATTCAACGCGTTGTAATTAAATATACTTATGGGATATGTGGAATCCTTACTTCTTCAAGGATTCTTGAGATAAGTATCCCACCTCCACCGAGTCCTACAGTACTTTCAGCACCGATTCGGTGATTTATACCGATGTTTTGAGAGAGTATATTTCAATGAAGGAGGAAGGTGCCAGGAAACGACGTATACACGTTGGACTTCCGTTGAGAGTAGTTGAAGTTTGTGAAAGCACGAGAGTCACGCCCACACTATGTGTACGTGTGACGGATACCTCATGCGCGCCTGGTGCTTCAAATTCAAGGTTCAGTCATTCAGAGGCCTTCCAACGCAATTAGTACGAATTCCTGTCAAGCTCCTGAAAAATATCTTGTGTACTCATGACCTCGCCGCGCTGTCCGTAATGACTGGAACGGATGATCCTATAAGAGTAAAGGCCTACGCTGATGTTCAATGGCTCGAATCATGCATCCATGCCGATGTAAGTACTGAGAAAGTGTGGCTGGATTCGGGGTTGAGCCCATTTGAGGAAAGTCATCAGCCGAATCTACGTCATCCTCTTTCTTACCTTACTCACCCATGCGCAAAGCCTGTTACGCGGTTGCCCGTCGCAGTCAGCAGCATGCGCGCCATGGCCACCGCACGTTTTCAAGGGTGGTCGGTCCTTCACAGACGCAGATAACGACTCTGCCAAACAAAATACGAGTCGCGACAGATTCTACGCCAGGCCACTTTTCTTCCTGTGGCCTCTACGTCGACGCCGGCGCGCGCTATGAGACGCCGGATATCCTAGGCGCAAGCCATTTTCTGGATAGAATGGCCTTCAAGGTGGGTAAATGCCTCAAACAAACAATTTGGCCAAGCTCAGTTTCGTTCAGGGAACCACAACGCACTCAGACTTGGAGGTGGCAGCTGCGGCTGACAAGCTGGGCGGCCAGATAATGTGCAACTCGTCGCGAGAATCACTCATGTACCAGTCGTCGCATTTCCACAAGGGCACGCCGCTCGCACTGGAGCTTATTGCAGACACGGTGCTTAACCCTACGTTCGTTCCTGAAGAGCTTGAAGCCCAGCGCGATGCCACCCGCTACGAGATACGAGAGTTGTCGGCAAAGCCTGAGATGATTGTTCCCGAGGTCCTTCACAGCGTCGCCTACGGAAACCAGGGTCTCGGCAACTCACTATTATGTCCCCCGCACCGCATAGACGTTATCGACAGCAACACTCTCCGACGAGCTATGAAGTATTGGTATAGACCAGAACGCATGGTCATCGCCGGTGCGGGAATGCCACACGAGCAGCTTGTGGAATTGGCCGACAAATACTTCTCCTCGTTAAAAGGCCCAGCGGCGCAAACACCACTGACCTACCGGCCCAATACACCACAACCCCAAAGTCCGACTAATATATTATCTGCATCTGCGCCATCTGTCACCAAGACTTTAACCCGCGCGGCATCATACCTCTTCCCCAACAGTGTCGATGATTCCCCACAGTTGAACCCACATGTAGGATACACCGGGGGTCATGCTTTCATGCATAACGACTCTTCCGAGTTCGATCATCTCTATATCGCGTATGAGGGTGTCGGTATTCATGACGATGATGTCTACGCAGTTGCGACCATGCAAGTTCTTCTCGGTGGAGGTGGGAGCTTCTCAGCTGGTACGCATTCTAAATTCAGGCCAAAGTTGATACACTCACATCCCTCCAGGTGGCCCAGGCAAGGGCATGTACTCCCGCCTCTACACCAACATCCTCAATCATTTCCCACAAATCGACCACTGCGCGTCGTTCCACCACATCTACGCTGATTCCTCCCTTTTCGGTCTTTTCGCTTCCTTCGTTCCTTCAAGCGCGCACGGCGGCAGCAGGGCCTCCGAGATTCTGCCCCACATAGTACATCAATTGAGTCTCCTTCTCTACACCGATATCAAGGAGACGGAACTGGCCAGGGCTAAGAACCAACTCAAATCGAGTTTGATGATGTCTTTGGAGAGCCAGTCCATCCAAGTAGAGGACCTAGGGCGACAGGTAAGACCTTTGTGTAATCGTTGACTTGACTTTGATCTGTGTTTGCCTATAGATCCTGGTTCAAGGCCGCAAAGTACCCGTCGGCGAGATGACAGCCAAGATAGATCTGATCACACCGGCTCATATCAGGAAGGTCGCAAACTCACTCTTCGGTCTGAGAACTGGTAGGAAACCTACAGTGGTGTCGATGGGCCGGGAACACGTTGCCGATTATGAGACCACCTTCAAAACCTATGGATTATCGGTCTGAATGCGTACTTTACTGCATATCTATCCATTCAACTATTCTGGTTTACAGTAGACTACAAATCCGCAAAGACATAAGCATAAGTTCAAGTGAGATTTACATTTCAAGTTTCGCGTCGCGTAGGTCTCAGTTTTGTCCATCTGGTGTTCCGCGTAGTGGACATGAATATTTGAGCTCCAGGCGAGCTGTCCATCCACGCAGATGGTTGCGTCGGCTGTAGATGTGTGACTCGACAACACTCTCCGACTTGGAAAGAGCCAGCGCGTCTTCCTTCAGCCAGATGGACGTTCAGTACATCCCAAACCGTCAGCTGGGCTTCCCGATTGGCGGGCTTCCTACCGGACCGCGCGTCCTTCACGACTAGTACTCGAAAGCTTCGTACATCCCGAGGGGGACATATGTCCTAGGATTTGTTGAGCAACATGTCAGAGTCAAAAACTCATGGATTAATTCTTACATTCAACTCCTTGTCAATCTCCTCCGACATAGTTTCCTGTTGCTTCTCCATCTGGTGGCGTATCCGCATAGCAAGCCAACCCGCGTCGGAGGAAGACACCCGCGAAATCACGCTCACCGCATCCTCAGGCTCCTCCAGCTGATCATAAAGGTCGTCGATTCGATCAGGAGGGCCTGCTTCGCTCGGTCGAAAATTGGAACCTGCCTTCCTCTCTAGCCGCTCAGCGTAGCCTGCATACCGCCTAAAGGTTTTCTCCAGGTTTTCACGCAGTTTGGAGTGTTCGTGTTCGCGTTTACGCTGTGCGATAAATATGTTGGGATGTTCTTGACAATCGTTGAAACCGGTCAACTCACCTGCCATTGGTCGCAAAGACGAGACTCTTCCTGCTCGTTCAGCGGACCGTTGTTGACCTTCTTATCTCCCTCGTAGACGAATTCGAAGTAGGCGATGGGGAAAGCCTGTCAGGCAGATGTTAGCAGGACATGGAAAGCATGAGATCGTTCGTTACTCGCTTTGACGATAACAAGGTCCATGGCCGCGATCATTCCTCCATCTCGAGTCAAACTGCTCATAGTAGCAATGGGTAAGTCTGTTTGGAACCCTAGCTTCGCATGCCAAGGCGCTAGATGGGAGGAGTTACCAGAGAGGACCAATTTGATAGAACCGTAAGCCTCAAGTATTTCCTGGGGATCCTTGCGCTCTGAATCCAACTATGAAAATAATGAGCTCTCAAGCGTATTCTGGTCGCTCCGCATTTACCTTGGCATTCACTACAGCAATCTTCCTTCCCACCTTGAGCTTCCCTTTGTTAATGGCTCTCATGAGTGGTGCATCGATTTGTGCCCGAATCTTGTACCAGCCGTCCGTAACCTCTAGCTCCGCGACGCGATCATTCAGTTTCCCATCCAGCTGGCTTCTTTGAGGAAGCCAAAGGATGTCGCTGATGCATAGAACCATAGGTGACACAGATGGTGCATCTTGGGTTGCGATCATTCGCAGCGGTGGGCGAACACCCTGATTAAGTTCGCGCTCGTATCTTGGGTAACCAGGATCAGCATTGAATCTCTCATCTCCAATGAGGAATGCTAACCTGTACAGTAATTGTCGATACACTTCATCCCAGCACCAGCGTTTCTGATCATCATACCACTCGCGTTCAGGTTGTAGATAAGCCAAACCAGCCAATTTCCACAGAATCAGCGACCAGTGGTTATCGACCCATTCCTGTGTCGCGAGAGTGCAGCCAGCCGTTTGCAGTCTTTCAAAAGCGGCGCTAGGGCCAATTTGTACATCTTGGGCAAAAGGATCTCGACTCTTATCCAGAGCAGGTCCAAAAAATGAATAATATGGTGCTAGAGACGGGTGCATCTGTTCTAACTGTCGAATGATACTAGGATATGGGTTAGTTACGCATAGTCACACGTTTGATCACTTACGATTGAGGTAATTCGGAGTCTACTAACTCGTACCAACGAGGTACCACACCACATTCTGCGAGAGTCTGTCGCTCTGGGGACTTGACTACGGGAATGTCGTTAGCTCGAGTAAGGCAAGCAATGAGTTCAGTTACCAAGGTTGAAGACAGATCGGGCTGCGGGTTTCTGAGGCGTAGCCCTTGGAGGCTTCGCCAGCCTACCGGAAGACGCCGGTGCGAATGAAGGGAGGGAGGGTGTGCTTGTCGCTTTTTGTATTAACTTTGTATGCCCAGGTTCGCCAGGTCGCATACCAGGTTTGAATGGTGTCACAAACTTTGCGGGAGTACTTCGTAGAATAATGGGCTTCGGAAGGGTTAGCGCGTTGGCGGATTTTGGAGACGCATATAATGGGACAGTAACTGGAGCATTGGAAAGTGGATGTTTGGGGCGGACGGGAGTAGCAGCACTGGATGGAGGAAGGTTTTGCGAGACTGATGCGGGACTAAATGCGGACTTCAGTGGTGGTTTCATGAACGGTGATTTGAATGCCTTTGGCTTTGCTGTTAGTGATGCAGCCAATGAAGGTAGCGAAATTGAAGTAACTGAAGAATGAGAAGACGCTCCAGGAGTTGGCGTTTGAGGAGTATCTAGGATGTTTCGTACAGTGCGCAGAGCAGGACGGCTGGGGGTGTCGTTCTTGGCGAGCGATGATGCTGTTTGAAATAATGCCAGATTTGGAGGCAGAAGAGGCCTCAGTGTCTCTGAGGACTCAGATGGCGCGTCTTCTTTACCGTTGTCGCCCCATTTGCTAAGCAATGCTTGCGCTTTCGCGATCGCTTCGGCAGACGGTGCAATGATGCCTTTCGAGGCCGTTTGGAAAGCAGTAGTGAACGATGCTGCAGACTTAAATCCTACAGAATCATCTGGTGGCTTGTTGTCAAACCAAGAGTCGTAGTCTGGTTCCGGCGGAGATTGTGATGAGGATGGTTCGGGCTCGTCCATGGCAGACAAAGCTGCAGCCGATGTGAACAATGCCGCGGAAGTAAATGAGGGAAATACTGTTTTGGTGGGCGCATCCGGTCCAAATGGATCGTCCGATGATACCTACGGTCTTTAACAAGGATGGCTCAAAGTGTGCAATGATCCGCTCACCTCATGCATACTTTCGTCACTGTCGACTGAATATTTCTCCTTAACTAATTGCACAGACTGTGACGAGCCGCTTGCTCTCTGAGAATGAGAGGCCTCTATCATTTCGAACACCTCGATTTCAGCTTGACTGAGTTCTGGAAATTCGATTTCTGGCGACTGAGTTCGCTGCCTTTTCGCACTGGACGCTGCAACCGGAGATCGGCCTGAAAACTTGAGTAAGTCAGTCATTCGATTAAGATCCGTACGTACTGCGCCGTGTCATAGTGCTGCAGAAGTCGACTTGAGAGGTGGGAAGCAGGAGAGCCGTTAGGTAAACACGGACAAACGCGTCGGTGACACGTGATCGACCCTGTGAGGGTGCAAGTGGGTCCAAACTTCTGTTCAACCATGCGATCGCTACAGTTGTATGTCACATACTCCTTCGTATCGCACGCGCTCGGCCTCTGTGACATTCTATCGAGGCTCGGAATAGTTTCATCAAACGTTTGACAATATTTATAGCCGTGATGATCATGCTGTATGATGACATTGGTCTGTTATCTTGTGCTCGTATCACGCCCGAGTGCCGCAACTTGCCCACTCGCCACCACCATCACATTAAAGCCTACTATCGGCCTATCCGATATGCGCGCCTACTACTACGACGGAGAGCCAGGGGACCAGCGTTTACCTCACGACAGCGGTCGAACGGTATCCACCGAGATGCTCGAAGCTTTGAATGTGCAGTCGATGTTCGTTCCAGTTGAAAGCTACGAAGAAGAGGTCGCTGCTATTGCCAAGCAACAAGGTTACAAAAATCACGATATCATTTCTATCTCAAAGGAAGGCTTGGGTGATGTAAGGGCTTCATTCGCTCGCAGAATTAAAAAGTTGATTCCAGTGCAGCAATATGAATCACGTATTAAAGCCTTCTTCCACGAGTACGTCTTTATCGTTCACCCATCTTCTGCCTATCACTTCGCGTATTCTTCGCCAGGCATATGCATGAAGATGACGAAGCCCGGTACATAATATCTGGCAGTGGGTACTTTGACATTCGTGGTAGGTTGCGATTCGTTGTCAGCCTAGAAATCTCACTTCATTTGATGGGTAGAGGCGCACACGAATGCCTGGGTCCGAATAGCAGTGACCACTGGTGACTTTCTCATCGTTCCTGCTGGCATCTACCACAGGTTCACACTGGACACCCATGATCGAGTCAAGTCAATGCGCTTGTTCAAGGTAACACCAATAGATATGGTGGAGTTTGTCATTCTCATGCTATTCCAGGACGCGCCAAAATGGGAAGCTCTTAACCGAGGTGTTGAGACTGACCGCCATCCCATTCGTACCGGATATTTGAAGAACATCGGCCTGTAAAGGCCATCACCTGTAATGCTATGAACAACAGCCAATCAACAATTGTGAATTTAGTCTTACCTCTTTGGTGGGTGATCTGTAAGCCATCGTTTTACAACGCGTGGCATTGGGCAAGCAGTAGACTCGCCTTGGTTATTTGTCTGGTCATAGAACTGTTGGCAGCACAAGTAGAGCTCCCGAAGTATATGGTTGCACTTGTCGGGATTGTACGTGTGCTTATTGAGGCAATCATGTAGATTGCAGGCTATTTATGCTCAAGTTGAGACGTGAAATGGGTTCATTGATTTCAGCTGACCTTGAGCCTGACATGCAGCCGGAGGCTACCAAGTCATTGAGGATTCTGAACAAGGTAGTTGTGAGCTACTAACCATAGATGAGGGTTTCAAGTCAAGGTGGGCCTAATTTGTAAGGTGAAGATTGTCAGAAAGAACCATCACCATCGACTCGACGACTTTTGCACCTGTGACGCGCCAAAATTATCCACCATTCCCCGTCACTTTTTCAAGGCGCTTCGCAGAGTTTTGCGCTCGTTTCCCCGGCTGACCATGAACGGCGCATCGGCAGCACCAAACCACCAAAACGCGTCGAACAGGACAGCAAAGCCGCCGCCGACTGGCCCTGCGCCGCCTGCACCCGTTTCTGCGCCGCCTGCGCCACCCAGTAATGCACGAACAGGTCCACCGCCCCACAACCATCCACCTCCAGTCAATGGTACTAATCAGCATCATCACCACAACCCTCCCCCGTCAAATGCAAAGGGCAAGAAGAAAGTCGACTCTCCCGTCGATCCGGCCACAATGTACGAAAGCCTCAAGAACAGAATAGCTGCGCTCGAAGAGGAAGAGGTCCTTGAGGAGGAGGAGGAACGAAGATTTGGTATGCATCCGTTCTATTTCGTCGACATACGCCTCAAAAAACATAGCGGAGGAGGCACAAAAATCGGTCAAGGGCATGGAAGAAAATGCCATACATGCGAAATACATTGAACTGGTACTGCAGCTGCCCTACGCCGTCCCCACACGCTCATGCGACATCTAGTTTGCCGAGTTCAAGAGACTAGAGCGGGACCATGCGAAAGAGAAGCAGAAGTTAACCAAAGACAAGGATGCCGGTAAGTTTTACAAAATTATCGTTTACCAAGCGACTGACATCCCTCATTAGCCAAGAGCCAGTTGACCAAGGCCAACCAGACAAAGACAAAAATGGAAAATTTGGCTCGGGAACTTCAGAAGGTCACTTGCTTCCTCTTGCTCGCCGCAGCCAATCACTGACTCGATTTTTAAGGATAACAAGCGGTTACGAGTAAACACTCGTGTCTACGCATACGCTCTGAATTAATCGGATTTTATAGGAAGACGGCAAGCGGTTGGCCCAGTCTGTAGAGGAAGCTCAAGATGAGGTCCGTCCCTTCTCAATCTCTTTTACCGGATCATTCACACGCCAACGACAGTTATTACAGATGAGAAGCGACATCAATAAACGCTCAGAGAAAGTCAAGATTCAAGATGTCAAGTATCGAGAAATGCCAGATATTGTCGTCAAAGTCGTATGTCGATACCGCGCGGAGCTCTTCTTCAAGATTTCGCGCAAGACCAAGTTGACAAAGTTGTTCAACGCGTGGACGGATCGAATGGAGCGGAATGGTGGAAAGAAGGGCGATGGCAAGGGAGACATGCCTTTGAATGGCTCCGCAAAGACCGATGCGGCCAGCACGTTCTCCGCCTCTTCGTCGACGACTGGATCCTCAATGCAGTTTGTCTTTACACACAACGGAAGGACAGTAGATTCTGAGCAAACACCAGAAGAAGCGGGTATGGAGGATGGGGATGAGATATTGGCCGTTGAGTTGATGGATTTGACGGAGGGAGTAGCTGAGGAATGGGTGGGTTTCGTTCGCTCCTGCGCTGTGACTTTTCTCAACTTTGTCAAGGAGGAGGTTCTTGAACCCCCGAAACAGAAGCTCAAAAAGTACTGGAATGACGATCCACAAGAGTATGCGTGTGTCCATTTTGGTCGAAAAGTAATCTAACGCATGCGTAGAGCGAAACGATCATTAGACGAGATATTCGATGGAGTGTATGTTTTATTGACAATATGCGATGCACGTATTGACTCACGGTTGTTTTAGTGTTCGAGAACGACTGAAGGAAGTGCTCCGACAGTATGAGTTACGAGAACGACATTTTGAATGTGTGATACGGTCGAAAGAACTGGAGGTTCTTTTATCGCGGGCGCGGGCGGCAGAACAGAAGCAGTTAGCGGAGGGGGATAGAAGTCGCGTGGAAAAAATTGACGAGGAGGTATGAGTTTGTCTGTGTGGGCCTTTGACTGTCACTTTCTTCAAAGATGCATCAGCTCCACAAACAATTGGAAAGCGCGCAGAACGGTCAGGCAATGCTCATTGACAAACTGATACAGTGTTGTAAAGAGGTTAGCATATCTCATCAACACGGTACTATGCGACTTGACGCTGATTCAGATTCGGAACGAGAAGCCTAATGCTGAACGCACTCAGCGACTGATTGCTTCTTTGCGCGAAGAGCTGGAAAAGAGAGCTCCTCGAGGTGTGACCGATTTCAGTCAGAAAAACTCGGACGAACCTGTCCCTGCTTGACGTTCGTTGCTAATCTGTACACCATACCTGTGTGTGTTTTGAAGTAAATGTTGGCGTCAGCCCAAAGAAGTACTGAAACGCGGAGGAACTAAGTTAGCTTGAGAGGGCTGTGCAGCGCAGTGACGTAGTGATGCACTTGCATTGAGTAACAACATAAAACCCGCTCTCGACACGTTCATCTGACTCTCCTTTCCCTCTTTTCTTCACACCACCATGTCCTACGACGCCCTCAAAGCTCGCTACGACGCCGCTGGCCAAGGTCACCTTCTCAAGCTCTGGCCCACCCTCTCCCCGGCAGAGCAGACTGCCTTGGCTACGCAACTCGACAACCTGAACGTTGAACGCGTGAATCGCATTTACAAAACGGCCATTAGCAGCGAGGCAACCACGTTGGACCCCAATGTCCCTTCCAGCGTCATTGAACCGCTGCCCAAGGGTGCCTCTGACTCTGTCGGAGACGCCGCGAAGGACAAGGAATGGAGGAGAATCGGCCTGGAGGCCATCTCGCGCGGTCAAGTCGGCGTTTTACTCATGGCGGGCGGTCAAGGGACGCGTCTTGGAAGCAGCGCACCCAAAGGCTGTTACGACATTGGACTACCATCACACAAATCCCTCTTCCAGTACCAGGCGGAGCGAATAGCCCGTTTGCAGACTGTCGCGGAGAACGAGTTCAACAAGCCAGCGGGATCCGTCATTATTCCCTGGTATGTCATGACCAGCGGTCCAACACGTCGCGAGACGCTGGCGTTCTTCACCCAGCACGCCTATTTTGGCTTGAAGCCGGAGAACGTCATTTTCTTCGAGCAGGGTGAGTTTTCGTTACACTTGTAGGTCCACTCTCCAACTCGCTTTATAGGCACTTTACCCTGCTTGACGATGGAGGGCAAAGTTCTCCTCGACAGTCCTTCTCATGTCGCAGTCGCTCCTGACGGAAACGGAGGTCTTTATGCTGCGACACGTTCTCCCCTGTCTCCCTCCGACAAGTCACGTACAGTCCTGTCCGATCTTGCGCAGCGCAAGATCTTGTATATCCACGCGTATTGCGTCGATAATTGCCTTGTTCGCGTCGCAGATCCCATCTTCCTCGGCTATAGCATTTCCAAGCAAGCTGATTGTGCTGCCAAAGTCGTTCCCAAGACACATCCCACCGAATCAGTCGGCGTTGTCGCGTATCGTGACAACAAACCCAGCGTTGTCGAGTACTCCGAGATCTCCAAAGAGCAAGCCGAGAGACGCGACGAATCGGGCGAGTTGTCGTTCCGCGCCGGAAATATCGCCAATCATTTCTATACTACCGCGTACCTCAATTCGGTTGAGAGCTTTGAGGAAGAGCTTGCCTTCCACATCGCGCGCAAGAAGATCCCCCACATTGACATGGAGACTGGTGAAGTGATCAAGCCCTCGAAACCGAATGGCATGAAGCTGGAGATGTTCGTGTTTGACGTGTTCCCTTACACCAAGCGTTTCGCTGTGTTGGAGGTGGAACGGAAGGAGGACTTTAGTCCGTTGAAAAACGCGCCTGGGACAGGTTCCGATGATCCCGATACTAGTCGTCGCGACTTGATCACTCAGCACAAGCGCTTCCTGGAGCGTGCCGGGGCGACGGTCAAGGATGGTGTGGAAATCGAGATCTCGCCGTTGGTCAGCTACGCTGGTGAAGGTCTAGAGAGCGTGAATGGCAAGACCTTCACGAAGTCGGGTATTGTAGAGAACGTCGAGGAGTTGGACGTTCTTGTTTAGAGAATGTATGTATTGGGACTCGGACTACGTTATACGGACGGTTATAGGTTTTGAGATGCCTATAGTGTACAATTCGGAATAATTTCAGTATGTAGATCACATTCTCGTACTAGTTTTGACAATTTGGACTACGCTTTGTCTTCGTAACCTGGCGCTACATAGACGTCTTGACCGGATTATAAACTTGCTCTAGTAAGGGTGGAAGCTGAGCGCTGGACCAGAAGAGTAATTTCAACGGTACATAGCTGGTAAAATGCTTCCTTCGGAGGAGGAGGAGGTGGGGCAGGCATTGGTTCGGGGAAGGCGAAAGAAGGCATATAGTCGATGGACGACTCCAGATAGATTTCGTCCTGATAGTGATGAGAATGGCCAACGTTAAGGGTAGATTCCATCTTGTCTGCGAGCTCTGTACTCCAATCACCAGAATCAGGAGTAGGTGCTGTATTGACAGGCTGATTGTGATGGTGGTGGCGGTGGTGACGAGGACGAGGACGAGGACAATCCTCGTTACTGTAACCGGCACTAGGGCTCGGTCTTTCAACATGAACATTCAATATCGATGTCGTAGACGTGAACTTTCGTCGTTCGCCATCAGAAACAGTAGACGAGCCGCACCCACTGTGCCCACATCCCACGTCATCGAATCCACTCCCTTCACGTCTGTTTCTATGCTCCCTGACGCTTTCCTTCGTCAACCTGGTCAAAGTGATTTCAATTTCCGGGCCCAACTCGCGGACCCATTTTTTCAGCTCCTCAAGCATGCGTTGCTGATTAGCGGAATTTCTGCTGCCAAAGTAGGGATGGTGAAAAGCTTCCAATATCTAGAAAAACGTAATTCAACAGAGAAGCAGAAGGTCAAGAGGAAGTCTTACAATATCAATGGCTTCATTGGGATCCCGGTTGTCGCTCCAAGCTTGGACAATCATTTCCACAGAGTGCAAAATGGTCTTTTGAAAGCAGACTGTGAGACGGATCGGAAGCCACTGAGTTGTCGAAAACCTCATATTGGATAGCTTTGCTGCCTTAACCAAGTATGGCGGTTGTTTGACTGAGGATAGGCTATGACAAGATACCATCAACGGAAAGCGAAGGCACATACCGTGATATAGGTGCAAGAGTAGTATACACATCTAATTGCTCTTGTCAAAATGGAAGAGCAGGATAAACGGCATGGAACCTTACATGCATTGATTGCGTTTCTCCAGGCCTCAAAAAGCTCACTGAGTCCGAGGACCTCAATTGTCTTGTTTATGACGCGGAACACGTTATCGCGCCAATGAAGAAGGTCAAGTAGCTGTTTCTGGACCTTCGGAGGAGCAATGTTTTCTGGGTCGAAGTGGTAGGCGCTAGATTGGGCTTGCATCTGCTCAGCTTGCTCCATTTCGCTTCGCATTCCTAGCTTCTGCAGGATAGCTCTGATATCTGCAAGCTTCCCAGAGACCTCTGGGCTTTGTTGCGACATGGCGTCCTGAAGAGCGGTAACACTAGCCTGACTAAGGTGGCTATATGCAAAGACATCGGTTAACAATCATTTGGAAGGAGCACGTGGACATACTCAGTCGCCTCTCCAAGTAGTGAGTGTACGAAATCGGCTCCGCCAAAAGTCCCGGTGACTAGCGGTGGCACGAATTCGCCTGTCGGAGCTTCGACGAAAACAGCATCGCCGACATGGCAGAAGATCTCATAAAAGCCGATTTTGCGCAGGGCCATCTCTAGCCAATTGCTGTGTGCCATGAGATCCTCCATGGTGTGGAGTCCTTTTCCAAGAATGCGGTAAGCAGTATCGAGGTCAACACCTCTATGACCTTCAGCTCTGCGACCAAACTCAATGCATTCAACGAAGACGCGTCGTATATGCGCAGTCGAGGAGTCCCAACCTTGATCTTCTGTTGCGATATAGCACTCGCTTGACGTCAAAAGACTATAATCTGAGCAATTGATCACTCACTTTCATTCCATTTCGTGGATCTATGTACAACTCGCGTGGGTCTACTGGCGGGCGTAGTTTGGGATGATAGGCGCGCGGATCCCGATTCGGTTCGGATTCCCCGTATCCCCTGGATTCAAGTCAGGCAATACGAGCATGAGGCCAATACATACCCACTTCGGATTGTCTATATGTTCCTAAAGGCGCCAGGGATGAACAAGCAGAACCGAAAGAAAAAGAATTGGGCGTACGACTGGTAGATATACCGCCAATCGTTCTGCATTTATCTCGAATTCTTCCGTAGCGTAGCCAAAGACCTGACTATGGTATAAAGTTTTGCCAATGGTAGAAGCTTGAAAATACATACTGTGAAACCAAGGACAGCAACTATCAGTTATATGGTTTCTGCTGACAGCTTGCTCAAGCCGGCGATGTCCATGGCTTGAGAATAATCTCTCCGACTGACTGAGTCAGCCAATTTCCCTGTTGGTTTCGGTTACACCAAGAGTCTGACAGATGGTAGATCACGCACAAAGTAGACTTTCTTGATATCTTCTCTGCTGAAACGAGGGCCACTTTTGGCCAGTGCTTGTTTTGCAAGCGCGAGAAAACCGCCTGCCGCCGCTGACTTTACGACCTCTTCGAGGACATTTTCAATATCGCCATGCCGAAACGCCTTATTGTGAAGGTACGCGAACTGCGGAATATCTCCAGCGCCGAATGAATACGCGACGGGAAGTAGCACAGTAAGTGTCGCGAACACTAGAGCCATGTATAAGGTTGAGAGAGGCATGACAGTTCGAGGAACGACGGGTGACGGTGAAAGACACAGATATACTAGTACAAGTTACTCGGCAAAGTGTGCGTTTATGAAACTGATTGGAGATGACTCTAGATGACTGGAGAATCAGACACTGAGACAGCGCCCAACAACTCGAAGGGTTGATCCTGATGAAATTGGATCCTTTTGTGATTTGTTTTCCTGAGTGCAGTGCCATAGTCGTTCAACAATTTGAGCGCGCAATGCTAGATATGTCTGGACAGCAGCAACGGTCAAGCGTGCATCTAAAGAGCGCCAAGCAATACGGTTCCTCAGCCCACTCATCATGCATCGTGGGGAAAAGCAATCGAACCGGCATCAACGCCGATCTACGAGCCAAATACGGGCAAAATAAAGACACTGCTTTTTCTTCGCAGTCCTTCATGATCATGACGCCGGACGGTCTTTGAGCTCAGTAGCTTCCGGGACAGCTTTCCATCGAAACGAGCATCATGCAAGGCCATTGCAGTCTATTTCTTGGGAAATATACATAGTGACAAAGGACCAACCTGTTCTTGTTTCCGACTACACTTCAGTGCCTCATCCCGCTCTAATCCCACTCATCTCCTTCCCGACGCGAAGGAGCCCGCTAAACCTGTGACCGAGGAGTTGTTCCGCTTTGTATCAGCAGCATTCTGCTGTCAGGATCAACATAAAGGGTAAATCTGACAACAAAGCGAGATTCCGACTATAGATGTACTCCGGCATTACACTCACCTTGGCGACACGCTGGCGACAACGACCAAATGGGTATTGATGCATATTGATGATTCAAGCCACGCTTTCATGACCTGCTTCCGATATAAAGGGATAACCGCGATGCTTTGGTGCGCTCTTAATACCAGATGCTTAAACTCTTCATTGAAACGTTGTACACCTTCAGGCCAGTTAAGTAATATGAGCGTTCATAGTACTCAGTCGTGGTGGCGGATTATAGATCTCATCTGTTGCCACAATTTTGCTCGCGTTCGACTACCGCCGAAGCCGGATATTACAGTCTGAGCGAGCCGGAAAGGGAGGACGCAAATGCTCCTTTTAGCTGAATACTCCACGTTCTGTTCTTCCCTTCAAGTTCGAGTTCCGCCTAAAGTACGAAGCGACATACGAACACTGATCTCATGACCATCAGCCGGAATGTTGGAAATTGCCTCTCAACTGTTGGTACCAACCTAGCATTGCGGTGCGATACCTCACCACGACAATACGACTTAATGCGACGACGCTGGATGGGAAGCTTTGTGCAGGTCACCGAGACGCAGAAGGGTAGTACCAAGGCCACTACCCCACAACACGTCAAGCACGTGGATCGTTGAAAGCTTCTTCCCGATCGATCACATTTGGCCCTTCTTAAGGCGGGAGTGCCGGTTGTTCGCTCAGGTTTCGTCTCTTACTTCCTCCTGCTCGCTGTACATGGCTTCGCCAGTAATGCGCACAATCGCTGCCGCCCTGTGTGGCTTCACTCTCTTGTCTCCAGTTTATGCTTTCAATCCCACATTCCCTTATGGCAGCCAGAAGGTTCGCGGCGTCAACCTTGGCGGATGGCTCGTTCTCGAAGTGCGTGGGCTCGCTGTTGTCAAATTTCTCCTACTAACCTCCAGGACTAGCCCTGGGTTACGCCGTCGTTGTTCGAAAACACCGGTACTGCTCCAACGCGTTTATTTACACCTACCCGGTCTCACCGATTCCATCAGGCAACGACGCTATCATAGACGAGTGGACGTTTGGACAGTTCCAGGACAAGGGGACTGCCACTGCGGCGTTGACGCGTCATTGGGACACTTGGATTACACACTAAGTCTGGGACGAGGAGTTCTGGGACGTGTTTGGACATCACGACCCGACTTCGTTTTTGCGCCGCTTCCACCTAGGTCTAAGCCAAGTAATTAGTATAGGCACTGCACTCACTCTGTCACCACGACATCGCCACCAGCGAGATCGAAGTTGAAATCCGAACCGCGATGATAGTCGCCAACTATAAAAGCGTACCTCCCTGGCCCGGTTGTCCCCCCAAAGCTCTCCTCCCACTTCGCGTCCTTTTCGGTAACCTCGTCGAAGTCGTGTGCTCGTCCACCCACCAATCTCCAGCTTCGTCTTATGCCTCGTGCAGCCAACAATCCTCGTCCACATCGGACGACGCTCGTCTCTCGACAGACTCGCCCTCAGCCGGCTCACCTGGGCTACGGTACCGACAACTGTGCCGACGGGTTCCTTCGACAGTTCGCCGAGGCCCAAAATCAAAAACGTCGTCCGAAAGAACAACTCACCGCTCAGCAACATGCGGCCATTCGCGACAATGCTGACCTAGTGGTCTCGATACCGCCGGTGTGGGCCGACAACACCAAGTTTAACGTGGCTGGTATCTTGAAAAAGTGGAAGACGTACGTCAATATCTCAGTCTAAATTCTCGCTTACCTAGACGTCACACAGATACTGCGAGCTCATGGAGCTTGGAGAATGGGACGCTGCTCTGAGGACGGCTCAGAAAGGGACGGCTATGGACTTCCTCGTACATTTGTGTGAGACGTGCAACATCAAGTCGTCGGGTACCTGCTGGCAATACTTTCGGCAGTGGAAGCAGCGTCAGTTTACTATTTCCGGCTGTCGCATTTGGGACTGAGACTTATCCACTTCCTCGGCACCTTCGCAGTCTACAACAAGACGGTCGGGCGGCAAATGGATACCAATGCCAGCAGCGAGGTGCTCAAGGTACCTGCTAAGCTTCCCCCTCAGTCACGAGAAACAGTCTACTTACGCTTCCTCTAGTTTTTCAAGACGTGCTTGAGCCCCAGATTTGGCCTCGAAAATCCCTCCCTTCGCATGAAGACCGTCACCGACTCTGGCGACCTGTTAGCACTCCTCACCTTCAACTTCGCCTGCGACCATCGAATCTTCCCCAGCGAGCGACAGCGGCTAGATGTTGCAGGCTGCTACCTCATCCTAGCCTATACCGGATGTAGACCAGCCGAGGTCGTCGATGGCGAGAAGAACATACCTCTTGACGGGTGCTGGGACGAACTCTTCGGCGACCAGACGACGCCGCCGTTGGAGGCGGTCCCGGGAGATACAGCTGGGGAGCACCACTTCAAGGAGGTTTCGAGGCTGCTGGATCTCGAGGCGCAAAACCGAAATCGTCCCAAGGCGCTCTGCTACGAGGACATCCAGTTGATGGTTATCCGCCATCCAGAGACTGGACTGGATACTCTGACCATGTCGATCAAGTTCACCCACCATAAAGGCGCCGACAACAGGCCAAAGCCGTAAGTCTCCCTCCTCGCAGTAGCTCGTTGATCCTGGAGGCTGAAACCGTTGTGTAGGACTGTTTTCTATTTCACGCCAACTAGAAGGCTTATCTTCTGCATCGTCACCCTCATCGTCAGCGTTGCCGTCCTCGACGGTGCCTTCGAATCCTCCACGCTCACCAACGTCGAGGCTGTCTTCAGAGTCGCCGTCAGCGGTCCCGTTACAAGTGTGCCCCTTCGATGGAAGAAGGAGTGGCTGAAGCGACCAGTCTTTCGACGTTGTAACGGCGATCCCGACTCCCCTCTCCCCTACCGTACCCTCCACGACTATATGGGCAGACAGTCGCTTGATATGGGCTACGAGAAGCCTATCGAGCCGAAGGCTTGGCGGAGGAATGTGGGCAACACCGTTAACGGCAAGGCATCCGACGCCGTGCGCGACCAGGTCATGCGCCATAACAACCACTCCAACGTCTTCCAAGACGCCTATCTCAACGCCCACGTGCAGTTCGACGTGCAGAACGCGGTGCTGGGCGAGCCCCTAGAGGACCAGGTGCTCAGTATGTTGTCACACGTCGGCCACACGCGCGACCCACGCGCCAGCAGCGACATGGTACCGGACGAGGTGTGGGAGCTCCTGCCAGAGGATCCTGAGATTAAGGAGCTGGAGCGGAAGAGGGCGGGGCTGAAGGGAGACAAGTTCCGTGTCAAAGGCTCCGCGCACGAGAAGGATATCCAACGTCTAACCTCTCAGATCGCGTCCAAAAGAGCCAAGCGGAAGAAGATGGTCAAGGAGTCTTACCGCGTCTACTATTTCCACAACCGTCCGACCTGGGACTTGGAGCGCCAGGCCAACGGCGATGCGCCTATCGAGGACAGGAATGCCGAGACAGAGCTCCAACTCCCCGACCGTGCCGAACTCGCAAAGCTTCTCTGCAACCAACCCGACGGCCTGAGCCTCGAGGAACTCCACCAGCGACGGATCGATGCCGGCACGAGCATGGTCAACCTCGGCCGACTGAAAGAAGCGATCCGCCGCGAAGTCCGAGGCTTCCTTAGCATATTTGCTGCAGGCACTTCTCCAGCGGGACCGGAAGCCCCTGCTCCCAGCTCCGACGTCAGCTCAGCCTTGACAGCTTCGGCATCACCCATACTCTCTCAGTCCCATACCCCCACCGGCTCCTATTCCTCGAATGGCGATCTCGCGTGGAGTCCCGTCTCGAGTCCGTCTCTCCATGACGACTCCACCCTCACGCAAAACTCTACCCTTTCCAGTCCCGACAATAATCTCTCGCACGCGCTTGAACAAACTCGAGGGCGTCCAGCATACGACTCTTCCTACCCTCTTAGTCCACCGCCGCAGTATACCCCGACCTACGCTCCTCATCCACCTCCACCACGCGTTTCTTTCCATCCTTCTCTCCATCAGGGGCACACTTTCTCGAGCGACCAGTCCACCAACCCTATCATTGCAACCATGCCGATCAGTCACATCGTTGGCACGACCGTTGATCCGAGTTCTGCTGTTATGTGGTACCCTATCCCCAGCTCGACTTCTCCAGACACCTTGGCCCCGGAGAGCACCCTCCGACAGAGCTTCGCCTCCTCTAGCTGCCTTCGCGTCGATCCGAGTGCACACTGTCCACCGTGGCAACAATACCATCCCCAGGGGCATAGATACGCTGTAGAAACGCACATGTACGCTTTAGGTAATTGGAATACGACAACTACTTGTGCTTATTAAACTTGTTTCGTGCATGAGCTGTTCGAGAACTGCAGACCCATTGTGACGGCCCTTGTTGATCGAAGTCTTCCCAGCGCTGGCAAAGACATGAGAATTCTCGAACTACCCCTGTGGGCGGCGCAACTGCTTCTGGCTATTATAGCCATGTGAGGTTGAGAGTCTGGTGGAAATGGGAGAAGCGCTGTCAGTTGTGTTGTGATGACCGAGACAGCGCGGGAATAGGGAGAGAAGCTCTTGGTGATCAAATAAATACGTCTTGCACCGTGTCGGCCTGTCTCTCTCTCCCTTCGCCACCTGCCTATTATGACATTGCCCGAGGGCAGCAACATGCGCGCCAGGTGGATCGTCTTCGGCTTAGTCCTCGTCGCCACCATCGCGCTCGACGCTGGCGCCATCGTCCTCCACTCGTTTAAAACCATCTCCGACCCCGGACCCGTCATACACGTCGTCTCTTGTCGCTCTTTGCACTCGCCTCCGTCATCGTCGACACTTTGCGGATCTGGGCGATACACCCCCGCAGAGGCAGCTCATTGCCGTATCTAGGGCAGTTGCTGGTAGGCACCCTCATCGTAGAAGCTGGTCTCAACGTTGTCTTTATTACCATGTTCGCATACCACCACGACAACGACTTGTACTCGGATTTGGCCAAGTGAACTGTGTCTTCCATGCGACCCTTGTTGGTGATGCTTAGGTCTGAATTTAGATCCAAATGGAAAATAGAAACAGTCAGCGCCGTAACGTGTAAACGGCATAAGCGCGCTGAGCCTAGGACGGTCTTTCGGCTGATACCAAGAAAAGGAGAATTCACCTAGTAGTCTCAGTTATCCAAAGACGAGGACATGGACAGTTCAAGTCTCTGGTTTCGTAAAAGCGCGAACGTTCTCCCGTCTCAAAGGTGGCTTAGAACCTACATAGAGTTGGCACGATGTTTGGAATCAAGAAACGGTACTCTAGTCGAAATTCAATCATACATACGACAGGATCTCCGGTACTTGTGAGAATGTGAGATTCTTTTCCTCGTAGGACTGGGGTGATGGCATTGCTGTCCGAGATGGCGTTAGCAGGCATGGTTACGTTGGTGTGAGGCTGGTCGATGAGTACAGGAGAGTGACAATCGACTTCCAGAGGATGCTGTTGGAAATAATGGTGGTTTCCAAGGGTGTGACGGTAAAGGAAACTTGGGTCGTAGGGCGGCGAGGGAATCGCTCACATTATAGCCAGAACCTCTCTCCCATGTCCTCATCCATCTCCGGGGATCCGGGGAGAAAGCACCGAGTGGACCGCCAGGAGTTTTCCAGTGGATCAGGCGTAACGACCAGGCAGCAATGAGGAATAGTTAGGCTGTCTCGTGCTGTGTCGTTGCCAGGAACATGTAGCGTGGCCAGGGGCATCATGCCGTCTCCACCTGCAGAGCCACATCCCCAAAGGCCACCCCTGCCCCCTTTTTCCACAACTTCCGCACTTTCCACAGATTCCCATTGGCGGAGTGTCATGTGGGCTGTGTTGGTGGATGAGGATGGCTGCGCATGCAGGGGCGGAGAACCGTGGGTTCATGCAAGAGTTGGTTATTCTATCGTCTAGCTTTGGCACAGGGGGGACCTGTTGGCTGTCTGCCTTGGTGAAATGGAGGGTAGGATAGACGAGAGGAAATGAAGTTCATCGGCGAGCACCATGCAAGTGGATTTATACAATCATGCCTTAGTTCTAGTCGGAGCCATCCGTTGACACATATTCATACATATATATGCAGATATATACCTCTACATCTTTATATATGTATTGTACAACCAGTATACCTTCTGTCACACCCTTGTTTCCGTTGGTACCGACTATGCTATGGTGTTAAGCGGGCGTAAGCCTTTTCGACGTGTCTGAGGTACTCCAACCGAACGAAAATGGGATGATGCTTGTCCAGCTCTTGCGCGAGAATGGGAGTGAATGAGCGGAAGGGGTAAGGGTCTCTCACCTCCATGGCGAGAAAGTAAAAGACTACTACCCCTGGCTTTGGTCACCTCCCAGCTTGAAACCCGCCGAGGGGAGGGCTTGTTGATCCCTCCAAGTCTCCAGGGTTTGGCGGCAAGGGAGGGTCGAATGTATATAACCAGCCTCAGGACGCCCATCTTCTTTGGTCCTTTCTCTTTTCTTCTCTCCTCACTTTCAACGAAGGTCAACACAACAACCCAACCCATCCCACGCTAGACAGCCTCAACCAGAACCATCCAACTCCTATTAACCTTACCCAACCTCAAGGAATTATAGGTCACGCTGGCAGGCTTTACCGTGGCAGACTGCACTCAGGCCTCTCGACCCGACTTGCTCGTACCTCTGTGCGTACCGTCATTCTACCGGTACCGACAGAGTCCGTTGTTCACGCCAAGCGCAAAGAGATACGCCTCCGAGTTACACCTCCCCCCTCCCCCTCCGGACCCCGTCTCGCTCCAGAAAGCACGCCTGCTCTCGCACCGTGCCCGCCATGTCTGGAGGACCCGATGCTCTGAACGCCCTGCTGGGCCAGATCACAACTAACGATCTGCAGTACAACCTGCAGACCGATGGTGTGGTCAAGGTGCGCGCCATGTACGAGGGACTCTCGCGGTACTCCAGGTTCCGCCTCCCCTCGCCCGGCCAGCACTACTTCCGCCTGCTCGGCATCGGCACCGACCCGGACCCGCCGGGAAGCCACAGCCATCCGGTCAGCAAGACGCTGGAGGACTACTGCCTCGCGAGATCGTCCCGGCTCGTCTCAGGCTCCTCGGCCCTTTCGCCACCTGGTTTCTCAAGCGCTTCAAGCACGACCGCCTCTTGAGAGACCTTCACCTCGAACCCAAAGACCCGGCATATCCCTTGCTGAACTTTGGTCTCGTGGAAAAAGATGTCCTGCGCTACGACGAGATCACCGAGCTCCCCCCTCCCGATGTGGAACAGCAGACCCTCTTCGTCCACGACGCCCTTCATCATTTCAGTCCTGCCGATGTGCTGATGATCTTCTCCAAGTCCCCGTACCTCACCACTCTCGTCGGCACGGTCGACTACCCGGTACCTCTGCTCCTGGACGTCCCGTCGTTCGAGTGTCCGGCCTACTCGTACCGCATTGTGCCCGAGGACAAGGAGATGTTCGAGTTCGCTCCCGACGGCGTCTGGAGTGAGTCGTACGTCCAGCCCGTGTCCGGCTCCTGGCTGCTCAAGACATCGGCCATCCACGGCGACGGCCTCGATCTCGGCGTCTCCATCAACTGGTCTGCCGACCCCTGCCACCTTGTGGTCATCACCCGCGGCCTCAGCGTCGTCAAGGGCCACAACACGCTCCAGGTGCCCGGCTGCGACCTGGTCCGCACCGCTGCCGGACCACGGCTCCTCAACCGTACGGCCTTGAGGTTCCTGCTCAACTACTCCTTCCCCGTCGGCCACGCCAACCACCGGAGCATCGCGGCCCGCCTCAACATGTGGTGCAACGACCACAAGCACGAGTTCGTCCCGGCTAGCGACCGCTACCTCATGTCAGACGTGGCCTACCGCGAGAGGCTGCGCCTGGAGAGCTCCCTAGCCTCGGGATTCCTGGGCAGCGTCCAGACTCCTCTGGGAGCCCTCCCGAATCTCATGCTCCAGGCCGCATTTGGTCCCGTTCTGCACCTACTCCCGAGCCACCCAGATCCAGGTCGCGGCGTTGGCCCAGCCACATGGACCTCTCCTCGTCAAGCCGAGTACCGTCACGGCGCCTACCGCCTCGGACCTCTGTGGGACCCTGTCCGTCGCTTCGACAAGCGCGACCTACCCAGTGCCATCGAGTCCATCATCTGGCCCGACAAGGTCGACTGGAAGCTCGTTGCCGTCCTCCCTCCCGCGCTGGGATCCGGCTCTCCGCGCCGCCTGTCTGACGAGGCTCCCCGTCCGATCCTGCTCGGCCTCTTCTTCCTCTTGCTCATCATCGGCGTCCTGCTCCAAGGAGAGCGCGTGATCCTGAGGAATATCCCGACCCTCGTCGCTCACGTCTGGTCCTCTTGGCCCGCCGCCCTGCTGAGAAACAGGCCCCTCCTGCTGCCCGTCCTCAACTCGGTCGACTACCACCTGGCCGCCTTCCTGCCTCTTCTCTGGCGCGGTCTCTTCCGTCCAATGGTCTACCGGGCCGACGAAGCACTGGAAGAGGCCATTGCCAGAGCCCTCCTGCGTCTCAAGGCCTGGCTCATTCCGCGATTCCCCGTCCTCATCCGCGTCGATCTCGCCCTTCATCAGCTCTTCTCGCCCAACTACATGATGATTCCCGCGACACCAGTCGACCCCGCCGCCAACGATTCCGACGACTCCGACTCGGACGAGGGCGATTCCACTGATGGCGACGACAACAGCACGGACTATGGTGATGATGACGATGACGACAGCATGGACAATGGCGACGATGGCGATGGAGACGACTCGAGCCACGACGACGACCCGTTCCGCGATGATGAGCCACACCCGGACGACGATACGGATTCTCATCATGACTCGGACGCCCCTCCCCCATCACCCCCCCCCTCGAAGCCGGCCGGACCAAAGCCCGACCCCCCGAAAAGCCGGCAAGCGAAAGTCCCCTCAGCCAAAGCCAAGCCGACCAAAACCAAGCCGACCAAAGCCAACCCGGCCAAAGACGTTCCGGCCAAAGCCCAGTCTCCAAAGACACCGGCTCCTGCGGTTCCTGGTCCAAACGGTGCTGGAGAGCATGTTCACAACATCAACACTAGCAACAAGTCCTACGGCAACTGGCGACCTTTCGCTCCGCCTCCGCCGAGCACGACTGAACTCAACGTGCTCCTGATGGAAGGCGACGAGGCCGACTTCATCAAATCGCAGCTCTTCCGCATCACCGGGACCATGTACATCACCGTGCCGGCCGACGGTCTCCGCTTCCCCTTCCCTCCCGGCTTTGAGAAGGTCGGCGACAACGTGTACAAGGACGTCAGCAACCGCAGCCCGGCCCAGAACTGCACCAAGGGCGGCCTCAAAGGTGCTTGCGAACACGCCTTGAAGGAGCCCTACCGGGTTAAGTTTGTCGAGCTGGACACGCTACCCAAGACCAAAGGGGACTATGCTCTTCCGGAATCCATCCATCAGCTGCGGTTTGTCAACCGGCTATGGATCATGAGCATCCCGACCCTCGCCGGCAACGACGCGATCCTGGACGACGCCGATCAACCGCCACCGCCACCGCCGAACACGGGCTTCTGTCTTGTCGATGCAGTCGTCGAAGCCACTAAGCGTTCCCGCAAGGAGGTCTGGGACCACCTCCTGACCTGTCCCGACTTCACTCCTCCGCCCCTGTACTCGGGATTCCGCCCGGCCCCCCTGACGCACAACCACCTGCGCTTCCTGGCCAAGTGCATGGAGGTACGCTTCAAGGTGCACGCCGCGCGCTCGACCTTTGTCCTGGGAGACAGCCCCCATCCTTGCTACGACATCTTCCACTCGCCCAACCATTGGTCTGCCGAGAAGCCGGTTCGGTCCCCCGTCATGGTGAAGAAGCCTCGGGGCCACGTCAATGCTTCGCCCGTGCAGCAGCACCTGTTCCAGCTCTGCCGCTCCTACTCGCGCTCCTATCGCATCTCGATGCGCCGGGCCAAGATCACGCTCGAAGACATCGCCAACAGGAACCTCGGTGTCGCTCTCCGCGACAATCAGGAGTTCCTCTCCAAGGCCCGGTCTCTCATCGACTGCCCGCCCCGGTCTACCCAGCGCCACATCACCGTCGCCGGCATCCTCGGCGAAGGCGGCACGGGCAAGAGTCACGACATGATCCAGATCTTGGCTTCTCGCTATCAGCACTACCCCGAGGACGAGGACTGGTGTATCATCGCACCGACTGCCAAGCTCCGCGACCAGATCAAGAACAACCTCGGCCTCCGCCCCGGCCACGGCTACCGCGTCAAGACCTGGGAGACCGCCTTCCTCGAACGGCTGCCCTCGACCGTCATCTTCGACGACTGCGGACTCTTCCCGGCCTTCGACCTACTGCTCGCTGTCAAGCCCAGCATCAAGGACGTCTTCTTCACCGGCGAGCCCGGCCAAGGCGGCATGAGCGTCTCCCCCAACACGGGCGGATGGGCCGAATGCAAGCCTATGGTTGATCTCGTCGCGTACGCTGCCTGCACCTTCAAGCGCGACAATTACCGCCTAGGCAGTAAGGTGGCGGAGAAGCTGGGGGTGGAGTCGGTCAACCCGCACGAGGGCGATATCTTCTTCTCGACGAGCCAGTTCTCCAGCCAGATCGTGGCAACCCGCGGCATGGTCCAGACTGCCGCGGAGCTGCAGCGGGAGGCATACACGCCCGTCACCTGCCAGGGCCACACGCTCGACCTGCCCGAGATCGTTATCGACAGCAACATGCGGCGAGCTGACGACAAGGCCGTCTACACTATGCTCTACCGCAGCAGGGGCAACCTCCTCATCAACCTCCCGCACAAGCCCAAGAACCTGCAGCCGTCGTCCCGGATCTTGAAGGCCATCATCATCGCCAAGGAGGAGAATAACTGGGAGCCTCTCTACCAGGCTGTCCGCGACCACCGCATCCGCTACACCCCCCGCCACCTCCAGGATCCCCTACGTATGCCAGGCAAGAAGCCCCCACCGCTGGAGAAGCTGCTCTTCAAGCCTCTCTCCGGCTGGGGCACCGATCGACACCCGTACAACGAGACGGTCCGGCGACAGATAGCAGCACTCCGGCCACCGCCCACGTACAAGACCTCCTGGGATCATGTCTGGACCGAGGGCCGCGCCCGTCGTTCCATCGCCAGCCGTCTGGCCTTCTTCCTGCTGATGCCCTGGCTCTACCTCAGCTATCATCTCGGATTCGCCGATCCGAAGCCTGCCGATCCAGCCCCCTCGCCTCCTGCCCGCGACGACCTCTCGTCTCACTTTACGCTCTGCGCTCCCCCTGTCGGCTATAGCACCTACGAGATTGCTACCGAGCCCAGCGTTATGGCTGCCGTTAGCGAGATGCTCTTCCCGTCCCGTGTCTTTGGACGTGAGGTTAGGATTAGCGGCGAGATGACGCACCAGGTCGACGATTCGGACGAGGCTACTGCTATCTTCTTGCGGCACCGCCGAGACGATAAAGCTACGGAAGCCTGGACCTTCAAAGAGCGGATGGTAGGACCTCGCGCGCCCGTCATCAGCTACCTCGGCGGCGCCCAACAGCTCCTCGCATTCTTCGAGCACGTCTATGAGCCTAAGTACCCGCAGTACAACCAGGATATCTGGGACGAGTGCTACGACGAAGACTTAGACAATTTCCTCGACAAGGGGCTTCAGGGGCTAAAGAATATCGCCTACCGGTCCGATCCTTCTCTAGATCCCGGGAAGGCCGAGATCTTCCTCAAGGGCCAAGCCGTCACCAAGCCCGGGACCGCCTATCGGGATGCCAAGAAGGGGCAGATGATTACCGGATTCCCTACCATCGCCAACGCTCGTTTCGGTGCCCTAGCTCGATACATCTACCGTGCCATGAGAACCGCCCTCCCGCCGCATATCCTACTACTCAACGGTATTACTCTCGACCAGCAAGAAGAGTGGTACCAAAAGTACTGGGACTTTACCAAGATGTGCTACGGTAAGTAAATCCTCCCCCGAAGAGAGGGGGAGAGAGAGAGAGAGAAAGATACCCCCGTTTGCTAATGAACCTGCCGCCACAGAGGACGACTTCATCGCGTTCGATGGGACCCAGAACGAGGAGTTCCTAGGCTTCCAGACTCTCCTGATGCACCGATTAGGGATTCCAGCCGCCATTATCGAGGAATACTTGGAATGGGTCACCAACCTACACGGCATGCTAGGACCATTCGGCATCTTCATCGCCTCCGGGTTCAAGCCAACATGGGTCTTCAATACGCTCGACAATATGGCGTATGAGGCTCTCAAGCACCAGCTTACTCCGGCCAGCGTCCGCCCCGTCGCCCGCGCCTTTTCTGGCGATGATTCGAACCACAACGAGAAGGTAGTAGAGCGGCAGTCGTTCAAGAACAGCAAGCACCGCTTCCGCCTACAATCTAAGGGGGTTCATACCGATATGCCGTACTTCTGCGGCACCTTGAATACCCCCGCCGGGACCTTTGCCGAGCCGACCCTGCTCCTCCAGCGCGTCATTTACAAGGCCCGACGAGGAGGGATCTACGAGGCTGCCCTCTCCTACGCTGAACACTGCAGCCGGTTGGCCCAGAATATCGAGGGCGCGGCTCAGTACCTCAGCGGCACCCAGCTGACCTTCCACACCCTCACCCGCCGCCTCCTCCGCTTCTACCTCGAGAAGCAGGGACGCGGTCTCATCGGGACCTTCTTCCTCAAGCTCCGCTCCGGGCATTTCGACCTCAGCTACTAGTGTAGCCTCAGCCGGTCGTACTCACTGATCTTCAGCTTTCAACAACCTGTCTCTCTTCAGCGATGCCCAACACGAGCTCCCCCATTTCTTTTCCTTCATCCAGCACACGACTTCGTTTCCTTGCTTTCTTTGGTGATTCTCTTCTGCGTTTGGATCTTTCTGTTCTCCTTCCTTCCACCGGCCTCTCCGTCGTCAGGATCGGCCCCGAGTTCGATCGGATCAACAAGGGCGACAACCACAAGGCGTTCCTCGAGCGCTACCCTCGCCCCGACTCGGACCTTCCCTTTCCCGCGGCCGGCTCAAACCCCCACACGTTCTCTACTTTCCTTGAAGCACACTACGCCTGCTACTACCGCATCCCCTACCTCCTCTCGGTGCTCCCTTACCAGCAGTCTGCCATCTCCGCCGCTGCTGCCGTCAACACCCGGTCCGAGATCTGCCCCCTCCGCACTCCGCATCACTGCCTCCTCCCGCCATGCAGCGCCTTGCCCAGCTCATCCGCAACCAAGCCGACCCCAACGCCCAGCACAAGCGGAGACGCAAGCACCGAGACCGTACCCGTCCCCGAGCCGACGCTCTTCCTGCCGCCAAAGCCGCCAGGGTCTCCGATTATCCCCGCCTTTACAATCCGCTGGATGATCTCTCCGACCTCCCCTGGGCCGACTTCCACTCCCAGCTCGCTAGACTGCGCCACGTCTCTTCTGGCGTTAGCCCTCACCTGCGCTACGTTCCTTATGAGGCTCCCACAAAGGTTCGTGTCAAGCGTGGCGAGTACCAGAGCCTGGTGGACTTCATCGACAATAATCGGCGCTTTGGCACTGTGGTCGGGCCTACTGCTTGCGGCAAGTCTAGCTATGCTCTCCTCCCTATTCTCCAAGCAGGGAAGTCGATCCTCTTAGTGCAGCCGTCGCCTACGAATGTGGCTAGCTGCATGGCCAACTTCGCCCACCGGATCCCCGCCGCTATCGAGACGCGAAACCTCCCGTTCTCCAAGCCAAACGTTGCTCACTGCGGCTTCCTCTCCATTATTGACTCGCCCGCCCAGCTCAATATCTGTGAGAGCAAGGATCTCGAGGACTTCTTCGACCGCCACGGTACCTTTCCCCCGGTCGACGTTATCCTTCTCGACGAGTACCACTTGCCCAGATCGGAGCACGTACGGATCAGGATCATCTTGACCCACGTGTCGACGATGTATCGCTCGCCCACTATCGTCTTCGCCTCGGCTACGCCTCCGGACGAGGAGCCCCCGCCGGTTCGGACCTCGGGTCTCACCATCAACACCATCGAGATCCCCGACCCGCTGACAATGCCAGTGCCCAACATCTATCAACTCAGCAAGCACAAGCAGTATGGCAACATGCTCCTCCTGACCATCGTTGATAGCTGCCCTGCCGCACATACCCTCGTCGAGCGCCTGAGAAGCCTCGGCGAGCGTGTCGCCCCGCTCTGCCCCTGCGTCACACGCGAAGCCGCGACCGAGTGGCTCCGCCGCGAGACCCACGACATCACCTTTATAGCCACGCCCGACACCGAGGCAGGTTTGGATACCTCTTGTTCCCATATGGTCAATCCCGGCACCGCAGTTCGGACTATCTTCGAGAATGGCGTACTATACTCCTTTGTCTTCCGCCTGGGTCCCCGCCAGAACGTCCAACGCCTCGGTCGAGCCGGTCGTTCTCGCCACACCATCGTCTTCACCAGTCCCGGCATCGGAACCTCTGGCCTCGATTCCTGCTCTCCCGTGGATGCTGCAACCGCCGCCATGAAGGTGTTCCGACGGACCGGCCAGATGCCCGATAGCCCCGATTGCAAGGTCGCCCTGGAGGAGTTCCCGCGACTGGCAAAGGTCACCCCAAGGGCGATCGAGAAGGCCTTGCGCGCCAAAACGCCCGTTCTCGAGCTCTACCGTCGCAACAAGGACGGCTACACCTTCAAGGAATTCGGCGGCAATGCGGACGGCTTTGTCGAGGAGTGTGGTAGCGATCTGAGGCTCTTCACCTGGAAAGGAGGACGCGCTTTCTCCCCTTTCCTCGACCTGACGGCATACCACAACCCGACCGAGGGTCAGACGATTGATTCCCTCAAGTCCCTTGCCGAGGCTGCCCTGCGCGACCGCCAGCACTTGGTGGCCAAGCTCGACATCTACAAGGCCCTCGACTTTGCCGTCGAGGAGCCCGAAGCCTTCAGCCAGGCCATCTGGTTGGCACTGAAGGAGACGAGGGGCGAAAGCAACCTGGCGATCGAGGACGACGGCCAAGACCTCGCATCTGTCCCCAACTGCCGGACAAGCTACATGTTTGGGGAACTCGGAAATCGCGCCTGGAGCATCCTCGAAGGTCTTGGCGCCTACCACAAGCCCACCTTCGCCAAAGGCTCGCCAGACCACAAGGGGAGGCGGACTGTGCACCGGACCCTGCATTTCAGGGGTGATCGCTTCAACTTCTGCGCGACCGCAGTCCTCGGAGACGATCATTTGGTCAGTAACAAGAAAGTCACTGACCTACTGTACCCTCACTTAAAACCGGTGTCCATTACCTACCTCCTCCAAGACGATCCCAAGCTTTGCACCAATCTGCACTCTCTCAAACGCGTCCAGGAAAGATCCAACAACGAGTGGTTCCGCAATCTGCAGCTATGACAACCTCCATCACCTTCCCCGTCACCTGCGACCTGAACCACGACGCCGTCGTCCTAGACAGCGACCAGGCCTTCGTCTCCCACCACACCTCCGAGCACGCAGATCAGCTGTCGATCGACGATTACAAGGCTGCCCTGGCAAAGCAGAAGCCCAAGATCGCCCCGCCCGCGCCCATCATCAAGTCCAAGGCGCACACGGATCCCCTGGCCAAGCACGGCATCATCCTCGATGGCCTCATGTCCCTCGCCGACGAAGACACCTCCTCCGGCGGCCTGATCTCCATCCGCGACATGCAGACCTTCCTCGCTATCATCGGCGACTTGAACGACCTGGAGATCTGGTACGGCAAGCTTCAGATCGACCTCTTCAAGTTCATCCTCCTGCACAAGGGCACCGACGAAGTCAAGGGACTCGGTGGCCTTGAGCTCATGTCGCCCGACCAGACGGTCAAGAAGTTCATGTCCTGGACCGAATTCCAATCCCAGGCCAGAGCCTTCTTCGAGACCCGCGGCACCCAGTTCACCTTCCGTCGCTGCGCAAAGAGCTTCGGCGATCTCTACTGGACGTACTGGGAGAAAGGCGTGCCGGGTATCGCCGAGATCAAGGAGAACGGCACGGCCCACAGTCGCGAGTACCGCCTCGAGAACGGCACAAACCCCGCCGCCTGGGTTCTTGTCCCCGACCTCTTTGGCGACCGCCTCACCAAGGAGGAAGCCGAGATCCGCGTCGCCGACAGCAAGAAGGCCGATCTCAACAAGGGCAAGGCCGAAGAGATCACCTACACCGGTCTGGACCAGGAGGGCATCATCGACGCCCACTTCAACAACCGGCTGGCTGAGAAAGCTTATCGTCGCAAAGTCTCGAACATCGAAGGCAGGAGCGGCCGCAAAGGGTCTCGACTTGGCGTCGGTCATCATCTCCGCGGCCCTGGAGACGAGTGGAGCCAGTATCTGGGCACTCTCACGTCTCCTTACGATGGATAATCGCGTTCTCCGTGGCCGCAAGCACACTTGTTGCCACAATACCTTGACTTTTCCCTGTCATGGTATCACTCACTCTTCTCCACGAAACGAATGGCAACCGGCTGTCATCCATCTCCTCTCAACATCTTGAAGCCTTTTCTCCCCGCTGCTTTCTCCCCGTCGACTATCGAGATGTGGAACTGCTGCCAGTGTGACGCCAATCACCAAGGTGCCTCTCCGAGCACGTGGTGCACCGCTTGTGGCCACAACACCACGGGCTGCATGAATTGCTTCGCCTACTGATCCCTTTTCCTAGTTTTGTTCTTTCCTTAGTCCAACTCACGCTGTACGAAGTGGGTGCCAGACTCCGTCGTTCTGGCCAGCGTACTGTCTTTACAGCATGGGGCCCCCCTTTCTGTTATTTTGATTTATTTCATTTTCTCATATGTCCTGTTGGTTGATCCCTAGTTCGCAGGTACGTTGGCTCTTAAAGCAACGTCAAAAAAAAAAAAAAAAAAAAAAAAAAAAAAAAAAAAGGGAAAAAAGACAAAAGAAAAGGAAAAGTAAGATGACTCGTAAGAATGTAAAGAGGAGAATAGTAAACCGAATTAAAAGAGAAGAAAACAATAAAACACGATAACCAAGAAACTTTCCCTTGAAGCTCAAAGTCTTCGTCAAATCAAAGCTAAGTCATAGCAGAGGGTATCAACTAACCCTTCACCCTCAAATCCTCATAACGGGCAAGTCCAAGATATCCGATGGGACATCATCCCAGGCAGCCCATCCGTCCTCTCCCAAGTCAGACCCGATTTCGTTGCCCTTTAATTTGACAACAAAGGCATCGCCAGCGAAAGTCCGTCCGGCTTTGGTGACACGCTCGGGAAAGTTGCTGTTGCCGGGCAGCGACTCGAGATCGAACGAGAAGAAGACGACGTACAGGCCGTCGCAGTGGCTCAGCGGCTGCTTCTCGAGCCTGAAGGTCTCGAAGTCGCGCCGCTGCCAGGCCCTCTCCGACTTCCAGAACCGGCGCAGGTCGGGGACGTGGCCCCAGGGACTGTCGGGACCGTTGCTCACGTCGTGCGTGGTTGTCGTGAGAGATAGGATGTGCGGCTTGGACCCGTCGGCCGGAAACCGTATGCCTTGGATGGTCACGGGCGAGGGAAGCGGGGCCGCCGCTTGGGCGGAACCGAGAGATGTCCGGAGGCTGTTCCACATGGCCGGATTCCCGAGCTGGTCCTGTCCCGTGTTAGCTCGTGTTGTGGTGGAGAAGAGGGGGAACGACGAGCAGCCGCTTACTCTTGCTCAGAAGCGTTGTGGCTGAGTTAAAGTTGTGCAACAAGCCTGCGTGACTACCACAGTATTGTAGGGTTAGGTGAGATCGTCGCTACTTGGCTTCCGCAGCGCAATAGACCTCGGTACATAGTTGTTGCTCGCCGGCGGGTCCAGGGGAAGTACTATGCATAGTATGTCTGGCCCCACAATTGCACATTACTGTAGCATAGGGCAGCCTGGTGTGGTGAGATCCCAATGCTAGTACAGTCCGTATAAGATCGAAAACGGAGACTGAAAGTAAACGGCGGAGGGGTAATGGCGGGCGCTAAGCCTTTTCCAGCCATCCAGCAAAGCTAGAATCCGCCTAGTAGTAGAGCAAACGTCGTGTCGCGCCTGCGAAAACGCGGACCTGCGAAATGCGAAAACCGCAACCCCCGCACGATAATGTGGCTGGGGCGACTGGGCCAGGCGATTATGCATGAAAAAACGCAGGTGCGTTTATACGGCGAAACGTGGCTATCATGCCGTTTTGGGGCTATGCGGCACAGCGTTTTTTCCCCAGCGTTCACAGTCAAGTCCCGGACCATTATGGACGACGCGGACAATATGGACCAACCACGGCCAAGAATGTGAACTGCGCAGGCGGCTGGAGCTTCATAAGACGAAGAAGAAGGAGCAGGGAACCAGGAATACCATCGGTAAGTATGATTGTAGCCAGCTGCCTGAGAAAAACCCGTCACTCGTATGACGCCAGATATGACCGGGACGACGCGAGCGCAAGGACTAGTGACTCTCCACCCACGATGCGCACAAAGCCGACATCCTAGATTCCTCGCGGCCCTGAGCAGGGAGATGGCAAATCCCCTGTCCTTCTGCGGCCGATGGGATGTTATGCGGAGAGCAATGGCCCCGGGAGCTGAGGTTTTGGAAGGCCTCGGAGGCCTGAGCATGACAAACACCCTGCTGCAGTCTAGAGCGTCATGCGTGAGTCTCATGAATTTTGGTTCCAATGTCTAGTGGCAAGAGCGGATGACGACGACCATATGCTGCTGCGGTCAGGAAATTCATGCGTAGACAAGAGCGCTCGTCCTCCGGATCCCTGGGAGCTGTCTTGGTGAGCCTTGGTTTGCTTCGCGATGGGCTTACCGCCTGGAGATGAGCCACGATATCTCGGGGCTGGGGCAGATTATCAGCTACGAGGCAGACTCGCTACGTGGTCTGAGGACGGGAGAAGGCGGCTTCAACAGCAGGCTCCCTCGGTTCTGGCATATATATGACTCCTTTGTCCCTCACGAAGCAGGAAACGGACAGCAACTCAACAGCCTTCACAGAAGCAAGCGTCAGACGGCCGTATCTTGGGCTATGTCACGATGGGAAGATGGGGATCGACTGAGCGAGAAGAGTATGGTTCGGGCACCTCGGATGGACAGAACCTAGGATTGTTGAGGGCTACCGTCTCCGCGGCACTTGTGAACTTCTGGCAATGATCTGACTTAGCACCGCATAGGAAAGGCAATGTGCCTCCTATCTCTCCTATCTGCTCAGGGAGACCCTTTTGAGCTCTACTCGGGAGGCAAGCGATGTGACTGACTGACTGTCTGCTCTCCTGTACTACCCCGGAAGACTAGTACCATACACTTCGGTCTCACGAGATTTCGAGCTCTCTGCCACTTCGCCGCTCCCTCACGCCATGCGCGCACTTCGGTCGTCAATCCTCGCACATCTCCTTTCCCGCACTATCCATCGTTGATCGTGGACTTCCCCATCACCCACGCACACGACCGGCTGGCAAGCATATGTTGACATTGACGCCAACTGCCCGCCCCCTCCCACAACGGCCACGAGACGACAGGACCGCCATGACCTCATTCTCCGCACCACCCCCACGGCCAGGGACTTAGTCAGTGAAGCACTACTTCCTAAGGCAGAACTCTGGCTTTGGGCCATGGGGTCTATTTCTGGTAACTGCGACGGCTCACCAGACTAGTCCAGGTCCTCACGCGGCGTGGTCAACTTGTGGCCCATGAGATCGGTGGTGGGCCAAGTGGACTAGTCTGGAAAGAAAGCCGGGAGAGCGCCAGAAGCGGCAGTGCTACTTACAGGATACCCTGGGTCCTGCACGAGACTGGTCCGGGCGATGGACTGGTCTGGGTGGCAGAAGAATGGGCCCTCATGATGATGGGAAGGCGGACTGGTCCAGGTGGTGGACTAGTCTGGGTGGCAGGAGAATGGGCCGTCAAGATGATGGGAGGGTGGACTGGTCCGAGGGGTGTACTGGTCTGTCTCGTCGGATTTGTTTAGTTAATATGTGGCTAGACTGGTCTAACATAGGTACTGGTCTGGGTGTGGTACTGGTCTGAGGGGCGTACTGGTCTAAGAGCAGGACTGGTCTGAGAGTAAGACTGGTTTCAGGGCGGTACCGGTCTGGGTGTGGTACTGGTGTGACAGACATACTAGTCTGAGAGGTGTACCGGTCTGAGGGGCGTACTGGTCTGAGGGGCGTACTCGTCTGAGGAGCGTACTCGTCTGAGGAGCGTACTCGTCTGACAAGTAGACTGGTCTAGGAATTAGACTGGTCGGACGAGTCACGCCGTCAAACGATGAGAGGGCATTGGCCGGTCAGAGACGTACCAGTCCGACATGCAGACTAGTATAGAAGAATACCGTGGGACAAGGGCAAACGCCTAAATGCTAGACTGGTCTGTTTCACTGACGGGTCCGGGCTGTAAGCAGCCTGTTATCCGGGCACGAAAACGAGTCAGACTAGTCTGAGCAAGAGACCAGTCGAAATGCAAAATGCCGTGTGTGGTATCAGGTTAGGATGTGTTACCTAGGACCAAGCTAGTCTCTTAGACTGGTCAGTGGAACAAGGATTGTGACGGCCGAGTAATACAGGCCCAGATATCTATAGCAGCAGCTAGTTATTGCATTGAGAAAATGTTACCAGTCTGACAGCACTGACGACCTGTCAGAGAGACCCCGAGAAAGCTGAAAATTAAGCACCTGCGGCAGGATTCAAGTGCCGCAGTACCACCTGGTGGGGTTACGAGCGCCCCACACCCATTGGTAGCTTGAGTCAGTTAGGGTCTATTTGCAGACCATCTTCTCTCGACACCTACCCACTCCATTCTGATGGTATCTGCTGGAAATGCAGATGGCCGAGGTCACGTAAGCTACATACATGTTTAATTAGCGAGGCTCTGTTTTGGCTCTGCGCTAGACAAGGGGGAGGTGTCGATTGAGGAGACAATCAGGCGAAACGAGAGAACAGTCGAAAAAGCTCTCCCCGGTGCCACAAGATCGTCTCCGTCACAAGAAGGAGCAGTCGAGTGACAGCTAGAGAAGAGTGCACAAACACCTAGACGGGCGTCTCGACTGTTCTATGTTCTATATAGGCGTAAAAAGCCTTGTTGTCAAGGTCAGCGCCTGGCTGCTGCATGATTACCAAAAGAGGCTACCCTTGCTAGAAATCCGCTCCGATGCATGCCCTCTAAGATAGCCCAGATAGATGCCATCCTTATGTGGCAGGTAGACGACTCGATGCATCCTCAGCCCCTTGGATACAGCCTCTATACAAGGCAGATCCAAGAGAGTCTCCGACGAGGTACGCAGTCCGTCGGTTGCCTCCAAGGCGGTCTTCACCAACCGGGGGCAAACGCATGTCGATGAGGACAGCCCGCGTCCCAAGTATGCATATAAATGAGCTGTCCCTCCTCTGGATGCGATACTCATCCCTCATTCTCGTTGCCCGGGATTCCAAACTCACCATGGCTCGAACCAAGACCCCGTCACGCCAAAGGACGGAAAAGAAACCAGCTGGGAAGAACAGGTCGAGCAAACGCTTAGCGGAAGCCAGACAGCGCCGCCCACACCAATCCAGAGCCGCCAGGCCAAAAGAGCACCTCGACAAAGACCGAGACATCGAAATTCCCGGGGACAGCCATATGGACCCCTCGGACAATGCGACAATGCCGCAGTGCGTCAGCTGCGCCCAGCTGAAAGCGTACGCGGATCGATGCGGAGAGGGAAACACTCTCGTCCCCCCCGTATGCGGGCTGCCGACCCGTCACGAAGGAACGGCGGTCTCGGTTGATCTCAGACGCGAGAACAAGGAGGGTCTGCTGCGCTGGCATCCCCCGTCGGCCGCGTGGGTTCTTCTCGGGCCGGACGGCGCGTTGCGAGGGCTGAGGATATACGACCGGAGCGGACTTGGTGAAGACGAGTTCAAGACCAAGGTGTTGGACGCTCTAGCCTTTTCCACAAGGTTTGGGGAGGGGACGGTCGATTTTCAGCAGCCGCCTACCGATGAGTTGGACGGCTTTGTCTTGTGTGAGCATTTTGAGGACGGGGTCGAACTGCAGAAGCAATTGGCTGCTACGGCTGATCTTATGGCTTTGCTCGCCTCAAGACGGTGAGGACAGGTAGGATTGGAGTTTCTTGTGCTTCGAAGCGCTAGTCCGGGTAGTATGTACCGACACGTACAATGCATGGTTCTCAACCGTGAGCGAAGAATGTCAAGCTGCATCGAGACTTTTGTTGCCCACCTGTGAGCGGTCCGAGGAAGAGTGAACCACAGGTAGAACTAAGCTTTGTGGTTTCAGCTTCCAAGTCCCAAGCCTAAAATTTGTTCTGACTTGGTCCGAATGTGCTCCGCCAACGAGGCTAGTAGCTGACGTATCCCGATCCGGGTCAGGACTCAAGGCGGTCGTGCTGGTAGGTTGCGGATGCGAGCACTGCGCCGATGCCCTTGGTCGGTCTTCACCCGTGGCTCCTTGACCGGCAGCATGAGTCCTACCGTCAGTCTGGTCCGCGGGACTGCCCGGTGCCGTGTGGTGCCACCTGTGACCCGCTTATCATCCTGCCTCTGCCTCTTCGTGGTTGGCGGCTTCATGGGACGATCTACAGCATCGTCATCGTCCTCCTGTCGCCTTCGCTTGTTGCCCTTCTTGGTAGGCTCGGCGGACGGCGGCTTGGGATTCCCGGGCATCTGAGTCAGGGCCCATTGGACCAGACGGAGTTGGCGGGATTCGGCTGCCTTCGCATCTTCACATGCCCGCGCCGTCCGCATGAGCCGGCCGATGAGGAGCCTCCGTGAAGCCTTCTGGCTGATGGAGTGCAAGGTGTGTAGTGGTTTGCCGTCTGTTGCGCATTCGGCAGAAGACGCGAGCAAGTGCTCCCTTGTCTCCCCAGGTCTTAGGATGCCCGATTCGACAATCTCCTCCCATGCTCTCTCGTGCTGCTTCTGGGTGGCTCCGACAGAATTGGTGCGCTTGTCGAGCCACCAGTATTCGAACTCGAGGTACTCTATCCACGTCAGGCGCTGGTCTTGTTGCTGAGGGTCCTCGAGGAGGTGGAAGTCCTCGGTGAAACCATGACGACAGAGGCGGCGGCGTGCGGCGTCAGCGTATTCACTGAAGCTCCCGGCGGCGGCCTCTCTGACCTTGTCGCGCTCTCGCCGACAGCGGACCTGTTCCTGTTCCCACATTCTCTGGATTGTCTCGTCGAAGTCGGGATCGGTTATGAGTTGTGCGAGCCCCATAGACTCGTAGTGGTGCTGCTTCTGTTGCCGAAACCCCATCAATGTATCCCCCGCTGAGACGGCCTCGCCGCGGTTGTTGTGTTGCCACCTCTGGAACGCCTTCCAGCGCGCCAATGGGCGCGAGAACACGCCCAAGTCGCCCGCACTCAAGCAAACCGGGTGTTCCTGCCACGGCTCTAACCTTTCAGTAAACAGAGCAAAGTCTTTATATATCGCATCCAACAGGTCCAGAGGGACAGGCGGGCGGCCGCCACTGCTCACGAGGTCGTGATAACAATTGGTCTCGTACGCCTTGCCGGCATCAGGTTCAGGCGAGGGCGTCGGCAACCTTGCAGGCTCTTGGGGTGGCGGCGAGGGCGACGGAGGGGCGGCAGTCCGCGAGAATGATTCCCTCTCTGCGTCTATGTTGACGAGCCTGGCGAGGACCTGCGCGAAATCGATGTGCTGGGGTATCTGGACCTGAGCGATGACGGAACTGCACGCGGCATTAGCAACCAAGGACCATGAGCCAGCTTGGAACGGGGGTGATGGTCACCTGAACCTCTCCAGGAGCTCTATCTGTGCAGCCTCGGGCGCGTCGTCCCAGTCCTTGACGTGCGTGATATCTATTCGGCCTCCAGCATTGCGGTGGTGCAGCATATGTTGGACGAGCGCCGCATCATCCAGGGCCAAGAGCTGCCTGATTGAAATGTCCGCGTCCATCGGTGCATACTCGATTTCTTTCGTGGTCGGTCGTAAACGGTGCGTTTTGTGCAATGTGTTCCTTTTTTTTCTCTTTCTTTTGTCGGGCGTGTGTGCACCTGGGTTTGCACAGTCATGAGCAAGCCACGGTGGTGGGGGAAAGCCCGATATTTGAGGAATGACAAGCCGACGCACAGCCAGAACCGCCTACGGGAGTATTCCCTAGCGTACACGTGTAAAATGATCCCTAACGCGCCGACTTTGGAGCTACCTAGCCGCAAAGCCCCACAGCGGGGCACAGCCGGGGACCCTTGGACATGTTGGACATAGAGAAACCGTGGACGAACCTCAGTTTGCGATCAACATGACTTTTATTTCAAGCATCTACAAATCTCTCGTGCTGCACGTCTTGTCTGGGCTCTACTGGGGCAGGTAGTTATGTTCGAGACGCACAAAGCAGACGCGCAGAAACACAGCAGACATGGCAGAGTGCCTCTATGACGTATACAGCTAGCTAAACAATCTCTACAACCTTGGCACATAACATGAGCGGAGTACGGTCCTTGCCTTCCTTCTCGCTTCCCATCAGCTCGCCACCGACTCTGCTGGCGCTCGCACAAAGCTTATCAGCGGGCGAATCTCATCTTCGTTGGGTTCCCTGCTCAAGGTCACATGGTCAGCGTGGGAAGACAGAAGGAGGCAGATTGTCGCAGTTCCTGTTTATCATGTTCTCTTTTGCGGCACCGTGGACGCCAGCTCGCGTGCTGATGGCGATCTCGCTGCGTCGGAATCGCTGTCGTTGAGGAGGTCGGAGCCCTCGTCGGCGCTAGAATCTGCAAAGATAGACTCGCCGAAGAGGCTGTGTGCCGGCTCGTTGACCAAGGCGTAAAACCTCTCCATCTGCGACGCGCTTGGCGGGGATGGCGCATCAGACCTCAATGAAGCACGGGGCGTCGAGGTGCCCCCATTCGAGTCACCAGCCGTCGAGGGGCTGCTTGGGTCCGGCGTCAGAAGCGCAGTCATGTTATGCGCCGGGTTGTCTCTGCCGACAGACACGGTTTCGATGATTGTTTCCTCCGCGGAGCCATCAGTGTCCTCGCTGTCAGCCCCGTCGCTCTCACCTTCCTCGCTCTCACCTCCCTCGCTCTCACCTCCCTCGCTCTCACCTCCCTCGCTCTCACCTACCTCGCTCTCGGTTTGGCTATCCATGGTCTCTGCGGCCTCGTTTGGGCCGAGACGCAAGAGCTGAGACCTCTCATGACAGTCCCAAGCCTCCTTGCGGTCCTCTGGCCTCATGTGCAGCATGAGCTCCAGCAGAAAATGTGCCAATGGATCCTTAGAGTTCTGGAAATGCTCCGCGAGACGACGAGTTATCGCTTGACACCACAGCTTGCCGTCACCTTCGTAGACTTTTGCGGCGTCGGGGAGTCCGCAGACCAGCTGGGCCAACACTGCCCCGAGATCCCAGATATCACCGGCCGTGGTGTACTGGCTCAGTATTGACTGCCGGTCCCAGGTCCTTTTGTCGAATAACTCGGGTGGCAGATGGCTTGGAGTGCCGACCATATTGTCGAGTTGCGGCCCGCTCTCCGGTGCGCCCACATCCCCCAGCTTGACAATAATTGTGTCTGCGTCCCGCTGATGAACGAAGATGCTATTGGTGCTGATATCCCGGTGAGGCATGGGCGGCTCGAGCCCGTGGAGATAGGCGAGTGCTGAGGTAGTCTGCCGCGTGACCTGCACGCGCTCAGACTCGGAGAAGTACTTTCCGGCTTCAAGGTGTCTCTTGAGCGTTCCGCCCGGGACGTATTCTAGCCGTAGCGCCGGCCGCGGCTCCTCCGCGAAGCCGCGGAATGCCACGATATATTGCTTGATTTGCCGTTCAGTACATGCAGGACGAGCAGTTAGAGACGTGCGGTTGGAGACTCACATGCGAGACCTGACGCATCGAGGCTGCCCTATTCTTCCACGCCTCGATGTCATACAGCTCCAAGGGCTCTTTGAGAACGTACTGTCCTGCTGTCTTGACGCCAAAGACATGATGTACAACCGAGCTCCTCCCTCGGCCGAGCTCTCTCGTCAGCTGCACGTTTTCGCTGTCGGGCGTCTGCGCCGCCGTCTGCAGCTGCGTCGGTGCGCGGATACCGATTCCCTCGAAGATCTCATCCAGCTCGCCCGAACCAGCGCGGTATCTGTCCACTTTGTCTCTGAACACCTTGGAGTGCGGATCGAAAGGCTCGACCACGAGACGGAACTGGACGCGCGAAGTGGCCCTGATGATGATCGGTTGGTCGCCGCCCCGGAAGAAGTCAGGGCCCGCGACAACACATTCCGAGTCGAAGAACGGTCCTACCACCTGATTGCCGTAGATGACGCTCGTTCCAGCACTTGACTTGAGGTCCTTCACGACAAGGAAGTAGTCATCGTTGAATGTCAGGGAGAAGTGACGGTGGCTGACTCCAGGCACGTTGGGAATCCAGAGGTCTGCGAAGGGATCACAGCCAACCTCGACGCCGCGCTCCCCCTTCGGGATCATGCTGAGCGCTATCTCGAGGCCGGGGCTGCTCTCGAGGCTGTCATACTCTTGGGATCCTCTGTCCTCTCGCGCTCCACGCGACTTCGCTCATCATGAGCCTGTGGTGAATCCAATGCACGTCGCTGTCGACGTGATGTGATGTATCGTTCTTGATTTTGGGTCGAGTGGATGGCGACATTTGCCACGTCGGCTCCCGAGGTGTCTGTGGCCGCGTACAGGTATGCGACGACGGTGTGCTCTGCCATGTTGACGTATGATCAACGGCTGTGAAGGAAGGTGAAGCAATTGGCTCAAGACTGATGGTGACTTCCAGATGGGCATGAGGACGAGATTGATGGCTCTCGCGAAATGGACAGCGGAGACGCGCGAGGGGAAGGAGAATCAATCCGCTTCGGTAGCTGTGGTAGCCGGCCAGGAACGTAGTCCCTGGTCGTATCATTTTGCCTGCTGTCCGTGATGTGTCTTGTGGGCGGTGTGGCATGCGTGCACCTGTGCAGACCGTGGGCAGCCTCCAGAGCAGCGCCGCACCAATCAAACGGCGGAGGATGCGATACGGGGTGTATCTTTCTCACTTCATCCCTCCTCCCCTCCATTCCGAGACCAGCCACCCCGGTCGCAAGACCCTTGTTTCGTGCGGTCGGCACTACGGTACATACTCGCAGTACATATTTCCCACTCGTTTTCACCTTTTCTTTTCCTACTGCATACTGTGTATCACACCCGCACACCAGACTTACATCAAGACTTCCTGATACGTCCCAAGCTTTCCAGGACCCACAGCGAAGACCACACTACGGTAGTTAGATTGCGAGCTAAAGTCGCTTACCACAGGAGGTACTTGTTCAATCCTCAAAACGTCGCGCTAAAATTCGTGGGTATGTGTGTGTTTTGGAGTGCGTGAGAGTTGGAACAAGTGAGTGAGAGACACGCACGCACGCAGGCACGCACACACGCACGCACACAAAGAAAGAGTAAGCGACAGAGAGAGTGAGGTGATCAGATGGATCTCGGTACATTCAAGCTCTTCCGCCATTGATCTAGTGTCTACTTAGGTATGACTCAGGCCACATTCACAACAAACATATAATCGAAGAGAACAGGTCGTTCGGGTGGAGTATAGAGCTCATCCGTAGCAAAACCACGTTGCCAGCCCCCAGTCTAGAAACAGTGATGCCAAGTGAGGGAGGAAGCATGGACAGGTGTCAATGTGTTCCTCCACCTACTTTAGGGACGGCTGGTGGAGGGTCAAGTGTGAGCTTTCATGGGAGTTGGCATATGCCATCATCGTCGGACAGCAGCAGCAGCAAGTCATAGGGCCAAGTTGAAAGACAGCTAGATACAAAACCTCAAAATCTTCCCACATCCGCGTGTCATTATCATGTCATATCTCCAGTGTTGCTGCTCTCAGACCGATAGTCTCGTGACGAGCCGATAAGACGACTAGCTCGTGATGTCACACGTCTGGCCCGGCCCTAGGATGTTGAAGAGGGGGCAGACGCACAGGGTGGTTGGGCGCGGTGTGGAGTACTGGGGGTTACGGACGGGGGTTACGGGGTCATGTTGGAGATTGAGAGCTATTTTTACCTTTAAACTAGATTTCCTGCCAGAGCTTGCTTTCGTCCGTGGATATGTCCTTCCGGATGCACCTTCATAACCGTGCGGGGCGGGGGTGGGTGACGGACCAGGGGTTCGCTGCAAGAGTTGGTTACTTTGTCGTCCAGACCTGGCACATGAGGGAGGCGATGGCTGCCTACCTATGGTGGGATGGACGGTAGTGTGATCGCCCCAACCGCTACCCGAGCATGACCCTTTTCCCAACAATCTGCTTTCTGTCACACCGTCATCATGCGGCTTCGCTCTTGCACCTGTTGCCTATTGGGGGTTGGAATGAATCCGATTGGTAACAGTCCAGAGAGAATGGGACTTAGGCATCACCCCAGGACTAGCATATCCGAGTTAGGCACTCTGACCGAGAGAATGGCAAGGGTTCGGTAAGCCTGTGTCCATAGTTTACATCCACGAAGGATTGCCCATCCCTATGTGCCTAGGCCGGGGTAAAAGATACGCCGCATTCCCAAAGCTAGTATTCGAGCAGAGCTAAGGCACCTTTCTTCGCTAGTCATGCGAATATGCTTCGTTAGCTGTAGTGTCTGTTGGTATAGATCGATGGCAATTTGAGATAGACAGAAGAGAAGAGGAATGATAACCACTGGGCACGCAAATGTAACCACTGGGCACGGCGGCGAGTCTGCCCACTCACTTCAACCTTCACATGGTCGTCATGCTAATACAAACTAGTTTCTTAAGACTGGGCAGCCTGCTGGCTACTTCGTAGCAGAGAACTCACCATAACCCCTGGAATGCCTGGATCGTCCCAGAGCGGTCAGCACATAGTCTCACGAACAAGCAGAAGGACGACTGCTCTTTATCCACGTATGAGTCCCCAAACCTCAGGAGGACACGACATGGGAATCTCATCCCGATCATGCTCACAGGTGACGAAGGTCTCAGCCACGATGACCCTGGCTGTTGGCGTGTAACTTTGGATCGCAACAGCATGGCTTGGCTCGCCATCCTTCCATCCATAGCACTGTGACAACATGGCGGACTATAAACACCCTTGCTACATGCATGAATCTCTAGACCTCAGCAGGGCGAATTTCTCATCACCCCCCAACCTCACGCTGGGATGGTGAAGGCGGCAAGGGAATATGCATTGAGACCAAGCTCGAAAAGGTAAGCCAGGCTATGCTCGCATCAGGCGTGCGATCATCAACGAGCTCAACGGACGCCAGCCACAGAGAGTGCATGGCTGAATCAATCTCGATCTTCCGTGGCGCACACCCTAGGCCTACTCAAGCTCGGCACGGACTCAGGGGGCAAGGCAAAGGTATATAAGAGCAGTTTGTCGCGCGAGCTCCTACGGAGCTCCTTCTTTTCAGTCCTTCGTATTATTACCATTATTCTTCACTTATCTTATCTTACCTTATACACAACTTAATTTAACATACCATGATCCCCAATCATGGACAACCAAACAAATAATCCAATCAAGGAGAGCGCCATGGAACGTGGCCTGCTCTCCTCAACAACCGATCCCAATGGAATCATCCAACAGATCGTCACTCGACCCTTTTCGGAGGAGTACAAGCGAGACACTGCGTACAATGCTTCAAGAAAGCAGATGCGCATCCGGGTCTACATATCCGCGGCAGATCGGAATTATCTGTCAAACGAGGTCTATCCATACCTCGACCTAGACTTCGTCGCCACATCTGGCTCGGGCCACGGCCTAGCCAATGCCAGGCGCGTCATAGAACAGGAGCTGGCCGTTTCAAGATGCTCCAAACACCAGAGGGTAGTAGACGTTGGAGGAAATTTCTACCTCTACATCGTGATGGGCCGCGAGAACATCCACTGCTGCTGCCCCAAGCTCGGAATCAGGGACTGCTCGAGAAAGTCTACGCGAATGCTCGAACTCGACACATGGGTTCGCGACGTACTTGCAAGCGATTCTGGGCCGAATCTCGACTCACAGGCGGTGAGCAGGCGCAACGCAAAGAAACAGCGTGCGGAGGCGGTTCTGAAGAATCCAGGCCACTTCTTCTGCTGGCGTATGAGCCAGCACTGCTTTGTGCAGGCCGATGTGCTGCTATTTCTCGACTCACTCTACGACATTCCTGTCGACGACATTGCCGAGATCATGTTCGCACACAAGGCGAAAAAGGGCTACGGCTACTTCATCTTCGAGCCTGAGATGCTGATCGACGACAGCGGCTTCATTCGTGGACTCAACTGCGAATGGGAGAAGAAGGTGGTCAAGACACCACTCAAGATCGGCGACATCGAGGTCGGCCAAACGGAGTCGATCATTATCGAATACCGCTTTCTCGAGGACTCGTCGTGGAACTATCGCCACGACTACAACAACCTCGTGCTCCTAGCTTCGAAGCAGAAGGTGACATACAAGGACAACCACTATGTCATCGAGCGCCTCTACGAGCACGGCATCGTTCGCTTGGACATTACGCAAGTCGAGTCTATTTCCATTCCTTCCACTCTTTCTTTCAGTTATTGGAAATCTGGGTACAAGAACCGGGTTGGCGTTCGTGTTTTCGATCTCGATGGACTGTCTCGATCTTCAACGACCAAAAACATCAAGTCGCAGATTGCTTGGGTGGACACAGCACTGGTGCAGCAGCTCGTCAGCTACGGCCTTCGGCTACAGGACGAGAAATTCACGCCCAAGACTCTGTACGACTACGCAGTCGGCGTGAACGCGCGGTTCACTGTCAACGGCGTGGATGTGACGGTCAAGGTGTGCACAGACACGATGCTGGCGTACCGGATCTCGTTCTCGCTATGGTGGATTGCCTTCGTGCTCAAGTTCGACCAGAACTATATTCAATCTGTTCTGGTTCGACGCGAGCAAAAGCGTCGCAATCTGCGGGTGGCAGGACTGACAAAGCTCATGCTGATGCGCTTCACCGAGGTCTGCCTCGGCTCAAAGTGGATGGCCGCACTCGAGGGCGAGAACGGACTGTTCACGAGGTTCGAGGACGGGCTTGTGCAGCACCTATCACGGAGTGTCGAGGCAAGCTACGACCTGCCAAACCCGGAGATCGTCGATATCGACCCGCTCATCGCATTCGAAGAGATCTTTGACTCATTCGAAAGCAGATTCGAGGTCAGCACTATCACGACGGATGAGTTCCAGAATTGGTCCAGCAGCTACGAGAAGCTGGTCGAACCAATGTCAATCATCAAGACGCTCGACTTGCTTGCGGACAGAATCCGCGCCACAGAGCCGGGAAAGGACAGGGAGATTCTAGAGGACTGCACAAAGACGCTACTACGGCGACTAGCTGTCCTTGATCCGGAGAGACACGGCCGTATCACCGCATCGTGGTCGGTACGAGAAGACGTCCAGCGAGTTCTGGACAGTGTTCTACCGCTCTCAGGCGGTCCGGTCGGATCTTCAAAGGAGCTATCGCAGTTGGCTGGCGAAGACGGTAAAGACAGCGAGTCGTCGGACAACGACTCGGTCACACCGTCGCAGTCTGCGTCACAGACTTGCAACTGTTCGCATAAGAAGCCAAAGAGGAAAGATGGCGACGATGACGATGATGATGAAGGCGAGCTACCGCCCGTCAAGTCATCACAGAAGCCCAAGAAAGCGCCTGTCAAGTCGCCGCAGGAGCCCAAGAAAGCACACGTCGAGTCGCAGTCGGATGAACTCATCATGACTTCGTACAACAAGTCAAAGTCGGGCGAAGCAGGCATGGCTAGCTTCCTCGAGTCTTGCAATGGCGTCTTCCATCTGGGCGACGATCCAAAATTGGTCGTCGGACAATGCGGTGTCGGCGCAGTACTGGGCATGCTCAATGCTGCCGGCTACAAGATAGCCAACAAGACGTGGGCTGAAGACCTGGCACGCGCTGAGGAGGAACTGGGCGAAGACGAGGAGCTGGCAGAGGAGACTGTCAGAGCATTGCTCCACCGCCAACTCACCGAGGACGAGGTTCGCGAAGGGCTGATAAAGGCAAGCAACAACAGCCGAACGGACTGGTTTGATCACGCCGATATAGAGACGTACCTGGCTCAGCTGGGTTTCCGGCTGGCCCTAGTTGTGATCGAAAAGGACGTTTTGATCTATGTCAATCCTTCCGACCCGGAGGCTTTCGGTCTTCCCGAAAATGCGCCGACGCTATACATCGCGCATGTCAACCGGAACCACTGGAACAGCATCGTGCTCGGCGAGTCCGACAAGAAGCGCAACTACCGCTTCCGGATAGAAGCATCCAATGGCGGTGCTGACTTTGGTGATCTCGACGACTTCGAGAACACAGGCATCGACCTGGAAGCGTTCCTGGGCGAAACGGGCCAGACTCTCGACGACTTGGAGAACTTTGAATTGGATGACGATATCATCTCGAACTTGGAACCCAAGCAGTACAGCGAGACAAAGGACGGCGACGACAAGAAGAACGATGAGCAGACTACAAGCGAGTCTGCAGAGTCGGACGACGAGTCCGCTTGCTCAGTTGACTCGGAGGGCCAAACTTGGTACTCGGCAGTCGACTGCGAAGACAGACAAGAAGATCTGATGTCTGCTGACGTGTTTGACTTTGGCAAACAGAAGCCTCGGGTGCGATTGCCAGGCGGCAATACAACAACCTCGGACGAGGTCCACCCAGAGATGGAAGATTGCGACGAGTCAAGCTCGGCAGACACAGAGTCAATCAAGACAAAGTCGTCCACGAAGAAGTCTCGCAAGAAGAAGCTGACCAAGCGGAAGAAGAAGTCTGCCAAGAAAGAATCTGCCAAGGAAGAACTGGCTAAGCAAGAGCAGGCTAAGCAGGAGCAGGCCAAGCAGGAGCAGGCCAAGCAGGAGCAGGCCAAGCAGGAGCAGGAACAGGCCAAGGAAGACCTGGCGACTGGGAAGAAGAAGTCGGCAGCAGAGCAGGCTCAAGAGGAGGAGGCTCAAAAGGCCAAGATGGCCACCAAGGAGGCGGCTGAACGCGCCAAGGCGAAGCGAGCCGCCAGGGAGGCAGAGAAGCTCCGAAAGAAGCAGGAGGAGGAGAAGGCCAAGAGGAAGAAGCAAGCCGACACGGACGATGCACAAGAAGATTCAAAGTCCGAGACGTCCTCTACGGTTCCAAAGCTGATGCAGCGCATCAGTGGTAGAACTGGAGTAACGACCGGCAAGGTGCATCGTGGGCTGCTTGCTAAGGGACACATGGCAGTGTCCGATGATCCGAAGCCAGCTGAAGAGCCAACCAAGAAAAAGTGGACTTTCAGATGGTGGTGGACCAAGAAGCAGCCGGCCAACGAGGCAACAGCCAAGAAGGACGAGCAGGCGCTGGAACAGTGTCTCCCACGCAGTAACAAGAACATTACTGCACGCAAGATCATCTTCAGCATCGGTGGAGGTCTGATATGTGTCAGCCCAACACTTGCATGGAAGATCTGGGGCACAGGCCTGATCAAGTTCGGCTGGAGCACTCTGTGTTGGATGACAGGGGCTTTAGCAAAGATCGCGGCTGTAGCCTGGCAACCAATGCTCTTCGTTGTTCTTCCGGTGGTCATCGGCGGCGGCGCTGCTTATCTGGCAATTGACCAGCAAGGCAACTTCTCGGTTCGAAACTTCACCAGTAACGTACGCTCAAGCGTACGCTGGATCTGGCGTCGGATCATCCCGAGTCAAGGTGATAGCACACACAGCAGCAGCGATGGAAAGCAAACGCGACCGCTCAAGACGGCACTGGGAACGCCAGCAAGTCTGTTTCCGCCTGCTAAACGTGGTTTACGCTATGGCAAGCGAGATCATGCTGGACTCAATGGACCGTATCGCAACGGCTGGAAGACACTGGAACAATGCCTAGCTGAGACCATGGATCAGATGAAAGACAAGACCGACAACGGAGTGACAGCAGGGACTCTGGCAGCACTCGGGAAGCGAGATCCAAACGCCAACGCGAAGCCGCTCTTTACGAGCAAGCCTGACGAGAAAGCCACGGACAAAACCAAGGACGGTTCGACTACAGGCGAAAAGCAGGTTGATGTCGACGACGGCAAGCAGATGTCTCAAGTGGACAAGGACCGTATCTTACTAGAACGGACAAAGGCACTGGTTGGCTACCTCTCGTACGTGCAGATGGACGTCAAGCACTTCACCAAGTTCTGTGCCGACGTCTATCGCGATGTCAAGACACGAGGCGACGCTCGCGGCCGTTATGCCGACTATCGATATCCGACATCTGGTGCTCAACTTCTTGAACAGAAGGCTGGCGGTTACTTCTACCTAGAACCAGGCTTGGCTAGTCGCAAGGAAGCTCTGACGGGTCTGAGCACAGTCTGGGTGCCTGACGAGGACTTCAAGGGTGACGGACAACTGATCGAGGCCGAATACGACGCGCAGAAGCACGCCATTAAGGCCAAAACCAAGTCAACCATGATACTGTACCTGGACGCGATGAACGACTACCTGTCTCACCGGCTGTTGCAAGTGCACCAGCAGCGAACGATTACCGAGGTCGACCCTACACGCAAATTTACGCTGGTCAACGGTGTACCGGGGTGCGGCAAGTCTTCTGAGATCTGCAGAGTGGCTACTCCGCAAGACCTTATCGCTGTTGTATCGACTGGTGGCCGAGATGACCTGCAAGCCAAGTTTACCAAGGCAGGCAAGCGAGCGACACAAGTTCGCACCGTCGGCAGCCGAGAGATGGGCCAACGCGAATACGGCAAGACAATCTACATCGACGAAGGCCTGATGTGTCATAAGGGTTTGCTCGTTTACATAGCCGAGCTCGTGGGAGCGCGTCATGTCAAGGTCTACGGCGACGATCAGCAGCTGGGGTTCAAGCCACGTGTGCCGGGCTACGAGATGGAGGATTACGATCTCGGCTGGATCGTTGAGTATCGCTCCGAGAGCAAGACGGCGACACAAGACACAGTCGTTGCGCTCGGCCGACTCAAGGTCAATGGCAAGGGCAACGAGTGCGACGGCAAGGGATACTATCCCAACGGCTTCACTACCATCAACCCGGTCGTCAAGAGCATTTATATGCGGACAATCCAAGGCGGAACCGGTGAGATCCCCAAGGATCCCGAGGCCAAGTACTTGACCTGGACTCAGGAAGACAAGAGAAAGCTCATCGCCGCTGGATTCAAGAACGCGAACACGATCAACGAGTTTGAGGGCGGTCGGGCAAACCACGTCATCCTGGTCCGATTGGCCAAGAAGATGGATCTGCGCCTGCGGACGGACTCTGAACAGCTCGTGGTTGGCATTTCGCGTCACACGGAGCGCTTCGACTACGTGACGGTCGAACAGACAGCGGCTGACGCTGATCTGATCAAGATGACTATCAATCGTCTAAATCTCGTCGAAGATCTGGCGGCGGCATACGGGGCTCACGCCTCGCCGCAGACAGATAGATGCTAGGAACTTTCGGCGGAGCAGCCACCTGGATTGTTGGCTCCACAGCCGAACTTTCCACCTGGTCTGACAAACGATGCTCCGCTAACACTAGCCCCCTCCCAGTGCCGACTGTACAGACAATAATGTTCCATAATAAGGCAAGTACATAACAATCTATTTCTTCATGGCCCAGAGGAAAACAAACAAATTCACGCGGCGTTTCCACTAACACCCCTACACAGAGAATCAACTCTTACTATGGTTCCATCATCCGGGAACTAGACAAGCGATTTCGATCGCTCATCAGGTAAGTCTGTTTCCTGCTGCTCTGACTTCCCCCGCATTATTTACTCAGTTCCGGACGAGAAGCGCGGCAACATGAGGTTCATGGCTAATACGGAGAGATAGGCCCGAGATCTTGTACAACAAAGGCAAGAACATGGACGAGATCGAGGTGTTCTTGAATATGTACTACCAAGCCTCATTCGGCGCATTGACGGTCGAGAATGATTTCTCAGACTTCGACCGGTCACAAGAGCGTGTCGCCACGGCTCTGGATATTGCTCTGCTTTCTATGCTAGGCATGCATCCAGAGGACTTAGACGAGTGGGCTCGGGGACATTACAAGCATTCGAACATCTCGTTCTCGTTGGGGTTGGTTGCCTACCTACGGTATGTGAATGTACACTTCTCAACCCCTCGCTCAATGCTGACCAGAACTTTAGGTGGCAAAGGAAGTCTGGAGATGTCACGACATCTTTTGGTAATACCGTCCTGAATATGACGGCAATGTCGTGGTGTAAGTTGAATAACTGGCTTGGTCAAATATCGCCCATTATTATCAAGTCCATTCATGCTAACCAAACCAATCAGGTCTAGACTTGAAACCCGAGGAGGTACTGACGGCCATGTTTTTAGGCGATGACTCGTGGATGCAGCTGATCCCTTCCCCGGGGCTCAAAGAACGTGTCAAGAGCTGTTCTGAAAAGATTGGAATGCTGTTCAACGGAACGGCAAAGACAAGCTACTTCGACACGGGATATTTTTGCGGTTATTACATTTTGCAAGTTGGTAGCGAGATCAAACTCGCTGCTGATCCGTACCGCCGAGCCGTGAAGCTAGGACGATGGGATATGAAAGATCACGACATGGTGAAGGAGTGTTGGATCTCCTTTCAAGACAGCGTGAGGAATTACGAGGACCGACGAGTGCAGGAAGCTCTCGTGGACGCCGTACATGAGCGACATCCTTGGGCGTACGGCCCAAACGTGGATGCGTTGGTGTGCAGCTTGTACACACTGAAGAAATCGTTTAAGGAGTTTAGGAGGTTTTGGGACGAGAAAGTTTCTGTCACGGTGTATTAGGCATAGCCTTGTTTTGAATTAGGACTAACTACAGCGAGCAGGTTGCAACTGACCAAAGCTAACTCGCCGCGAAACAGGAAAACACAGATCCTTTCACGACGAAGACAACAACGACGATCAGTTAAGACTTGACGCAGTACCTAGATAAACAATGGCGCTCCGTTTCAGACACGATCCACCGTCCTTCAAACTACCCAAAGACATCCTGAAGGATGTGTACAGAGCAAAGGGGGAATTCACGAGGTACATTTTCGGGTACTCGGTTCTCTTCACCGAGGACAAAATCAGCAAATTGCGCAACACTCGGTTGCGCGCACACTCATTTCCGACTTTTCAGAAATCATTCTTTCAGTTTCTGAACAAGTCAAAAGCAGCGGACAAGAGCGCAGCCCAAGCGGACTTTGCGCTCAAGAAACGGACCGACCCGTACGCACAGTATGGCGAATACGACCGGAACGGCAGGTTCGTAGGAAGATTTGGAGACCTGCGCAAGCAGAAGAAGTACGAGGAGGAACTGGAGAAGGAGAAGGAGGAGTACGCCGACCCGCAGATGTCATGGGATGAATACTACGCCAACTTGACGCCAGAGGAGCAGGCCTGGTATCGGAAAGGGAGTAGTGAACACGTTCCCGACCCGACCGGCAGCGGCGAGACTGTCGACCCTTTCAAGTATCAAGACAAGGGGGAGACGTCGACTCAGGACAAAAGGAACGATTCCAAGACGGACAATTTCTCCGGGGAGAAAGAGAAGGAGAGCGACGAAGGGGCGAAGGAAGCAAGAAAGAAGAAGGAGCGGAAGAAGCAGTCGGATGACAGCAGTGGCAGCAAGAGAGGCGACAGCGATGAGGGCAGTTCGTCAAGAACTACGCACAACGATCCGCCGCCAGTGCCAGTGCCTTCATCTGGACGCTTCAGGCTAAGGGACTTTGACCTGTCCAGCCTGCAGAGGCCGAAGAATGCGGTTGAGACCCACGTCCCGGTCAAGCGCGGCGACTACAACAAGGTGCGGTCGTCCATCGTCGAGGGTCCGGACGGCGGCTACGTCATCACGGGACCGACAGGATGCGGCAAGAGCACGGTGGCGCTTCTGAAGCTTTTCAGCAACAAACAGACGCGCGTCCTGGTGGTCGAGCCAACGCAAGCGAACGCGGCTAACATCGAACACGAGTTCAGGCATATTCTGCCCAACCTCGTTGCTCGGGTTCCCGGGCTCGGAAGGGTGCCTGACGTGGCATTTCGAGCCTTGACAACATTAAAAGAGCCGCTTCCACAGCTAGTGGTGACAACGACGAAGAAAGTACTCGAGTACTTCAACTATCATGGTCAGATTACTCAGTTTGACTATCTGGTACTCGACGAATTTCACCTGCCAATCGAAGACATGGTGGAAGTGGTGGAACTCCTGCGCACGTTCAACGTGTGCAAGAAGTACATTCTTGTCTCGGCAACAGCACAGGGCTTCAAGGTGCACCCGCAGCTACCAAAGGCGGTGACCCGCGTCACCGGAGTCCTACCTCTCGGCAAGTTTCCGGCAGTTCTGGAGGGGAGTGATCTCGACCCTAGGGTCTTCGCTCAGCACGCAGACGGCACCTACGCCGTCGTTACACCTTCGCCGACAATGTCCCACACGCTATACAAGCAATATCGCGAGTGGAACCTTCGGACATTTCTGATCACGCGCGACACATATGCGTCGGACTACCTCAAGGCGGTCAGGAATTTTCATCCCCGCACGGCGTTTGTGTTGGAACCGGGCGTTGAGGCCGGCGTGACAATATCGATGGCGGTGTTGACTTCAATGGGGGCCACGATGGCAGTGAGATACGACGGCGATGTCGTAATCGAGGACATCCAGCCACTAGATACCGAGGCGGGCATCCAGCGGGGATACGCGGCGGACGCGTAGTGCCGACTCTTTACATCGAGCCGGAGGCGCCGAAAAATGCGCCACCGGGCTCGAGTGCTAACTACTACCGTGCGCAGGCGATCATCAAGATGATCGCTCTTGGCGCCGATACGGAGAAGATCAAGGATAACGGCATTTTCGGCGCGTTTCCACGACTCAAGACGGTCACGCGTGAGCTGGCGCTGGCCGCGTTGGAGGAAGGGGGCAATCCTTTCATCTCCATCTACCGCCACAACGACGCCGGACAAGTCTTTGTCGAGTGCGGCGGCAGTGGGGGCGGCTTTCAGAAGCTGGCCAAGGCTGAGCTCAAGCTGTACCACTGGCCAACGGGGTTCTATGTCGCGCCAATTACCGACTTTTCGCGGCTGGATTCGGTATGTTTTTCTCTTTCTTCTCCGGTGCACTTTCTACTGCACCCCCCGCCCCAAACTCACAACCACCGCAAAATACTGCCTCCTCCCCTTTTCTGTTTATCTCCTCATATACAGTATCTACTTTGCTAACCCTCACATAGCAACCCGACACTTTCGTGTTGCGAAAACATCAGCTGTTGGCGGCAAGAACCATGGTCGAGGCCATTCCAGGCCTCGCGGACAAGTACACGCTAGGCGAACTAGTCTCGATGCTCATCGGCAAGATTGACGTCTACGCCAACGATCTCTTCGATGTGTTGAAGTCGATCTTCGTCGGGGACAAACCTGGCTCATTCTGCCTTCCACACAAGAAGGATGTTGCGCCAGAGATCGACGACTTCCTCAGACCTGCGCCTGAGGTGTTGAGACTTTTCAACCACATGGCTACGGAGCCAGTTGGCATCAAGTACATTCGGAATGTGTTCAGCAGGGGTGGCACGACTTACGCCGAGCACTCCTTTCAATACAGCGGGAAACAGCTGAACTTTTCATTTCCCGCCGACTACACCATGCGTGATGGTGCGATCGATGTTGATAAGTTATCCGGAGACGTCTTTTCCAAGTTGCAGCATATTCTTGCTGTCGAAATCCTGGTCAGAGGAGCACCGGAGAAGTGTGTTGATCTGATGAAATACAGTGATAGGGTGTCGCGCGAACACATATGGTTCGCGCGTGTTCGTGAGCATAGCTCGGGGGTGAATAGTAGCAAGGACTAGTTTGTGGTTAACGAACACGCGCCGCTCTCAAGCAATCATCAAGACACACGTCAAGACAACAACCGAGAGGAAGAATAGCGCGACAAGCGACAACAGTTGGATCAGTCATCTGAACAGAAACGAACGACAATCATGGCTCCCAACTGGCACTGTATCCTTTGCAAGGCGGAACAGGACACGGATATCGATCTACACATTTCGGAGCGGCACTCGGAGCCGGACCAGAAAAGCCGGATGATCGACGGCAAGGAGGTGATGATCACGGATGACCAATATGTGCGAGACCACGCGGACGCCGGAACCGACGACCCCGCGGTGGTGATAAAGCAGCCAAAGCGCACGGTTGTGCCGATCCCTGACATCTTTGAGTTGTTGGGCATCAAGGAGGATGATGTTGAGGGGGTGGTGACGGAGGTCGTGGGCGGTGCTTCGTGCACTGGATACGAGACCAAGCTGGTGCTCGAGGCGATTGACGAGTACAGCAGCTTCAAGGTGGACAGACTCCACTTTGTCGTCTCCTTCCTGGAGTGGGGTTTCCTGACGGGCTTTTCGGAGAGCTCCGAGGATGCTGGTGGTTGGTTTGTGAGGGAGAGCGTCACGTCTGGCAGCGGCCGGATTTACATCAAGGCTGCCGACATGCTTCCGGAGATCACCGACAAGCTCAAGGAGATGGGACTCGGACGGGAATTTACATTCCGTCGTCTGGGTCGACATTTCGCACCCAAGATTCCATTCTTGGTGTCCAAGAACAAGTCTCTGTCCAAATTCAGCATCACAGGGACGCCGATCAGCAACCGACTGGGAATTGACCCGGCGCTGTTTCTCACATGTACTTCGATCTTCGAGTACATCAAGCCACTCAAGAAGTGGACCAAGGAGGAACACCAGGCATTCATTGCCCACAACGCTTCGGTTCAAAAGGAGGCGCGCGGTGGTCAGCAGGAGTACCAGCCTCAGGATCTTCGGATCGACCCGGAAATGGCTCGGAAGCTTCGCGCGGAGGGCGAGTCCGACTTCACAAAGCGCTACCAAGGGCGTTTCGTGGACCAGAAGGACTTCGACAGACACTCCAAGGGCAGGAGATGTTCGACAACATGCTGGCCAAGTCCAACGCTCGCGCTGGCATGGGCACGGCTGGTCTCGGTTCTTCCACTCCTCACTTGTGAGGGAGAAGGCACAGGGACTCGGGCAGTTGGCCCATTTTCATTATTGCGGTTTGCGATGCGGTTTTGCGGTTTTGCAGTTTCGTTTGCGGATCATTTTCATGATCAAAACGCTCTTTATTGCCGCAATGGCAACGACTCTCTGAAGAAAGATTCAATACTTTCTAACGTATGGCTTACCAAATCTCTTCTCATATTTCTTTGAGAAAATCTTCGAGAAAACCTACAAAAAAATTGGAGGAATTTCTTTTGTTTTGTTGGAAGTTCAACAAATTGACACGTACACGTTTTGGGTTGCAAATCCCAATATTTTGGTGCAGAATGTTTCGATTCGTGTCATTCATTTCTTTTATAGTTTCTTTACTTTATATTTAAAAAAAAAAAAAAAAAAAACCTGCCTTGTCTTCAACCGTGACTGTAACTTAGCAACATTGAATGGCGACAATGTCACTTGATAGACGCACTTGACCAGTAGCTAGCCATCGACTAGCACTCGATGGAAGTTGAACTAATGACGATTCTCAGTAGGATCAAGGTTATGATGTACGAAGCGTGATGCCGTCGACAAGCGTACCAAGGCTGAAACCAACGACTAGAATCTAGACATATAGTCACTCCACCACCACACTGATGATGCCATGTAGAGCTCTAAGATATGGCTTCTTCTGCCCAGTTCTCCATGTTTCTTTCCATCCTTCTGTTAGACTAGATCCGCCAGGACGAGTGATTAACCTCGTGTGTAGAGCGCGTAGCTGGAAAAGCGGTGGGAGACCCACTGCCTTCTCAGACTAAAGTTGTCAGCTGAATTTGGCAACAAATGCAGTCTGAAGAAGAATTGCCGACGCTGGGACCTGAGACATCTGGCCACGTTTGAGTGGTGATGCTAAAAATGGGAAAGTGGAGATCGAACGAGGATGGACGGGGGAGGCGCCGGCGCTAGACCCGTTTCAGCCTCTAGAAATAGACAGCTAGGATTCCAAAAGATTCACCACAGCTAACTATTGCTAGTCTCATGCAATGCGTTCAGTGCTTCCGCGCAGATATCTCTCACAAACACTAGACGTCTGGCCTTTTACTTTGAGACCTCTCCTATGCCCCTCTGCCTTTCAGCTTCGCTCCTTCGTTTTTCGTCATCCTCGGCAACCCCTATATGCGTTTAGCGACGACAAGCATTCCGCCGTACAGCCCGAGTCTTCTCGAGATCCCGATCCATTCAGGGTTGATCGAATCTGGAGATAGGGCTCGTTCGACAAGGTGGCTATGCCGGGTTGCTCGTCACAAGCTCCAGCGCACTTATGAAGTCCGCTTAGAGCGCTGCGAGAAATGTCCATCCAGACGTCTCACAAGTGGCAACGTGACACAGGGCCAGGATTGAGTCTAGATTCGAGGGACTGATGCAATCACGGTGGTGGATCACAACGCCAAGAGGAACTCTGTCCGAGGTCATGGTTACGGTGTGATGGTGTATTTGTCAGACCTTGGCAAGGTTCTTTAAAGAAGACGTTCTGCCAGCACGTCCGTCTCTTCAAACCCCCCCACCATGCTTTCTTCTTTCGCCGCATTCGCCCATGCTGTCACCAGCCAGACTCTGCAGCTCCTTTACAGTCTCATCCCTGGCCAACAGGCCGCCTTGCAAGTGGTAGTCTTCGTCATCGAAATCACCCTCTTTTCCGTTTTTCTCTTGCTTTTCCTCTGCGCCTGCGTTGCATTGGTTCTATGCCTTCTCCTCAACATTGCTGTCCTCCTCCACCCATGTCTGCGTGGTCGCATTGCAGGTGCGTCACTGTCTCTCCTTCTCGCCCTCACGACTATTTGTGCTCACGGCTGTCCTCATTGCACCTCAAGAGCATATTCGTCGTCAGCTCGATCTCATCGATGACCTGCCCGCGGACGAGTTGACGAGATGGATTGGTGCGCGTCGCCCCGTGGCCTACCCTCCGTCGTGCCGTCTTGGGAGTGTTGTCGCGGTCCTGGTGCATTATTCACGTCGCTGCCTCGCAGGTGAGCCGTCCCTCTCGTCTCATGCCCTTCTTGTATCGCGATTCCGCCCCAGTGGCTAGAATACGTGGCTCACCTGTTTTCCCTCCAGTGGTGCTTCTTTGGCAACTCCCGAACTTCGACAACCTAGCCGAGGAGCACGACCCAAGCTTCATCAAGTGGCTCAGAGACGATGGAGATCTGGTCGTCACGCACATCGGTCGATCTGGACCGTATATGGCCATCAATCGCGCTATCCTCCTCACAATCGGGGACGACGGGGTTGTAGAGTCGTTCCGTAAAGGCCCAGTCTCCAACTACGTTGACAAACTCGGCAAGCTAACCTGGGTCAACTGCTGCCTGAAGATCAGCATCCGGGACTTCGACAAAGTGGTTGGTTGGCGCCGTGACCGTCGCTGGGTGTACGTTCTTTCCATCCCGACCCCCATTCACATTGTCGTCGCTCACACATCCACGCATCCACCAGCCGTAACTGGATCGATCTGGTTATAGAAAACGCCTTCCACTTTTCTTGGTCTCACGTGGATCCCCTCTACGACCCCAAAAGTCGGCCCTTGTCTGTGCGTCGCATTGTTTCCTCGTTATTGGTGTTCCACACTGCTAATCACACGTTCCGTGTTCTTGTTTTATCCGTTATAGCGTGTCGCACCTAGCCTCGCTCTCAACAAGCTGAGTGCGTACGGGAGTTTCGCCGTCCGCGAGCCTGCTCGCTCTTGCCATGTAGTACTCGGCGGCAAGGCAGCGGTCTTGGAGAAGCAATCGGACGAGAAGGTAGACGTAGTGAATCTCGTGTGACAAAGCTGTTGGCGTCAGCGCTCTGCCCTATTCTACCGAAAGACATACAATTCGCTGCCGTGTCGTCTGTTACACACGTTTGGCCTGTTTCCTTCGAGCCTCGGTTCTAGTGGGATGTACCTACATAGTTCGCAGCCTGTACGCGTAGTATTGTACATGGCGGTTCACCGTCGCAGATGACGACCCTGACCAAACACCGAATGGCAGGGTCAGCTTCGCCATCGACGCACTGAGAAACATGCTTGATATCTAGTCTAGGGTCTAGGCTAGTACATTTAGCGATGCTTTGTAGAGACACTTCCATGCGTTAGCGGTATTCAATAGATATCCGGTTGCCTCTTTCCCGCCTCGCAACTTCCTAACATCGAACACTGAGGTTACGTAGGTATACGCGGCGCAGGAACATACGACTGAGTTGACGACGACAATCCTCCTTTCTGGCTCCGGTTTCTCAAACAAATCGCTTGGGCTACTCACCTAAGAGGGCAGTATCTACAAGTTACGAAAAATCGACCTATGTCGAAGCTGCTAGAGGGCCTTTAGAGGATTCGCGAAGTGCCCCTCCATCTTAATCGAGCTCGACGACGTTGCGCAATCACCTCTCCATTATATCTCGCATTTGCCCACCAACCAAGAGTTAAAGAACGACAAAGTAATCATGTTATTGAAGACAACGCATATCGAATGCGAGTACAAGGTAAGCGATCAAGTTTCATAAGACGACAAAAAGAACAGCGCAGTATGTAAGAAGCCACGTCTCGGCAAGCACGAGTCCCTGTACCGTACGAAGGAAGTACCTAGACCTAATCGAGCTAACGAAGAGTCCGTGGAACATGAACAGCGAGGTCGTAGAAGAATAAAAGGGAGTGAGGACGAGGGGTGTGGGGAAAGGGGGCGGGTGGGGAAAAGAGAGAATGAGAGAGAAAAGAGAAAGAAAGAAAAGGCATAGGAAAGGGACGACTGGGTTTGGGAGATCTGGGAAGAGGACGACGTTCAAGCGAGATCATCTGCCGAAGGGAAGAAATTGGCGCCGACGATACCGAAGTGCTTCATGCGAGCGATGATGAAGTCGATGGGGGTGAGGTACGTGATATCCGAGGTTTCAGTGATACCGTCTCCGCCAGTGAGCAGGCCGCAGATCCTGCCGTCACCGGCGACGACACCTGCTCCAGAGTCTCCGGGCCGGGAGAAGGGGCCGGACTTGGAGGTACGAGGAAGCACGGCTACCTCCCTCGACGAAACACCAGGCAAATTTTCGTAGTAGCAGCGGACGACGGAACGGATGTTGTTGATGCGGCCGACTTGGAGTCCGGAGACGTTTCCGTTCTGGATGACCATAATAGTGGGCTCATTATCCTGGTCCTTCGTCTTCGGATCGGGATTGAGCATTTCCTTGTCCGAGAGGATACCACGACACCTGTGGAGACGGTCGCCGGGGTAGTCGAATGAGTGAGGGTTGGCGAGATGGGGGTACATCAACTTCTTGAAGTCGGCAGCGGCGACTTGGCCAAGATCGATGGCATTGCCGACGAAGTTACGCCTGCTGATCATGTCGGGGTGAATCTCGATAACTGCCCAGTCCTCGGTATACCGTCCCTCGCCTACGCTGAAGTCGATGCGGGGCGAAAAGACGACGTGGCCGATGATGCGCTTGGTCTCGTCCTCCCAGTCTCTCTTGACGTCCTTCTTCAACCTCTCAAACACTCCGATAGCATCATTCGCCTCGTCCATCTCGCGCTCTACCGCCTTCCGCTCTGCAGCAGCCTCGTCCTCCTCCAAGTTCTCGGCGAGTGCCAAGCGATTCTTGAGGTACACGAGGTTGGCGCTCTGACCATCGATCTTGTCCTGGATATCTTGGACGCGAGCGTCGAAGGCGGCCTTGCCGAGGAACATGACGTTGATACGACTCGCCCCGGTGCCATCCTTGTACTCGTACTGCTCGTTCTTCACCGCGTTCGGGTCGAACACGACATGCCTAGCTGTGACCATGAAGAGCTTCCCATTGCGGGTGAAGAAGAAGCCTCCCGTTCCCTCAAAGTGGGTTGTGCCGGCGTTGCAAATGGGGATGCCCAGGGAAGTGGAGAAGGGCTGACGAAGGTTGTAAGCAACGTTGGCGGCGATGGCGGGCTTGAACAGCGAGGCGGCAGATAAGGTGGCCTCGGATTCGCGGATCTGGACGTGGATGTCGGTGATGTTGTGCTGGACGAGGATGCTGCGGCAGTGGACAGCGACCTCGTAGCCCTTCTCACGAGTGAGAGAGCCGTGACGGACACCCATGAAGATGACAGCGGGAGGGGAAGCTTGGCCATCTACGCCGATGCGAAGTGGAGTCATGCCCGTATACAGGACACCCTGCTCCTGCAAATAGCTCTCCATCGCGACACTGACGGTCTCATCCCATACGCGGCTGAGAGGATGAGGGCCGAGAGGAGTCAGCACCTTGGCTTCCACGTAAACGTAAGGACCCGAGGAGGGCACCCAGACATCGCGATCGGATCGAGCGACGAGGATGGGCTTGGACTCCAACCCGTAGTAGAAGTTGGCTGCCTCGAGGTCTGAAGGAAGGAAAGGAGCACTGGGATCATCCATGGAGGGGATGGTGTACTTGGTGTTGCTGAAGGATGGTGTACTTGGTGTTGCTGAAGGATATGCGAAGAGGGGGTAGGGAGTCACGAGTGGTAGTCTGAACGTAGGTCGCTGTGTTTGACACTGGGGGAAGAAAAGAGGAACAAAGTTAGAACCGGGCAAAGGGTAGAGAGAAACGTGACACACTTGGTCGCACGGTGGGCTCAGCAATAAGCAAAGTGAAGACAAGTAGGGAACTTGACGAGGGAATCAGAGCAATCGAGGATGCTTGGATTTATATGCAAAGTCTCTGCTACGCACGTGTGCTCGGCCTTTGGCGCCTGCTTCTGTCCTTACCCGTGTCGCACGCATCGATGGCTTCAAGTCTCGATATTTTGCCGGGCGTGATCCGAATGAATTGAGCAGTCAGCAGGCATGCGTCGTCACCCCAAAACGGCCCTACAACGTTCGTAGAACCTAGAAAGCTCCACGCGTTGATTCGGAGCCCCGTTCAATCACGGACACGCCAACAACCCTGTGCCCTCTGACCATGAAAGGTAACTTTACCACGCCATGCTATCTGCGAGATTTTAGCGAAGTCCCACAGCGCTCCGTCCAGCCCGAGTTCCTTCCAGCTTATCACAGCCTGTTATCCGAGGTCGGAACTCGGAAGAGCTGCGATATCACTTCGGCTAACTCAACCTCCATCCCTATTCTACTGCGAAACGGGGTGGTGATATAATTCAAATCCAGACCTTCTGATGCGCAGCAGTGACACCCGTTTCACGATTATACTCCCAAGTTGGTCCTTAATTTGCTTCTAGTCTTAATCATGTTCGCATACCAATCGGATACTGGGCTTTCGAAGTATCGGACGGAGAACCGTTCATTCAAGGTCAACTCCCTTACTTGGAGAAGGCTCTGGGATGGGCAGCGTCGTACGGTCTTAAGGTCATCGTCGACCTGCACGGTACGCGTCCGACTTCCGACGAAGGATCTGTTCTGATAAGTTGACCTCATAGGTGCTCCGGGTAGTCAGAATGGGTTAGTCTGACGCTCATGATGCATGCAGTCGATTTACTTTCCACATTCAGATTCGATAATTCTGGACAGAAGAAGGATTACCCGTAAGTTCTTTCTTGAGTCAGCTCCCGACTCGTCGGCTCAATGCATCTTAGTGAATGGCACACGCAGCAATCTTACATCGACCGCACGAACAACATCATGAAGACAATAGCATCCATGTACCGCGACAGGGCAGATGTTGTAGCTACCATCGCCCCATTAAATGAGTACGCTTGTTCTTTTCATCAGTTCAATATGCAATCTGATGAACACATGCAGACCAGCTGGCTATCGCGGGTCGGATGTCCTCAGCGTTACGAAACAAGTAAGGTTTCTGTTATTTTGAACGATACTGCAGCTGATGCAGGGTTGCTAGTATTGGCTTGACAGTTATGGGAATGTGCGGTATGCTTTTTTCGGTCAGCCTACAACCACACTTAAGTTAATGGCGGCGCTCCAGATACCCTTATGGCTCCTCTCGCCAGTCAAACAACCTTGTCCTTGTACATGACGCATTCCAACCACTCAGTTACTGGAATAATTTTGGCAGCAACCTCGACGGTGTTGCCATGGACACTCACATCTACCAAATGTTCTCTGATGAGGTAACTTTCGTTATGTGCTTTGTGGCAACGGTCATTTATGATTTCATAGGAAAACGCGAGGAGTAATGACGAACATATTTCCGTAGCGTGCGATAAGGCAAGCTCGCTTTCGTCCTTTCATTTGTGGACCATCGTCGGCGAGTGGACACCTGCTGCCACCGACTGTGCGAAGTATCTCAACGGTCGGTCAGTAAATTTGATACAGAGTTGAAAACTCTCCAGGAACTAATGACCGTTGTAGCGGTGTTGGCTCGCGTTATGACGGTTCCTATCCTGGATCTTCGCGGGTAGGGAGTTGCAGTAGCCGCACGGGTTCTGGTTCCACGTTTAGCTCCAGTTACAAAACGTTCTTGCGGAAATACTGGGAAGCCCAAGTACGTGTTTTTCATTTGGCTCGCTGTCATCCTTGTCTGACGTGATGCTAGGTGATTACCTATGAGAAGGGTGATGGCTGGATTCAGTGGACGTGGAAGGCTGAGAATGCCGATGAGTGGACATACCAGGCCGGGTTGACCTACGGATGGATACCCCAGGATCCGACTAACCACCAATACCCCAACATCTGTGGGTGAAGTCGGTCAAATATTTGACAATCTTTTAGTCGTTGCTTTGCTTGCAGTGTATTTTTTCACGACGGTCACGAAGTTATTTAGGTTACAGTACAGCACTACTGGTCCATCTCTTCCTGTTTATTCATCCCATACTCTTAATAATCGATACCTTGCATTTCAGCTACTGTACACCTTGTCTTTCTTTCTTTGTCCTTTGCTAGTTGTATGTCACTCACTTGTTACTTCTTTCCTTTGAACTCAATATCAATGCCCATAGAATTGCGAGAGATTATTAAAGGTACCAAGACAGATAATTTAAGTCTATCTACGCCTTCAGTTCAAGCCTTAATTATCGCCATCTCGAATCGACTTGTACAGGTTTACAATAAGGTCATTGGCGGTAAGCGTTACAATCCTAGAGCTACGGTCAGTGCCTTTAGTGGCAACTAGATGATATCACGTACGTGTGCGGCGCAATTCTCAAGAAATGTGCGGTTGAACCTAGGGACACACCTTTCGGATCCACAGTCTATGAGTTGACGAGAGAACGATACCTTTATACCATCCTCGTACACCCTCTACCTTGAAGGTTTTCCACAGACAGTCAAAAGGGTTCTTGTACAGAGCGCCTACTAGCTTCCCAGCTTCGTTACGCTTGGTAGGCTGATTGTACATTCGAGTCAGAGCCTAAATTCCGAATCGCATTAACGAACATCGAGTCGAATCTGTTCTGTCTTACCGTGTCGGCGGGTTGCATGGCGATACACTAACATTCCGGTATTACATCGTCTGGAAAACACGGCAGGGAGAAATGGTAGACGTACCACACACATTCCAGAAACGGTGCTACTGAGTAGGAACGTCCAGGTGCTATTCGCGGGGAGTATTCCACTAGTAACGAGCTGGTTCTTAGTGAAGTTGTAACTTGGTAGTTGCACCTAAGGAAGGTTAAGACACGAATACCGCGAGGCGGGAAGCATTACCGATGAACCCATCGACGTTCGTAATATCGCCGCGTCCATACCTCGCACTAGGCCGCGTAGTTTCTCTTGTTTGTAAATGGTGGAGAGGGCATGAAAGGCATTCTTGTAGTAATGTTGTGCACCGACTGGGAGGGCTGGAGAGTAGGCCTATGAAAAGGAAGCACGTTTAAAATGATTTATACCAGATGGAAGCAAGGACAGACCTGCATCCGGGCCTTTATGAGAAAGAGCGGGTTCCCCAGAGAGGCTAAGGGCAAGTATCAAGATGAAGCTGACGTCTTCAAGATAGAAATTCGACCTCCAACTGCACCACTCGTGGCACCTGCTAACACGGACGTGAATGGTATTTGTTCAGCGGGACCTCTTCCAATAAATTCATTGATGTTTTTCCGAAACGGTTCATAGAAGCCTGCGGAGGTTTAGTTGCAGAAACAGAAAGAGTATGATGCATATTTGACCTAGTCGCGATCCGTTCAAGAGGATCTCAAGTGCAATTTAGACGGCACGGAGCGTGACGGGAGGAAATCGCTCACTTGGTAGGCGTACTACGAAAATGAGAACACGAGGCCGACGTGAATACATGCAGCACTCACTGCTGGTGTCAATCCACGCTGCAGACCCCGGATCCCTTCGTTCCTCCATGTCTTGGCAAACACGTCCAGGGCATTTTTGTACACCTTCTCGCCACCGCCCTTGGCTAGTTCACCTTGCAGCTGCAGACGTGTCTTGGCAACCTCGGCCGGATTCGATACAGTGACCTGGCTAAAATTCAGCTAAATCGAAAGAAAGTCGGAATCCAATGCGGACCGCGATGCAGGCGGCAATCCCACCACAAATGAATCCCTCGGTCGTGGAGAGGCTGCCTTTCGGGGTTGACATTGGGGCAGACGAGGTGGTGGTAGGACGTCGGCCTTGTATCCGAATAGTACGCTAAACTGAATCGGGTTCTCGGGATGGCAAATTCGGAGATTGAACATGTGACCGGATCCCTCTCGCCGACGACCACCAAGTGAGCTCACTGCGGGCAACGATGAGCTCGGACGACAATGTCTTCCTACGCTAATATCCAGACGGTGCTCGTCGTAGGGCTCGCTGCAGTCATTATTCCTATTATTTTCCGTATTATTTCGTCCCCGCTTGTGCTTTTCCTCATATCACCCCTGCTTCTCGTTCTCCTTGCATTGGTATTCTTGGGTCTCCATGTATTCTTCGGTTATTACCTCGACAGACACTCACCACCTCCTCCGCCAAAACTGGCCCATGCCGCGCGTCCTTTTGCGTTCTCAACTCCAGCCGCCTGGCAAGCGGTTCTGACACGCTCTCAATGGTCGCAGAACACGCCAGTATCCCTCGCTCCCTTATTCCCAGACTCCCCAGAGGTCTCAGAGGCTCTCAACGATGTCTTGTCAAAGATCCTCAGGGACTTCGTTATGGTCTGGTACAGCAACATTTCTTCATCTCCCTCTTTCCCTACGGCTGTATCCGAAGTCTTGCACGATTCAATCGAACGACTTCTCGAGAGAACGACCGGCATAGACCTACCCGCACTTGTCGTGAAACGTATCCTTCCTAAAGTCACTGCCCACATTGAGCTCTTCCGCCAATCCGAAGTTGCCCTTCGTGGCGCTGGGCTGGAACGTCGATTAACGCAATCGGAGGAATTGGACTTGCTTCTTGCAAGTCGTTATGCAGCGGGAACGGAAAGTTCTAAACTCCATGAAGCTGTCGACAATCTCTCTACCACGTTCACGAAACAAACGGAGGAGAAGCACCTCAGACAGATTGTCGACAGAGCTCTACCTCATGTGTTACCTGCTACAGAGGGTCGGAGTAGCGCGTTGAAGCTCGTAGTTAGAGAAATTGTGGCGTGTTCGGTACTGTATCCTGTCATGGAAATGGTATCAGATCCCGATTTCTGGAATCAGCGAATTGACCAAGTGGTACGTAGTGGTATCCTTTATTTGTGTGGTATACTGATCAATCTCTTCAGGCTGGTGCCGCTATACATCAACAGTCAGTCGTGCAAACCCACTGGATGCTCCTTGTCTGACTTGTCTCAGGAAGTTAATCACGAAAGTGCGCAACGTTCTCGAAGCTCAGTCACCCAAATCTCAGAATCGTCTTTCAACCGCCATCCCATCATCGCCTGCTCGCAATGAACTCATCACCATTCGTACCGACGCGCGTCAATTTGAATCATTCCTACGTAGCATCAATCGTTTCTCATCACTACTCGACGCTCGGCGTTTGAAGAACGATGTAGCTGGAGAAATACGGCGCACAAGGGTGCTTCTGGGTGCGCAATTTTGTATTCGTGTTTCTTTGCGTTTGTTTGACCCTTCAAATTTAGCCAATCACGAGAAGGACGATTGGATCAACGGAGAGAAAACAGAGGATGTCGTCGCCTTCCTTGACAGGCTTTATACGGCTAAACGCAAAGTCGAAGAGCGCATTGCTGTTCTCGGAGGCGGAGGTGACGATCCTGTAAGACTTTTTTACTTATTTTGAACGTTCTACTGATGTCTCTCAGCATCTGTCAGCTGCATTCCCTGATTCTAGTCCCAAATCTGTGACATTGCGCGATGTTCTTGGGAACCCCAGTTCCCTTTCGTACTTGATGGAGTTTATGGATCGGCGACAGAGATCGTTATTGGTGCAGTTCTGGTTGACGGTGGAGAGTTTCAAGAATCCTTTGGAATCTGTCGACTCTGATTCGGAAAACGATGACGAAGAAGCCATCAAAGACCCTTCATCAGCAGTCACTGTCAAAGAGGACATTTCGATGATCAATGACCTCTACTTCTCTAGTCCCACCCCTCACCCTGCGTTGTCGTCGATCTCTCAAAAGTATATCGACAACATACGGGATTTTGCGCGCACCGAATTGACACCTTCTCTGGCTAGTCAGAAGCGTGTCCGAAGAAGCGTCCTCCATGCACAGAGACAGGTGGAGCACGACATGGAACAAGACTTTGAGGACTTCGAACGCTCCGAACTCTGGTTCCGCGCTATAAGCGATCCCGACTTCGCTCCCAAGAAGACTGCCATGGTGGAGTCTCCTGATCGTATGTCCTCTGCACCACAACTTTCTCTCCCCTTAAGCATGTCACATCCCAAAACCCATTCATTGACGCCTCCCGTACTACCGCGCTCAGAATCCTCTCCGGGTTACTTCATGTCTCGAACATCAAGTACTGGATCGGCTCCAAGTATTGCTTCGTTACAATCCGGCTCACGGCCTCATCACTTGTCGGATATAGAAGTTCTAATGTCTCCCGTGGCAGACAGTCCTTCACAGAAGGCTCGTGCTCCTCTATTCGACGATCCTGATGATCAGGAACAACGGGTACAGGAGCAGCGTATGGAGGCTATTCATGCTGCACTGACCGATATCATGGCACTCGAAGATGATCCCGTTAAACCTCATGAGAGCAGAAAGCAGAGGGAACCATCTTATCGTTCGTCTGCTTCTTCCAAGATGAAGCGAAGAGGCCTGTTCGAGGATGACGAGCCCGATGAAGAGGATGAGCCTGACGATCACCAAGAAGAGGCGCAAGAAGAACACAGAGCCTTCCAGCTGGCAGCTCCAGGTGATTTGCACCTCTCCTACGAGATTGGCCGTCTCAGTGACAAAATCGCCAATCTCGAGGTGCAGGAGACGATGCTTGATAACTTGATCAAAAAAGCAGAACTTGCTGGAGATACGTCAGAGCTTCGTCTGCTCATGACATCCAAGTCCTCGATGAACAGGGAACATCGTGAGCTCCAATTTCAGAAGCTACAATATCAGCAGCAAGAGTCTGCCAACAGGCTATTCTCTGACCGAACCAAAGTCGCTATCGTCAATTCGACCGTTGGGGAGGAAGACGGGAAACAAGTTGTTCGATATCTGATTGAGGTGCAGCAGCTAGCTTCCGATGGTAGTTTCGCATCCGGTTGGGTGGTGGCCAGGCGTTATAACGAGTTCCTAAGCATGTACACGAAACTCCGAGAACGTTACGCGTTGGTAAGAAACTTGGACTTCCCAGGCAAACGATTGGTACCTTCTCTTAGCGTACACTTCATGGATGCGCGGAGAACTGGTCTCGAAAAGTACCTTCAGGTCTGTCCTCTATCGATTTACAGGTGACTTGTAGTGCTCACATGTGAACAGAGCGTCATCGCAATTCCCGCGGTCTGTGAAAGCGATGAACTGAAAGCCTTTCTGTCCCGCGAATCGCCCTTTGTCGCTGCCCAATCACAGTCTTTGACGCCGACCAAAGCGTCGCAGGCATTTTCAGGTACCGACCTCGTCCGCAATGTGTATCGTTCCGTCGCAGAGAGCATCGACGATATGTTTTTTGGTCCATCCATGCTGGACGTGATGATACAGCGTCTTACCCGACAGGCCGCAGAGTTCGCTGGTATAGTCGGATCGGACGTTACCAATGAGGACCTTGTAGCCCAAGCGCTCAATGCCGCTGGGAAGAACGCTTCCGATGCGAACATGATACTCTCGGCAGATTTGAAGCCTCTGGAGGGAGAAGGCAGTACCTCGAGCTTCTCAGCGCCGATATGCGATCTCATTTTGGCCATCTTTGAACTCAACAAGCAAAACAATGCGAATTGGCTAAGAAAACAGGCTATCGTCATCATCCTGCAGCAAGTTCTAGGTGGTACCATTGAAAGGTAACGCTACAGTCACCTTGTCTTATGATGGTGTCTTGACTGCATAAAACAGGAAAATCCGGGAGACCGTCAAGTCGCTGTTGGAGGCACCCAAATTGTTGACCTATCTCGATATCTTTCGCAATGGCTTATGGCCTGGAGGAAGGCTCAAACCACCAGGTATACCTCGAACTGCTGACGAGAAGATGAAGACGCGTGACGAAGCGAACCGCAAGCTGTCGTTGCTCTTCCCTGGTACGATGGTTTACTATCCGGGTTGAATCTTGTTCATCCTTTGTCCAGATCTTGCTGCCAATATGATTGGACGATCTAACGCGAGGCGTGGTGCCCGTCGTATTTTCGCTGTATTGCAGAATCGACGCCTCAACCAACACATTGTATACACCGTTGTAGACGAGGTTGGTACCATGCCGATAGCTTCAATGATTACTGACGAGCTGCTAGGTTGTCTCTGCCCTGTTCCCCGAAACCCTTGCACAATCTGCGCAACCTGCAAACGACTCATGATAACGATGGATGGATACTAATACCCACGTAACGTTATTGTACTACTAATATTTTGTTTATTCATGAATCGATGGTCATGTCCGCATCGCCGTTCAGGATGCTGCTCTCTAGTACGACCTGAGGTGTGGCTTCCGAAGGTTCTGTCTTCGGTTTCTTGTGCCGATGGAAGCGACGAGATGCCATGGCAGATGCTTCGGGATCGTCAAATCTAAGGGCATAGCATCAGGTTGATGTCTATCGTCAAAGTATGGACCTACACTTTTATGGCATGAAGAATGAACCCTCCGGAACCTGAGGTCATCATAGTGGGATGAGTTCGCCCAGGTAAGACCTGATAGCGTCTCAGCCACCCTTCAGTGACACTGGGACATAGGTAGCCGGGAATGTTGCGCAATTGGTTTTGCAGATCATTGAGGATCTGACCATACTGACTTTGAACGACTATTGATGCAGAACCGGCGAGATATGGTACAAGCTTGTTGAGCACAGACATTGCATCGTATTCCGTTGCCACAATTAATCTAAAATTTGTTCAGCCAGCTGTAGCACGTCGATTTTAGGTTACATACGCGTCAAAGTCACCTGCAAACAGTTCTTCCCGAGTATTGGTTAGAGCGTCAGTTAATCCCTTGCGCTTCTTTAAACGGGATTTTTGGCGTTCAGACCGAATCTCATCCTCTGGTAAGTCCGATGGAGGAACAACTGTACAGACTTCAGTTCTGGTTTGGAAACAACAAAAGATGACCATACTGGGCTTGTATTCTTCCTCTGCCGTTGCCCAATTCAAGGAAGCCAATACAGTGTTGACTATGGTCTTTTCAAAATTCATCTGAACCATGACGGGGTATGCTGGTGGCGAGTCTGTATCGCATATCGTTAATAGACGTCCTTCGCCTATTCACGGGTCAGCTGCATTCAAATCAGATTGGGAAAAATACACTGACCTCCCATACGAGACAGGATGCCGGAGACGATGAGGCCAGAGGCCTCATCGACCGCGATATAACGTCCACCGGGCCTTATATTGGCCAGGTTTAGTATCTGTGATAGAGTGTCGGCACGAACATCTCGTATCCGCGTCTGGTCTTTGTTGAACCAGTAATCACAAACGTTGAATAACGTTGGCTCTATGGTTGTAAATGTTTTGGAATATCTGAGAGATACGTCAAGCCACCGACAACGATAGTACAGATGATGCGCACTTTGCCTCCTTTCGTTTCTTGTATTTTTCCTTGCTATACTCGGTCTTGAGCGCGTAATTCGCGTGCATTTCTATCTGCTTCTTGATAATGTCCTGAAAAAAAAGTAAGATCGAGATTAATGGTAGATTTCAAGGACGAACGGATGCATGCACTCCAGACTGCTTCAACGCCGTGATCTCGTCTATTGTTAATGGCTGAACAAATTCGCCGTCGTTTATTAGCTCGTTGGTTGCGTCGGTATCCTCTAAAGGAGGACTTAGTCATTGGGTCTTTGAGCGAGCAGATATCCTACCGACTTCCTGCAGCGTGCGAGGTGGGACAACTTTCAGTTTTTTATCGACGATTTCGTGTGTGAATCCAAACGGCTGTCCAATCAGCTCATTGGCATAGAATGAGCCCAGACGCCCGACCGTGATAGTTCTGAAGACCGTCAGACGTCATTGGATAGATGCAGCAGAAAAAAAGTACAGTACGAGTCTTTGTCGGCCTTGACGCCGCGTACATCGCCGTTGGGAAGGCGCAGCAGAACATGGTTACCGGATTTTATCGATGACGACGGGTGGATTGTCGAGGAGCTAGAGGGCTCGCCGGTGCTCAGGTTGAGGCTCATGAAGGCAGGAGACAGATCTGTCATCTACGCGATCATCAAAGTTAACGCCGATCCATCATGTCTAACGACCAACTGGATGAACTGCTAAAAAAGACGGCTCAATCTCGACCTATTCTTCCTGACGAGCTGAAATATCTCATTACTGCTTTCCTTCCCTCCAAATCCCCTCATGAAGCCTATCTCATCCTGTCTGCTTTTTGCCAAGGCGTTCGTAAAGACAAAACCCCCGAGGCGGCTACACAGGCTCTCGTAGATGTATTTTCACCCTTGGTGCTCCTCCATCTTGAAGAGACGAACGAAAATGACATCTTAATCGCCATCACCTTTCTCACCGCTCTATTCCAAGTCGACTGGCAGTCGGCAGCCTCTATATTCCAGAAGGATGGTGTACTCGAGATGGTCATGGACAGTGTCGACCTCAAGCCCTCCGATGAGCTGTCGCTGCAGGTAGCGCATCTTCTCAGTCAGGCATGTGGTCATAAGCCATGTCGAGCCGTTCTTCGTCCAGAAACAACTCAATGGCTCGAATTCATGTCGAATCCATCTCGAGCTGAAACTGTGCGGGCTGCTGCCACGGTTGCTCTTGTCAAGCTGTTGAAAGGGAACGCATCGGATACCGCAGAAATGACAGGAGGAGCAACGGAATCTGCGTCTCAGGTCAATAGGACAGAAGATGAACTGGCCACGGTCATGAAGCAAATGGTGATGACGGGAGGCGGGAACTCTTCTATAGCGGATGCAGTCGAGGGTCTGGCCTACCTCACTGTCAATCCCATTGTAAAGGAGATCATTTGCCAAGATAGCGCGTTCATGAAGGCGCTGTTTGGACTCGTACCCCACCGCAAAGCTTCCACGACCGCAGAAACCCACTCATCCTTTGTCTATGGCGTCACTCTAATCATCTCAAACTTGTGCGTTTACATGCCTCAGTTAACGGAGGAGCAGGCTCAGATGCAGAAATTACGCCGTATGGCGAAGGCATCCGAAAGCAAACAGGAGGAGCAGTCTGCTCTAAATAGTGACGAGAAGGTCCGCGCTAGGGTAAAGAAACTCGTTGCAAATGGCGTACTGGACGTCTTTCCGCCCGCCTTCGCGTCATCGGAGAGCCTTGGAATAAGGATGGAAATCGGAAAGGCATTACTTGGAATCATTGTCGACAAAGACAATCGGGGCAAGGTCTTGAGCAGTGGTGGCGCCAAGGTCCTACTCAAGGTTGTCAAGGCGTCTGTGACGGTATCGTCAGGCAAGGCATCACTAGATCCCGCCTACTTGGAGCCCATACAGGCGTTGGCAAAACTTGCCATCACCGCTGCGCCTGTACAGGTCTTCGGTCCAGATGATGGTGCTATTTACGACGTAATCCGTCCGTTTTCTCTCGCTCTGCAACATTCGTCCACACTCCTCCTTCAGAGATTCGAGGTGCTCATGGCACTGACGAATCTTTCGTCCCACAGCGCAGAGGTCGCCTCCCGAATTGCCGACGCAGACGGTCTCGTCAATCGTGTTGAGCTGCTGCTTTTTGAAGATCATGTTCTTATGCGGCGAGCAGCTATCGAGTTGATCTGTAACCTGATCGCGGGATCTGAAAAAGTGTTCCAGCGGTACGGAGGTACTGGTAGAACAGATGGAGTTGTCAACTCGAAAGTACAGGTGCTCGTTGCGCTTTCGGACGTTGACGACCTGCCGACCAGGTTGGCAGCCTCTGGCGCGCTCGCCACAGTAACTTCAGAATCAGGGGCGTGCCAGGCATTACTCTCCCTGCAGCTCGAGCGCCACCATGCTTTGTCAATCATCGCGCAGCTCATTGATCCTTCTCTGAATCCCGCTCCGGAGAACCCGGAGGTAGCGCAGAGTGATCCAGGACTTGTACATCGAGGAGTCATATGTGCTAGGAACTTCCTTGTTAGCACAGACACAGAGCACCGAACAGAAATTTTGAAGGATGCGGAGAGCTGCGGACTTCTGAAGGCTTTGGCGGAGATTGTGAAGACTAATACGACACCGCAGATTGTTCAGCCAGCTGCTGAAGGATTGAAATGGCTTATTTCTACATGATGATAAACTATAGCTGCACGTATAGTTGTATGAATTGTATCCGTTGTTCGGTTTGTACTTGAAAGAGGGAGAGGAGAGCTGCGGACTTTGCCGGACCCAAAGCGGCAAGCGCTACCCTGCCTCATTCTGTCATACACATACCCTCACCATCTTCTTCATTTGTACTTTACATTCTACTACTAGATTCAACAGTTACTAGACTCGCCACTTCAATATGGTACGTCACTGCCACTCGGCTTGCTCAGTGTAAGGTTGACCCATCGATGTAGGCGCCATCCAAGAAGGCGGGGAAGAAGGTAGCCCCCGCGGCAAAGAAATCGGGTGGTGCTGCTGGCAAGGTTGCAAAGGTGAGTGCCTTTTATTGAGGGTTGAGACTGGTTTTGAATAGCATCGCTTAGGCGGACTGGAAAGAGGGTTTCAAGAAGAAACAAGTTGGCGTATCCGACATGACCCTGCTGACGACAATCAGCAATGAAAGCATCAATGAGAACCTGCAGAAACGCTGGACGAATGCTGAAATCTACACCTACATCGGCGCTGTGTTAATATCTGTCAATCCATTCCGAGGTACGGCAACAGAGCCATAATCTTCCGTTGCGATGCGCTCAACTGTCACCTAGATTTGGGTATATACACGGAGGACACCCTACAGAAATACCGCGGCAAGAACAGGCTTGAAGTCCCCCCGCATGTCTTTGGTATCGCCGAATCTGCATATTACAACATGAACGCGTATCACGAAAACCAGTGTGTCATCATCTCTGGGGAGTCAGGCGCTGGCAAGACGGAGGCGGCCAAACGTATCATGCAGTACATCGCCGCAGTATCGGGCGGTCAGGATAGTAGTATTCAGGAGATCAAGGACATGGTGCTGGCTACCAATCCGCTGTTGGAAAGTTTCGGGTGCGCGAAGACGTTGCGGAATAACAACTCTAGTCGACATGTAAGCGTTGCAGTCTTCCATTGTGATTCGCCCTCATTCAGATACAGGGAAAATACTTGGAAATCATGTTCAATGCGCATGGAGAGCCAATCGGTGCTCAGATCACCAATTATCTTCTCGAGAAGGGACGTGTTGTGGGCCAGGTAGAGAATGAAAGAAACTTCCACATCTTCTACCAGTTTACCAAAGGTGCAACCGACGAACAGCGTGGTGCGTATTCGTGACATTCCTAGGATTCGTATCAATCTTATTGTTCGATAGAGCAGTTCGGTTTGCAAGGGCCGGAGATGTATGCATACACAAGTCTCAGCAATTGTATGGAAGTTCAAGACATCGACGACGTGAAAGATTATGGGGACACCATCGTCAGTATTGACTTTCTGCACCATCCTTGTTCTGATCGGCGTATTTAGACTGCAATGGGCATCATTGGATTATCAGCGGACGAGCAGAACGAAATTTTCAAGATGTTGGCGGTCATTCTTTGGCTCGGAAACGTCCAATTTACAGAGAAAGACGACGGTAACTCGGAAATCAGCGATTCGGGTGTGACGGATTTCGTGGGCTACTTGATGGAAGTGGATACTGCTCTGGTACAGAAGGTGTTAACTTCCAAGGTCATGGAGACCCAACGCGGTGGACGAAGAGGTTCCGTGTACGATGTCCCTCTCAACCCTGCTCAAGCTACGTCTGGACGCGACGCTCTCTCAAAGGCGATATACAATAATCTATTTGAATGGATCGTGTCCAGAATCAACGTGTCCATGAAGCCTCGACAAGCGAAGGCTCATGTTATTGGTATCCTGGTGAGAGAATAGCGATGACTGTCGCCCAATTGCTTACTCGGACATTTGTAGGATATCTTTGGTTTCGAGATTTTTGAGGTATTTTCGGTGCTAAAGCAACAACACAACTCGGATATTGACAGTAGTTGTAGGACAACTCGTTCGAACAACTTTGCATCAACTACGTCAACGAAAAGCTCCAGCAGATCTTTATTGAGCTTACGTTGAAGACAGAACAAGAAGAGTACGTCCGGGAACAGATTAAATGGAATCCGATCAAGTACTTCAATAACAAGATCGTGTGCGATCTCATTGAAGAACGACGGCCACCTGGAATCTTCGCTGCTCTCAACGACGCTTGCGCTACCGCTCATGCCGATCCGTCCGCGGCCGACAACAGTTTCGTTCAGCGGACGTCCATGCTTTCCTCTAATCCTCACTTTGAAGCGCGCGGTGCTCAATTCTTGGTCCGCCATTATGCTGGTGACGTCATGTACAATATTTCAGGAATGACGGACAAGAATAAGGACGCCCTCGTTAAAGACATTTTCGACCTCATCGGCAGTAGTGGCAATCAATTCCTTCAGAAGCTCTTCCCGGATCGGCCAGATCCCAACAGCAAGAAGCGGCCGCCTACGGCTGGCGATAGGATTAAGGTATGTCACTCGACAGATTATCGCCCATGGTAAATTCTAAATTAGAACAGTCTTCTGCTGGAGCCTTAGTAGATAATCTCATGAAATCCCAACCATCGTACATTCGGACCATCAAGCCCAACCAGAATCGTAGTTCCTCCGAATATGACGTCAAGGCGATCCTTCATCAAATCAAGTACCTTGGATTGCAGGAAAATATTCGCGTTCGTCGTGCGGGTTTCGCGTACCGCAACACGTTTGAGAAGATGGTGGAACGGTTCTACCTACTTTCGCCCAACACGTCCTATGCTGGAGAATATACCTGGAATGGGGACCCGAAGTCTGGATGCGAACAGATCTTGAAAGATACAGGTATTGCCAAAGAGGAGTGGCAGATGGGTGTCACGAAGGCATTCATCAAGAACCCAGAAACAGTATGAAGAGTTGTTTCATTCGCTTCGGTCTACTCACCTCAGTCTAGCTTTTTGCTTTGGAGACGATGCGAGACAAGTATTGGCATAACATGGCTGGCCGCATACAACGTGCGTGGCGGAACTACATGCGATACAAGCATGAATGCGCTCGGCGGATTCAACGCTTCTGGAAGAACAACAAAGAGGGTCTCGCATATGCCCAAGTCCGCGACTATGGCCATACTATCCTCGGTGGACGCAAAGAACGAAGAAGATTCAGTCTCTTAAGCTATCGGCGGTTCATGGGCGACTATTTGAATGTAAACGGCAAGAGCGCTTTGGGATTAGAGGTGGCAGGTCCTTGTGGCATCGGAGGTTCGTCACAGTTCATATCTTTCTATATGTTGTACACACCTTCTTTCACAGGCGATGAAGTTACCTTCAGTGCTAGGATTCAAATCCTGATCTCGAAGTTGGGCCGATCTAGTAAACCCAGTCCACGTTTCATTGTCGTGGTATGTCGTTGCCTTCATAAAACAAGATGATTTTCTCATTGTAATTTCATAGACTCAAAAGGCCGTGCATATAGTCAGCTTAAATGTGAAGGATGGCCGAGCAAGTTATCTCTGTGATCGCAAGATACCGCTGGTCACAATCAAGAGCATCGGAATGTCCAATCTTCGCGATGACTGGATGGTAAGTGCGGTCAAACAATCTGTCAACGTTTTGTCAATCTGATATCCTGATAAGTGCTTAAATATCGGCGCCTCAGAAGAAGGTGATCCCGTTTTCAGCTGTTACTTTAAGACGGAGTTGGCCGCCAATCTCATGCAACTCAGCCACGGCAGTATCACTCTGAATGTTGGAGCAAGGTTACTCATTCTGCCGTCCCTTCCGTTAAGTATTCTAATGTACTTCATCCTAGCCTCGATTACGCAAAAAAGAAAGAGAAACGCGCTCAAATAACGTTCGTCCGGGATGAGACAATCAAGAAGGATGACTTGTATAAGAGCCACGCTGTACATGTTCCTACTGGAGAGCCGGCAAGTAGTTTATCGCGGCCACCTGCTAAGCGCAAGGCTGGCGTTGTTCGTCCTATCACGCAAGGTAAATTACTCAAGGCAGGCGGTCCCTCAGTAAGTCTTTCACTTCATACGAAGCAAGTCCTTCAATGAAAACCTCTCTCTAGAAACCCTCTGCGTCAAGACCCAAACCCACCGCTCGTCCGCTTCCTGGACAGTCGAGTGTTTCTGCCGCCGCTGCCCCTTCCACGGTGCCTAAGCCTACACCCAAACCGACACCTAAGGCTGCTCCCACCCCAGTCTTTAAGACTCCTGTTAGTGCGCCCTCGCGGGGAGCGCCGCCGCCTCCGCCGCCCCCACCGCCTGCGCCTGCACAAACCGAGGTGCCCATGTACCGTGCCAAGTTCGCCTTTCAAGGTCAAGAGGGTGAAATGTCCCTAGCCAAAGACGATTTGGTGGAAGTTCTTGATAAGACTGATGAAACTGGATGGTGGCTGGTGAAGAAAGGCTCAACAGAAGGTTATGCTCCCTGGAACTACATGGAACTCGTACCTCCAAAGGCTGCCGCACCGGCGCCCCCACCACCACCGAGATCCAGGGCTCCACCTCCCGCGCCTGGCGTGAAGCAAACACCGGTAACGTCTTCCCACGCAAAGGTCTCCGTTGCGTCTCTTACTGCGAACGCAAATGCGAAACCTGTAGCAGTCTTTCCAGGCATGGCTGCTGCGAATGGTTCGGCCACTCCATGGAAAAAGACGCCGACTAGTAGTTCCACTCCAGACGATTCCCCTGCAAGCTCTCGACCGTCGAGTTCCTTAGCATCCAGGGGTCCTCCACCTGTTGCTGCGAAGCCTAAACCGCCGGTCGTGGCTGCGAAACCTACTCCCAAGGCTCCTGGGAAGCCACCGGTGCCTACGGCACCGAGACCCAATGCTGCCGCTCCTCCAGTGCGGTCTGGTGGTGTAGTGAAGCCTCCTGCGCCTGCAGGTCAGATGGATCTGGCGGCCCTGGTGAGTATTATATTTTCCATGGATCTTTCCTTTCTCATCATATATTCGCAGCTCGCTCGACGTTCTCAGCTAGGTGGAGGCGAGTAATTTCGTCGCATTTTGACGTGTACTGTCCTACTATAAATACCCATGTATTGTGCCTTCATGGACTACACCGGAAACCTGGACTCGAATAGATGAGGATAGATCGATCGTATCTGAACAACCCAAAAAGCCGCCACGCATCGGTCTTCTCCGCAAAACCATGAACGTTACAGGACAAGTATCGAGTTTATGCTTACATATTCAATCATCGTCTTCCTGCTCGTCAACAGCGTCTCCATCAACTTGGCCCTCAGTACTACATATATTGTCGTGAATGGTCCAGAGATCATTTGCAAGCTCTCTCATGTCGTCTCTTTCGTCGTTGGATGAGAGAATGTCGCGTCTTCGTTTCAAAGTTGTATCCACAAACTCGGCATAATGCTTGAAAATCGTGGCTGTCCCGGATGAGCACGAAAGTAAAGATAGCAACTTCGTTGTACGGTCCGTCGAGTCGGCGTTGAAAGTATTACACAGGCTTGCAGGTATCGGATAAGCTGGCGCGTGTTTCCTGCAACCTTGTTAGTCAGATCGCTGAAAGAGAGATACTTGGTGATTACCTTATGGTTTGCGTATCGTGCACAGACAGCATTTGTGACCATCGATTGTAGGCAGTGATATGAGACAGTCCAAACCCTCGTGTAACGTCTCTTTGTGCGTAAACAGTATGCCGCCCTGCGGCCTGGCAATATCGTGTGAGAGGTCTTAACCTGTCTGTACACACGATTGAGCTTACTTCCAGAGTCTCGGAATGTGAATAGTTGAAAATACTCCCAAAGGATAGTGAATTTCCCGGAATGAGCCCGCTGATTTCTGCGTATGGTGTGGACGCTCCGCGAGCGTTCAATTGATTGGCAAAATCCGAAATGTCATCTGTGGCATGGCGCAACCTGCGGATACATGGAATCAGCAGGTCCACAAGCTGCCAGAGAAGACCTTAATACCGAAGACCAAGTGTCGCTGTTTCAATGTGTGCCGACATGACTGCGGACGCATGATACAAGCTATTAGACTAAGTGAAAGACAGTTCAGTTACCCTTCAGGAACTGCGAAAGAATGGCCAACTTTAGTAGGTGGATGTGCGCTAGTTGCCCAGGCTGACGGAGATCGTACAGGCACTGCTAACGACACTAGCTCACTTTCCCCACGAAGATATAATGCATCGTTGAGTATACGTCTGATCGCACGTTTCTGCTGTAAAGGTCAATTTGAAGACCTGAAGAGGCGTTGGTGGGAAAATGCTGACATCCTCAATGTCGGGGTTCCATGACATGGTATCAGAAAGGAACGGGAAACCGATACACGGCATTTTGGTCATTTCATCACGACATAGGGTGAGGAAGGTGTGAATGAAAGGCCCGAACGTAGACGTGTCATTCAAAACTTGGATCCCCTGGAGGAGATAAGTTGTTCAAGGGAGTAAGCAAGACTCAAACTGACCTGCAGAGAATCGGATTCCTCGAGGAATAACCGAACAGAATCTTCCATTAAGGAAACGTCCTGACACGCTGTATGATGAGATTGAATAGAGAGAAAATGTTCAAGATTTACTTCGTTGTATTGCTCGAAACGGCGTTCGCCTGACTGCCAGCTACCATCTGTTCCCTCAAAATCGTACACGTCCGGTATCATCTGAAAGGACCTCGGATGGTAATAGACACGACTGAAATCTGGCCAGTGCCTGATCGTAGGCTCATTGTCGGGCGTTTCTGTGTCCAAGGGGGAGGCACTAGAGCTGATGGCATCTTGTCGATATTCTAAGACATTTCCGTTCCTAGCATGCATTAGACGACCACACTCAAATCAAACGATGGACCAACCACAGGTTTGCGTTCAGACCGTCGTGTTCATCAACACCAGTACTCTGAGGTAGAGAACTGTGCGTCTTGGCAGCAGACCCAAAGTTTTCTGTACAGAGAAATACGTTACGACATAATTAATATTGATCGCACGAGCAGACCGACCTTTTTTATCGAAGACAAGCACTCTTGGGGTATAACAGTTACCCTACTAGGATGTTAATGCACGCTGATCACGAGCCCAGGCCATTCTCACCTCCTTGCTTGTTCCTTCGCGGAACGACGTTTCATGCGAAATGTAATCATTATCATCGTCAGCAAGATAAGCTTCTTGTGTGTTCCAGAAATGCGCGCCAACGTAATTCGAGAGCTGGCCTGCTTGGATGTAGAGTATCTCCCGCATGTCGATCAATTTTGTGAAGTTGAAAGGAAGGGAGACCGTGAGAACAGATTTTGAATCATCATTCCATTTTGGGCAGTTGCCACTCAACGCCCAACGCCACATATGCACTCGCAGTCTTATTGGAAGGAGGAACACTAAGCGTAAAGCAACACTGGCTGATCGTGTCTTTTGGATAGGAGTGAATCTTCGTCGAGAAGAGCTACATACTACTACAGCCAAGAACTGAGATGGCAAACTCGGAAGATATTATAACACCACTCGAAAGCTGTCTAGTGCCCTGCGATCTTCCGGGGTCAGTGGTGCATACCTGTGGGCATCTGGAGTAGGCATAACACTGCCTGGAGCGGCTAGACCATCGCTTGTGCTTCTGAATAAGCCAGGCCTTCTTGGGGGGTGGAGTGAAGTAATCGAGGGGAGTTCGACAGCTCTTCTATCCGAAACTCCGTTAGTGAACGGAGTCAAATTGACTCTGGCTAGCGAGAGGGATTCATGTCGGGTGAATGGTGGAACATTAGTCAGAGAGGGAGGAGAGGCGGCGCTAGAAGATGGACTAGGATAATGAGACGAAAATCGAGTCGACTGCGTTTCGGAGTCTGCATCATCGTCTGAGTACTCCGAATTGCGCTCTGGTCTGAAAGGTATCGTCTTTGTCGTCATTATCGCACCCTGAGGAATCTGTAGCTGCCTTAAGTTCTCGTAGTGCTCTATGACGGGCAGTTTCGCGTAGTCTTTGACCTGAAAGCTATCAGCAATCAACGCCTTGGGCGATGAATTATGATTACCAGAAAATAAGCAACAACGTGCCACTTTTTGCCATGGGTAGCACCCGGAGGATACACGATCGCAGAGTAGGTTTGTTTCGTCAGTCCATGAGGCTTAGATGGTCGATCCTTCCTTCGAGTAGGAGGCGGAATAACAGCAGTAGGATCTGCCGCCCGTTTGGCCCTATACTCACATTGATCAGCGAAACATCTCAAGTAGGACAACAGACATGTCAATTCACCGTCTGGCTGCTTTAGCATCGCGTTCATCTTGTGTGGTCTCCACCTTTTCCTCGTAGAACAGAAAATCGCCGCGCATGCGACTTTGCGACCTGTGAAGCGAAGAGTGAGAGCCAGTTCCTAATCAGTGAACAGGTGTACTTACCACCGGCGACCGTCGGTCCACCTGAGTAAAAGGCCTCCTTCGCCTCCTTGGCCTCCATCATCCTCGGCCTCTTCCCAGACGTAGACATTTCCCGGAGCCAGCTGCGCCCTTTCAGCAGCCACAAGTCGGCGCTTTATGAGGGGCAAATAGTTTCTTCGGACGGCCTCGAGGATTATTTGTGCGTCACGAGCGTCCCGAAGGTCTTATGCCCATATTAAGCGTCTAAATGGAGCATCACAAGACGAAGACTCACGAAGAGACGGATGTGTGAGTGCTCTGTTGCTCGTTCCGTTGTTGAACTGCGGGACAAAAGGCATGGTGTGTTTGGAGTGACGCGAAAGACAGACGCAAAGTAGGTGCCAAGATATATCCGATGTATGTCACGGCCACACCTACACAAGGTCCACACAAGCGGCAGATTCCAGGATTCTAATAGATCTTGGGAACTTTGCGCGAGCTGGGCTGGGCAAGAAACATATGGCGTTCGTCAGATTCTTGACATGTCAAGGATCGTTCCCAGTCGTATGGTGACTGTTAAGCAAAACGTAAGTTCGCATCATGGCCTGAATAGAGTTGTAATTTCAGGTTCCACCTCTCCGTGGCCAATCGCGATTTGATCTGGCTCAGAGCATACTTAAGTAAGGTTCATAAAGAGGGGAATTATCGGTCCGCCGAAGTTTTAACCCGCTTTGGGAGGCATAGTAATCCAGGAGTGCGGATGAAGTTGGCCGCTCAAAAAACGACTCCGTTCTGATTGTCCTTGGAGTCGCGCGTGTCCCACCCCAACATCCCAGCACAATCAGAATCGCAGTCTCGCGTTCTGGTGAGAACATAAAGCACTGTTTGGGACGCCTGTGATATTTCTCCAGAGCGAGCAATACAGACTTTTCGGAGTGTAGACTCGGATCCCTTCCCTAGGTAAAATAAGGTCTGTTCTCATGGCTAAAGGCCTGATCACTGATGCCCTGTGCCTGGTGGTGGGTCTTGACGTGACAAGCGTCCCGGTAATCGGAAAAGATCTTGAGGTACAACGCCTCCCTCAATCCTTCGAGATCAGAGGATCCCAAATCAATGCGACGTGGAGTGTGCAAGCCATTGCAAGTATCATGCGAGAACAGATTATCATTCCGCTCGGAGCACTCAAGGCTGCCCCGGAGCGCTCGGTCAAATCACTCGCTCCGTTCCTATCACTAATACAGACTCTACATGCATGATCATCAAAAGTAAATGAATGCGAAGATTTCAGAGTCTACATACCTCGCGCACGCGATAGAGGTAGCGCACTATAATCATAGGCCTAGGCTGCCCAAGGTTTGACACGTTGCAAAGTTCGCGCTATAATCGGCTACGTCTGGAAAGATCTTATCACCCAGCGGCTTCAATGCCATTTGGTAAGGGACCATCTCTGAGTCTTCGAATAGTTCGACTCGCCGAACTACTTCGAAATCGGCTGTTTGTTAACTTTAAACATGAGAAATAGCATCGGTCTCGTCTAAATGCGCACCTGGACTCGGGATTATCGCTGAATTGAGGAAGAAAGGTACATACGATGGTCCTTCTCGGTCCCTGTGGTACCTGGACAGGTGGGGCAGAAGGGAATTCCGTCACATCTCCTTCAGGAAGATTGACAAGCTCATCATGCTGGCATCCTGTCCCGTTTTGTGACCGGATGACACTCTTAGCGGAGAACAGAGCACTAGGCTGAAACAAAGACCATACAACTCGCATAATTGAGGGGATCGCTTAAAAGCCTGTGAATTTGCGCGGGGTGCTCGGAAAAGTTGAGGTCCCCACCGAGGCAAACTCGTTCTACTTGAACTCGAAGTCTTATGAGTCATGACAGCATAACAATGCCGATCATGAGAGCAGAGATCTTATCCAGTCGTGGGGTGCAGCACAGAGGACGACGTAAATGACGAAGCTGCGTGATGTGGTTCAGAACAGGAACGGACAGCACAGCCACTGGTGGCACAGTTCCTGATTGACAAGCACGTGATCGTGAGGATCTTCGAATTCAACTTGAAGTCTGCCAAACTCGTTGGTATGGAAAGCTTGCTTAGGCTTAGTATGACTGTCCTTAACAGACGATTCAATTCCAGACTATCGTATGACTGTACCTTGGCAGGCCCAAGGCCCGATACTGCTGTATGCAAGAAGCAATGTGGACTGACACGCCTCAATTGAAGATGACAGTTTAACATTTAAGAGGTCACAAGTGCTCCGCCGACTTGGTAGGGACTATAATAGCAGCTCCAATCAGCGCTCTTATTCTAGCAACACGAGGAGCCGGAGAACCAAGCACGGGTCTGTTGTAGCGCCGAAAGAGTAACATGTATAACACCTGACATTGCTTCAACTTTTTGATCGATTTGAGTATCAAGTATAGTAGAGTATAAGCCTTTCGAGTATTGGTCGATTAGAAATCGATGTACTCTAGGTTGCTCATAACTCTTATGCTGACTCGCGCAGTGGCGCAATATCCCTGGGTTGATCCCGCAAGGTAGAGAGCCCGCCCCTATCTATAGAGCACGATATGAACGAATCGAATTCGTTACTCTCCCACCCAGCCCAATCAGTGTATCCCGCGTCCGAGTCGTCCGAGATGTCACAAAACCTTTTGAGATGCGTTCTAGATTCTGTGTTTGGTAAATTGTACCTCCCTAGCGAACAACAAGAAGAAACCATGGGTGACCTACACTAATCTAGATTCCATTTCACCATGTCACAATCTCAATTATGGCGAGCCTCGAGCACAAGCTCAGGTTGCTGCGGAGAACTCAGAGACAAGAAGCAACAACTTGAAGCCATCAACGAGGCACCAGAATCACGCTAATTCGCGGGGATATTGACAGCGTGAGCAAGACTCAGCGTGGCGTAGCACATCCTGACAGCAGTAACACGTACGCCACGTAATATACTAGTACTGTATCTCGTGTCCCCCTTCACCATTTGCTATTCCCTTCTGTATTCTTTCCCTTCGTCGACCTTCAAGTCTTGCTTTGGACATTCACAAGTCGCATCGATGCCATATGCAACTCCCATCTAGATCCTCAATCGTATGCATGCCCCCTTTCGGCGGACTCAACCTTTGAATTAACTCGCTCTACTCATTGAAGAAGCTCTTCATTTCCAGAGACTTTTGACACGAGCGTGAACTTCACATCTATCGGCAAAAGATTCACGCCTTTGAAAGCGCGCCAAAGCTCGTGCAGCTTGAGGCGGATCAGTATGCAAGAAGCCGCATCTTTTGCCGCAGAATCACATATTGCTATCGTCTGGATACGGTCAGTGGTCGCCTGTACTGCTTTTACGGCTCTTCTCCATCCACGGCTTTGACTGTACCTATCATCAGCTTGGAAAACTCAGTGAGGAGGGCAGGGTTCCCCTCAGCAGTGCCGAGCCCCGAGCACAAGCTGCTGATGTAGAAGACCCAGAGACAAGACGCAATATCCTGAAGCCAGTAGCGAGGTACCAGAATAAGCTTATTCGTGGAGATGTTGACAGCGTGAGCAAGACTCAGCGTGGCGTATTACTTCCTGACAGTGACATACTGTATCTCCTTTTCATCTTCATTGCTTGCTGTTCCCTCTGAATTCTTTCCCTTCATCGACCTTCAAGTCTCGCTTTGGGCAATCACAAGTCGCATCGATGCCATACACAGAGTTTCAACCTCATGTCGAGCCCCCACTAAGTTCTGCAGAGCGCACCCGGGAGCAAATTCATCTATGATCTGACCGGCGTTCGCTTTACCAATTCTATCCTGCTTGCAAGCAGATTTAGGTGGTCGTGCAAAGAAGGCCTTTCTCTCCACCTAGCAAATTCATCATCAACCTAAACATCAAGTGAAACGATGCAAAATCCGAAAGACATGCATTACATGATTCATAACGAAAAATGGTGGAGAATGTACATATAGATGAGAGTCATAATGAATGCTAATAAATAATACGGATAGGTCGTGGTGTCTGTCGTGTTCTACTAGTAATTATGCTCATATCGTCTCGGCATGCATGCATGCAACAGTTCTATGGAGATTCTGTGACCAGTATCGGCGGCGGGCTGGGCGAGTCGGGCAGCGCCATCGCCAAGACCTCGTCCTCTGAATCAAACCCATCATCGTCACCATTGACTGTTCGTGGAGGAGGCTCGTCGTCTATCCGTATGCTCGCATCCGGGTCTTCATCGGGAGCCTCCCAATCTCGCACCTCTTCCGCGCTCAGCACTTTGGCGCCACCTTGCTCAACAAAGTCTTTGGGTTGTGTCTCAAGCGCACGCTTTCCTGTCTTCACCAAACCGTCTAGTAAGGCCTTGACGCGGTGGTAACACTCATCGCCCTTGGTCATACTCTCTTCGTCACCTTCCTGATCCGCTTCATTCTTGTCATCTTCATCTTCATCTTCCGTGTCATCCTTGTTATCCACGGATGATTTGACGGCGCGGTAGGCGCGCGGAGGAAGGATGAGGCGCGACTCGCGAAGTTTACGCTTCAAATCGCGTATTTCCTTTGCTTGTCGGTGTTTAGTAGCTTCTAACGTTGCGTTGATGGAAAGCAACGATCGATTCGTTATTTCCAAGTCCTCAATCTACCCACCACCATTAGAGAGAGCTTCGGCACGTTGAATAAAGTAGCTACCTTTCGATTGGTCTTGGCATCTGCCCTAACCTTCCGCGTCTCATCCTCGACATCAGTGCCCCGACCATGACTACTGTCATCAGAAAAGTCATCTTCTGTCGTGCTGAACTGCATAAGGGTGTCAAGCGCAGAGCGCAAATTAGACGCATTGGGTGCCCCGTTTGGGCTTGTAGCACTGTCGCCAGAATCCGGGTGAGATGAACGCGACGCGGATGACCGAGAGGAGAATGAGATGGCAGACGTAGGGGGAGAAATTGGGGGTAAGGGTATGGTAGCTGGATCCACCTTGGCCGTTATGTTGTGATTCACATGCGCATCGTCCCGGGGAAACGGTTGGTAGGAGTGATGTGCCGGGGGAGAGGCACGAGCTCTGCCTGAGCCATATCGGTACGGGTTAGCTGCTGGTGAGCCAGTCGTTATAGGGTAAAAGTTGTATTCGGGGGTGGTGGAGGAAGTATTAGCCGAACTCAGAGACAAGTTTGAGGACGACATGGATGGAGCTCTCGTCCTGCCATTAGCTGGACGCGATGAGGGGTGCGATGGAGGGGATGGGGATAATGAGTCGCCGTGCTTGACGAGCTTTGTTATCCTTGACTTGATTCTGGGGGCAACGTCCCCATGCATCGCGTCTCGGATTTCCGAGTCTGTGAAAGCGTCCGAGGCTGGTGAGGCTGGTGACCCATGGTTGACTTTGGGTAATGATAGTCCCGGGACGTCGTGAAGAACAGATACACTTGAAGTGCGTCTGTGGGGGCTGGTGTTAAGCGGACTCGGGCTATCTAGCGACGGTGTCTTGGACAACCCGTGATACATCGACACGGGTGTCCCTGGCGTCGAGCTCGACGGTGGAGATCGTGCATTGGAGCGTGCTGGGAACGGTCGCGACTTGGGCTGGGTCGGAGGGGTATTGAAGCGCGGAGACTGCCTTATTCCTGCAGGAGAATTGGCACGAGGAGTCGTACTGCTCGTCAAGGTGGTAGTAGTGAGCCGGGATGGCTTCCTGGTTAATGAATTGGGTGTTGCTGTGCTATTGACCTTTGCCTTGACCTTCACTGTCGGGCGCGGTGTCGGGGACGCCTGGCGCTTGAGAGGAGATGGAGGGCGGGCATTGTATCTCGATGAATCCGCATGTCCGTTGTAGGTGAGCTTGACCGTTACCTGTCCCGACTTGAACGCCTGTCAACGAGGGCGACGAGGAGCAGCGCACCTTTCGTCTAGCGTCACCATCCATGGATGGCGTCAAAGGGGATATACAATAATTACAATGGCCGCCAAGGGCGCGAGATGGTGGAGAGAACAGAGGGTTATGATCGGAGAATTCCGATTTCAATTTTGAATGCTTCTATTACACTTTTTAAGCTACATATATCAAGCCCTTCTGCCCCAGTACATTTAACACCACCTTCTCAATGAGAGGACGTAGTTTACCGCCATCGCCTTCAAGTGCAGCTTGTACACTTTTCTCGACATATTTTCCAACCATATCTACTTCAATGTTCACCTTTGATCCAACCGCTTTCTTACTCAGAGTAATCTTCTCTTGCGTATGCTGGATCAGCATAACATCAAACGTCCTCCGAGAGTCATCTACGGCTGTCAGAGTCAGCGACGTCCCATCGATGGTAACGTAGCCCTTCGGAATCAAGTAAGGTAGCAAAGACGGTCGAGACGCTGTCGGTTCCGGGAGTTGAAAACTCAAACGAAGCGAATCACCATCCGGAGACCGTTCCGCAACGGTCGCTGTCGTGTCTACATGGCCCTAGAGCAACTCACCTAGTCAGGCGACCCGCCTTTCCAAGCAACCAATTTCCACTTGCCTGTACAAAGTGGCCCCCAAATCGGACATGCGGAGCCATGGCGCGCTCTAGGTTGAGCTGATCGCCCACCTTGCGTTCACCTAAGTCCAAACGTCGGCGACAATAGTATGGGGAGCGGGACAAGATGGTCCAGAATTACCTAGATCAGTTCGTTCCAACGTCTCGTTGGCCAGCCAGACTTTGAACCATCCACTCTTATCAAATTCCGTGACGGTCAAACAGGCACCGTTGACTGCGATGGAGTCTCCAATGTTGCAGTCTACAAGGATGGGCGCAGCGTCCGATACAGTCAAGGTGCAGCCTCCCGCGTCGACGATGATGTCGGACACGGTGCCCAGGTGTTCAATCTAGGAATGGATGTGTCAGAGATTAGTCTATATCTGCTGCGCTGCCAATGCATACTAAGCCGGTGAACATGGTAGGACGTAGCAATATTTAGGACCGGGTAAACGCGGCCGATCGCAAATGAGCAGACTATTTTTCTCATTTCGAGTTAATTCCTCGTAAATACGCGTCGTTCCGCTTCAGTCAACGTAAGAAGCGCGCACTGTTGTGATAACGAGAAATTTCTGCGAGACCACCAAAAGCCCGGCCCTTAACCTCCAAGCAAGGAATTGCCAAACAATCATCACCATTCTCAACTTACGCCGCAATGGCTGGTGCGCAACCTCAAAAACCCCACCAGCCAGACCCTCAGTTGAAAACACGCAGTCTTCTAGAGTCGTACAATGGTATGCGCCACAATTCGAAATACTATCGAAGCTGACACCATCGCTAGCGCTTCCCGCTCGGACGCGTCGCACTCTAGCAGCTGGGATATTTGCATTTGCTGGAGTCGGATTACTGGTGTCTGACTATCTGGAAACCAAAATCCCTCCGGAGAACCTAAAGAAATGACATGCTGTTTTATTCTCTGCCTGAAAGAACGTGTAATGTGAGGATGGAGTCTAGTATGGCTGCGGTTCAAACGGAGGTGGCATCGGACGCGTGCTGGGGCGTCGGAATAAGGGATCGAGCGGATGACCCGAGTACGTCGGCGAAGGAAGGGCGGGCAATCCACTACCCTTCTCTGCGCCAGAGTACGTATCTTCTCCTCCTCCCAGCCACGATATCGTTCTCTTCGCCTCCCAGTCCTCCGACAAATCGCTGTCATCGCCTTTTCTCTTTCCAGTGACAACGCCTTTGAGGAAGCCCCACCAGGTGTCAAAGAAGCCTAGCAGCATGGTGATTACAATGGCAATAACAAAGCAGAGCGCGGTGATGCCGACGACCTGTCCTCGGCTCATCGTGGATCCATCTTGAGGCGTCGGGCTAGGGCTGGGATGTACATCGTCGTGGTGAGTAGGAGTGCCGATATGAGTTGTAGGAAGAATGGTGTTGTATTTTGTGCTACTAGAGCTCGACGTTGATGATGCTAGCATTGACGTGCTCGACTCGGAGATTATGGAAGGCGATGGGCTTGTGATGCTTTGTGTGTGCGTTTCAGTCCGGTGCGTATCAAACGCCTTTTCTGTAAGAGACGACAGAAGGGATACAATTAGAGGTGTAGTGTGCAACTCGATAGTGGTGAGGCTTGGGTGTTGTTCTTTGGTGATAGAGGTTGATGGTGCCAATGGTATCGGTGATGTGTCCATGTCACTCTCAGGAATGAGACCTAGCAGCTGGCGCGGCGGGATAAGCGCGTAAACGCAGACATGATGAAACAAGAAGAGTTGTGTCAAGGCGAGGTTGAGCAGCATGGTTGTTCTCGTCTAAATGTAAACCACAGACCGCGATCCTTTTGAGCAGCAAAACTAAATATAGACCGTCTACTCCAATAACTTAACAAACATCGTCCAATCCGGACTGCGTCTACACATCTCTCTAAACAATCCACCTGCACGAAGGAGGTCCTTCGGCGTCCCAAATTCGACCAACTCCCCTTGATCCAGAACCAGAATGCGATCATAGTCGATGATGGTCTTTAACCGATGCGCAATCGTAATCACTATAGCACCTGAAAGCTCTTCTCGGATGGTTCGTTGAATCTTGAGAGAACACATCAGCGGTGTCTTCCTTCAAGTCATTGAACATCAACTAACCTGGTCGTCAAGATGAGAATCAATCTGCGAAGTCGCTTCATCCATTATGATAACGTTGGTCCTTCGAAGCATGGCACGGGCTAAGGCGACAAGCTGGCGTTCGCCTCCGCTCAGTGATCCAGCACTCATCGCCATGTTGAGAATGTTGTCGCGGTCGGCGTGGTGAAGAACGGACATCAAATGACAGCGTTCGACAACATCCATACACTCTTGCGTCGAGTGTTGATCCAGTGGGTCAAGATTGCTCCGTAATGTTCCAGTGAACAAAGACACGTCTTGACTGACAATAGTCTGCAAATTATCATCAAGTTGTGTCGATATGTGCTGTAAGCACACCCACCACTCGAGTTCTCAAATCCTGCAAGCCGATTGTGGAGACATCGATGCCATCGATCCTAGAAGGGAGGTATGCTTAGGCTACTCTGCAAGTCCAGACCATAGAAGCCTCACAAAATTCTACCACCGGAAGGTTCCACCATTCGCAGCAGCGAAAGAGCAAGCGTAGATTTTCCTAAGACGCGTTAATATTTAAAGCATTCAGTCCACAATATCAACACTAACCTGAACCCGTTCTTCCGACCTGTCCAAAGTCGGTTAGGTATGTGTTACAAGAAGGAAACAAGAACATACGACACCAATCTTCTCCGACGGATTGACAGAAAAAGACAGGTCTTTCAACACTGGTGGCAACTCTGGCGCATACTTTACAACTAAATGATCAACAACGAGCTGCCCCGAGTTCGATGGCCAATACGCCGGAGGTCTCGATTTCTCTAGAATGGCTGGCGCTTCTTGAGGCAAATCCAAGTACTCAACCACACGTTCCACGCTATTGAAGTCGAGCTCTAGCTGGGCTGCAACTCTGTAACGCAAAGTCAGATAACGTACCGGTAAAGGAAGACTGGGCCAACCTGACGAGTTGACGACTAGCTTCGGCGAAGATGCCAGATTGAACAATGACTATAGCCGCAGCGCCACTTTGGACGCCCATCCAAAGGGCGAAAACTGTTGTCGCGTAAACAACAACGGAGCCGAGGCCTGGAACGATTGAGTAAGGTGCGGCACACAGGGACTCGCTGACTTACAGTCGTATCTCCATCGGAGCCACCCATTAACTAGCCACTAGAGTAAAAATAAATCAGTAGTGTCCCGGAACTAGAACGGCACACCAATACATATACGTGATCGAATGTTTGGAACTTGTCAACCTACTACTGCAAATGAATCACTAGGAACCAGCACTCATTCAAAATCTCGCACCTTGGCATAGAACGAATTCTGATACCGCTGCTCCATCCCAAACGCCCTAACATGCGTGAGCCCCCTCAACAGCTCATCGAAACCCGCAAACGCCGGCGACAAAGACACGGACTCCAATCGCCTAAGATCGCGCGACGCCCGTATATACGGCGGTGCCAAACGGATATATAACCACGCAATGAACAGCGCAAACGGCGCAAACGTAGGAACCACCACAAGAATAACCAGGAACGACGCCACAAAGTCGAGCACGCCCGAGATGCACGACCGCGCAGAGTTCTGCAGCGCCCCGTCGATCGTGTTGATGTCGGACGTGAAGCGGTTGAGGATGCGCCCGATTGGCGTGGTGTCGAAGAACCGCCCCGGCGCGCGCGCGATGCGGTGGAGGAGAGAGATGAATAAGGACCGGGAGGCTTGGAGGCTCGCGTAGTACCCCAGCGCGATGTACACGAGCACGGAGAACGCGCCGGCCATGGAGATGAAGAGGTACACCATCAGCCACGGCCGGACGTCGACGCTCGGCGAGGGGAAGTTTGTCCACGGGTACTTGATAACGAGAGTGGTCCGGACGTAGTATGAGGTGAAGGAGGTATCAGCGTCCTGGTAGGCTTCGCCCCATGCGGAAAGGAAGACCTGGTTTCCGATGTTGATGCACCGGATGGTGAGCATGAGCAGGAATGTGAGGATCCAGGAGAGCGTTCCAGCCGCGCGGATGTACGTGAGGTACGTCCGTATGGACACCCGGCCCTCTGCACGGGCTTCGGCCATGATTAGTTTTCCGTTGGCCACTTTTCCAGCGAGCTTGGGCTTTCCTGACCCTTCCAAGACGTCGGCCTCGTTCGCGACCACAGAATCTTGGGGCTCGTCCTTCTCTGAAGCGAAAGGTTCATCTTCCATCTCGATCACTTTCTGAAGTACCCCATCTCGTTCAAGGTCATCTACGTTTCCTTGTCGTAGAACCTTTCCTGCTGCTAGCTCGACGAGGTAAGATGCTATAGGTAGGCACAGACCAATGTGGTGCGTCACAAGGATAATGGTTCTATCGCGGACTAGCTTTCCGGAAAGACAGTTGGCCACTAGATGTTGAGCCGTATGCATATCCACTGCTGCCAGGCTATATATATATGCGTCAGTATGACCAAGGTAATGGAGAACAGAGTGACGCACGGATCGTCAAGCAGTATACACTACTACGTGATTGAAGAGCACATTCAAGAGATGAAAAAGTACGACGTACCGTAGCTTCGGAATACATGGCACGAGCAAGCGCAATGCGCGCCCGCTGTCCTCCACTCATGGTGATACCCTTTTCACCGATTTCTAAAGCATATTAGCCAAGCCTAGCGACAAACTCAGAAATGTCTCAACCTGTCATGTCTCCCGCCTCCAGAATCTCCAGGTCCTTAATCAGTGCACAAGCTTCTACAACAGCATTGTACCTGTCTTCGTCATACCCATAAGTAGAACCGAAGATGATATTGTCCCGTATCGTCGCATGCTCAAGCCCTAACGTCGAATGAAGCTTTCTCTAATAGTTCACGCGACATGAATTTCTTACAAGGGTTCTGAGCACAATAGGCGACTTGATGATGCGTCTTGTCTATCAAGACCTTGCCGGTCGTACAATGCATTTCTGGATCATCATCAGGTCCAAAAACGAACCGTTACAGGTCTTGTCTCACCTCCCAATAGAGCCGCCAACAATGCACTCTTACCGGACCCTGTGGCTCCGCTAATCAGTGAGAGCTGACCTTTCGGGAAGACAAGAGCTAAAGGGCCTAGTTCAAAAGACGACGTCGACGTTTCTTTTGGAACAGATTGCCACCGGAAAGTGCCTTCTGCGAATCCAACACTCCTGTCCCCACCATCAGGTGTGCTTTGTGCTGTCAGTGTTGACGCCCACTCCGGGACCTCTTCTTCATCGAGGAAATGCTCTATCCGCTGCATTGAGACGTACGCTGAACGAATCATAAGACAAATGGATATAGATGAGCTTTGCGTCACTGACCGTGTAGGATAGCGAAGAACTGCCCAGGCAACTCGGTCATTGGCCGCTGAAGTTGGGTGAATAGGGCTATGGCTGTGAAAGCTTTTGAGACTGTGAGGTCCTGGCCTGCTATCAGCGTATAGAAGAAGAAAGTCGACAGCGCTGTCGCAGAAGGAATCCAAGTCCTGTAAGACGTTGACGGCTAGAGGCTCTACATCAGGAGGATGCGCACCATATAAAACTAATCATCGTTGCCACCACGTTCTCCTTGACCCGCCACTTGAGCTCTGTTTCTCTTGCGTGTTCAGTTTGTCTTGACCAATGACTTTCTAAGATACTGTCAGCTGAGGAAGGTGGCTGTACTCTATGGCCCTCACCCCATCCATAGAATTTCAAGAATCGAATATTCTGCAGCAGTTCGTTGACAATACCCATACGCGTGTCTTTGGCCTTCCAAGACGATCTGGTGATCTGAACAAGCGGATGAGCATTACTAGTAGACGACATCAAACACGCACCGAGATATTGTACTTCGCAAGCGGATAGTTGAGCACATATGCAACCAAGATGACGACCACTCCAGACCAGGCAGCCCAGCCCATGACGCTGGAGCTCCGTGAGCGATTGGGCAAGTAGAATCGCGACAGAGACCAACTTGTAGAGAAACACCAAAGCAATTACCAAGCGAATCGGTGCTGTTATAAAGCCGGAGAACTCCCAAAAACGTTGAGAAACCGCATACGTGTCGCCTCTTACTGCGATATCAGAAGGTGTCTTCATATGTCAGCGCCGCCGGAACGTACTGCATCAAATTGACGATCTTTCCAAGATGCGCTCCCCCTTCTGACTCATCTTGCCCTTCCTTCTTAACCTGACCATCGAGGTTCTGCCTTCGGAGAGACTTGTAATGAAGAGAGCAGAAGAGCTGTCCTCGAGTACGTTCGTAGCAGCGTCGCGTATGCCAGCTCTGGAATAGATCGACCTGCGCGAAGGAGAGATGCACTACAAATGTTACGGTAGCCCAGTAGTACGCTCTCCTCCTAGAATCAGGCGTGTCTTCTGCTAGGGCCGACAGAATTTCCTGGAGAGCATATGCGGGGACGAAGCCTGATCAGCTGAGATCAGTGCTGCAGGTGTTGGAAATAGAACCCAACACACCGATGACAACGCTCCACAATTCCAAGACGACATCGAGAATCAAATCAAGCGAGTTGGACACCAAAAGAAATCGGAGCAAGGAATGATTGGGATGTTGCGTTTTGTACTCAAGGTATTTCTCAAAGAGGTTCTTATGGAGAAAATATGGCGATAGTGTCCATACATCCGTCTCATTCAAGGTCCGTGAGTTGGCAAGACCGAAAAGAGGCGAAATGAAAGAAAAAGTGCACCAAGACCACAAAGTCACATCATCCTCTGGCATGGACAGCGAGGAAGATGGAATCTGATATTGCGGTTTAACAAAGCATACTTGACACCAGGAGGAGGCCTACATCTTTGCATTGGGCAACATTCAAGGCTGGTCGTACAAGTTGTACAGGTAAGGTGCCGGCCACAAAGACAAAAACGCTGGATACGAGAAAAGAGACAGTCTGCAACGCAATAACGACTCCACTGTAGTTATCCTTCAAGAGCTCCGTGACCACATAGATAAAACTGAATATTGCATGCCAGGTGCCGAATAGGAAAGAGAGATAGGGCACAGTCGATGGGGGCATAGCCACAGTTCGGAATAAAATGTAGGTCTACATGGGGTAACAGCCACGAGTGAGAACGCAAGGATGGCGACATACCCAAGAGGCTGCTGTCACGACTGAGAACACGACATGCGAGGCGTCATGTAGAACAGCGCTATACGTCAGACTTCCCAGCCACCCAGCGGCTTGCAAGAATGCCAGACAAGACATCGTCCGGACTTTGAGAGGAGACGGGATCGCTGGTGTATCAACTGGTCCTTCTACATCCTGTAGAGTGAGAAAGTTTCGAAACGGAGCAGAAATGGAGGCAGCGGCGATATTGAGGGCTTTCGGTAAATGCAGGCGTGACGTGGCATCGTGAATGAGCGTGAATGCGATTAGAGCAACAGACAGAGCCAGGTAGAGCATAGGGCTGTTGAAAACGTTAGCGACTGCGGGGAACTGGACATGGTTATGGAGGGCTCAGTAAACCCAGTATATGATCTCAAATTTAGAATCGTATAATAGGGAACTAGAAAGTCATCCTAGAGCGATAAGGGGGAGCCAGCTTACCCTCTTTTGAAGGCGAGCAATGCCAAATGGTGGTCAGAAATTTGCCTTGGAAACGTGACGTGACAGTGTGATCACTGCTGACGTCAGGGTACGCTCAATCAAGATGAGCGCTTTCTATCCCTTCTCCGTCATTCTGCTTGTTCTTATTGCACCAAGTGGACAGTTCTTTTCGAATCAATGTCTTCTCCACAAGCAACTTGGTTCTGCCATGAAGTATGTTCAACGTCTGCCACATCTACAAAGGCTGAGTAATCGACGATAGTGCGGCAGAGAAACCGTACCATTAATGGCGAGTAGTTCCAGCAGCAACCATGAACTGTGGCGCTGAAACGAAACCAGGTTCCGGATCCAGCATGCGCAAATTGCAATAGTTCTTTTGTAGAAAAGGTATATACCACCCGCGACCGCTTGGTGCCACAAGTAACCGACGCGGTACCTGCAGATCGAGGACACGACCGATGATGACCCACGCGATTTCGCTCAAGACGGGCCAGATATCAATGCTGCCTATATAGGTTTGTCACCAAATTTCCTGCCAAACATCATCTAATCTGCTTGCTAGATCTCATTGAAAGACTAGTCGGCCGACCTGTAAGCATTTGAGCTCACAACTACCTTTATTTGTTCAATCTTCCAAGGCGGCACGACCATCTGTGGTTACCTTTACGAGTGGGAACCGTACGTTAAGATTCGGCGGACCTAACACCTTGAACACTCCGAGTGATGTCCCCACAATGACGGAGTGAGCGATTCTCTCACAGCGTTTCGGTACCAACTCAATTGGTACTAGCTTCATACGACAAGGTCCACGACCTGAAGACGGGCAAACCATGAACGGCGGTCTGCTGGCCTCATACATGATGTCCATGCTTGGTTTAGGACCGGGAGGAGCGGCGGGCGGGCTAAATGAAATGTTCGCTCGAGGCTTCGGTGATCCAGGCAGTGGTCGAATGGGTGACTATGTTTTAACCAACAAGGTCCGTAACCGTTAGTAGACTGCTCTTGTTGCTTTCATTGAAACTAAAATATCAGACTTGGACGAAATAATAACTCATCTGATGGAGCACAATAATCCATACCGTCCAGTACCCGCCACAGAAGAAATATTAAAGGAACTGCCACGTGAAGTTCTCGTGGTAGACTGTACGTCTCGTTGAACTGGGCCAGCATTGTTCCTGATGAGTTCTTCTGCAGCACCGTTGTTGTCCAAGGACTGTGCAGTATGCAAAGACCAATTTGCTCTACAAACCGAAGATCCCGATGAGCAGGTTGTCGTAACATTACCGTGTACACATCCCTTCCATGAGCCATGTATAATACCTTGGCTCAAGTCGAGCGGGACATGTCCAGTTTGCCGGTATGTGAAGGGTCTTTCATAGAGTATCAGTGATTTCAAATATCTCGCAGACACCAACTTGTTCCACAACCCGAGCATCATCCTAATCCTACTGATGAAGCCGATCGACGACCCGGTCCAGAAACAGCGCGGGGGGCTTTTCCATCCATGTTCCAGTCCGTATTTGGCGGGTCACGATCAGATACCTCAACCTCTGCTTCGTCTTCACGTCCGCCGCCAGGGTCAGACGCCTCGCGGCAACCTCGACGACGAGATTCACGCCGAAGCTCTGGAGGATCTGGATCAGGCGGCGGTGGCCACCGCCATCTTCCTGGCGGGTGGGACGACTTGGACTGATGTATCAGGAAGATATCATCTACGTTTATCATACAACTTGAATTGTAATTGTGATTAGATTGCTTTGTAAGTTCTGCTATTATCAACGCTCGTGGGCCATGCTCTCCCGGGTGCGACAGTGGTCGGGATGTGGTCCCGGAAAATGCTAATGATTGTAGAGGTGGCGTACCGGAACGAGAAGTTTTCCGCCGGATATTCACGAACGACTTTATGCAAGTCATTCTGTCTCCTTTGCGAGATTGCAATCCGGTCCAAATGGCAATTTGTTTTGGCTTTGCCGTCGGCGCCCTTCAATCGGACAGGGCCGTGAATAACGAGCTGGTACTCATGACGAAAGACAACGTGACTGCGGTAAAGTCCAAGAGCTTGTTGAAGGTGACGCCAAGTCACTTCTTCACAAAGTCGCGCGCGCCAAGAAGGGTGGTTAACGGAAGAGGCAAGGTAAGTTATAGATTCGATTCAACTAGTGAGAGCAGGAGACGGACGGAAGTGGGTCGACGCCGCCTATGAAGATATTGACCTGAAAGGCTTACAGTGTTCAGTTAGTTCATGTTGAATAATTCCAAAGTAATGGGGTATTATTAGGCCACGAGAGTGCATCCAGAATGGCACAGTATCTACAACCATTCTACATCTTGCACACACTGACACTGATTAATTGGAGGTGGCGGTGGTATAAGTCGTTGTGGCGAAACCAACACGGGAGTTTTCCGTGTCGTAGACGGAGTAAAAGCGCTCTAAGAAGGCGTAGCCGTTAACGAAATCAAAACCTTCACCCGAGGGGCTACCAAGATCTGCGACAATTAGGTATACGCTGTCAACAGTGCCATTGATGGCAGTGTTCAACGACCGAGGCCATATTTGCGCGTTAGGCGTGAACTCGTATGATTTCTACAATCAAAATTAGTGTGGCTCACGAGAATCAGGCAGGTACCTTACAGCATCGATATTAAAGAACAAGCTTTTCAGGTTGGAGAATTGAGCAGGTGTGATGCGTAATAGACCTGTATCCGCGTCCGGTACTGCGCCAGTGGCGCAGACATATTTGTCAAATGCATCGGTCGCCAGTAAAACCACAGTTGTGCCTATAGAGAAGAAGTGAGATAAGCCGGAAACATTATAGCTGTGCTGACATACCAGTGTCAACGATACCGGCGGTGGACGAGAGAATTGGCGTCGACTTTCCATAAGTGATGGACTGGTCGATGCCCCAGTAGAATTTGTAAGGAGAAGTCGTTGTCACAGGCCTTAATAGGTGCTCATTAAACATTCGTCAAGCGTAAGAGTGGCGAAGGGAAGACCTACGTGTAGCAGATTTCGCTTGTGAGCTTGGAGGTATCAACACCGCCTAGCATACATAATTAGCAGCTGGAAGTGACTTGACAGTTTGAATATCAACTAACCCCAAGTCAATACTCCGTTCTCGTTCTCCAGAACATTTGTGGGAGCGAAGAAGATTCCGATCTCGTTGTTAGTGATGGTGCCCTGTGAGAACAGATTGTCCGTGACGGTGGGAATGAGGGTACGGCTCGCGGGCGACAGTTTTCCTGAGATGTCTTTTTCAGTGACAATCAGGGGAACTTCCGTGTGGGACATACCCTCCGTCAGAATAACGGGACCTATTCTGTAGCAAGAAATGCTCAAAAGCACGATCCGGACATTGCGTCAAACCCTTCTAAACTGACGGGAATAATATAAGTTTTGATGAAGCGTCGATGACGAGCAGAAGACACCAACCCTGAAGATTGCGACGCGACACCAATGGACTGCTGCTTGATCACCAGTTCTTTAGTGATAGTCACTTTGTCGATATACTCAATACCTAATGCGAATGAGTTCATGAGTCTTCGGGGCAATGCTTAGCGTGGACAGTGCACTCGCCAGAGAAATAACCGGACCCATAGGTGACAGACTAGAGCGGATGTCAGTGTATCAGCTGAATCCTCACGCGGAGAAACTTACGACGGAATTGCTCGTCTTCACGCTAGTAGATGTCACCATGTACTCAGTTCCGGCGCCAACCCAAGTGTTAGAGCTTCCAGTATCAATGATTAGATCGTCTACAATTCCCATATCAGTTTCTGTGATGGCAGAGCAGGATGTAGTCACATACAAGTGGTAGCGGGGCACCCAACTCCTATGAACGCAGTATATATCATCGCGGCGTTAGTGATGTCTTCGTTGATCACGGCACGCTCTATTATATCACTGCTATCAGCCAGACGCTGACTGCGTCCTTTCAAAGCGGCAGCACGAGCCTGGTCCCGCTGCACCAGCGTCATCGTTCCGTTGCCCGAGTTGAACCTTCTAGCAACTGGAAGACTGACGGGGCTTCGGGATACTACCACAGGGTTGGCGTCGACCACATAGAGCAGAGCAGCAAAGAAGGCGGTATAGACAAGCTGCATATTTGGTTTTGAGCGACGAGTTAGGGAGGGGCAGACAGGGCAGGAGGCGTTGATTTGTGGTCTGTTGATGAATTCATAGCTTAGGTCGCTGTCGCTAACGGGAGAGATGCGTCTAAGACGGGGAGATATAAGTAGTACAAGATGTCGAGGAATATGCGGGTGAGGTAGGGGTGTAGACCCTATCGAATATCCGAGGAGGTGATAACCCGATCCGGCATTTAACGCGGTTAACTTGCGTCATAACATATACCAAGCACAGTTCAGTCGATGTTTGTTGTTTTAGTTTCGGTGGCTCTCATATCGTCTCACATTGTTTGACGATTTACACACCCTCTGGACGGACTCACGTCTCGGAATCTTGCTCGCGCGAGCAGTGCTCCTCCCCTGTATCTTGACATCAGTGGCAGTTCTCCCGATGTAGACTATTCAAGTTCGTACTTCAGATTCCTACGGTTATCATGCTCCTGTGTTTGATCAAAATAGCACTTGAAAAAATTGGGAGTGAACATCCTTCACGGGCAGGCACAACAACACAATAAATATTTGATATACCTACAGCTCGATATCTTACAAACACTGCTTAATTGGAGGTGGCGGTGGTGCTAGATGTCGTGGCGAACCCAATACGAGAGTTTGCTGTGTCGTAGACAGAATAGAAACGTTCCAGGAACGTATAGCCGTTGATGAAATCAAGACCTTCGCCGGAGTTGCTGCCAAGGTCCGCGACGATCAGGTATATGTTGCTGGCAGAGCCACCAATAGCACTGTTCAACGAGCGAGGCCAAATTTGCGCGTTGGCTGTCAACTCGTATGATTTCTAGAGATTCGTGGATTAACGAAATGTCCAACTCAGGTTGCAAATGGAGGGGTCTTACGCCACCGATGTTGAAGAACAAGCTCTTCAAGTTGGAGAACTGCGCGGTTGTAATGCGCAACAACCCTGTCGTGCTGTCCAGCGTCGCACCAGTAGCGGAGAGGTATCGGTTGTAGGCGTCGGTCGCCAGGAGCACCAAGGTTGTGCCTATATAGGTCGAATCAGCTGAGCAAGAAGCATTCTTTCGGTCTGTCGACGTACCAGTGTCAACGATGCCAGCAGTAGACGAGAGGATGGTCGTCGACGTTCCATAAGTAACGGACTCGTCGATACCCCAGTAAAACTTGGCCGGAGAGGTAGATGTCACAGACCTTGGGGTGCGCATCAGCCCCCACATGGGATTGAAGAAGGATAAATGACACACGTGTACGATACGTCGCTTGTGAGCTTGGAGGTATCAACACCGCCTAGCACGTATTCTCGTTAGTTGGGGATAATTCGATGAAGAACGTCAACTCACCCCAGCTGAGGACTCCGTTCTCGGTCTCAGTGGAAGTCGTGGGGGCAAAGAAGATACCAATCTCGTTGCCAGTGATGGTACCCTGTGAGAATAGGTTGTCCGTGACGGTAGGAATGAGGGTGCTGCTCGCGGGAGACAATGTTCCTTAAGAACATTTTTCAGTGACGCTCCTTCGGGCGACGCGTTGAATGACCCACCCTGTGTAAGATCAACGGGACCGATCCTGTGGTTGTGTTTGAGTGCATGTCTTCTAAGGCAGGGAGAGAGACGGCTCACCCAAGGATACCATCAAAGCCATCGAAACTGACGGGGATAAGATAAGGTTAGGGAAGAAGTAGGAAAGACCAACCCTGAAGATTGCGACGCGACACCAATCGACTGCTTGCTGATTACCAGGCCGTTGGCAATGGTCACTTGGTCAGTATATTCGGTACCTTGTGCGAGTAATCGCATCAGTCTTGGTGTTATGATGCACAGAGGTGAAATTCACCAGAGAAAGAACCGGAGCCATAGGTGACAGACTAGAGCGGACGTCAGTGTTTTGGCTCAATAGGAACTTCACGCGGGGAGACTTACAACGGAATTGCTCGTCTTAGTGCTCGTAGACGTCGTCTTGTAGGCAGTTCCGGCGCCAACCCAAGTGTTGGAGCTTCCGGTATCAATGAGCAATTCATCTACAATTCTCGCATCAGTTTCGGTGGTCGCGGAGGAACGGAACACATGCAGTTGGTGGCGGGACTGCCGACTCCAATAGAAGCAGTGTAAAGAACCGCAACGTTATCGACGTCTTCGTTGATAATAGCGCGCTTGCTAGTCTCGCCGCCATCGGTAAAACTTTGTGCGCGCGCTTTGAGCGAAGCAGCACGAGCTTGGTCTCGCTGCAGGAGCGTCGTTGTTCCATTGCCCAGATTGAACTTTCTGGCAACGGGGAGGGTGACGGGGCTGCGGGACACTACCACAGGGTTGGCATTGACGACGAAGAGGAGAGCGGCAAAGAAGGCAGTAGAGACGAGCTGCATGGTTGACGTGGTACCCAAAGAAGTGACTGTTGAGTGTCGATTTAAGGCTGCTTCCTGTCCATTTTATATGAGTCTAGGGACTCGCGGTAGCCCAGCCGTCCATATGCTTTCACTGCTTCTACGCGGGTGATTCGGTTGTTACTGTTTGTTCCAGGCGGGCAAAATGTGTAACAGATGGCTTTACCATGCCTCTGAGCAGGAGTATCGCTATTTTTACACCAAATCACGTCTTGACCTAAAAATATCTTATAGGGTACTTAGATCAGAAGAAGCAGAGTCGGGTGGTCAAAAGAGACTGACCTGATAACAACAATAGCTTCCCAATCTCGTGTCTGTTGTCCAAGTGGTTGATATGGTATCATCATTGCGATTCAGCGAACATCTTGCATCGTTGTCAAGTATTCACGTTGGGTAGTTCAAGCTTTCATACGTCCCGGTTATGCGACTATCCCGAAGCGCGGTCATCATTTACTGGTAGTAGTAGCACCTTCGGATGGGGGCAGAGACACCTCCTGCCGCAAGTACATGTGCGCCGGTACCGAGCGGTATTTCCCGTGTATATACGCTGTATGTCGTCTCGAGAGTCGAGGAAGGCTCAGGAAGCGCTACCGTGAGTAAGGTTGAGGTGCGAAAAAATCCACGTGACGGTTGTCGCCATCAATCGGCGCTCTGCTTTAGCCTTTAGCGCTTCAGGTTCTGAGAGATTTCAACCTTCAAGCAACTCAGAGCTCAAGTCCTCGCTGTCTGCACAAAGTCTGCATCGGCTCATATCAATCCTCCTCCTGACAAAATGCCTCTGAACTATGTTACATTACCGGACGGTGCTAGTTTAGCCTATGAGATTTACGGGTCCGAAAATGGGACCCGCCAGCCGCTAGTCCTCATTGGTGGTGTGTCCAATACGCGCGGTGACTGGCAACGAATTATTCCTCTACTCTCCCGAGCTCGACGAGGTGAGTGCATCGCTCGTGCTTCATATCGTCGTTGATATTCTTTCAAGTACTCGTATTCGACCACAGAGGCATTGGAGACTCGACTTTTGCTTCTTCCGATTTGACTGCAGCGAGTGACCAGCTGACGATCAGGTCAATGGCCCGCGACCTCCTCTATTTGTTACAACACCTAGAATGGAAGGATATTGCTCTTTGTGGATTCTCAATGGGTGGTTAGTAGCTCAGCATGCTGCACAATCTTCGACTTATCGAAACTGCAGGTGTCATCGCCCAGCAACTAATTCTTTTCCCATATCTTCCAGAGGATCCTATTTCCCTTAGGTTACGCATTACTCACGTCCTCCTTGCTGGCACGACTCCTTCTACCTCCTTTTTGACCGAGGAGAACGGGAAATACGGCCTGCCTCTTGCCCGACCGCCTGACAAGAACAAACGTCTGACGCTTGAAGATAAGAAGAATTTAGTGAGACCAACATTAGCAGCAACATTCGATCCTTTCTGGTTGAACGATCCTATTAACGCCGTACGGTTCGAAGACATGCTAGAACGGATGACAATCGGACGGTAAGAAGCCGACTTTCCTGAGAATCTTGTGTTAACATTACATAGACCGATGCGGACAATAAGTAAGTAGCAGTACGCCTTCGGAAGAACGCATTGACCATACGTGCCTAGTATTGCAAGGTCGTGCTGTGAGTGCATTATCATTTCGCCACATGACGAAAATGTTGACGAAGGTCCCGCCTTCTTGAACCAGATGCTCGGTTTCTCGTTTCAGGGTTTGCACGCGAATCTCAAGCCAGCTCCTCATGGACCTGCTGTTTTGATCATTCACGGCACTCTGGACACCGTTGTTCCATTCTCCGACGGGTTGAAGCTTCTGAAACTAATCCCACATGCTCGAATGGTGAAAGTCGGGGATTCTGTGGGGCAGATTGACAGTCTTGACTTTGGTCACAACTGGTTCGAGTACTACGAAGCTGAGAGGTGGTGCGCCGTCATCGAGAAATTTCTTAACACCTCAGGTTCCACGTACAGTCATACGAAGGCCCTCTTGTAACTGGTTCAAAAGTAATCGCTTACCTGCACAGTGACGAAATACCAGGTTTTTCCTGCGCTAAATCCGAACAAACGAAACCTTCAAACCCGATCGCGACATATCAGTGTGCCATTTATATATACCGCGGTTTTGGACTCAAGTTGACGTGTCATAGCATCCAGCTACGTTCTGCGTCTATCGTCCATCGTGCATCGCAGAATGTACGAATGGAGATCTATACTCGAAGCCGGTCGCTCATGTCCCGCTATCACTCATTTCTCTTGAATCTATAATAGCACTGCGATTACCACTCGCATGCTCATCTTTATCGAATATGAAAGCCCATTGATTGGCCTCATGTGCTTCATTGCCTTGGGAATTGACCGAAGTTCCTGCTGGAGTGATTCCTCATCCAGATTATCTGCGCGCGCAACGAGATGTATGCAGCCATCATGTCCAATGAGAATTCTGTTGATTTTCGTATGGACCTACTCTAACTCGAAGCAGTGGTTGAATGGTTATAACCATATCTTTCAACGCTCTTGCACATGAAACGTCATAATAGCATGATACTTATAGGTACATGAGATAAATAGATGCGTAGAAGGTAGGAAAAATGCTAGAGATACAACACGAGTGTCCCGACTCAGGACCGAGGCAAAGGAACTAAAACCTTCCCTGCAGCGGAACCTGCGCCCCTCTAATCTTCCCCAACCAACTCCGCTTCGTAGGCTGCTTCTCTTCCACCGGTTCAGGATTGTTCGTCAGATCGTTCATAATCGGCAAGGCAGCGGTCGGACGTTTTGGAGACACGGAAATGAGTGGTCTGCTGCCTTTATGCCGCATCGGGGTAAATCCCGTATGGATGTTGTTCATGACCTTTTGGAGACGTGGGGTTCCAGTTTCGGCGTGCTGATCAGGCACACTGTCTGCGGTGAAGGCCTGGGCCGGGATGTTCGCGAAATCATCCGGGGCAGCCCGCTTCTTGCCGACAGCAGACGGAGGCGGGTCATATTTGTCTGGCGAAGCTGCTGCGCGGTGGCCGGCTCTTGAAAAAGCTCTTCTTTCTGGTGTCTTCGGTCGTGGTAAAGAAGAAGGCCCCGACGCTATGCGATTTGCAGGCATCCGCGAATTCGGCGTGGATGTAGGGTTATGTGTACTGGAAACAGTAGTAGAACGAGGGCGGGAAGATAATGGTTGTGCGCTAGATGTGGGGGGAGAGACTCGAGAGGAAGAAGAGGAGGCCTGAAGTGGCGGTGACGGTCGGTTTGGTGGTGGCGCCCGACTGGAAGTAGTAGCGGCTGTGAATGTAGTCTCAGCGGAACTTGTCATCGTGGTGGATCGAGAACGAGGGAATGATGAGAGGGATGGTTGAGAATTCGCCGGAGAAACGCCTCGGGACGAGTCCCCAGAAGCGGGGACGTCTTCATGACTCTGAGCAGTAGTAGGTGCCGAATTTGATGCTTTCGCTGCAGCCAACTTTGTTTGCAGGTTCTGCACCTTCCGAGTGAGAGACTCGACCTTGGTAGCTAGCTTCTTGTTCTCCTTCAGCATTCTGTCATCACCATGAGTATTAGTCTACGTTCGTTGTCGAAGGGACTTACTCAAGAGTCTTGTCGTCGTTCTCCTCAATCTCGTTGCACTTGGCCCTGAGAAGCTCCTCCATCTCGTTGTTTCGCTCTTCCAATTCCGCAACGATGTGGTCCAAGTTAGGCTTAGCCCTCAGATTCGACAGTTCGCGCTGAATCTGGGACATTTCCCGCTTGTGATGAGAGGTCTGCATATTGAAGTTGACCTCTGCGGTGTTCGCAGACTTCTCTGTTCGCGCAAGCAGTGCGCGACACTGCTCATGCTTCGCGGTTTCAGAAGCCAGACGTTCTTCCCTACATAATGAATTAGTATCGTGCACATATCGATTCGACTCCTTCGCTTACAAATCCTTCACTTGACTTTGCAGATAGCGCGTCAACGACATCTCGCGCTGCACTTCGGCCTCTAACGCGGTGTTGTCTTGCTGGTACTGTGTGATTTCAGTCTCCAACTCCGCGATCTGGTTCTGGGCGTTGTTGAGCTCGCTTTGGATAGAGTCTACGTCTCGTCTGAGTTCAGCATTGAGAGCATCCAAATCACGGCATCGCTCTTCGGCCTCTGCTAGGTCCTGAGCGTGTGCCGCACGATCAGCATTCCGACCGTCGACCTCTGCTTCAAAGCCGAATTCAACCGATCTGCCTCAGCGGTAGTCTGAGCAAGCTTGGTGGTCTGTTCGTCAAGTCGGCTAGTGAGAGTGGTAAGTTCGTCTTGCAATCGACGGAGTTGAGCACTACTGTCTTCCTGGCTGCGAGAAATCTGAGCCTGGTGAAGTGCGTTCAAACTGTCGTTGGCCGCCTCAGCCGTTCAAGGTCCGTCTTCAGACTCTCCAGGTTGGCTTCTAGACGAGTCCTCTCCTCCTCCCAGCCCGATCGCGTCTCCTGAAGTTCTTGCGACATTCTTTTACACTGCGCTATGCCATCATCAATCGCGATGACCTGCTTGGCAAGTTCCGCTTTGGCCTCCGTAAGCTCCTTGACGCTTTCCTGGCGTTCAGCTTCGCAAGCGTCATAGCGAGTCTGCGTCTCTTCAAGAACACTTGCTGTTTCAATGAGGCGAGAGTGAAGATACCCATCTCCTCCACGTGCTTCATTTGAGCTGCACAAGCGCTTCCTGCTCAGCGCTGTTGTTTGCAAGGTGCTTCTCTTTCTCGGAAGCTGATTGAGGGCGTCCTTCAAGGCCTCCCGATGTTTGCCTCCAAAGATGAGATGGTGGCTTGTGCATCGGCGACCTCCTTCTCTAGCTCTGCCTTGCTGGCCTCCCAAATGAGATCTGACGCCTTTGCGGCCTGGCGAAGGTCGTCGAGCTGACCAGAAACTTCGTCCCGCTGAGCCATGCAAGTCTCCAAATCGCCCTGTAACTGGGCTATGCGTTGCTCCGTGTGTGAGTGTCCATTGTCGGAAGAATTTATCAACGACGAAAGCCGGTTAAGTTCTACCTGGGAGCTGGCGAGCGCAACGGTAGCCTGCTGCGTGTCGGCAGTGGATATATATAGGTGCTCCTGGACATCGTCGAGGGCAAGAGATACTTCGTCGACGGATCGTAGCGCGTCGTTGCGCTCCATCTCGAGACGTTCAGCATACGCGTTCGCGTGGAGAGCTTCGGACGTAAGCATGTGGATCCTAGAACGCGACTTGTTGACCGTATCGAAGATGACATGGATCAAGGTCTCAGCCGTGACCGTCTCCTCGCGAAGTGTTTCTGTCTCCATTTCCAGCACCTCGCACCTCGAAACGGCATCGTCGCGAGCTTCACGAGCGTCTGCGCAATCCTCAACCATCGCGTTCTTCTCGGCCAACATAGTCTCGAGCTCGCAGGTCAGCTCGGATATCCGTTCCTCCTGCAACCGCATATTCGTCTCCAACCGTTTGATATCATGTTGGTGGAGTCCAATCTGCTCGTTGCGGCGCAAGATGCGCTTCTCGAGCTCCTCAATGGTGCCGGAAAGCGCTCTGGTCGCTTCACTCGACGACATATCGGAGAGCTGATTGGACTGGAGGGACTGTAACGACTTTCCGCTTCTGCAAGTTCGTCTTGAGCAGTTCGCAAATCCGTACTGAGGTTCTCAACCTGTAGCCTCAGGGAGTCTCGCTCGGATTCAGCGTCCTCAAGAGCATGAGACATATCAGTGAGTTGGGCGTCGAGTTGGGTTACAGCTTCTTTAGCTTCTTCAGAAGCTGCCGTCACCTCTTCAAGGCGTTTATTCCAAGCGACCTCCTTGGCTTCCAGCTGCTTTTGAACTTCACCACGGTGCACCGTGGTTTCCTCCAAAGACTCTTGGTGTGCTCCCATCTGAAGACGAAGCTCCTGCAAATCTAGCTCCGTTCGTTGCAGTATAGCGTCTCGCTGTGCGAGCAGATCGACTGTGTGATCCGCTTCCGAAGCGAGATGGTCGATCACGACACCTAATGCAGCGACTGTCAGGTCAAGACCATAGTCGTCGGAATATTCAGAACGAGGAGGTGCGGGAGTTGTGGAGCGCATTTTCTCGAGCTCTTCCAGGTTGAATTTGTGTTCCATTTCCAAGAATTTCAACTGCCGGCGGAGTTCGTCGCGCTCGTGGCGCAGTCGATGGATAGCAGATAGCAAACGCTCAATGTCTTCTACTGTCTGTTGATTTGGAGGTGGAAAGCGCGAAGAATCCGATGAACTTTGACTCGCCGTAGATCGGTGACGTTCCTGTAATACAATGAAGTTAGACTTCGTTGAGAACCAATGGATACACACCGTTTTAAGGCGGAAATGAACGTCTCTCGCTCCTCTACTTCGCGTTCGAGTGACTTTATTCTGTCTCGGGAGTCCTCAAGTTCGTCCAGTGCCTCTTCCTTCTCCTGAACTAGTTCAACCTGTCGACGGGTGCACTCAGCGAGCTTCTCCCTCTCGCCTTGAAGCTGCTTCTCAGTCTTCCTGAGGGCGTCACGAACGACATTGACGTCCTCCGCATCGCCAATAAGCATTTCCAACGCGTGGATCTTGGCTTCATCCTCGTCTATCCGCTGCATGAGTTCCGCCTCCCTGTCGCCACTACCTCCAGCGCCGTTCCGCAGATACTCAAGCTCGTCCTCTTTTTCTTCGAGGTGCATTTCCAGTTCGGATACGCGTTTAGTCAGAGTACGCTCTATGGAACTCTTCTCGTTCTCTGCTCGCGTGACCTCCATGTTGAGCTTCTGAGTTACCGTTCGGAGTTCCTGCTCTTTGGCTGAGACTTGACGCTGCACGTCTTCCAGCTCGAGTTCGAGGTTTGTGATTCGCATATTGGATAATGAGGATGTGCGCGGTCGACTTGAAGCGCGCGGTAGCTTGGATGACGGGACTGAGCTCAAGTGCTTGAGATTGGCCTCCAGCTCTTGAACACGATTGGAAAGCGTGGATTTCTCCTTCTCCAGCTGGGCAGTGCGTCCCTTCTGCTCCCCCGATTGGTGTGAAAGAGTGTCAATGTGGGATAGTAGTTCTCTGTTTTCGAGATCCTTTTCCTTGAGTTGGCGACGGGCGGAGTCGAGGGCAACGGTGGTGTTTTGAAGGGATATCTTCTCGTTCTGCAGGTCATCGTTGGATTTCGCGAGGTCCTTTTCAAGGCGTAGGGCGCGGTTGCTTTCTGATGTTAGCTGGATACAAGTGAGTTCTCTGAGATGCAAGGAATGGAAAGCGAATCACGCACTTTGTGTAGCGCATCGTTGAGCGAGTTTTGTAACTCTTCTAGCTCGTCGGCTTGTTTCGATAGTTGTGTCTGTTGAGCGGCGATCTGGGTGTCTGTATGCGCTGGTCAGTAGCTGGGTACTGGCCAATACACTGGCGACGGACCTTTGCTGGCGACCTTGTCTTTCTGGGCCTGTGCCTCCTCTGATACGTCGTTGAGTCCTATATTCCAATCCGACATGGTCGTCGTCGGGATTGATCCGCTCAACAGGAACAATGGTCAAGAGTGCTCGTAACCCGGGTCCCACGTAAACAAACAGAGCTGGTCACGTGCCCGTGCGTAGGTTAGGGTTAGGGCTGGCGCGTCACAACTGACATCACCAACTGAAGTGCACAATGGTTGGTACACTGTAAGCTATAGCTCGAAGATAATGAAAGATATGCGGGCTTCATATCAAACTACGCGCGCGCGCCCAGTCATAATGAAAGCTGCATGTCTGAAATCCCAGCTGGAGTTAGCGAAATTAACCCTAACGGTGCCTATCGATGCTCCACCGGCACATTACTCTGCTCGCGTCCGGCCATCCCCCCTCCAGTACACACGCGTATCGCTGCATGGTACAGCTATCCTAATGTGGTTCGACACTGGTCAGCTGTCCTTGAATACGGCCAGAATACGGCTCATCGCGAAATCGGAAATGAAAGAGAGTTTGGCGGTGACGTCACTCGATGACAGGACAAATCCGGCCAAAGATGCTGGGTTTTGACGCGCATGTTCCAACTGGGAAGGGCTACGAAGCTATAAAGCCTTAGGAGTTCGGTGTTGCCTCTTGATCTCGTACCACCATCACCTGCTCAGCCCCCGTCGACAACGCCGGCCAGTCGCCAAGTGTTCGTCGTCATATCCGACCACTATATATATCAGTGGGCCCGTGTTTGCCATAGCCACCTCCCTTTCTAACTCTTACCAGCCATGTCCTCTGCAACTGCAAATCCATCCAGCTCGGCAGCGCCGTCTCGTGTCACCCTCTCGCTTGGTCATCTGCCCAGCAAGAAGGACATCAAAGCACCGTGGCCAAGGACTCCGACGCGCGTGAGTTACAGGTTACAGCGTTCTGCAGCAGAGCCTTGCTCACGTATCTCTTTAGGTCGACCCCAACAATCCACCATGGCCTGCGTACCGCGGTTACCATGAATACTCATTCGCTCACGCCACAATGCAGGCGCGTCTGCCCACCATCTTGGGCAAAGCCATCGAGGACGCTACCCGTACTCTCAATGATCAGTCGTCTGAAGAGCTTATCCTTGATTTGCTCGCGTCCATAGAACGCATGGAGGCACTTATGGTAGATCTCAGCGGTAACAAGAAGCTCAGGCCCATCGTCGACGATAATGAGGCTGACGTGGCTCTCTGGAATAAGGAGATTGCAAAATATTTCCAAGGTATGTGTCAACGCTTTTTTTCGGGCTTTCACTGACCTTCAAGCCAGGCAAGGACTTTATGAACGCTCCTTGGCTGTTTGCCGAAGCATACAAGTACCGAGACTGCGCGAGTGTTTCAGCGTCAGCAAGTTCTGGCATGATTACGACGTCTTCTATAGACAAAAGGTATATCACACTTCCGCAAAGCTGGCAGCTCTCTAACATCCTTCAGTGTGACACTTTCTCCAGGTCTTCTGAAGCAGTGTTCGAACTGTCGATGCGTTTTGCCGAACCTTTCACCCTGTCGGACGATCTAGCGACGACAAGAGGCTGGAAACAGAGCGTCTTATGTTCCTCGAACTTACCCAAGTTTGTCTCTGGGGTAACTCGACGGATCTGTCTCTCCTCATCAACATGACGGAAGACCAAATTAAGGCTCTTCAGTCAACTGGTGGAGATCATCTCGCTGCTACCGAAAAGAACATTCTTGGAAACCACCTGAACGATCTTTGGAATGCCGTTAAGGATCTCGGTGACAAGGAGGAGCGAAGGATCGACTTTGTCCTCGACAATGCCGGATTTGAATTGTATTGTGATTGCGTTTACGGTAAGGTGTCATTATCGAGCGTATTCGTCTGTCTAACGCGCATTTCAGCCGACTTCCTTCTTCAAAGTGGCTTGGCTACACAAATACGGTTCCATGGTAAGCGGTACCCATGGTTCGTATCGGATGTCACGAAGAAGGATTGGGAATGGCTTTGAACACTTTGGTGTACGGTCAGCTGTTCCCAAAAGCCTCGGAGCAGGAACGTGAATCTCTCCGTCGTCTCGGCCAGCGCTGGAAGGTATGCACAAACACAACCTATGGGTGGCATCTGTTTTTATTGACTGACTTGTACACAGCAATACGAAAAGGAGGGAAATGGGTCTACGAGCAGCATCCATTCTGGTGTACAGGCTACACCTTTTGGGATCTTCACTCGGAGGCGCCTGATCTCTTCCTCCATTTGTCGCGTTCGGATTTAGTATTCTTCAAGGGAGACTTGAACCACCGTAAATTGACGTATGATTGCGCCGCCCCTGCTAGCACTCCGTTCGATATTGCGATTGGCCCCATGGCAAGCTCTGCCGGTGCCCCGAAGGTTGCGAGTTTACGAACAATCAAGAGTGATGTAGTCGTTGGTCTCGGAGAGGATGGTGATACGGTCGCGGAGAAGCTCGACAAGGAAGAACCTGGTTGGAAGATTAGCGGGAAATACGTATGTGTCTGGTATCTTGGTTTTCATACTTCTTCTAACCTTTTCCCAGGCTGTTGTCCTCCTCTCTGAAGGTCGTCCTGGAGAAAAAGTCCGTTTTGCGTGAGATGGTTGCATAGAAATGTCTGCAGTGTTATTGCCTTTGAATTTGTTGTTCTGTATGTTTGGAGTACTGTAAATAAATCACTTATACGAGATTGCACGGCCCGATTTGCCGTCGTTGCGCGATCATGATCATCCCCTTACCAAGCTAGCTAGTACTTGGCATCTATTCGTCGTTGTATCGGCCACCATCGCCCAACCTCTTGAATGCCTAATTCCTCAAAGTTGGATTTTGCTGCATGGCCACCTCAGCTGACGGAGGACCAACTCGAAGATCTACATCTGAAAGCGGCCACTTATGCTCTCGCACACGGTCTACTTTATCTCCCAGTGAGCCCCCGGCCGCCTCTGCCCACTTCTGCGATACATGCTCCGCTGTCGTTGATCCCTTCTCCATTCCCTCGCCGGCTCTTCGAGTTTTCACAGAGAATACAGTCAACGTACAATGTTCTGTATTCCAAAATAGCCATGGACGAAGAGTTCTTGGATCGCGTCATGGGAACCGAAGTCGGCGTTGGAAAGGTGGACGATTTTGTGGGACAGCTATGGACGGGCTGGAAAGCGCTCAGAGATCACGGCGATATTGGACAGGTACGCTACTTGTTCCTACTATGGATTCACCACGTCAATATTCAACAGCATCTACAACTCGGTCTCTTCAGATCCGATTATCTGTTACATGAATCAGGACGGAACGAGCTTTCCTTACGGCAGGTCGAATTCAACACCATTTCCGCGTCATTTGGAACATTATCGGAAAAGGTTGCTAGTATGCACAGGTCAGTTTATCGACTGACATTGGTCTATATGAACTTATGGCATCGGGTGTAAGATATCTGCACTCATCGACAGGGTACTTTGATGTCTCGCCTTGGTTAACGCCGGACAATCTTCCTCCAAACAATACAATCTCAGGCTTAGCTGAAGGATTGGCAGAGGCACATAAAGCGTACGGCGTTCCTCAGTACGGCATTTCCCATTTTTCTTGTGATGAGTCCATATCTCATATACATAGGACTCAGATTCTATTCGTAGTGCAGCCTGGTGAACGCAACGTTTTCGACCAACGGTGGCTCGAATATGAGCTCCTTGACAAGTACGATTTGTCTTCGACCCCCTTCCCTTTTCCAAACAATCTCCTAGATACTCTATCAAAGTCATTAGACAAACTTTTGATCAACTCGCACAATCCGCCTCGGTAAACGCACAAACGTCTAATTAACTGTCAACCAGACGGAATCTCGACCGTTTACTATCGCGCCGGTTACACCCCACTGATTATCCGGTGCCATCTAACTACGAGACTCGTTTCCTTCTTGAGCGTTCAAAGGCCATCAAATGCCCGTCCATTCCTCTTCAGCTTGCTGGGGGGAAGAAGGTGCAGCAGGTGCTAGCCCAACCGGGGGTTCTCGAGCGGTTCATCGACGCCGGAGCAGAGGAATTACGTGCTAGCTGGATGGGGATGTGGGGACTAGACGAGGATGACGGTATCCAGAAAGCACTGCAGAAACACCAAGCGCTAGTGCTAAAGCCGCAGAGAGAAGGTGGCGGGAACAACGTTTATAAAGAAGCTATCCCTCCGTTCCTGGAGACTTTGAAAGGAGACGAACGGCATGCTTGGATTGCGATGGAGCTCATTGTTCCTCCCGAAGGATTGCAAGGGCACTTGGTTAGAGCGGAGCAGACTGGGAGTGTCAAGGCAGAGGTGGTGAGCGAGCTCGGGATCTTTGGGTACTCTCTGTTTGGAGGGAAAAACGTTCTGAAGGAGAAGGAGATAGGCTGGTTAGTGAGAACGAAAGGGAAGGACAGCAATGAAGGTGGCGTGGCTACCGGTTTCTCTGTCCTGGATTCTCTCGTGCTTGTAGATGGTTAACGAACGAAATACGTAGGTAGGTGCGTCCTTGGGGTGGAGTTCCTGTGTTCCTAATAAATCCATCATAGATTAGAGTCATACTTACACACTTTGCGTCAGTTGGACGCTATGTATAACAGATACCTCTAGAATGGTACTACACGGTCATACTGAGAGGAAGTGCGGTGTACTTGTGTAGGAGACCAATCATATGACCGTGATGATGACAACAAGGTCTAAGGGCTACTCAGCGGATCCATTGTGCTTCCCGAGATATGTCCTAGCCCGATGGATACCCGCGCGCGGGAAATTGCTTTAAAAGCTGAAGCTACGGGAACGGGAAACAACCACCCATGGCCCTCCGCCTTCTCTTTCCAGCTGCGACTTTGGTGTTCAGCGCTGCGGCCTCAATCATCTATGATGGACGCGTTCCTCTCAGCATGAACAGCACCGTCCTCGACGCGTCCTCGGATCCATTCAATACGTACGTGTCGTCTCCAATCCAAGTAGCTCGTATTTAAAACCTCCAATAGCGCCGTCAAAGGCTCCGAGGTCGCAAGTCATGTATGTCTGTGGTTTACAAGTTGAAGTGGACCGAAACCTACTAATTCGCAGTACACGTCCTTCCTCAATGCATCCGAGTCCGCGCCTACTGCATTATACAATCCTACCCACCTCTCGCCTCAAGAGCAGACCGTCGCAGTCACCATTGACTGGTCCTCCATATTCGTGCCAGGAAGCGGCGGGCCTCAATATGGCTTCCGGCGGACAGAACTCATAGCGCCGTCCTCCTTCAACCCTGCTATGGAGACAGGCACCACGCGATTCCACTTTTCAATCAAAGCGGACGAGGAACATCCGCTGGACTACACGCACGAATACCAAATTGTCTTCATCGAGCCAAGCGACGGATCTCATGTGTTCGGGGTGCAGCTGGGTGAGATCCTTGCCTCGCTCTGTGAATCTCTTCTTACAAGCGCGATGTACAGGTTCTCCGTTCACGATCCCTACTGCGGAAGACCTCCCAGCAGTGAACGCCACATCTTTCAAGATTCTGGATCACGACCTCAATGTCCTGTATACGACTCCATTCAGCATTGGCGCATGGCACAATTTCGCGGTCGACGTCAACTGGGATGCCTTGACACTTCAAGTGTCATATTCGACTGACGGGAACAAACTCAAGAGCGTAACTGGTGTGGTTCCCAATCTTAGTGCTGGCAAGGGAGTACAGGGCGATTTCCACTTTGGCATTCTCAAGGTGAGGAAAGCTGTTCGCTACTACGTTATGCAATAATCCCATGTCACCTTGCTAGCTTCCATTGGCCAACCCAGATGATACACCGGAGCAGCAGGCGGATGTAGTGCACTATGGCATACAGATGGGAGATCTAGAAGGTCTCCTGTACTCGGGTGTGTTCGTGGAGAGTGTGTAGTATACATTATTTTGTTCACCTTCGAGCGGGAAAATCCTATAATCCAGAAGACGCAGCCCTGCCCGCCGCCCGGAACGTCTCCAAAGCTTTCCAAGCCGCCCCCGATGTCACGCTTTCCAGCGCCAACTTGGTGCCTTCCACATAGTCGCTGGCTAATCCCGCCACAACGAGTAAAGCAGACGCGTTCAAGAGAACAAAGTGCAATTGTGGAATCAGATCTTGTGGAACATCCGCCCCGGATGTAAGCAGCTTTTTGAAGATTTCGGCGTTCTCTGCTGGAGACCCGCCTGCGACGGTCGACAAGGGGTGTACCTCCAGCCCGAAGAGATCTGGATGGAGTGTCTGTTGTGTTATGACGCCGTCCTTGAGCTCCCACGCGTGCGTTGGTCCAGCACAACTGATCTCATCGAGACCCTCGTACCCGCAGACGACGAGCGCGCGCTCAACGCCTCCATCCCGCAGAGATTTCGCAAACGTCGACCCAATCTCTTTTTCTGCAATGCCGAGAACCATTCCGCGAGGTCTGGCGGGATTGATGAGTGGTCCGAGGATATTGAACATGGTACGGAATGGTAACGCTTTTCGGTATGGCGCCAGAAACGCAAGCGCCGGATGATAGTGCGGCGCGAGGATAAAGGTGAACGGGACGCGAGGAATGGGCATCGGAGTCCCGGGCGTCGGTGCGACGAACAGACAGTCTAGTGATTCGAGCAGATCCGCTGATCCCGACGAGGACGTCGAGGCGCGACTGCCGTGTTTTATGACTCGCGCCCCGGCGCCTGCTGCGACTATTCCCGCCGTCGTCGACACGTTGAACAGATTGTAGCCATCACCGCCTGGGGGAGCATTAGATCTGTTTTGATAAGGATATAGAGCAGGTACCAGTCCCGACAATGTCCACTACAAAGTCATTCTCCGTGTCCTGCACAGCTGCCTTCAACGACCGCTCTCTGAGCACCGAGGCCGCGGCTGCCAGTGACTCTGGCCGTCGTTCAACACGATGGATATGCAGTGCACTGAGAAAAGCGCCAATCTGTTCCGGTTTGACGACGCCTGGCGTGAAAAGGTGATTCAACGCTTGCTTGAGATCGTCGGCGGAAAAATACTCGGGCGTCTCGACAAGTCGTTTCAAGAGCGGCCGGAATGAATCGTTGGTGGGCTCTGTGGGCTCCATAGTCTTCGTGGGTGGCTTCCACGACATGTCCATCTCTACAGGCTGCTTTTGAGGTGGTGTGAGTCAAAAATAACCATGTGCTGGCACTTTGCATTTTACTCGTTACACGCGGTCACAGCAGTTCCTTTGCCCTCCACCTCCCCGGTCGGCTCGGAGGGGAAGAAATAGACAGGACTTCATATGGATCGTATGGAGAGAATACAAGGAGACAAACATGCTTATTGCCGGACGAGCCGTGACAAACTACATAATAAGAGGAGAGCATTGCCAGGGACTCTCCAAGATCTTAGGCAACGACTTGTTATACACGTATTGATGTTACACGCAGAAAATTCGGTAGCCCTCGACTCTTACCCGAACCTAAACCACTGTTTCGCCGTCTGTTCAGCTGCCAGACGCTTCGCCTGTAGAAAGACTCTTTTTAGTAAATCGTTGGGGTAACCTTAATCTAAGCTTACCTGTTCTGCCATACTCCTGCTCCCTTGCTCCAACGAGTTGAACTGATCCTCCAAATTCCCCAACATTTGACCCCGATCATTCAAAGCGGAGGTGAGCCGATTGTACAAACTACTTTGAGTGGCTGATGCGGATGCCGCGAGCGATGCTGCGCCTTGAGAGACACCACTGAACGACGTAGTTCCAGTAGCCTCGGGTCTGGGTTGAGGGATAGGTCGATTTGGACCACCGACTAGTACGACAAATTTAGACCAAGTCCGGTTCACTTCAAGTATCAGTACTCACACAGTTCATCGATTTGTGCCCCGCTGGCAGACTGATTTCCGAATGCGAACCAATTCCCAAGAACGAAGCAGGTGCCATCGACACCGGCTGTGGTTGCGCAGGCACGCTGCCTTTGGTGGCAGTCAAGTCAAAATCTGGCATCGGCAAGGCACGTCGCATGTTGAAAACCGTGCCATAAACAGCACTTTGTACCATCCCAGAACGCGGATGGAAGTTCCACCCGACAAAGTCGCCTGATTTGTCGACTGACAGCGACCTGCAAGAAAAGTAAATCGATAACACCTGAGTTGAAGCAATGCTACGCACGATGCGGTTGGTGGTATCGAAAACGTACAGATTAACTCAAGATGGGGTACAGAGTAGACTAGTCCTTCGTGCCTATCAGTGAACGCCACTAGAGCACAAGAACCTGACGTGTTCAATGAGACATTAAGTGATTAGACAACATTCTTGGAAGGAACTGACCAAGCCTTTCGACGAGTTTCGCGGTCTTCACGTTGCCCGTCTTTGTCCCCCAATCTACACGTCCAATTCTATCTCCATCAATGGCATCAAATGTCTTGACGCCTTTCGCGCTCGCCACGATTAGGTAAGTGGGCACAGTGGAAATCGGATCCAGGACATTCGACAGCCGGAGGCGAGTTGCACGACAGTGGAGTCCCGATTTCCGATCGACTACAAAAGTTCCCTGTGGTAAAGGATCGGCTATAACATCCACCGGCGAAAAGTTAGGAGGACACGTCCAGGCGGAATTGGCGCCACGCTGTAACGTGTATACTTCCCCAGCACCTGACTTCCTGATGGCGATGAGTCGAAGCCCGGGATTTTTGTCTACAAGTGTTTGTCAAGATAGGCGACTGTGCCAACAAAAAGTCTACCTGTCGAAAGCGGACTGACGGTCCACGTCAAGGATGTTACTGGGTCAACAGAGCGATGGCCTAAAGGCACAATGCTATGCCTTTTCGCTTTACTCTCCGGTCCTTGATGTAGGAGAATAGTTGGTCCACGCAAGTCAATCACGTATAGAGAGCCGTCACTGTAGCCCACAGCCATGAAACCTGCAAAGCAATCAGGCTGTGACTGGCAGAAATGTGGTCGTGTCGCTTACCGACATCACAATTCGCGCATGCAGTTATTGAACCTTTCGCTGGCGAGAACATGACGAATGGAGAGTACCTGTAACCCCTTCCAAGCGTCAAATGTTCGAGATGAACGAATTCTGGGTTTTGCGACTTCCTGTACGCGCCAGGATCGTGTTGTCCAGAATAGAGCCGGAATACGAATAGGTCGCCAGTAGACAGAGTGACCACCACTTCAAGAGATTCAGTAGCGAAATGCACCGAATGTATAGCAACAGCCAAGTCCGACCGTGGAACAATCTGTTCAGCCACTGCTGGGTCATGTACAACAAGACTCAAGTCAATAGTCAAGTGCGGTAAGGGATCAGGGAAATCACAGTCTACAGGATCCGGTCGCACAGTTAGAAGAAGCTGTGTGCTCATGTCATAGAAGTGGACGGTAAGTTCGTTTGTGTGTGTTATGAGGATACGATTGGGTTGGAACTAGAGCTCATGTGTTTGAGAAAGGTAACGCCAATATGAGAGATCATACCTTGGAACCTTTTGCGTCCAGCTCTTCATTCCAGGCAAATCCGCCGTTCAATGGAAGTCGGTACGCCACACCTGGACCTCCCCAGAGATCAAATTTTGATGTGCATCTCGCTCGACCACTCTCATCTGCCCATTCATGATATTTGAGGATAAGGTCCACGGCAGGAGTTGCAGTTTCGGGTCACTGCTCAGCTCCATCATCTTCAACGTTGAAGATAGTTCGTCAATGGTATCCTCGTCCGAAGACGATACAGGGCCTGGATCAGGCTGAGATGTAAACGAGGGTGGGGGAAATTCGTGAGCTTTCATTGCACGTGTGCCGCCCGCTGCCTCCGTTATAATAAGAATGGATACAGGATCAAAAACGTTATTGAAATGTGGGTTTGACTTTGGAACAAGGACATAGTCTTGGACAACTTGATCCGTGGCGTAAAAGTGTGCGTTGACTGGATCAACAGAGTCACGCATAGCTGACCGGAAAAATGGATGTAGAGCCCCAGGAACAACAGGCGTAGGCGGTTCAGAAGGATTGAAAGCAGGGAACCACTGCACAGTGATACCAGGGGCGTCACTGACACGTAGACCACCAAGGACCACAAGGGATGTGAAACCACCACGAGGATCCGCAGAGTTGGAGAATAAACTCCAGGACATCTTGAATATAGGTTCCCTGTCGACTGGAGGTGGTTTGGCATCAGCAGCCTTGAAATGTGAGCCTCGAGAGCGTCTGCATCTATGACATGGATGTCGGTTTCGTCCAACGTTCTAACCAAGAGTGGTTGATCCTCATCCTCCAGAGCCCAGTAAGCTATGATACCATCCGTGTAACCAACCGCAAAGAAATGGCCTGCCGGATGAACGGCGATGCTGGTAACCTCTGGCTTTCTTGGCATAAGGACATCCTGCGAGAGAGAATGAACGCAGGCATTGAGATGCTCGCAGGCGCACTGACCGGGTCTCCAAATCCACGTCCACCTGGAGCCCCAGGAAGTAGCGTCAATTCGTAAACCCGTAAAGTATTTCGCTCAATCTACGAAATGTATTATTGAGTTGATGGGATGCATTGAGGAGTGACAACACACAGACAAGATCACATAGAATCACTCCTCCTGGGAACGATTGAGATGATGAGACCCTAGAAGATATCCGACTTACCACCATATACTACAAAAGGAGGTTTAGATTCCTTGGATGTATTACTGGTCTATAGCGGTCCCGCTGTAGGGGAGTTAGTAATGTATCGGCAGCAAGCTCGCAAACTGACGCTGTAGCAGACGAAGCATCGAACATCCCGCTCTTGGCCATCTTATCGGCGTACAATGTCCACATGTTAGGTGCGGTGTAAGCTGACTTTCTGCGACAAACTAGATCGTAAGTCCGCACTTCTCCCGAGTTCAGACATAACAGAGCCTATTGGAATGTGAGAGCGCGCTGGGAGACATTGTGGATGGTCCAACATGTGAATGAGATGGAGATAGGGTGAGCGAACTATTCAAGGAGTCTGATTAGTATTGGTTAACGCGAGACGGCAGCATAACGAACTTCACATTGTCAAATGAAGCAGAGGTAACGTATTTTGGTCTTCCATAATTAGATAGGTCCCATAGATGAAGGCGACTGTGTTCGTCTGCCTGAGCGTGAGTAAAGGGACGTTGATGAGTATAATATTGCATACCAACGCAGACGAGACTGTAAGTGGATGTAGATATTTGCAGGAACTTAACTGCAGCGCGATCCGGTACACTGAGGAGGATAGACACACCCGGCCTGCCAAATACTTGGATGGTACCACGAAGCGTACCTTGCAATTCATTCATTCAGGTTGTTTGAGAGTGAGTAAAGTCTCTTACCAGCGGCAAGCAATCCTGAAACGGGATCTACGGCAACAGCAGCGAGGTCCTGTGTGAATTCAAAATGGCTGAGCTCGCCAATGATCCAATCTTCCGCGTCGTGCAGATCCACTGAGAGGTCTGGGTAGGTGGAATCGTAGCGCTTGAGAAACTTGCTCATCGCGCTTTTGGCAATGGTGGCGCAGCTGAGATACGGCAGAGATAGTATGATCAAGATTTAGAACGCCTCTCCGTGCTGAAATCGGGACAATCGCAAGGTCGACTTCAAGGTTTGAAGCAGGTCGTATTGGCATGACATCATGCCGCAACAGGGTCAGCCTGCCGTGCGTAACTGCGAATTGTTTGTTTCTCCCATTGTCAACCACATTCTCATGAAGGAAATACGGCGCTGCAAACTTTGCTGCAATGGCTTTTCTCTTGTGCTTAGCGCTGGTGGTCTCCGTGGAACTAATAAGTACTGGTCCCTTCGCGACTCAATGCAGCTCATACGTATCGGATTGAAATAAGCCTCTTCTACGATGTATCTCGACCGTTTCTCTCACTGGTATTCCATCCTTGTCTATTCAACATGGCTTCACCCGTGCACCTTTATACTTACGGTTGGCGTCTTTGCAGTGTCCCAATTTTAGTCCGAAAGCGGAGGATGTTGGGTAATACTTTACTGTCCCCGACCCCGATGCTCAGGCAATGGAAGGTAAAACACAATCAGAGATGCTATCTGTGCTGTGCTATCAACCTCGAATTTGGCCCAGTCCTTCGAACAATAACTGCGAAATTTTCGCCCTACCGATTCGCGATTGCTGGCGAGCGTATTGACCGTATTTGATTAGTAGGACATATAGGACAGAATCGAGGAGAGTCGAGGCTTATCTTGATGCTGAGCGCCTGGAAAGGAGTCGAGCCACTGGAAAAATATGGCGCGCACCCTGGTCCCGTGAATTTACTGGCCGACACGGATTGGATCTCTGCGCCCGTCATGAAGAGTCGGAAGACGATACTGGACGATGTTACTTCATCAGGAGAAAAATCACATGTAACATTCTAACATTCTGTTGCCCAAAAATGGGCATGCACGATACAGTATTTGGCAACTACTCTTTCCTCTCGATGGCTTCACTTCGTCGTCATTACTTTCTGCGACCCCGCCTACACATGCTATGTTGGAGATGGTATGTAGCTTACACTTCTATCACCCAACGTCTTTCACAAATATGATACTTTCCTCAGGCTCTGAATTCCGATCATCACGATTTTCCGGACGAACAGCGGGCGACCTGGATTGGGCAACGCGCGACTGGCGCGCCGAAGTGGACCGTTCCGATAACGGGCCCATGCTCTGCATGCTGAAGCCATTGCTCCAAAACATAGCGGCTGTCGACTGGTTTAGTCATCTATCGGGGACATAACAACATCCTTTAAATACAGCAGAGGCTTGGCTACAAATTCCTTACCATTCGTTTCATCGAATATCAACACACAAACACACTTCTTCTAGTCCTCCCATGATCGTCATCTCCTGCCCGACTGGACATCCCACACACAAGGAGGAACACCACGACGATGACCAAGAAACATGCTGCAAAGAGCTAAAGCGGTTGGAAGCTCTCGTTCACCATTACTCGACCCCCGGAGTTGCCCCACCCTCTGCTCGTATTACCCCGAGCTTGAAGATCCACGAGCAGCCCGAGTGGAAGTCGTGGCACGCATGGAAATATGCCTGGTTTGTGGCCACCAAAGGTACGCGATCACCACCTCTACAACGTGACTGTCTGACGCGTTATCTTATCAGCTACTCAAATGACTGGCGACGCGCTAGCTCATACCATCTGGGGCCCGCGCAAAAAGTCCTGGGGTATTCAGATGACTCTGATGTCAAGTTTGATGCGCGGTGCTGGTCAGCACACCGAGCTCATGGATGTGGTGCGTCTTTTGCTCCTCACACGGAGCCAATCGTGATTAATCTTGGTTTAGCCTTCCATTCGTATCTTCATGGGCATGGGTGGCTTTGGTCCTCCGCCCGCCGACGCTCTCCTCACGCCTGTCACCTTTCAAGTCAAGCGTAGACGTCTGCGCGGTATACTGGAGTCCTTGGACGCACAAGAGACTGGGACTCGTGAGCTCTCCGGCGAATGGCTCGTCGGAAAGCGTACGTGGCAACGTTTACAAACCGAGTTCAAAGCTGCTCAGGTTGGCCAGCAACGACGACACAACCCGCATAAGCCTACTGAGCGAGTTATCTTATACATCCACGGAGGCAGGTCCACGTTTCAAGTAACGCATCTTCTAATCAACCTTTGTATCGCAGGGGCCTACTATGTCGGAAGTGCTGAAGAGATGAGAGTCATCTCAGTGCCACTCGCACAGTACACGGACGCGCGTGTATTCTGTATGTTCAACTCTTCTGCACCTACTTTCCCGCCCTGACCGCGTTCGATGTAGCCTTAAACTATCGATTGGCGCCGGAATGCACGTTCCCCGGACCTCTTCACGACGCGGTTAGTGCATACTTCAGGCTGACAGAGGACTTGCACATCCCTCCAGAAAACATACTCGTCTCCGGCGACAGTGCGGGTGGAGGGCTATCTCTAGCGTTGTTGATGTACCTCCGCGACAATCACTACCCGCTCCCTGCAGGCGGTATCTTGATGTCTCCATGGGTCGGTGAGTACCACGTCTTTCCCGAGTTTGCCGGTCACTTCTCATTTACAACGTAGATATGACGATGAGCGGAGCGTCGTGGGACTCGAATGCGGCTTACGACGTTATACCGGTATTCTCGCCTGACGACCATATGAACCCCATCGCCAACTATCTGGGTGCGGGGATGGAGAAATATCTCATGCACCCATACGCGAGTCCGATATTCGGTGATTTCAAGGATCTTCCTCCTCTTCTTATTCAGTCTGGCGACTCTGAAGTCCTCCAGGACGAGATCACACTTTTAGCAAATAGAGCAGAGCTGGCCGGGGTCAAGGTCCGGCACGAAGAATACCAGGATGGAGTACGTGTTTTCTCATTATTCTCAGCGTTTACTGGCTTTCTAAAAGAGGAATTCCCTCCAGGTTCATGTCTTCCAGACCTTCCCCTTCCTCAAGATATGGCACGTCGCGTTCATGTCGATGCGTAACTTTGTACAGGACACCCTTCCACACCTTCAAAGGGGTACGCCTAAACTCTTTTCGGAGAAGGCTGAGCGCTTTATGGAGACGGAATTGGATAACCACACGTCAATGGCCGTTAGTGCTGATGGGCGCGTCGCGTCAGCGGGTGTCAAGGGTTTAGAAGTGGATGACTCGGATGCGAACAGTACCGTCTACGACTCTGACGACGATCATTGCACAGGGTGCGGGCACGGGAAGACGTGGTCGCTAGAGCAGCACCATCCAGATGAACCCGAAGTGAAGATTTCAGTTGTGCCGCCCTCGTCTCCGTCCACGCCAGGCCCGGATGCCGATCTGCTTTCGAGAGGCCTAAGGCGATTGTCGGGTTCACACAGATCCTCGTCACGGTCGCGCTCGAGAGGACGTCCTATTATTTCCGAGAAGTCTTCCCCTGCTGCAGCAGAGCTTACAAGTGTCGACATGGCGTGGCAATTCTGGGCGACTTAAACGTTCTTCAGTTACCTTACTTTATATAGTGTTATTATTGATGGGCTTCACAATACCACGATTAGTTTATATGCATTGTATCCATATGTAGCATTATAGATATAAAAAATCACAAGAATTTCCAAATTCGCATGTGGCGCACTTTTCTAAATCCTGTAGTTCATATTGGCTCGCTGCAAAAGATTCAGTTGCAGATACTAGTCTAAATATCAGACCATTACTGCCAGAACAATCATGAGTTGCAATCCATCTTTTACAGGAACCTTGACGCGTATTTTACAAACAGGAAATCCCTGGAATACAATGATTTAGCTATCTTTACTTCTTTTGATCTCCAACGACTGTATCCGTCATGCTAGCAGTGAGTTTCTTCCTGTACTCGTTCAACATCCCAAAAAAGCCGTCGTCTGAAGTAGAAGACTTCTCGTGATCCCATTCCTCCGTGTGAAAGGTAACTTTGTGATTCGAATCCAAATCCAAGGTCAAGAGAGAATTGACAACCTAAATCATGATGTTAGCTGAGCGAAGGCTGGAAATGAGTGCCTACTTTGGTAGGTGACGAATTGGATGCGTTGCGATAGTAGGCGACATCTTGGTCAATCAACATCTTCGGGGGCGGGAGAGAAGATGGGTTCTCTAAAACACGAAACTTGGTGACTTCTGCGCGAGGAAAGAGCTGAGGAGGTGTTCAGATGTTAATGATTGTGAACGGGATGGTTGCACCTTGGCGAGTCCAATAAACTGAGCACTGATGGACGAGGAGCCTTTGGCAATGCCAACGGGGTCGTGAAACACGGCGTCTTTGGTGTAGATGCCAAAAGTTGACTATAGAAAGTTGAGTCAATGTTCAGGCGGCTCGGAAGCATGCACTGACATCCTTGGGAGAGCAAGAGTACATCTGAATGAAATGAGAAGATATCAGTCAACGATGAGCCTGGACTACCTCTTTCAAAGCAGCGATGATGGGCTGCTCGTGAGATTGAGCACTGCGCTCCTTCAGCTGTTTAGATTCGCTGGGAGTGAGACCAGTAGCATTAACATTCGAGGACATGGCTGCGATGAGATGGCGTTTGGATGGACGAAGGACGCGTAAAGACAACATGATTCGACGCCGCTCTTTGAGGCTCTTATGGGGGGTCTTGGACACGTCATTCTGGCGGTCATGGTCAGTGTTTAGCGGGAGATGAGGGAAGGATCGGTTGTTCCCGATATAGCAGTCGACTGTCGGCTGCTGTGCCGCATCTGCAACATGTCCTCTTACGAGCAACTCCATCGGCAATGTCGCACACTCGAAAATCTCCTCGACACCAAGCTTAATTCGTACTCTCAGCTGGTCTCGACATTCTCAAAGGGCGGTGACGATGTCGAGGCTAATGGTTCGGCGGAACGCTGGAAGGATCTCGAGCTCGAAGTAGACGACCTATTGGAGAAGGTGTGTACGTGGCTCTACACGGAATGGTAAACTAACTCGTCTCAGTTAGAGGAGAACAACGAGAAATTAGAGGAGCTGTCCAGTAATCCGGAAACACTTTCACAATCCATGCTACGCGCCATACAGCGGCATCGAGAGCTGTTCCAGGACAGTGTCAGAGAAGTAAAGCGGACAAAGGTGCGTTTAGATCCAAACTATACGGTAATAAACCGAACAATCGTGTAGACTAGCGTCAAGAATGCTATGGACCAAGCCAACCTCTTGAGTGGTGTCCGAAACGACATTGAGTACGAGTTTACAACACAAACGCATTCCGCCGGTATACTTATCATCTGCCACAGCGCGTACAGATCCACGGCTGCCGATTCACTTCTTGCAGAGCGAGGTCGTATCGACAGCTCCCACCATATGACCGACACCATTATTGAGTAGGTGCCTCATTTCTTCAAGTGTTCAGCTTTGCTCATTGTATCTAGGCAAGCTATGAAACCCGGGCAGAGTTTGGTCGACAGCGGGTAGACATATCGAGTATCAATACGCGTATGGTTGGTGTACTAAGTGCGTGCCCTCCTGTCTTTTCATCTAGTCCTCTTACAATCTTCCACAGACGCTATGCCCGGCATAAACAACATTGTTGGCATGATAAAATCACGTCGTCGCCGAGATTCTATTATTATGGGAGTGCTCATTGGGACGTGTATTTTTCTCCTGCTCTGGTATCTCTGGTAGACCATTATTCGCTTTGGACTTTGGACTTTGGATTATGATATAGGTTTTCATTTTGGACTGCGCAAAGTTAAATCCTGAACGCTTCTCGCTTCAATTCCCGCCGCATATCCTCAAACTACTGTCCTCAAAATTTGCACCGGGAATTTGAAAGGCAATTGCCATTGTGGACGCCGGTGGACGTTACCGGTCGCAATGGGATCATGTGCTCCGACCACCTTAAATTTGAAGCATTGTTGTCAAGTCCCGAGGCTCTTTGTTCCTACTCTCATAGAGTCCCCATGACGATTCCCAAGTACTCTGCACGCCCTCTCTTTTCCCAATTTCATCTCTTCTTCCACGACAAAGTAACGCTCTCTGTATCAATTCTACGAGCACTCTCGTACCATGAACTTGCTAGCGCTGCATTGGACAGTGACCGTTTGTACGTTCTGGCCTTTCTCAATTTATAAGGGTGAGCTGACTGCCGGTTACAGGTCCTGTTCCTCGCTTGACGTCACTGACACTGACGAGGCGACCCTGTGCGACGAGCCACTAACGCGGGCACAATTCTCGACATTCTCCTACACCCACTACAAGGCCCTCGTGTCTAATGATCTCTTCTTCGTTATCACCAAACTCTTCTCCTATCTACGCGAAGATGATGCCGAACACGACTTTCTCCAGTCCGAGCCCTGGTTATCGTCGAATTCAAGGTGTCTAGGTTGTGGGCTATCCATCGAGGCGGATAGCTATGGTTGGGTGGATCATCGAGATACGTGCACAGGCATCGAGGATCGGATGCTACAGTCCGTCTTTGTGCAAACCGGATTCGTGGGACCTATAAAATTGATGTGGAACTTTGTGAGGCCTCTCTTGGCTAGTGCCCTTCATGTTCAGCTCATCATACTACAGGCTTCATGTTCAACGGGGACCATGCAATCTGCGGACATAGAACCTACTTGCGAAGATGACGAGCCGCCTTGCACGCCAGAGGTAGGTTACAAGGCCTTGTTTGTTAAAGACTTATACTGACATTGTTCATAGAAACTTGCGAAGACTAAAACCTTGGTTCTTGACTGGCTTAACAAGATTGAATAGGTGGCGCATATACCTTAGAACTGTATTATTATTAGCTGTATTTCTGGCCCCTTTCTCCTTGGTTCATCGGAATCTACTCATGTATCGGAATCTGAAAGCCACCCTTCATGCCTTTTCTTCTTCTTCGACGCTCGAGACTCGTGCGAAGGATGATTCCCTGCTTTGAATGCCTTCCAATTTTCCTCCAGTCGGCGCACTGCTCCCCAAGAAGCTGTATCCGTTCCGTCATCCCACGATTCTTCAATGTGCCAACCCTTCGTCTGCGCGACAACCTGTAGTATATTGAATGTCTGCTGCGCGCAGCAAGTGATATCATTGTAGTCCGATTCCACGAGAATTTTGTCTGGTGAACACTCCTTGATCAAGGCAACATGATTCGAGGACCGAGAGTTGATGACCATAGACAGAGATAGAAAAACATTATTATGCTTCTTCTGAGACAACATTGAAATTACGCTAGACGCGAAGGAAACGAGAGAGCTACCTCGATGTCTCGCCACATCTGTGCACTCAATCCACAACTGTGCAGATCCACACTGATGCTGTTCCAATTGGCACCGTGTTTCTTCTTCATCTTGTCGAGTAGGTCCTTCGTGTTCATTTGCGCCTTGACGCTATGCATACTGATATTCCGACGGAGATCGACAGCTAGATCTATTTGCGCCTCCAGGATGGCCAGCTGATGGCTGAGGGGCACAGTGAACGGCGTTAGTTGTCGCGGAGAAGCGAAGTAGTCGTACGGTACGCGAAACGCGCGATCAAGCCCGACTTCCCCAATCATAGCGTTGGGAAAAGCCTCGAGATTCTGTCTCAGTTCAGCGATAACTTCGTCTAAAGGAGTGGGATCAGGGAAAGATTGCAAGAGCTGTTGAAGTGTATTTGTGTCGCCTTCCGGGAAGAGAGAGCGATAATGTTCTTCCTTCGATACGCGAGGAACTAAAGATATCCAGTGCGAGAACCATGGGTGATACCCTGATAAATTCCGTTATTTCATAGATACGGATTTGAACGCCACAAGGGACGTGCTGACCGAAACATGCGATAACTTTATCAGGGTAGGCAGTCGCAAGCGCGCGCACGAGAGGCTGATCAGATTGTCTGGACGACATGGCGCACACGGTGATTTTCAAGTTGTCCATTGACTCCGGCGATATAGACTCGGCATCGGTGGGATGGCAATGTACATCAACGATGTGATTGAGTACACTTTCGGCTGGAAGAGGGTAGTCCTTAGGAGGTGAATATTCAGCACAGGAAAAACAGAGCGCAACTCACTTCCGTAGACATGGTCAAGATTGGTGACGCATAGTTGTTGGGTCTGTTTGGTTCGCACGGTATTTGAGTCAGGGTCGATCAGTACATGTTTTCAGCGACCACGATTCTCAACAAATTATTGTTGCCCCCACCAGGCAGACACGCGCCTTATTTGGTCTCTTTCAGAAGGTCCTACTTTGAAGCCAAAATGCCTCGCTCTATAGACGTGTCTCCGCCTCGCTACAATGGACCGATTCATCCTTTGGACAAGTCTGCGTTTCACAAAGAGATACCTGTTATTGCCATTCGCGTTCCTCCCGCTAAAACGGCTTCTATCGCTAAATCACCTCTCCTGAAAAAGTGTGAACGTTCTAATTGAACGATATTGACTTACTGACGAGTGGTTCTAGTTACATCGTCCGCTTCCCAAGGCTCAGCCCAGTAGTCCGAGATCCATCCAATCAAGAAAATCGGCTTGTAGTGCTGAACATAAATGACAAAGGTACACATCTTAAGCAGTATGAGAAACCTGTGATTTATTCAACAGAAGCTAGCTGAACTCTCACCCGAGGCGTCCGCACTTTTGGAGCGCGATGGTGAAGGATTCGTTGATTATACCATCGAACTGGACTACGACTTTTGGCATGCCTGTACGTGTCCGTATTATGTGTCCGTCTCTCATTGTCCTCACGCCTCCGCAGCTGATATCCTTGGTGCTGTACTGCCAGAGGAACTTGTAGAAGGTGCACCTGTTGGCTTCGCTGCAACTGGTCATATCGGTATGAGCAGAAGGCCCTTCTCAGTCTCGAAACTTTAAACTCCTTCAGCGCATCTGAACCTCAACGACGAATATCTTCCTTACAAGTACCTGATAGGAGAAGTCTTTCTGGACGTGAGTTCTTCGGACTCGTCCTCTATCGAAACTGACGAGTCGCAGAAAAACAATTCGATTTCGACGGTTGTGAACAAACTTCACAACATAGACACTCAATTTCGGGTCTTTCAAATGGAACTACTGGCTGGGAAACCCAATTATGTTGTCACTCATGTATGTTGTTTTCGCCGATCCTTTGTCTCGCGGGCTAATGTATGTGTAGTCGGAATCGAATTGTCGTTTCACTTTTGATTTCTCCAAAGTCTATTGGAATTCGCGTCTGGCCACCGAGCACGAGAGAATAGTAAAACTCTTGAGTCCAGACGATGTACTTGCAGATGTTTTCGCGGGTGTCGGCCCTTTCGCCATTCCTGCTGCCAAATATGGCTGTGGCGTTCTGGCGAATGATTTAAATCCTAGCAGCTACCAGTATCTAGTTCATAACATCATGGAAAACGACGTACGTACCTCATGGTCATTACTGTAAGAGGCTGACTGGCTTACGTCGGTCAGGTTTCCGAGCTCGTGAGAGCCACTTGCGAAGATGGTCGAGACTTTATTCGTGACGTCTTTCGCAGACCTATCAAGAAACCTTTCCCTGCGTACACGGGACCCAGGAAAAGCAAAACTCGCGCACGGAAGGAACGGAAGGGCGCGGAGGGAGCATCTGACTATGCTTTCATTCTTCCACCCCGAGACCAGATCACCCACCTCGTGATGAACTTGCCTGACTCTGCGATCGAATTCCTCGACACATTCCGGGGTGTTTTGGCTGCACCAGAGCTGAGAGAGAAGTACACGACGATGCCAATGGTGCATTGTCACTGCTTTACGCGTGAGGCGGAGGAGGAGAAAGCCCATGCGATATTCTGGAGGTAATTGTTTGGTTTGACTTGATTCCCACATCGATCCTATTCTGATCTTTCTATTACAGAGAGTCGCGTTGAAATTGGGGCGTCGTCCCGCGGAGGATGTGTCGCTGTTCCACGTCCGTTCAGTCGCACCTGGTAAGGAAATGTACTGTATCAGCTTCAGACTGCCTCGTGAGTGGCACTAGATGGGTAGTTCGCCCGCTGAGCTCGTTCGAAATAGAATTTTTATTGGCGAAATTCCGCACAGCCTATTGTTCCGAATCTTCCGAGAGGGACATTAAGTTCTTAGTCAGGTGCCCTGTTAACCCCGCAAACAAGGCCGCTCCGTTACTGGCAGTGACGATCGTAGAATTTGCCTCCTCTCTACCTCCACACGATCCCTCATTCTATACCCCTCTTACTAGACTCTTAGAGACCACAACAAGGAGCAATGGTCTTCCCGCTTATTCCGACGGTGCACTGCGACTCTAATGGTACCTCGCTCACTGCCAGCGCTTTGCAGAGCATTCGAACCACGGTAGCCGTACCAGAAAGCGAGCTAAAGCGATGGCGACGGACATTTGATGCGAACGCCAAGGTCATCAATGGCGAAAAGTGGGTTTTATCGTGCTAAAGTAACACTGACTTAATTGCGCGCCTACCCTGACCAGGTATCTCGACCCGGATAGTTTCGTGACGGCCATTGCACCCAGAGAAGACTCCTCCAAGATCGCCCTTGCCCAATTTTCCATTCTTTTCCGCGTTGCAGATGCCTCAAAACGGGGACATGTATCTTGGGAGGACTTTGTCGTGTTCCAGACCGGGCTAAAACGGCCAGATGCCGACTACTGGATGGCTTCCAGTATTTCGACGTGTTGGTACCAATGAAATCGCTTATGTTGAGATCATCTAATCTAGTTGTGCAGAGACAACTCTGGCTTTATCTCGTACGACGAATTCAAGACTGTCTTTAGCGCCAATATTGGGCCGGATGCGATTCCATTTGATTTTAACTGGTGCGTCGCGCGTCTCTAGTCGCGCAACAATCACGCTCATTCTGCTTGTAGCGATTGGGTCAAGTTGTATCTTGGAAAGAAGAACGGCGCACACGTCCTTGGATGTCGGTATTCCTCCCCTCCGAGATGACCCGCCTGATTGACTTTCTTTCAGATAATGAATTCACACAACTCATGAAAGGCCTGCAAGGAGAGCGACTTCGCCAGGCCTTTAGATACCTAGACACGGACCAGGACGGTTTTATTCGTCCTGATGAATTCAAACAGATCATCCTAGTACGTCTGATGTCTTGTACCTTCAGCGTGAAATTCATTCCCGCTCTCAGGAAATCGCGGGTCACAAACTATCGGACGCGGTCATAGAGCGTCTCCCGACACTTTGCACGCTTACCCCTGGGCAAAGGATATCTTATTCAGAGGTCATTGCCTTCCATAATGTTGTCCGAGGTGAGTATTTCCGCTCATCATGTTTACAGCGCTAAGACAGTTGTCTAGATATGGACATGATTGAGAGGTACGTGGCTCAGGATGGCGTCGAGTAGGTTCGTGAATAACGCGTATATGCTAGGATTATTCGCGAGGTCACCGCCACGAGTAAAGACGGGCGTATCGATCAGTCGGACTTCCTAAACTACGCCGCCGCTAATTCTCGCTATTCTCTATTTACGCCTATGGAGGCTTCCATTATCTTCCACTTCGCTGGCCGGGGCAATGGTGGCCAACGCTTGGCCTTGATCGACTTTGCACAATTGTTGGACGCGCGATGGAAGGCTCCCATTGACCAAGTCGACGCGAAACCACATAAGGAATCGTTCCTAAATTCCTTTGCGCATTCTACCTACAACTTTGGTCTCGGAGGTCGGTACGCCACAATTATTGTGGAACTCGCGTAACATTGTTATTCAGGCATCGCTGGCGCATTTGGTGCTACCATTGTATACCCTATTGATATGGGTACGTATACCTCTCTGCTATCATGACATCTACTTATATATCACTGCAGTCAAGGTATGGACAATTCGTCAATGTTACAACTGACATGGTGTATCAATGATATTCCTGCCAGACGCGGTACGACCATGCGCTTCTTTGTGTGATCTGCTATCTCATACAGGAACATGTAGCATGCAAAATCAACGGAGTACAGTCGTCGGACAGCTGCTATACAAGAACAGTCTCGACTGTGCTCAGAAAATCTTTCGCAATGAGGGTTTCTTGGGATTCTATCGGGGTCTTGGGCCTCAACTGGTGGTATGGCCGAGCGATCCATAACTTTCTGCAGCGCGTTGCTGATCATCGCGCAGGGTGTTGCACCAGAAAAGGCGATCAAATTGACCGTCAATGATCTTATCCGCGGGAGAGCGATGGACCCCGAAACCGGCCGCATCAAGTTGGGATGGGAGCTTTTTGCGGGTGGTATGGCGGGAGGATGCCAAGTCGTACGTCGACGCTTCATGATCGCGTCAAGTATTGATCCAACGCATCAAACCAGGTTTTCACTAATCCTCTGGAGATTGTGTACGTCCATCTAATGATGGATGGATTGATGGAGGCTAAAGCATACTTTCAGGAAAATTCGCCTACAGGTTCAAGGCGAGACCGCCAAGATCGAAGGCGCTATTCCGAAAGGTGCTATGCACATCATTCGTCAACTTGGTGTGCTTGGACTATACAAGGGCGCAAGCGCTTGTTTAATGCGTGATATACCCTTCTCTGCCATCTATTTCCCAGCGTACAGTCATTTGAAGAAAGACGTGTTTCAGGAAGGTTACAATGGGAAACAGCTGAGTTTCTTGGAGACGTTGGCTGCTGCCGGAATAGCGTGCGTCCATCTTTCTTGATTGACACAATGTTGATGAACGTATGGATCCATGCTGACCTCGATGAAACAGTGGCATGCCGGCCGCATACTTCACGACTCCAGCAGGCAAGCATGCTTTGGACACACGTCTCAAGTACAAGCTAATTAATCCGAGCAGATGTTGTCAAGACTCGTCTACAGGTTGAAGCACGCAAAGGTCAGACCCATTACAAGGGTCTACGGGATGCATTCGTCAAGATCTGTTTGTCACTTTCGCTCTTTTGTAGATGGCCACTGATTTTGGTTACGTAGATCGTGAGGAGGGATTCCGCGCATTATACAAAGGCGGGCCCGCACGGGTGCTCAGGAGCAGTCCTCAGTTCGGCTTTACACTCCTAGCATATGAGGAGTTGAAGAAGGCGGTGAGTGAATTCAGCGGCTGTAATCTGAACACGTTTTGACTTGATTCCATTTAGTTCCCTGTGCGTATTGAATATGATCATGACAGTTCTGATTCGCTGACAACGTCCCTCAGTACCCCTGGGCAGAGGCACCCCCCAAGGTAGAGACCGCACTGACCTCGCGCCGGGATGAGATGTCTAGAATACGGGCGCGCAATGCGCTGAAGATTCTGTTGGATGTACATGGCGATTTTGGACGGCGCGCGGCAGCTCTCAAGGTAGACAGTCGTAGATAGGCGTTCAGATAATGAGATTGCTTCTTTATTGGCTATCATCAGCAAACCAGTAAGAACGCTCCGACCCAGTACAAGGGCAGACCAATCAACACGCTGGAAAGCATGTGAGGGTGCTGGACCCTGGATACGCCGAGATGACCTACCGTAAAATAATGATCGTTGTATCCGATCAGGTGGGAAAATGGCGCGCCTCAAATACGCGCAGAATTCCGGCAGCGGTCTTCACTTCTTCTCCCATCTTTTTCGTTCTTTTCGTTTTCGTTTACACTCCCTTTCGTTTCGTTTGCGGTAAGTCTGTTCGGTGTTGTTCCCGCCGTCGTGCTCAACGTTATACAGCGCTTGTCCGCCACTTTTGCTTTTTACTGCAAGACAGTTCACGCCGCGTAGACCGCACATTCTTCATTCTTTGCCTCTGCACAAACACATCCTGCTCGATAGCATCATTCTTTTAAGTCATGAAGTCAATAATCTTTGGTTTTTCCCTGGCAAGCGTTGCCGCCGCCCAGCTTGCGAATGGCGGTGTGACTATGGTTCCCGCGCCTACCCCAGCCCCTCAGGATAACGGCAGCAGTGGTTATGCCGCTAGCGCCTCTGTATCCGCCGCTCCTGCCTCCTCCTCGGCCCCTTCCATCTACGATTCCATGCCCTACGACGACTACAAGAACGGTGGTTATAAGGACCTCGAATGTGGTTATGGATACAAGAAGTCGGATGATGGCTCCTGCCAAGCTGAGAGCTGGGTGCGTATACTTGCTGCATGTTAAGATTTGATACTAACCTCGATTACAGTACGATAAGAGCTTTGAGGGATGCTATGCTACCATCATCATCAACAAGTAAGCTAATCCCGCTCATCCACCGACACTTTCTCACGATTTCCGTTAGCTCGGGTTATGGCCACAACTACTGTGATCAGTATCAGTATCAGCAAACCGTCACAGAGACCAAGACGGAGGTTTCAACGGTCTACAACACTGTCACTTACACCGCTGTATGTCACTTTCCGTGTTTCGTGTGAGCGTGCACTTATGATCTTTTTGATCCATCAGACGGCGACAGAGACCGTTCCCACCACTGTGACTGAACATGCTACCGAGACCCAGACGCAAAAGGAGGAGGTGACCAAGACCGCCGTCGTTACCTCCGTGGAGATGGTGCCAACGACTCGCGTTTGGGTGTCTACCGAAACTGTCGACAAGACCAAAGTCCTCGAGCATACTCTCACTGCAACTGAGACTGCGACCCAGACCAACATTTACACTCAGACGGAGGTCAAGACGGATACTGCCACCGAAACTCTTAAGGAGACTCAAACGGAGCAAGTCACCCAGACCGTCGAAAAGACTGTTGTTTACCCTACGACGTACACCAGCGTCTGGGTTAGCACCAAGGTCATCGATAACGTATGTTGTAGTTCCCTTCACCTTGCTTTAGTTTTCTGACCTTTTCTTGTAGACTCAGACCGTAATGGAAACTCAGACTGCTACAGTCACCGACCAAATGACCGTTGTTGAAACGGCCACCGTTGACCACACAGTGACCGACTTGATGACCGTTACCGAGGTCAAGACCTACGTCCAGCCCACGACGTATGTGTCTATCTGGGTGTCGACGAGCATCAAGGACCAGGTAAGCTTCTCTGGGTTTTACTCGCGATGCTTGTACTCATTCGTCTGTATAGACTGAGACCATCGAAAACACAGTCACCTCGACCATGGTTGAACAACAGACTTTGACGACGACTTATCTCGCCACTTCCACCGCAACCGCCACAGAGACTGCCACCAAGACTGAAACGACCGAGGTCGTTCAGACTGGTCTGATTGACTGCCTCGGCCGTTGCAAGTCCTCGTGGGGTATGAGCTCTGGCAACAGCAACTCGTACAACACCTATGCTTCCGCCGCTGCCGCAACCACTGCTGCGTCTTACGGCTCGAGCTACGATTCGAGCTATGGAAAAGGCTATTAGATGTCGGGTTGAGGTTTGATCGTCACGTCTGAAATTCATGTCTGTAGAGTTTACAATCTCATTTCGCCAAGGCCACGGACCGTTTTTACAATTACCATGGACAGACTATACCACCTTTGACTTCAGATTGTTGCTATTTATCCTTTGCTTAATTTGTGTTCGGGGGGTCATCTGCAAGTCACTTATTTTGTTTTTATCTCTCTACCAGCCATTCTGTAGCGCTTACAATCATTTCCTTTGCTCTCAGAGGAAAAATGGAGCTGTTGAGCATCCGTTCATGGACCGAAGTTGAAGATTGTCGTTGGATTACTTCCGCTCTGATGTAGGTCGTGAAGGGCATCGCGTTTGAGTGCTTGGCATTTCTATCCAGTCCTTCGGATTCAGATGGATGGATGGGTGGTATCTATGTCGTGAATGACATCAGCGCATTCGCCGTCGGGTCCGGGTCTCTTTTCGCAACGTCTTCAACTCCCATCCATAATGCCGCTAGAATACTTCTCTGATGAATCATTCATTAGCGCTCTTCCCGAGCCCAACAACACTGACTACGTGATATTCTACTCGTCCATCGTTGATGGTCAGCTCTGGTGTCCCGTAAGATCCGATCTTTTTCATTTTGTGCGGTAGTCATTGATGCACGCGTGCCATAGGACTGCCGAGTGGTGGATGCCCTGGTGAAGGACACGTTTGAACCGTCCCATCCGGGCACGCCAAAGGCGCTTCTGATCTACGTTGGCGACCGACCTACGTGAGAGGATCGATGACTCACAGATCATGATGGTTTCTTGACTGGACATTGATATTATCAGGTGGAAGAGCAAGGATAACGCGTACAGGTCATTTACCATTTTGACCCCGGTATCAGAAACGTTGGAGCTGATACATTGTCATGCAGAGGCGCTCCATGGAACATCACCTCCATCCCGACGATTTTGAAAGTGAAGGAGGTCGGTCTACTATCAAAGGCCGAGTGAACGCAGGTTTTGATCCGCGTTATTTTACCTAGGGAAAAGAAATAGGACGTCTCGTGGACGACGAAATTCGCGATGGGCTTGCGAAGCTGCTGAAAGATTGAGAAGACCGCCGAGAACACCACGCGGCAGAGGACGGGAAAAAGGCTTGTGTTTCGTAGGTATCTACAACTACGATTGTCTCGTAAAATCACCACTTCTTCCGCCTGATTTCTCGGTCACCATGATCTCGCCAATCACCATCTCCTTGCCCGCCACAGCTTTCAACATGTCCCACACCGTTAAGAGTCCTACCGAAACAGCAGTCAAGGCTTCCATCTCCACGCCAGTTTTCCCTTGACACGACACTGTAGCAGTACAAACAATACTGTGACGAGTTTCTGGGTCGGAAGGAGCTTCTGGGGTGAGATGGACTTGAACGTGAGATAGCGCGAGGGGATGACACAAAGGGATCAAATCCGACGTCCGCTTGGAGCCCATGATAGCAGCAAGTTGCGCTACAGTTAGAGCATCACCTTTACGGCGAGCCTTGTCCACGGCCTTGTTCATTTCACCAGATGACGAGGAAGATGGGTAGGTATCAGTTATGACCTGGTATGCGACAGCAGGAATGAAGATGCGTCCACTAGCTGTTGCTGTACGATGTGTTTCATCCTTTGGAGAGACATCGACCATGCTGGCGCGTCCAGTCTCGTCGAGATGCGTCAGTCTCGCGTGTGTACTGTATGAACGTGTTTGAAGATAGCGCGTTGAAGAACGGCGAGGAGAACGAGAGTAGCCTGCTGAGAAAAAATGAGGAACTGTTACAACGTATCCAAGATGATATGTACAGGAATGGACACTCAACCACCGATGAGAATCATTGGCCGATTCGTGACAACGTCAATGTCTTCCATGTGCGCGTGTTTTTCCTCTTTTCCTGTGACTGCGCGACCAACGATCTTCAGAAGATCATCGTCGGTAGCTCCTTGACGCATCTCATCCCGCAAAGAGACCTCTTTGGCATCGAATAGACAGACCTTGCATGAACGTTACTTTGAACCTACGTATGTTCGAACGAAGACCTACCTTTATCTGGCCATCTGCTGTGATCCGTAGGCGATTACAAGACGAACAGAAGTGGTCTGACATGCTGCTAATAAAGCCAAACGTTCCCTTGTATCCCGGGACCTGCCACGAACGGGCTGTATCGTTGACTTCGTCGGCAGTTCGTTCTACGATGCTATAATGCTGCCGTATCCGGCTGAGAAGTTCGTCAGAGGGTACCATTTTCTTCTTGTCCCAAGAATTCCCTAATGAAGATGTGGGTCAACATTAGCTAGGTGGGTGTGACACGTAAGTTTTCACCTGTGAACGGCATGAATTCAATGAAGCGTACGGAGAGGTCGTTCTCCTTGGTGAGCTCCACGAAGTCGACAACTTCTGCGTCGTTGAGACCTTGTATAACGACGACATTCAGTTTAACAGAGACGAGCTGAGGAGACGCGAGGGCGGCATATAAGGACTTCAATACCGCCTCGTGTCCTCTACGACGCGTCATGAACTCAAATTTGAAGGGATCTAACGTGTCCAGACTAACTCTTTCAATGCGATCGACAACACGAGTGATAAGTCAGTCACCTTAAGTTTAGATGAGTCAACCCATTTTGAAGAAGCGCCGGTAGCTTTCTAGGGAGAGCTATCCCATTGCTTGTCATAGCGATGGACTTCAATCCGAGTGGACGAAGAGAGTCTAAACCACCTAAAGGCCCCAATTAGATTATAGGAGTGACTACTTAGGAAGAACGGACCAATAATCTCATCGATACCTTTACGAATGGTAGGTTCTCCTCCAGTAAGTCGGATCTTGGTGACCCCGCTCTTCACAAAGAGGGAAGCAAGACGAAGAATCTCAGAGTTTGTCAAGAGTTTGCCCTGCGGTGAAAGTTCGATGCCTTCTTCTGGCATGCAATAGAAACCTGGAGCTTTCTATCAATGCTCGATTCATTTAGTTAGTAAATGTGGGATGTACATCGCAAGTTGCATCGCTCCGTTAGCGAGATACGTAGATAGTCATGTCGCCGTTGAAAAGTGTCGATCAGCGCAGGTGCAAACGGCCGCGAAGAGTCAATCCGTGCAATCTTGGCCTACCAATCTGTTCAGTTCTAGAACTGGGCCAAGGGGGATGATTGTTCTCACTCTCGCGTGTGCCTGCTGTCCAGTTGACGCATATGTTCGCACTGCTGAGAATACGTTTATCCTGTGCGGTCCACGCCATAGGTAGGTGCGCATGCTGATGAATATAGTGTAATCTAGACCCCCATGAAAGAGATGACTCGAGTTCGTTATACGACGAGAACGGGCGAGCACGGTGGTGGCGTGATGAATGAATTCGCATGAGTCAGCCTATTAGGTCATGAACGCCGTGTGGCTTTGCTTCCGTCTATTCTGTTCCTCGACTTCGGCTCTTGTCGGAGGCTCGCTGGTCCTATGGGACGACGAGAACGCATCTTTGTGTCATCTCTAGTGCTGCTGCTGTCCGTGCTTGTAGGATGCTATCAGTATCAGGCTGAGTATCTGCGAACCACCTTGAACTGGTTTGGACTCGGCTCTACGCAACTTCACGTATTCCCCACTTCTTTTATCTTCTCTCCCCGTGACAGCATATACCGACGCGTCGGAGGTCTCAGTACCAATAGGACGGCCGATACTACAGCTGTTGTATTGAATTGGTCGCGTTTTGAGAACGTAGTTAAGATAACTGCGCTCTTCTGCGACCCGGTACTTGAAAATACGCTGCATGCAGTGGTTGTTTGGAACAACAACCCCAACCCATTATCAAAATTTGTCTGTATAACCTGCACTCCATTCGACTACTATGAACGACCCCGTCTTCTCCTAGGATTTCTCGGAATGTATCAGGGATCGACTAAGTATCATCAACTCCCCTGCGAACGAATACTTCAAGGCGCGTTTCACAGCATGCGCGCAAGCACCTACACCATACTGTTTCATTCAGGTTTGTAGCCAACAATTTCTCCGGCTTTTTCCTTGCTGAGTCCATTCGGTTAGGATGATGATTACCTTGTCCTTCCAGAAGTAATACTTTCAATGCGCGCGCGCTTGGACTCTCAATCAGATCCCATATATGTGCTTCCCCCGCACGAAATGCTCTCTACTCAACTGAAGACGACACGGGCAGGCCCTTTTGTCCACACTTCAGTGGCGTGGTTGGGTCATGGCGCGATGTTCCCCCGTTCAATCGCTGTTGACTTCCTGGCTCTTATGCAGCATCTGAATATGACAGATGATGAACAAAAGATGGGCGACAACTACTTTGCTATCATGCGAAATGTCGTCCCCGAGGCATGGTTTGATCAAGGAATTGAATTTGGCGGAGGGCAGGCTTTCACAGTAGGCACAGAAGGCAACGAGCGAAACAGAAAACATTTTGTAAGTCTCTACTGTTTTTTCCTTCGCCTTTCTCACAAACTCGTAGATAAGAGCGACTGAATTTTTGGAGTCAATCATTCTTGATTGTCAACTACATGATTGTTCGGGGAGAACTAGCGTTCCGTTCATCGATACGAGCCTCGATAACGCTCAGGCGAGCCATAGACCTTCGCGCTCGGTCTGCCGTGGCGTACCATGTATTCTAGAAACCTCTATTTCGAATCTACCGACCGAGGCACTTGAGCTACAAACCTCATCCCTTCGGCAAATGCTCACGAAAGAGGACGATTTCATGTTGAAGGCGCCTCATCACGTTCTCAAGCATTATTTGGACCATTCCTTATCGCGTGCTGTGGATGGGCTTCCTAATACCGCGTTTCAAAGCCTTCATAGTGCGAATCATGAAACTATGCTTGCAGCAATAAGTTGACCTTTACTTCCAGACGGTAGCCAAGGAGACAGCATTACGCTGGATATACTTGAACCACTAGGTGCCCAGTGGTCCAGTGTTGAGCTTGTTGCTCTGGTTGACGCCGGAACGGTAGAGATTTTTCGACAAAGTCATTTTCAAATGCGTTTGCATGATAGTGATGAACCGGTACACTTTCATGACTCCTCGCCTACGAAGACTAACACCCTCTCGTAGGTTGCTGCATCCGGTACGGTTCGTTGCTCGCCAGTGAGATCGTCCTGGTTGTCGGTATGGCACAACTTGAAGGAATGTAGCGTTCAGATGTCCGATCGTTCTGCGCGATTGTTTAGTGTGAGACTGGAGAACGATGTGGATGTTCGTTGGTGTATATATGAGATTTGGATGCGCGGTACACACAGTAGTTAAACTTGTGTGTAGAAATTATTTTTCGAATTTGACCCTAACGTTACCCCGCCTTACGTCACTGGGGGGTGGACATAGAGCGGTGAGCATGTCTAACTTGGGCTTGCTTTCCTTCTATCTCGACCTTGTCCAATGTTGCGTAAGCCTGCTACCAATTTCGCTGCATCGCTGGGAGGTGCACGTCGCTCTATATCGGTACAGGTTGCGAGGCTTTATTTACTCAGTGCTGCCGTCTCAAAGTGTCCTCCCTTAGTCGCTTTTGCACGGATCGCCAGAGGCAAAGAAGGCGGGTGAAGCCGATGTTCTCCAACATTCGCGTCTTGTAGGGCGCGGGAAGTACATTCACGGCTTTGAGAGTAGGTGTCATCGACTCCACGGCGTGTCGCCACTAATGTCTCGCAGTTCACAAGGTCAAGCCCGACAAAACTGACGAGTACAAGAAGGCAGCGTAAGTCTCTGCGTCCTGTTACTGGCGTAGCTTCACGTCTATCAGGGAGCGCTACTACACTGGTTTGAAAGACGACGCTGGTCTCAATGTCAAACTGACAGGGAGCTGGGAGACACTCGTCGGCGAACAGGATACATTCTACCACATCTTGGAATACGAGAACTACGGGGGCTACGACAAGACCACACAGTTACTCAAGACATCGGCGGTTGGTGATGTCTCGTCACCATCAGATTGTATATTGACATCTCGTAGCACCTAGATGCGTACAAAGCCATGCTTCCATTCATAAACTCGCGGTCCAGCCAGTTAAACCAGGAGTTTGCATTCTTTCCTTCGGCCCCACCGCGTGCACAAGGTGGAATTTTTGAACTCCGGAGCTATCAACTGAAGCCTGGAACACTTCTCGAGTGGGAGAATGCCTGGTGTGTACTCACCCCCCTTGAATGTTCATGGATTGCTCATCTAGAGTTCCAGGCGGAGAGGAATAGATGCCCGCCGTAAATTCGTTGCTCCTGTAGGCGCCTGGTTCTCACAAGTTGGCCGTCTGCACCAAGTCCATCATATGTGGCAGTATCCGTGAGTTGATTGTGTCTTTCTTTGTCCATACCCTGAATGCCACTACTTCACCCCATTTGATAGTAATCTCGAAGCTCGCAAAGAAACGAGGGAGAAAGCTTGGCAGCTTGATGGATGGGCGGAAACCGTCGATAAAGTAAGTTTTCTGGATTTTTCGGATGCTGCGCGGAGACATGACGTGGGGAATAGACTGCCCAATTGGCCAAATTTATGGATGCTTTCGTACTGAGTCCACTCCCGTACAGTCCCTTGAAATAGAGAGGACGGAGTGTTGCGGAGCGGGGTGGTAGGAAGGAATACCCAAGTCGACGTCGAATCGGGTGAGCTGCTAGTGTGAAGCTATTTACAGTTTTGAATGAAAATGGTTTGATGTCACTTGCTGAGTAGCAGTTCGTTATCGACCTGCCATCCTCGTTATTGGCTGCTTCAATGACAGGCAAAGGCGAGAAGAGGTGGTGCTGGGACTTGCATTTACATCTTCCGTCAGCCAAAGTCAGGGCCATTGGCCAATCGTCGGACTTATCGGACGCATAGCGGCGGATATGGCTATATCAAGACATCGGACCGAATCCGGATTGGTTCGCGCATTACGACATATGAATTCCACGCGAAACGTCGCGAGCCCGAATCAGGTCGATCGTCATCTCGGTCATCTTTAACTTGTACTACTACCTTCTCTCGACTTGCATCCTTGTCCCCGGCGGACTTTTCCCTCCTCTGCATTCTCTATCATGGATCAGTGGCACGAAAGTTCAGAGGACGAGACCAACCAGGAAACTCAGGCAAACAACAGAAAAAGGAGTAGCCGAGGTTCGTCGCCGTTTTCCGGTCTGGCGCATTTTTAATTTGCGGCATTGCAGCCTGCGACCAATGCAGGAAAACCAAGAGCAAGTGTGAACGCGGACCTGGTGATTCCCCCCAATGCAAGAGTTGCTCTCAGACTGGCACAGGTCAATCCGTGTGCTATTCTGCTTGTTGAATTCATACTGATGTTAGGTTTTGAGCAGCATGCACATTTCTTGGTATGCCGCTATTTCCTTTCGTGGCACTTTTCTCATCGGTTATCAGGCCCCAGTTACAAACGCGGTCCACCTAAAGGCTACATACATGCTATAGAACAGCGTTGGCATCAGGTCGAATCTCTTCTGGGCGCTATCATGCAGTGCACAGACCCTCGTGTCCAAAATATCGTCCAAGAGTTACGGCAGGATGAATTGGCGCGGGAGATACTGGGACGAGTTGACACAGGACCATACGTGAGCTCATGACCAAGAAGCATTGAATTAAACGTCAAACCAGGTGATGCTTTTCGCAGGGTCCGTCTGGGCGTAGTAAGCGCTTAGGCGCGACTAAAGAAGACTTTTTTGCCTCCGTCCTACGAAGTAATGAAGCATCCCCGACGCGCGACCCGTCACGTTCGCGGCGACAATCAAGAGTATCGCGCGAAAAAGTATCCTCCGCACAAGGTAAGGGCCAATATGATCCATTAAGCTGACTGCTAATAATTATATTTCAGATCGAGGGCTCTCCGTTGTTCCTACTCAAGAGTGGCAAGACAATTTAGCCGCTCGTTTATCGTCTGGGTCCGCATCATCATCTTCCTCGACACCCTCCTCTTCATATCGGTTACCTTCTTCATCCAGCGGCTCTATTCATAGCGAACCGGTAGCACAAAGACGACGACTTGGTTCAACCGACATTCCACCAAACCCCGATTGGAACAGCATGTACACGATGGATCCCGTATCTGGTGAGGCTTACCAAACATGCTCGCTCCCTTTCCGTTGACACTGGTACGGTAGAAAACGAGGAACAGGATGGCGTTAATAGCGCAACGGAACACATTGGAGCGCTTTCTTTGGATGAGAACCAAGAGGTAAGCACCGTATACCCCCCAAGTTACCTGACCTTCAGTAATGCGAGATAGGTTCGGTACCATGGCAGAGTGAGCGGTCTGCATCTATTGAGCAGAAACAGCCGCACGGATGATCGTAATGAAGGAGGAGTATGGTGAGTGTACTCGAAGCCTTACGGGGGCATTGGCCAACTCTTTACAGGCGATTACCGATGGCTAGAGTTTGGCCGCCATCAAAAGATCACATCCTTCACCTGAGGGAAGAAGCAGACGTCGACGTGCAACTTCCACCCACACATATTCAAGACCATTTAATCGAGCTTTACTTCGTATATATACACCCCGTTTACCCCGTTATTCATAAAGCCAGATTCTTGGCTGACTACCGCTCATGGTACGCATCTGTTTTCGTGTGTTTGTTCAAATTCATTCATTCTTGTAGGCGTCAAGGGTATGTGGCGTTGATGGGCTTGTCGAACGGGGCACTCATCTAACCTAGGGAAATGCAACTACAGCGTGACAGCCCCCCTCGAGATGCGAGCCCCAAACCGAGCTTTCACAACGATTATCGCCATTGCTACTTCTGTCTATGTTCGCCATTACTGCCCGATTTTCCGACCTTGAGTTACCGCTACCAGCCCCGGGCAAGATGTGGGAAGCGGGTCGCAATTATCAGGAAAGTGCCAGAGGGATACTTAGTAAGTCGTGATAGCATCATCTTTGAACGTGAGCTTAACAACTTGTAGCAAGAATATTTCATCGGTCTCGACCGTCGACTGTACAGGCACTCCTTCTTCTGGGCTACCGAGAATTTGGGATAGGAAGCATGGAACAAGGATGGATCTATATTGGTGAGAGATTATTCGCTCGTTTCCGACCGATTCCTCATAACCTGGACACACATTCTCAGGCATGGCTATTCGCATGGTAAATTGAATGATGATGTTCGTTGCCTCTTCTTTCTGAAGCATCACCCATCAGGCTATTGACTTGGGTCTGAATCGGAATTCGGATAATTGGCAAATTCATGATGAACCTATGTTACGGTTGACGAGACGCAGACTCGGCGGCAGATTTGGTGGGTTTGTGCTCTCGCCGACAGGTTAGTGGCGTGTCATTCAATTGTCCGACCCAAGTTGACACATGACTGCTTGATAGATACAGCTCTATATACATGGGTGCGACCTAGAGTGATGAAATCTTTGCGAACTAACCAACATTGTATTCAGGAAGACCCATCATCATTCGAGACGATGATTTTGATACCCCCATACCCACCGTCACTCTGGTACGCAGAATCGCAGCGGTTTATGGCTTCCCGTTGACTCCGATTGTAGGCGGACGAGCAGCAACCTTGGCGTCCATTGTCATCGGATGCTACCAGTGTGACCTACCCACCTACGCCTAATGTAGTTATGAGCTGCTTCCGAGGTACTGCAACACTCTGTGAGTTGTTCTCGCTGATATGATTGCATCAGTATCAGTACTAACCTTATTCATGAATCTTTCCAGGTGTCATCTTAGGTGCAATCATATCAAAAATCTATCCCGTCCGTCCTACACCAGGTGTCTCTCGCCGAGCACTTCTAGCAAGCTTCGAAACCCAGCTGGACCAATGGTACATCAGTTTACCTGAGCATCTTCGTTATGATTCCGCGAACAAGCGGAAAGTTCCACCGCCGCATGTGCTCTTCCTTCATATCAGGTACTGGGGGACTGTGCTTCTCCTGAATCGAGCATTGTAAGTGATTTACGCTTGTTGTGTCCAAAATAGCGCTCATGATCGCCTGTCAGCATTCCTAACTGGAAAGGGTAATTCCTTTTGTTAATGGTCTCCCCACTTCTGACGGGTCATTGAATTTAGCGTCGAGTTCACGACGAAGCAGACCACACAGGAGCTGAAATGCTTTGATCTTGCACAAGGAGCCGCGAGTCACATCGCCGCAATAAGTAAGATTTGCCGACCTTGCCTGACGGCACTAGAAGAAGACTAAAACTACCCACAGTCACTGCTTACCGCGAGACGTTTACTCTCAGGCGCACTTCCCCGTTCATTACGTCCTATATTCTCAGTGCTGGGTAAGCATAACGCCTGCGTAATGCTGTGTTCAATTCAATTGATATCATGATTTACAGCATCATGCATATCCTGACATGTCCGTGTTAGTTCCTTTTTACCCGGAACGTTAATACTAATGCCTATTTACAGTAACTCTCCGGCCGTCGAACGTGCAGGCGTCGCTGGGCCTGCGTCAGTGTTTGGCAGCTTTGAAAGAGATGGAGGTCAGTCAATTGATACCTCATCAGAAGAACCAGACACGACTAATAGAAATAGGTGGTTTGGCCTAGTGCGTCCCGTGCCTGGGATCTTTTGAGCGGAGTGCAGCTCAAGTGCGATGCTCCTCCTACGGAGCACAGTAATTCTCCCGGTGGGCAGAAACGCCAGGCAGAAGTAGCTTTTGCGCCGGAGAAATCTTCGGATTACCTGCAGCGCGAGGCGTTTGGGGGCCTCAACAACAACACACCGCCAGCTGAACAAATGCAACCGCCGGAGCCAGGGGTCCAGGACTTGAGCACGCGGATTATGGCTCACATGCTTGGGCTAGATATTCCCGGTATCGAACCATCGACTTCGTTCTATCCGGGATACGAATGGTGGCCGCGCAATGGGCAGGGCCAGGGAGGATCCCAGCCTCTTTCCCCCGTTGTACCAGGACCCATAGACGCGAATACACTTCCTCCTCCAATGAGCATGACAGGCATGGGGTACGGTAATGGGAGATCGGGGGAAGAATGGCTACAGTCCAATGGGGCCGTTGCGGGGATGCAGTATCCGTATAACTTTAATCAGTATGGGCTCTGATAGACACTATAGACAGTCCACATGTACAGTACGAGCCGTAGGAGATATGTATCATCTGCTTCCGGTTTTGATGGGATGTTTTATGTTGTGGGATCGTTGTGGGAGTGTGTAAGAGTCAAGTCAGTCTGCTAATTGATGTGGCCCGATATGGTACGAACACCTAGGGCCAACGCTTTCACAATGTGACCCATCCGGAATAGATTGTCTGATGGAGCCGGATCCACCGACGTGTTGTTTGCATTGAGTAGTCGCCGAAAGGTGTGAGATCTAGATCTGATACAGGGAAATTGGTCAGGCGCAATACATAAGCGCCTACTGCAGCAAACCTTTATCACAAAGGAGCCTCCACTGTAGTGCCACTTTGCCCAACTTTTCGGGTATGTCCAGCCTGCTGTCCATCTTGAATCCGGATTCGCGCCAGCTAGCTGCTCGGTAAGCTACTGTGTTACGTGCTCGTCGTCGTCGCTCATCATTTTCAGGAGACTACAAATCAACGCCGACACCCTCTCGCCTTCTGCCGTCGAGCTTCCAGCGTCGCCTGCCTCTGCCAACAGCAACCACACGCTCGACGCCATGCAGGACGTGGACCAACTGGATCCGGAACCCATGGAGCCTGAAGTGCAGCCATGGCAGTACCAGGATCACGAACCGCACCCAAATTGCCCTGACACGCTTGACTGCCTCCCAGACACCGATGGGCGGCCTCAGCACACGCTGCCCGTTATTCTCCGCTGTGCCATACTGGGCAGTCCTCGAAAACGCCTCACAATCCGTGAAATATACGCCGCCATGGAGGGCAAGTATGCTTACTACCGTTCTGCAGGACCGACTTGGAAAGTGAGTAATTCTTCTTAGATTTTCGCGACTATGTAACGCATATATCTCATAGCAATCTGTTCGACATCATCTATCGCTGAATCGTCTGTTTGAGCGCCAGCCACGGCCAGTTACTGATCCAGGCTTTGGGTCCTACTGGACGGTGAATCTTCTGGCTCCACCTGGGACCAAACGTCCGCGCAAGCGTGGGCGCCCTAACAAGGAGAAGGAGACTGCTCTCCAGGCCAAGAAGCGCGGCCGCCCACGGAACAAGGAAGGTCCTTATGGCTCCCCCACGACGGACCGTTCCATGCACGACGAGGAGGAATTTGACGACGAGGGTCAAGGGACAGAGGAGGATGAATTCGAAAGTGAAGAAGACGCGTCGATGCACGTCGACCGTCGTCCACATCACTCATCACAGTCGCATCCGACCCCGTCACAGTATCCCTCTGCCGCCGTCGCATCCTCATCCATGCCTCGCAACCCGTTCCCACTCGACCCTAGCGACGACGCGAAAAATAATCTCATTGAGCGCCTCCAGATCGAGGTCGCGGGACTTCGACGTCAATCCGCGGAGGCAGTTTCTCTATCCATACGTCTCACGGACCAACTTGCGCAGGCGCAGGGCGCAGAATCTCGTGCAAAGGCCAGTCTCCGCACTGTCGAGTTTCTTCTCGAGGAAGAATCTAGAAAGCGCCGTGAGGCAGAGAGAGACGCCGACGAAGAGGCAGATCTCAGACGCGGGATGGAGGAGCAGCTCAAGGAGCTGCGTATGCGCCTGGCTACTGCCTCTCGACCGCCGTGATTTCTGTTGATATGTGCGCCCTTGTTGGTTCTCGACTTTACGCGTCTGAGCAATTTCTGTCTATACGCCTTTGGTTTTCAGATTTTTCCCCAAGTCGATTATGCAACTTTTTCATCTGGGTTTTCTGGGGGGCAACGATACACGACGCACGTCCCGGTATCCCTGACATGTTATCTCCTGTGTAAACCAGGAAGACTCGTCCTATGGAATTCGACGGGGAAAACCCCTAGCAGCATGTACATAGCTCTGATAAGGACACTCGCTATATCTGTAGATCGTATTCACTTTTCACCGTATACTTTGTATTCTTGATTCTCAGTACCCTGTGCTCATCCAGCTGTTTTCGGTGACAATGTTTGTCTGAATGACAATGATGAACCGATAGAGCGGGAGAATCACGTTAAGATGTTCATTGTGACTCGGAAAGGCATGCGACGTCTGCGCCGAGCATCTAAGAATGTCGCGAGTCCCCGAATACCCATGGAAAACAAGAACAAAAAGACCAAACTTGACACAATAAAGTGCTTCTTGTATGCTTGGGGGTAACACCAACATGGGAACAGCAAACCGGGGACTCGTGGAGTTACACGCCCGAGCCGACAAAGCGACATGTCTTTTTTGGGACAAGACATACATTGTCGCTCAATGGGGTTGACCTTTCTGATGCACGAGGACCATTATTCTCGGTCACTGTCACGCGTCAGATTTTTTTGGAAACTGCCATCGAGATGGCCAATAAGTCACTCAAGACCGCGTACGTGATAGTCTCCAAGTAAAATGATCAGCTTTGACTCTCTATAGGTTCAAGAAAGCACGTACAATACCCCCACTGTACACAGGCGGACCGGTCGCTATTACTTCGGACGGACAGAGACTAATAACCTGTGTCGGCGAAGAACTTTTGCTCACAGATACCTCAACGGGAACACAGATAGCATCTTTTGCTGGTGTGAGTTTTTTCCAATTAGTCTCAACTGCCTGAAACTCAATCCTCAGGCAGGATACTCAATCCATCACATCAATCTGCGTCTCCCCGTCTTCGTCCCATCTTCTGGTCTTCAGTTCATCTTTGGCCTTGCGCGTTTTTGAGCTTCCGCGGTCTCTTGATGTTGTATCGAAGCCCGTACAGCCGATCCGTGTCATAGCCAAAGCTCACGAGGCACCCGTGCATGTCTGTACAACTGATCCCACTTCCACTTACTTGGCCTCTGGTTCGGCAGACGGCGTCGTAAAAGTCTGGGACATCATTCGCGGATACGTTACACATGTCTTCAAGGGACATGGGGGTGTCGTTAGTGCCATCTCGTTTAACTATCCGCAAGATCCGTCTTCAATCAGCCAACGCGCTCAAATGCAGCTCATCACCGCGTCTGTTGATACTCGGATACGAATATTTGAGCTTTCGGAAGCTTCCAGAGCTAATAGTAAGCCTGGAGCAGTCCTCGAAGGCCATGTATCCGTTCCGCGAGCTCTCGACGTGTCTTCAGATGGGAAATGGCTCATCAGCGGCGGCCGCGATTCCGTCGTTCTTGTCTGGGACTTGTCTTCTATGAACTTACAAACTGGATCAAAACGAAAAGGGAAAGACAGGGAAGCAGTTCCCCGTCTGTTGAAGACTATTCCCATTCTTGAGCGTGTGGAGGCAGCGGGACTGTTGGAGTACGACGAAGATCTGACAGGTTCCCCTTCCGACCCCACCAACCTTCGCTTCTACACCGGCGGAGAGAACGGGGTGATAAAAATATGGAGCGTCCGTGAGGGAACAGTCCTGTTCACGCTCGGCACAGAGGGTTCTCAGATTTCTGATGATCAGGAGGAGCAACGCCAGATCGTAGACGTTTTGTAAGCCATCTTTTCATTGTTCCCCAGGATGTTCCGAGCTGACTCGGTTTGTTAGATACAATCCTGCGACTTCGGGGCTGATATCCGTTCACGCGGACCAAAATATTCTCTTCCATTCTCTCACCTCGCATGCTTTGACGAGGCAGTTGATCGGGTACAATGATGAAATCGTTGACGCCACTTTTTTGACCTCGCAGAGCAAGGACTCTCACATTGCCGTCGCGACAAATTCGTCTCTTATCCGTGTCTATTCGTCTGCGACATTTGATGCGCGTTACTAGAGGGCCACAAGGAATCGTACTCTGTGTCGACCACAGCGCTGATGGCCGGCTTTTGGCGAGCGGAAGCAAGGACCGCACAGCCAGAATATGGGCGCCAATAGAATCTTCGTCAGATTGGGGCTATGGCTGCGTCGCAGTCTGCGAAGGCCACGCGGAAAGTGTGGGAGCCATTGCCATGTCAAGGAAACTGGAGGAAGAGTCGACATCCACCACGCCACGGTTCCTGTTCACTGGTAGTCAAGATCGGACTATAAAGATGTGGGACGTATCTTCGGTTGCTACAACTGCGTCGGAAGGCGTCGACGTGGAGCGCTGTAAAAGTATGACGACGCTCAAGGCGCACGACAAGGACATCAACTCCTTGGATGTCGCTCCGAATGATAGATATCTCGTCTCCGGGTCGCAAGATAGAACGGCGAAGATATTCGAGATTGAGTATGTCAATGGAGCACGCGGCGTTTCTGGGTCTCTCAAACATATTGGGACGTGCAAGGGGCACAAACGTGGCGTATGGAGCGTCAATTGGACGTGCGGAGAGGGTGTTGGCTACGGGCAGCGGGGACAAGACCGTGAAGTTGTGGAATTTGGAGGACTTTTCGTGCGTGAAGACGTTCGAGGGCCACACCAATTCGGTTCTGCGGGTTGATTTCATTAATTCGGGATGCAGCTTGTGAGCGCAGGCTCAGATGGACTTGTCAAGGTCTGGAACGTGAAAGACGAAGAGTGCATGGTCACGATGGATAACCATGAGGACAAGGTAAACTCTATTACTTGGGGTTCGCGTCGGTGGCTTATAGCATTATATAGGTGTGGGCATTGGCAGTCAGTGCGGACGACTCGACAATCGTTTCCGGAGCTGCAGACTCGGTGATAACGTTCTGGCAAGATAACACGATCGAAGAGCAGACCGAGAAGGAAACTCAACGTGCGGATCTAGTCTCAAAGTAAGAGTCATTCTGGTTTGTTCTATCGAACGTCTCGATTAAATGCCACGTCTAGAGAGCAAGATTTCCAAAACTACTTGTCTCTACGAGACTACCGACGAGCCATCTCTCTAGCATTGGCTATGGAGCAACCTGGCCGCCTTTTGTCATTATTCCGTGATTTACACGCGTCTCTCGATCCTGCGTCAATCTCAGGTAACGCTTCAGTCGACGAAGTGATCAGAACACTCTATGGCCCTGATCTCGCAAAGCTTCTGCGGTACGTCAGGGACTGGAATGCCAACGCGAAGACAAGCACGGTTGCTCAACAGGTGTTGTACACGGTCGTCAAGATGCGTACAGCGGAAGATGTCAGTAAGGCGTTCCATGTGCAGATCGGAGACGACGGTGTCGATACGGCAAAGGCAAGCACTGCATTAAAGGAACTCATCGATGCCTTGCTCCCCTATACGGAGCGGCATCTGTCGCGCATGGACAAGCTTGTGCAGGAAAGCTACATGATCGATTACGTTCTGAGCGAGATGGACGATGGCATGTTCGATGGGGGCGATGAAGAAATGGATATCGATGGTCTATAGCTATTACTCGTCCGAGTCGCTGAAAAGTACTTTATATATTTAAGGTAACAAGTAAATATATCTGTTAATATCGTTCCTGCCTCCACCAAGAATACAACTGTTCAAGACCAAGCATCTAGAGTACTAAGCGTTTCAACCCTTTTGTATCTTGCCCACCCGACAACCCAGAACGCTGTTTATTATTAAAACCCAACTTCCAGCGGCAAGGTTTTCGGGAGTGTAATCATGTCCGGGCTTGGTCTCCTTGATCCGCCCTTGCTCTACAAGCCATCGGCGAAGGACACCAGGCAGACAGCCCGTTCTCTCGTGTGGTGTATACCAGTAGCCCGACTTGTAGAAGGCTATGTTTGATATAGAGCCTTCTGTCAAGTAGCGGTCGTTATTAAAGATGATGACTTCAGATGTGAGATCGGGAGAGGGTAGGGCTGGCAGACCTGCACGGGCGCGTGCATCGTCGTAGTGTTTACGATGGGTGGTCTTTGTGTATGTAAATATGGAGGGAGGAGTAGGCTGTGTGTCTATGCGGACATCAAAGATGGTGCCGTACTGCTTGCCGGTATCCGTGTCTGGATTAAAGAACGTGGCAGCTGTTGGGTCTTTGGTGGCACTAAGCAGCGGCGGGGTGGGCGAGGCGGAGACGCGGAGGGTCCCCGACTGGCCGAGGGTGAATCGAACCTGCAAGTGATATATTCACAATCTGAGAATCAGTGCAGAATGCAATCGGGAGGCTGGCCAACCTTGTACGCGTCTGCAGAGGGCTCGGGAGCGTTGGCTACAGCGTCGAGGGCAGCGGATTTGAAGGATTCGTAGGAGGGAAAAGCGGCGAGCGCCTCTGTCCAGCGATGATCCTCGGCGGCCTTTCTGAGGCGCTCGTAGTGGTAAGGGAGGACGAGGAAGGGCGACCGTTTGTAGGCATCAAACGAGTCTTTATTCCAGGAAAGATGGAGCAGAGCCAAATCGTAGCGTGTAGCCGTCAACAGCTCAAATTCCTTCATTTGTAGCTACACCCCGTCGTCAATGAAATCATGCTGGAGACAGCCAACAGTTCCCTCACCAGTCCTAGATGACGGTCTATTGGCGATTACGCAGTCGTGATGTTCGTATTATGGATCTGGGGCGCGCCTTGCGGGTTAATGGTAATGGTCAGAGTGAAAGAGGGAACAGTCCTCGGATCCGCGGACCGATCGTATCTCAAGTTTCTTGAAGATTTCATTTCTTCAAAGTGCCATCCTGCTTGTGCGCTCAATGCTATCTCGAGGCTGAAAGGCGTAACAAGGAAAGAATCATCAATATTATCAACTTCGACCGAAGTCCTTGGGATCATTTGCTAAAAGGTCTACTTGCAGATATCACCGTGTTTGTGGCATTGGCTGATAGCAATTCCTCCGTAGCCAAAGCCCTGGTTGAATGCCTTCTCATTTACAATCCCCTATACCGTGCCACTGTGGTTTCAGCTCTAACAATCATACTTGAACACGGTCCAAGAAACCTATCAAGCTGCGGATGAACGACCTAAACACTGCGTGTAGATTTATCTGCTTGTTGTTGTCCTCTGCTCTGCCCGTCTTCCCTTTGTGCTCGGAAGCCACCATCACTCAACCTTTCTGTCACCGGGAATTAAACTCTGTGTCGGCGGAACTGTGCGTGTCTCTCAACAGCATATGGCTCTTACACAGGTACACAATTACACGGCCAATGGATCCTTGCGATTCCAGTCTTTTCACCTTTTCCCATGGAGCAATTGCAAGTTATCGCGCCGCTCTAAGAAAACTACATTCCCTTCTCGGGCTTTACACTCCCCATCCCCTTGTAGTTGACCGTTCTGCGGAACTCTGCGCTGTGACCGTTGAGCAGGTCCGCGTATCCTCGTCTGGGTCCATATCCCCAATCTGAATAACGGGATTGACACGGAATCTGGACAGCGCCTCATGCTATGCCTGATCCTATCAAGCAATGTTATGCGTCGGAGATAGGTGTCTAACGGTCTTTATAATAATAAACTGGCGCCCACTCGATCTTCCCAGAGTACACCATCCCCGGTGGTGAAGTGGCCACCACTGGCTGAAGTCCCGCATCCACCAACTGATTTCCTTCTTCGGCCATCGTTCCTCCTCTGTTCTAATTCACGCTTCACCGTCTGATATGGATCGTTGCTGGGTAACTGACTTGTCAACGCTGTACTAGTACGCTTGTCCCTGTCTCGTAATCCCGTGTTCAGATACAGAGATTCCGCGCCACATCCCCGCATCTTTAAGCTCTATGAGTCGTGTGTGATTGACGACTCGTCACTTTGCACCCCATTTCTGCTGCTGAGCGCGGTAACTGTGGCGGCTAACACGACTCCCCTTTCGGCAGTGTGGTGACTCTGATGACTGTCTGGGTCTTTCACAGATGCCGGCCGTGGAGACATCAGCACTTCTACGTACGCCAGTGCGCACACAACTGACTGTATTCATTACTGTTGTATGCTGTAGCGCAGAAGCGTAATGACATTAATCGCCCTTCTCGTATCCAAATGGGCGGTGTAGACCCAAAAAGGACAAAGGCGGAGCCAGACACGTGCTATGCCGTGTTACAATATAAAGCATTGCTCTCGGCACCGAGCCCCTTTGAACCTGGCTACCTTCTACAGTAACAGCATAGAGTAACCATGTTCACCGTCAAGGCCACATATCGTGGCGAGACACGCAAGTTTTCGTTTCCAGAGTCGAGCTCGTTTCCTTCGTTTGTTGAATTGTACAACCAGGCAAGTTGCTCGCTCTGACGCAGAACTGACCCTTATCTCACGTTTCACAGCTATATCGTGTTTTCCCTCATCTTGGCCACAGCTACTACCTTTCAAAGCTCTTGTTCTCGCCAGACTCATCAGAGGCCCGCATTCTCATTGCCAAAGAGGCCCATAATGTCGACGAGTACAGGCGGGCTGTCTCTAATCCAAGTCTGACTGGTCCCTGGCCGAATCCCATGCTCAAGTTCACCGTCTTTGACGAGACCCCGCACAAGGCTGCTTTCTCTGCCTTACCTGCGCCGTCTACAGCGTGGCCTCAGGTGTCGCCTTGGGGTGCCTCGCCGCCCGCCCTCGGTCCCGTAGATAACATTGCTTTGCCGCCGTCAAACCAATACACGCCACAGGGCTTCTCAATGGCAGCAGTGCCGCCTCCGCCCATCTTCTTCTCCCCACCCACCGCTACGACTGGCGTTTCGTCTCCGTGGTATGCTCCGTCACCTCCACCGCCACCGCCGCAGCAGCAACCGAGGAGTCCATTCAATCTGTTCTACCAGCAGCCGCAGCGCATGCCTCAAACACCACAGCGCACTCCTTGCTGCGCCGTCACCGGGGCAAAGGAAGACGTGCGCAATGTTATTGATGACTTCAAGGAGGACCTCGATCGGATCATCCAGAGTCTTGGTCCCTCTGAAGCCGCGCCGCTTCCGAATGGGCCATTGGCCTCGTCGTGCGCGTTGCATGACTGCGCACGGTGCGGTCAAGTATTCAATGGGCCCTGGTATTCGTGTTTGGGTTGTCACACAGTGATGGTTCGTAGTCCTATATATAATCATCTTTTGCTTATGACTTACCTACATTGCTTTATTAGTGTCGATCGTGCAGGTGGTCCGCGCCGTTGTACTGCGGTGTGACGACGTTCCCTCACAGCTGGTGCGAGCAAAGGTGCCTTCGCTGCCCCGTTGACAACGTGGGCATGGCTTTTCCTCCATCCACCTTCTCCAACGTTATGCAGACCCCCATCACGCCGTTTATTCCTGCTCCACCGCCACTGCCGTCGATGTACCAGCCGCCAGTCATTCCTAGGATGAATGGTTGGGCATTCCCCAGTACTCCTCTGTTCAACGAGGCTGCGCCGCGAGTCAACGAGGAAGCTCAAGCACCTCCCAAGGTTATCCATACCGGTGTTACCTGCGATTCCTGCGACGCTACGATTGAAGGTGTTCGCCACAAGTGTTTGGACTGCCCCAGTATGCGCCATATTCAAGTCTTGTCGAGTTTTGCTTACCTTTCTGTCAGATTATGATTTGTGTTCAAAGTGCATTGGTGGGGGCGCTGCTGAGCGGCATGATCCTTTCCACGAGTTCTTTGACATCAATGAGCCTGGACGAGTTGTCGTCCACGTTGTTGGTGAACGCGATGCCGCCAACTTCATCCAGGCGCCTAGGCCGGCGCCGGCACCTGCTCCGCCATCAGGGAACACTAGTCCTGCCATTCACAATGCAACCTGTGATCTCTGCGACTCTCGGATTCGTGGAGACCGCTATGTGCGTTTTAAGACTACATCCGCCATACTCGTGCTATAACTTTTTCCTCAGAAATGCGTGGATTGCCCAGACTTTGATACTTGCGGCTCTTGCCTCGCGTAAGTTCCTATTTGTAGTGAAATTATGCAGCTCATGTTGTTTCTAGGATTGTATCTGAACAGCACCCCCGTCACTCCTTTGTTAGAATCGCGGCGCCTTCTGATCTCGTCGTAGGTCAATTCCTTGAGCGCGATTTGCCTGTATGCTGATAAAGCTGTTTAGCAGTCGACACATCAGGCTCGTCCTGTCCATCATGCGTCTTGCAACATCTGCGAAAACACCATTGTTGGTGTTCGGTACAAGGTATATAATATCCTCTACTGATTGTCGTCATTGTCTTAACCAGGGATGTAGTGCATGCACCCTACCTGTCCGGACTTTGATCTGTGCGAGCGCTGTGAGGCTCACCCGATCTCGGTTCACCCCGACAACCATCCCCTCTTGAAGATGAAGTCGCCGGAAACGGTGATACCGACAGTTTATCGAGTCGGGACTACCACATTGATTGATGTAGAGGATCGAGGTCGCCCACCTACACGCCTGAGCACCCCGCTTTCTTACAAATCACGTTCGAGGTCGAGGTCGAGGTCACCTCCGCCTCTGCCATGGTTTTACTCGTCAAACCGTCCGGAGCAGCAGAGAATTCCCGGCCAATTTCCCTTTGGCTTAAGGACTCCAACGCCGCCGGCAATTCCTATGCCGCCGCCACCTATGATCTCTCCTTCACCTCCACCTCTTCCTCCCAAGTCGGGTATTCCCAATCTTTCATATCTCAATACCGCGGGTTCTGTCTGGACTCCAGGTCCGAACCCTCATATCTACAACATTTCATCCAGGCCCACATACAACCCGAGCTACATGAGCAACCAGAGCTTCGTCAATAGGTCCCCCTCCCCTCCTCCTAAAGTTGATGTCGTAAGATCGCCTTCTCCTGCCCCTCCGGTGATCCGTAGGCCGCCTCCACCACCCACAGCGGAGCCGTTGTACAGACCCGTTTACTTGGAGAATCCGTACCTACCGCCTGTGCCGCCCGCTCCACCCGCACAAATGGTTAAGCCTGTCCCCGTTCCAGACCTCGGCTTCCGACAGGATTGGGCGGAACGTAGTGCTACTGCCTCACCCACTTTCACCGCGTCTCCAGCACCGCCTACTACTGATGACTTAGTGGAACGAGCCATAGTCCAGTATCCTCCTGTAGTACCCAACTCGTCCTGGCCTCGTCAATTCCAAAGGAGGCTCTCTGCAGACGAATTTGAACCCAGGTGTGACCTTGTTCTTCCTGCGGCGCCAAAGTTTTTGCCATTCAGACGGTCTTCGCCCTGCCCGAAATTGCGTACCCCCACGAAGTCTACGACATCTATTGAATCGGGTCCAAGCCCTCCTCGCCTTGACTTTACCAAACATATATCTGATCTTGCTAGCTTGATGATGCCTCCCTTCCATCCGCCAAGCCCGATTGGTCAAGAGGAAACATTTCTGACGCCTATCAGCGAAAACACGCAGTTGCCTCTTCCCGAGTTTGAGCTTGCCAAGCAATACACGCAGAGCACCAACTCGTCGACCACTTCGTACCGCACTCATACCTTGGCTGAACTTCTTAACGAATTTCCTCCCCGAAGCCGGTTCTCGGTGTCCGACGTTTCCAGAGACAATCAATCTAGCGAGTTCACTCGAGCCTTAGAGACTCCCGTCGGCGTGTCGGCCCACAAGGCTGAAACTGCCACTCCGTCTGAGGTGCAAGGACAAGATATCGTGAATTCTTGGAGGGCTGAGATTGAGGAAGTTCCTTTCAATGCGGACTTTCTCGAGGACATAACTGTTGCTGACGGTCAGGTGTTTCCTCCTGGTGCTGAGTTCGTGAAGTCTTGGCGAGTGAAGAATTCGGGAAGGGATTGGGACGAATCCACTGAGCTCGTCTTCGTTGCTGGTGAATCGTTCAGTCAGGACAAAGGATCTGATGCTATCCCCATTGGGTTCCTCAAGCACGGAGAAGAGCTTGACTTGTACACGGGCGAATTGAAGGTTAGTCTATTAACATTGTGTTTTCAAGGTTCCAGTACTCACCTCGGTCTAGGCGCCCGATGCTCCCGGACGCTATGTCGGATACTGGCGTTTGAAGAACTCGATTTGCCACTTGTTCGGCGCAAGCATTTGGATTGAGTGAGTTCATCCCTTCTCCTGGGTTGAAAGTTGTCTAACGACATTGTAAGTATTACTGTCGCTGAACACCATAACGTTGGAAGTGCTGAATCCAACGCGCCGTCTTCGATGTCGTCGTCTTCCGTTATTGTCATGCCTGCCGCGCCAGACATGCCTAACATGACGACCCAAATGCAGAACCTGTCCTTGTCGACTACCGTCGCCGTCACTGCTGCTTCCAGGTCGACTAGCTCCGATGTCATTTCCCTTGACGGGTCCGAAGATTCATTCTCTGGGGCGTCGTTGGTCAGTGCTCCGTCGTCAGAGGATTGGGAAGATGGACGCGTGAACGCTCCTCCCCCAGCCTCGTCGTCGCCGGCCCAGGGAGGTGCGCCAAGATCCAATGCGCTCGAATATGTTATGCTCTACGATGACAATTCCTCTTCTGAAGAGGAAACCTGAAGGCCATGGGCGTCGAATATTGTGCGCTCACAGCAGCCATATTGACAATGTACTTTTACAACATACTCACTGTACTCATAAAGTCTATCTTGGTATGCAGATCTGTCAGAAAATTCGGAAAACAATATACATGGTTTTGGAAGGTGCACTGGTCGGCGCTGTTGCAGGTGGCTTAGACACATCTTCAAGTTCTTCAGGTAGGCAAGTTCTATTCGTAATGATGCACATCTACTGGGTTTGTCTAATGAATGGAGCAAGCTGCTTGACCTTCTCGTCATTGTTCTTGAACAAATTCTTCAGGGCGTCCATCGCAAGGAATTGATGATCCTCCCAATGGAATCCGGGGACAACCACCTTTGAACACAGTCGTTCAACCCAAGCCGAAGATCAAATTTTGGATCTCATACCTCTGTGATAAGGCATCCAAGCCGCGCTTTCTGCTCCTCCGTTTTCGCGTTTTCGACATCCTCAGGTAGAAGGCGAGACATTTTCCAAACGCCGGTGCCGACGAGGAGAAGACGCGTCTCCCCCGCGTTCGTGCCGATGATTTTGGTTTCGACGCGAGGTGGTTCACCCCCCTCTGGAGGATGTATCAGAGTGTACTCTGCGCGACCGCGATGGAGGACGTGGTACGTCTGTTCAAGTGCTTTAGCCGGCGGGGGGCAGGGTATGCAAGTAAGTCCTCGTACCACAGATTTGTTCATGTGGAAGACTCCGTTGGGGTTATCGTACGTGAGGAGGTAGTAGATGGACGTCGCAAGGGAACGGGGGGCATTGCCTGCAAGTTCGAGTGTTAACCGAATTCTTGTTGTGCGAGATAGCACCACGTTCACTTGCCTACGAAGGGTGAGGGGACTTCGTCCGTTTGACGATCTGTCTCTACAAAGTAGCCTGTGACGAGGGAAGCGATAAGCTTTGTCTCTTGAACGTGGTGTGGTGTGGCTTACCGCCCTCTGGATGCTTGAGGAGACCAAGCTCTCGTATGAGGTCTTGTGTGGTAGGAATGGTAATCATAGACATCGTTAACCGGGCAGGGAGGCGGTGTATACGTGGATATTATATATGTGAGTATGTGCTGACTGTTGTTATGTCATGTCGGTCAGCCCTAACAGTATAAATAACCGAAAGGACCGCAGGCCCCTGCGAATTTAGATGGGCGGTGAACGGACGGCTCTGGCCCTGCTTCGGGCGCTGGATTCTTGATGTGAGTGATTAGGCTTGATGAGGCGTAGGTTGACAACCATATGTAGCGCTGACGGTGAGTGTGGCGGTTCAGGCGGTGGAACTTACCGATTAGCCAGCTCGAGCTCCTGACATGCAAACCACAGACAGTTCTTCATGAAACCCGTGCAGTGCCAGCGTTTGTGTTTTCTGGTTTCAGGATCACCATTTTCTCGCATCATCTATCGACGATCCTGTAAACTTGTGACGCGTCTCGCGAGGTGGGCTCAGAAGTCCGTTTTGCCTTCCTTTTTCTACCTTCAAGTTCATCTTCAGACAATGGTGTTTTGGGCGAAATGTGAAACCTGCAAGAGCAGACAAAGCTGTCCCTCGATAACCATAGAGACATTAGACGAAGATGAGGGAGGCGGTTTATCTGCCAGTCCAGATGAGTAAGGGTTGCTTTCATTTGCGGTGGAAAGCCTGCGGGCCATCCACAGTCAGTGTATATATATTTGAGGCGACATAACTCTCTCTTTCGCTGACCTGAAGGCTGAAAGAGTTTGCGAATGCTAGTCTGGAGCCTATGTGGGGGTACCCTGTGAGGCTCACTTCGGAGTTTCAAAATGCACTAAGGTTAGGGTTACCGCTGGTTACCAATCACGCTAAATCGTCCAGTGTTTACTGAGCACTCATCCCACTTTCACCAGTGTAATCTACGTATAATGGAGAGTCTGATGTGGCACAGCGCCTCAACAGTGCAGTGCGGGCAGTTGTTGCAGCGCATCCGGCCATTCGGAGGATTGTTATCGAGTTGCAGGTGATCTATAGTGAAAATTCAAGGAATGATGAACCGTAGATAGACCTTAGATATGCAATTTTAACTAAAGGCAGTAAATTCGAGGTATATGATGTAAGTAGTGCAAAAGCTGCGAGCTTGTATCCATCTGGTTCCGGTCCGACGGCACACTCTGTGGTTAGGGCTCGGCATCTGCAATTTTCGAAGTCCGAAGTGAGCCTATGAGGTACCCCCTACATAGGTTCCAGACTCTACTAAGAGACGATCGTGAGTATCCCATCTTCTCTCGTTGAGTCGGTTTACGAGACTATGCGAATGCTTGTCTCCATCTTGGTGAGCGGGAAGGGTTCCCCCGCATGTCAATCATTTCTGAACTACTCACCTACCAGTACGCAGCTCTTTCAAATCTCTCAGTCTTTGATTCTTGTTACAGGATGGTTCTCTATGTAACCTATTCCAGAAAAGCTTAAAGCCATCCATTCAAGTCTTAGTCAGTCGTCATATTATACTCTATGAGGCTAGCCTTAGGTGCATCCTGAAATGAGGACCTTCTCCTCATCGCCATTCCTGTATTTTCCTTGTATGAGACCCCGAGTTTCAAGAAGTTTGAGTGATCATCTATAGGCGTAATGCAGATTATGCGAACTCCTGCAGGGATAAATGGTGTGTTTCGCAACAACGGCCTTTCCAGCGCTCATGTGGGAAGAGACTCTCTGTACGCTGGATTTACCCAGGCGCGGCTGCGCCACATCATGTGTCCTGAACATGCCGTCCTCAGTAATCAGAGGTTTAAAAATTTTTACTGCGCCACCTTAGATAGAGTACGGGCGATGGAAAAACATGCGAAATAGCCCACCGCGAGGGTCGAACTCGCAGCCTTCAGATGCCTTCCTCAGCTCCGAGCGGATAAAAGTCTGACGCTCTATCCGATTGAGCTAGGCGGGCTGACAAAGTTGCCTCACAATTTAATTACATCCACATGACTTCAAATCGTCTTCGTTGGCGAGAGCACCTTTAACTTTTAGCGGACAAAATGTTAAACCTAACTTGACAGGTTCTGGAGTCGGGCACCTGTCGTAAGGAACGAACGAAAGGAGATTATAGTTTATGTATGAATGAGGCAGTCAACGTCGATTCTTTCTTCTTGTCTCCTGCGACGTTGACTTCCGAAAATCTCGTCTCGCATCCTTTGGATACTCAACAGTCTTTGCTTCTGAACCTCCATCCCTCCCCACATCTTACTAACTTAGTCTACTATGTTGGGTTCTTGCAGATCCCTAGAGCTTGTAGGCTGAGTCGAATGGTCGTTTCTCCGACCGTTGCCCAAACAAAATATATTGTCACTTTAGTCTGACGAGAGTGAAGTACATAAAGTCACGGTATAAGTCGGCAATATACATCAATCTTTCAACACTGAGCGAATAGAATTGCATGTGGACGTCAACCTACTGACGGTGCACAACGGTGAATATCCTATAGAAGATGTCACTGTAGAAGACATTAATTGGTAGACGCTGCGGGTGTCCGAACTGAGGATCGTCTAGCCAACAATACACAACCTCGGCTTCGATGCCCGACTTCTTCCTTTTCCTTACGTCCAACCTGATTCCTTGCCTCTGTTGTGGTCGTTGAACCCAGCTTGATACTGATATGATGACTGTGTGACTTTGGCCACGGTCAACGAAACACTTGGTATGTCAAATGTCATAAAGCCGGCGCCACAGGACAACGCGCTGAGGTGCGGGCTCGACTGACAGAATGGCAAAAAGGAGCGGTCTCAGGCGGTGAAGATTAGGCGGCAATAGCGACGTGGAATGCAGGAGACATCAGGAGACAGCCGGCTAGAGGCAAGTCAGGATCAGATGGCTGTGTACTTTTGCGTTCCTTGCAGTCAACCACGACGATGACAATAGGGCTCACGACCCAGCCATCCTCGACGTCGCTCTCTCGCTACGCGACAGCCAAATCGCCCGGCGTCGATCTCTATAACGGGAGCAAATCCCGTGAATTCTGCAACTCCTTCTGGGGTGGTGATGCCGGCGTCAATGTCCTCTTTGCCAGGATGCGGGGCGCCGCTCGCACCGCCGATGAGCTACGTGCATTCTGGAAGGAGCGGTAAGGTTTCCAATAGCGCACCCCGCCTGAGCGCTCACTCTCCATCTAGCGCCGCCATCGAGGAGGAATATGCACGCAAGTTGATGGAACTCAGCAAGGTTCCCTTGGGCAAGGACGAGATTGGGTATGTTGATTAGGCATTTATTCTGTGCACAAGATCTAACTCGAATGCAGCGAAGTCCGGAATGTTCTTGACACCGTCAAACTCGAAACCGAAAAGATGGCACAGGCTCACGTCGAGCTAACCACCCAAATACGACACGATTTAGAGGGACCTACCACCGCCCTTTTAACGCAACATGTCGAGCACAGACGCACACACCAGGGCCCTTTGGAGAAGAAGTTCAAGCTCAAGCAGATGCAGGAATCCTATGTGGCCAAAGCTCGAGAAAAGTACAAATCCGACTGTTCCCGCATCACTTCATATACCAAACAAATCGAAGTGTCTGGCAATAACACGGATCGCCTTCAGGCAAAGCTCGATAGAGCGAAGCAAACGGTACAGGCTAACGAGAAGGATTACCGAAACTTTGTCGACAAGCTCAAGGAAATGGATGATGATTGGGAAACGGAATGGAGAGCGTTCTGCGATGAAAGCCAGGATCTTGAGGAGGAGAGATTGGATTTTCTAAAGGACAACCTCTGGGCTTATGCCAACGCCGTCTCAACTGTCTGCGTGGCCGATGATGTTGTGAGTTCCGCTCTTGCTCCCATTATCACTTTGTGTCGGTTTACAAACTACTCAACAGTCGTGCGAGGCAATTCGTACGGTTCTCGACCAATTCGAAGGCGATAAGGACATTGAAAACTTTGTCAACGAATACGGAACCGGAAATTCGATATTCGAGCCCGCACCTTTTGACGGTAGCAACGACGCTACCTTACCTGAACCTCAACCTGTCATTAAATACGCCCTTTTCCCGCGACGTAGGAAGAGCGGCCAGGACAGGAAACCTTTGATGGCAAATACTGCTTTGGTTAATGCAGGCGGTAGTGCAGGAACCAGCGCTGCTCAGGTACCGCCGCTGCCACCTGCCCCCGTAGCTGTCGCCCAACAGCCAGTCGCTCAAGCACCTCCGCCTCCCCCACCTCTCGCAGTCAACGCTACTCTCGCGCCCCCGACACAAAATGGTTCCGCGAGCACTTACCGAAGGGTCTCGCAGCCACTTCCGGAACAACCTGTGGTCCATGGACGTGATCCCGTGCCGTCTCCTCAGCCGCCAGACCATCTTGGAGGTGGCATTCTCTTTTACGGTAGATTCATTCGTCTTGGTCTATACATTTTGTTCTCATGTCCGCTTTACAGTCAAAGCGCTATACGACTACACTGCGACTATCGACGAGGAGTTTGACTTCCAGGCAGGTGATGTTATCGCTGTTACAGCTACACCGGATGATGGATGGTGGAGTGGAGAGCTGCTGGATGAGAACAGGAGGGAAGAAGGGAGACATGTGTTCCCAAGCAATTTCGTCTGCTTATTCTGAAGTCCTCGACGATTTATACGCAATTTCACAATTCTATGGGTATTTACATGGACTACTACACGTCTGTAGATTAACTTAATTCTGGCTCAGTGGCTGATCTATCTATTAACTCGTTACTCAGTGTCCTCAACAACATTTTCATATTTGCTCAACCCTGGCTCATCCGTGCGCAAATGGGACGTGTCAGACGTGTTTGCTTTGCGTTCTCCCTCTTGCGTATAGCTGTTCGACTCTTTTTTCGACAAGATATTATGCATGTTCTCTCCCTAGGACAACGTGTTTAAGGACACGAGCAGTCTCGATACCATAAGTTCCAATATCTTGCTAGTTAACGTTCAAGCCAGTGTCCCATCGATCGGGAATTACGATTTCATCCTACCATCACAATCGGACTGACACTGCGGTACTCGCCTAGAGGTTGTGATATCTGCAAGCGCTAGAGGTTGTCATAAAAGGCGACACCATTAAACGCGCCGTGTGTTCCTTTCGCGACTTTTGACTTGCCTCAGGCCGCTTCGTCACTTAGTTTACCATTGAGAAAGGCGTCGATGCTTCCTACTTGATTGGCGGAGGTTAATGAGTTCAAATTTGTTGGTGAGATAAGAAACCTGCTGAGTGTCCATCAGGTCGAGCTGTCGGTCAGTAATGTCCTCTGTCAACGATGGCATGTATAACGATCTAGTACCGAATGGCATGAATGATGGTTTGCGCCATGCAGCAGTTGCGCGCCTCGTACCACCCAATAGTTACACCATGTTCTGGGTGGGCCATATGCAAACTCCTTATCAGCTTCAATCCGGGAATACTCACAAATTCGACTATCCTGGAGTTGGCTATGCAGAAGACGGGAGATGGTGCTGGCGACTTCAGGTTCATCGAGGTCCGGAATGCTGGACATAGGAAGGCTTGTCGTTATTAGAAATTCTCCTCAAGCATCCAGAGTGGCCAGAGTTCATCTCACCCATGTTGTTGATGTTTTCTCGATAACGAGTCTTTGCCCCGGGCTGACTGTCAACCTGGACGTTCTTCGGCTCTCCAAAACGTAGTGGAAATGTCAGATAACGGCATACTAGTAGATACAACAACATCACAGACCCGCTAATACAGTTTACGAACGCAGTGTGGGCTTCGTTTCTTCAATAGTGTTACGTGCCCAGTCCTCGATTTCTTGATCTGGAACTTCCTTCCACTGCTCAAGCATCTACAAACAACAAGTGAGGATAGTCTTAACTTTGCGAATGGGAAGGGCTTTACCGAACTAAACATTTGAAGCAGGCGCCTAGTCTTCTCATCCCCTTCATCGGTAGCTTGGACTGTTCGTCCGAGTTGTTCAATCAAGCGATTGTTATCCTCTTCACACTGGATATGTTCAGGGAACACTAATACCGAAGCGATGTAGATCGCACCTGCGCGAGAGTTGCGCGCAACTGTCTTGTCTCCTCTTCAAGTTTGGGTATCGTGCGGGCCGCGATGGCAGCGCGAGGATCTAAGCCGTCTCGCCAGGCATCTTTGGGATCTTCTCCACGATTAATGCGTTCTTCGGCTTCTCTAAGGACGCGGTGGAGGAGATTTATGTTGTTTCGGACGTCATATTTGGCGAATAGACCTTCCAGTTCTCTCTCCAGCGAATGTTAGCTGTCCGTACTATGTAAGTACAACTACACACCGACGAGTTTGTTTCAATAAACTCTGATATTTGTTGGAATACAGCCATAGATCCGTCCTTGTCTTCGCTAGTGTACAAAGGAAAACATTCCGTGAAATCTTGGTACCTAAAGAGATTTGAACTTGAGCACGTAAGAAAGAGTGGGACATACGTCCATCTATGCGCAGAGCGCTGAATGGCGAGTTGCAGCGCCGAGTGGAAATATTTCCATCGGGCGGTGTCGTCGTTGGACCTGCCCGAAACAGACATGATGGTAGTCAACGTATGACAAGCGCGTCGCGTGTCCCGTGACCCGCCAATCCTTACTACCCCTTTCCGACGTCGGCGACTGCCGTTACTGATCTCAACCGATCTTCGATTGAAGCACTGAAGCTATGCAAACGACAAGGACCGTTGCTTGCACTGATGACTACTGTACAATATCCCGATATATTTGGATAGCTTTTTGCCTCATGGACGACTACTGAGCTCTGCCAATGAACCTCAATCGGGTTGCCAGGCTGTTTTCTGGCCGTCCTAAAACTTTCGAGTTCTTTTGCACCAGGCACTACCAGAATCCTGTCCCCCTGCTTGTTCCTGTGTTTTATGATATCTGGATGCTCTTCATCCCCTATTCCACGACATGCAATACAGGGGAAGACGTGTCGTCTGCGGTACTTAAATGCTGAGAGCCTGGATTGCCTCTTTGTTTTCAATTCCCCCTCCCTTCCTTCTCCGCCCCACCACTGTCGCGGTATACGATGTGGTATCCTGTCGCTCTTTTTATCACACTCTTTTCATCTGTCTGTTGGGCCAAGGTACGCTTCATCGATTCGGATTGACGCACTCGTCCTCATTTTGTCCAAGCCCTGGACTCAGACGTCCTATTACCCCGAAACTTATCCTCCATCGATACCACCATCGTTCCTTCCGCGTGCATGGCCGACTGCTATGGAATTCTCATGACAGTCTATGTGGGTCTTCCTCCCTTCATCTCTCGTACCTTGGCCTGATCGTTATCCTAAGGGGTGTGGCAGCGCTGATTCCACCTGTATGTGCTCTATGGTATACGCACCGCGGATGGAGAAGTGTCTACACTGTTACAACACGACTGCTGCGACAGACTCACAGGGAAAAACTTTGGCCAAGAGTGCGCTTCTCTCGTTATTGATATAGAGTAGACCTCTGATCCTCCATCAGCATTCAAACAGTGTCAAGAACAGGCCTCCCCTGATACCACTACTGGTACCACCATAAGCGACATCACTACCGGTCTCAATGAGATCCTTGACACTGGCAATGGCACAATAGCCTTAGGGCTCCGGTGGGGTGGTCATGCTATATCGCTGTCCTTTGTAGGACTGGTGTTTATCTCTGGCGCACTCTTCTTGTAGCGCTGTTCTTTCATTTTCGGGTTCTTGGTGTCTAGCAGTCGTATTTCTCTGGCAGTCCATCGTGACTTATGTAATTCTATCACTCGTAAAACTTCCTGCCATCTACCATCAACAGGCGACGGAGAGGGTATGTCAAGGCCATTTCGGACACAGCGCGTCTGCATAGCCAGACATGTTTATATTGCGGTCTGACGCGTGTTCTGGTCTCTCGCGCTCCTTATCGACAGTATCTTCCACTTCGCGGAACCTCATCCCCAGGCTACAGTTGCGAACCTCCTCACTCCCAACGCTACAGGGATTTAGAGTAGGGCTGCGTCGAAATCCCAGTTGAACTGAATCCCATGCGCGACCCGGATATTTGGGCAGTCCTTACCCCCTCCTCCAAGACTTTTCATTTTCTGCTGATGGAGAATCCGTCAGAGACGGATAGGCTGTTTAGCACCTTGTCACCCATAGGTCGATAGGAACAAGAATTCCCCGGGCAGCTTTTCGTGTGCTCTTCAACATTGCTGCATGAAGCCCATACGCTCAACGTACGCTTTCCCGGGGCCGGGTCTATCAAATCGATTTTTCTTTCAAAATCCTCATGCCGTTTTCGTCGTCTATCACGACTTGAGAAATCATGGACGTGTCCTTGACTTCAGCCGATGACTATCAGGTTACAATCCATCACGACTCTTGAAGTTGAGTAGGCTACCGCTTCATACTGCAGTCCTCGGAAGAAATGCATCCCCCGCGCCCCAATGAATGTCGGACTGTGGCGTCAGTAAAGAAAACCTCCTGCGGACACGTTCTGGATGATCTGATGTACCCGTTTGTCATGGGCGGTCGCCTTTATCTTGATTTTGACGCCGAGTCCATACTCATGTATGCCTCAGCTGTGCGTGATATCATTTTTGCCCTCCATAACATTGGCATTATACCTAATACAGCTGTATGTTTTCCGCTTCCCTCGCTTCCAGATTTTTTGACCTCTTTCGTCCTTTCGGTACCGTAGGTCCTTTCAAATCCTCATCTTATTCTTGGGGTTGAGACGGTCGTACTTTACGGTAGGCTCCCGAAGTACATGGAAGAAACTTTGGCCCTGCCGTCGTCTTGATCGGCGAGTCTTCAGACCGTTATGTTCTCATCTCGAACGCAGCAAGGCGCCCATGGAACTCATGGGAAAAGTAAATGTCTCCAGCGTCCGATTGATGAATGGAAGTCGGAGAATTCTTTGACTGTTTTCCGCCGTTGGCCACCAAACAGATCCATCGTCACTCCGCGTTTAGATCTGTTTAGATATTTCGGCCATCTTCCATTGCTTGGTCTACGAGAACTTACGGCGGTACATACCACACAAAGGTCTGATAACAATGTACGTTGCCCTTCTGTTCAAAAAGGGTCACCCGCGTTCATGCAGCCCAGATACTAGTAATGCGCCGCAGCATACATTACATGACATCGACTTAATAGCGCCACTGGAACGGCCTTGGGGCGATGAGTACCTCCGGTTGTGGCTAAGGGCCCTTTGACAGGCGTAAATGTCTTTGAAGACCTGGCGGAAGTAGCCAAGAGGCGATCTCGGTGGTGCGCGCTGGCGGTCGACTGGGGCACGTTCGTTGACCCGAATAGCTGATAGCCACTCGCCGACGATGTTACGACCGCGAAGCGTCCGCTCCATGTCCGCAACACTATCCGCAGTCGCTTCCAGTTCGTCCATGACGCGAGTTCGAATAACGCGATCCCGCTCATGCTTCCAGCTCGAGGTGGAGTACGACGATCCTAGTTATCAGTGGAGTAGCGAGAATTTGGTCAACTTCTTTGAATGCTGCGGCTATCGTCACCATCTTCATCAATCTCCACATCTACCCAGTTCAAGTTGACATTTTGTTGACAGCCTCACACGAACGTACATGAATATGCAATTCTATCAGCAACTGTAGCGACGACGTGATAACCGAGTAAAAGCTTTAAGCAGGGTATATATGGATACTGCATCGATAACGAAAACTAAAAGGACGAATAATGAGTAGAAATATGTATCGCAACCGTGGCGCGAAATGCTGGTGGTAGTACAGGATGAAATAGATACAGAGATTACGACAACTTTTTTTAACGTAGTTCATCACCCATATCATACATTGACACATATTGAAGATTCGTGAACTGTCGTTAGGCACGTAGAAATCGTTCATGTCCCTGCGCCTCGTCGCAGCGCTGAGCAATGCGCATTGCCACACTCATCGCACCCTCCACGACTTCACGCGAAGGTGAGCCGAGATCAGTATGTTTTAGTAGGTCTAGAAGTCAATAAATGTCAGGATTAATCGTACGAGCGCTAAGCGAAAGAACTAACCCCGGAAGAAAAGAACATATCGCGTAACACGTTGAACAGGGAGAATGCCCAGGTCACGTATGGAATGATAGTCAACGGGTGGCGATCGCGTGGGAGACATAAGACTCGGAATAGATGTCCAGCTTTTACGCCACATGCTTTTAGAACGCTGAGAAGGGGTATTGGGTTCGGTCAATGCTCGAGAGGGTACCGAGGGAAGGGGAGGAGAATGGGAAGAAAGGGTCTTGGATGACTGACTCCTCCGAGCGCGACTGATCTTCCGCCGCCTATCTTCGTCGAACCAACCGCCAACGACACTGCACCAGGTGCTCAACGCATGTACAACCTGGTCTTCAAGCTGAATGAACACACTTGCCACCCCAGTAACAGTGGGATCGGCTTCCATTGCATGCAAGAGGCTCTGTGAAGCAGACACGAGTGTGAGGAGATGATCACGCATGATGGATGGGGAGGGGTAGGCAGGCCATTGTCCCGTAGCATGCGTAGTTTGCATGAGATTATGCAACTGCGAGAGGTAATGTCTCTCTGTGCGCAACAGATCTCGGGTTGTCAAGAGAGCCAATAGAGTCGACCGCTTGTCTGAATCATGGTCGTCGAGCGATGCAGAATGACGGAGAAGGCCTAAGTCATCATATGGATATTCATCGTACTCGTGGCCGTCCCAAGATGTGCAGTGAGTACGTTTGAACACGGTCTCGGCAAAATCTTGGTCGGTAATGTCCTCATCTGTCATGAGGGTCCATCGGCGGCGACGCTTGGTCTCAAGCTCTTCACAGTCAGAGTTCCTGCGCTGCAGAGCGACCTCAGGCATGACTGCGTCTTTGAAAGATGGACGCGGGAAGGACGTGGGATCCTCGTGGTTGGGGAATGAATCTGGGACATGTATGGGATCATTTTGCGTGCTTTCATGATCGTCTTCCTCTTCATCCGAATCGCTTGGGCCGATTGTGAATTTGGTCTGACGCGATGGAAGCTAAAGTGCGAGTAAGCAAAGTGAACGCTATGGTAAAAAGAAGTACGAACCGGAGGCAGATCGCCTTGGAGTGGAGGCGGTTGCAAGGCGCGATCGGGTTTTCTACGGCGGAAATTAAACGAAAGTGTCGCTCGACGCTTGAGACCGTCGCTGTTGGAGGGCAGATGAGCATAAGAGACGACTGTGGGCTTTTCCTTCTTGAGCTTGCGTGATGGCATCGAGACAGTCCGTTTGGGAGCGTTTTCTGGGCGTAAAAGTGGTGTGGTGGACGTGACTGTGGGGGCATATTGGACCGTACTCGTGGGGCTGGATGGTGCACTAAAAGAATACGGGAAATGGGCGACAGCAAGAGGGTCATCTGGCACGAAACTGAAGGCAAGAGCATGTCCTCCACGCGGCGATTTCCGCAGCTTGTTGGCTCGTCTGGGTCCCGGGGCTCCGGGGGTTAGAGAAAAGTCGCCAGGACTGTGCGACGAGGTCGACGACGACGGGGAATAGACGAGGTCTGCAACATTAGCCAGCATTGACTTTTGGCGGGAGAGACCAAGGGCACTCGGCGGTTACCAGGCCACCTTTTTTATTTAGCATGGTATTACGCTGGGATGACATCAACCGATATCCGCCTTCAGACTTGGGCCTTCTCGGCCGTTACCCGCCGGGACCCAAGCAGTTCCGTACGTCAACCGCTTTGCGTGATAAGATCCCATAGAACGCATATCTGCGCGTCTAGAGTGTACTCGGATTCATCTTGCTCTTCATTATTATTAACTTTGTTTTACATTCCTATCGAGGCTGCATATCGATAACCACCCAAACGCGTCCATTCGTCCACACTGCGTGTCGAGACAAGAGTCATTCATGTCCATTGACATCCGATACGATGTCATCGAAGCGCGCGATGAACGTTTCTATTCACACGTTGCCTTTTTCCCGTGCTCCGTGCGTTTATACTCATTCCACTGAAACACCGGAATCCCTTCGTAGCGAGGCGAGCTCCAGGGTTCGCATTGCTAGCAGATTTCCTCTAGACTTCGATGTTCTTTAGATCTTCGAAACGTAACTAGCTCGACCTTCTTAACCGTATTCTTATCTGGTACGAACGAGGTTTCACCTTATCTGACCGCACAAAGCGCAATGTCTTGCGCGTTGCTCTCGAGCATGCCGTTCAGATCGTCGTATCAACCTTTCGATCGCTTCAATGAACACAGCATTACGGACAATTCTCACTCCGTTACGCTTAGCTGCTCCTGTCTTCTTGAACCTTTCACAGCGCCATCAACGTCTGAGTCCGCCATGAGGGCCCGAGCTCACGCTGGTGTTCGTTTCCATGATCGGAGGGTGAGGGATGCCCGCCCCGAAAGACATCCATCGCCCGCCTAGCTCAATCGGATAGAGCGTCAGACTCTTATGACTAGGCGATCTGAAGGCTGCGAGTTCGACCCTCGCGGTGGGCTACAGCATCTGTTTTGCAGGGTGGAAGATACCGAGTTTAATTTTAGAGTTTAAGAATTGTGGCGCCATCTATCTTATTTGGGCCCTGGCCCTGGGGCCTGTACATGCTTGGTACATGTCGATCTATGGAAAAGAACAAGAGAGAAAATGTGTTAACAGCATTCTGAAGACTCATTTTGAGTCAGAGAATTCATTCAAAAACCACTTGATCGTTACAGTTTGAAAGAGTGCGTCGATAAGTCTCACTTCAATAGACGGAAATGGATAAATGGCTCCCTCGTCAGTGACAAGAACACAAAAGGCGGTGACTTCCATTCTGTGGAGATCTGATCGATTACAGTGCTAGATTGAACAATGCCATAAACTCGTCCCTTCGAAAATGCGTAGTAATGCCGTAGTGGACGTTGTGGTACCAGCAACCCTTCTTTATTTTGCTAGTAGCTCAAAGGTCGACACTTTCAGCGACGAGGCAGTCTAATGTTAGCGACCGCGACAGGCGCCATTCCGAAAGCACTTGTGTCACCCGGGATTGAATTAACAGGTATGACGTGTTCACTGTTCACCGTCTTGTGGATGGTTATCGTAGAGACAACAAAGTCGTGTCAAATGGTGGCGCGACTCATGACCATGTTAGCGCGAGGGCGTTTCAGTTACAAACGCCGCACGCGTCATTATGCGTCATACTGTACCTGGACCTCGAAGATGGACCTGATTGCATTGTAAGGGTCCTTGTGGATCCGCTGGTTTGTGTGACGTCGAATATACAGGTACTTGATCAAGAACTAACAGCCCGCCTAGCTCAATCGGATAGAGCGTCAGACTTTTATCCGCTTGCAAGCGTTAGGAAGTGGCATCTGAAGGCTGCGAGTTCGACCCTCGCGGTGGGCTATTTGTAGCATGAGGTTGCGATATTGCTTTTTGCTGCATGGTAACTGCCAACTGGATGGCTCACGGAAGAAAGGAACTTCAAGGAAAACGGTGATCCGGGGAGTGTTCGTAATACGAAATCTCAAGGTCTTACTTAATACCACTAACATCGTAGAGTATCCTGCGCCACACTCTTCAATTCACCATTCTCATCTCAGGTTACATGGCTCTTTGATTTGTGTTTAAATGTTCTTTGTTACTAGCATGCTATGGGATACAGGATCAGGTATGTACAGATGACACGAAATATGCAGGATATCTTGGAGATTGTATGAAACGTCAGCACTTGGGTAATTAAGTAAAATATGCAAGAGGATTAGATATTACAACATGGACGGGTTCGGATGTCTGTACATGTGCGTCTGGTTCGCAGGACCAGAATGCCAGTTGTCGACGAGGGCGGAGATGTCGACATGGCTCGCATTTCGACGCACGGAGGGCGAGGGCGGTGCTGTGGGAATGCCCTGCCAGTCAGGATGAGGAACGATGTACTGGCTGTTCGCGCGCGAGCGACGAGCCCGTGTCGGTCGCCTGTCGCTGTCGTCAGACTCTGATTCTGTGTCGGCCTCCAGACGATCCCTGATCCCATGGCTACCAAAGGATGTGGTGACGCCGTCGGTGTTGATTACCATAGCATTGGCGCTGTCAATTTCGGTCTCCATGACCTGCTCGGCGTTGTCTGTGATGGCTTGAGGTGTGTGACTTTGCAACTCGGATAGTGCCCGGACAAAGTCATCCATAGCCATGAACGCCCGTGCACACGATTCCAGAAACGGGAACGACTGGAATATATGCACCTGAAAATGAGTTAGCCCACAAGGAGGTGTATCACCACTGGGTACTTACTGAATCTTCGTACAATTCGTGCCGGACTTCTACACCTGCAGCGGAAGCTTTATGAGCAAGTAGTGTTATCTCGTCCCGCAAGACTTCAGAATCCCCTGATTGAATGAGAAGTGGTGGCAGTCCGTGAAAGTCACCGAAGAGTGGACTCGCATATGGATGTGTCAAGTATTTCTCAAGTGATGGACCAAGATACGAGACCACTGGATTCAGACAATCGTCCGCGGCGAAGACGGGTACTATATCGTAACATGCGTTGGAATCCCACGACTCGCAGCTCATAGTAAGATCTGGAAAAGTGCACGATATCAGGGAAAGCATTTTACGAGAACGGAGCTTCACTGACCGACCCAAGGAGACATGAGGATGGCACCTCCCGGTAATGGGTACTCGTTATCGCGCAAGTACATCAGTAAAGCGAGCGACAGTCCACCACCGGCGCTATCCCCGCTGATGATGATGTTTTCTGCCGGAATGTTCAGATCCTCCACAAGCCTCAAGTATCCGCTAACCACGTCATGCAGTGGTCCTGGAAATGTGCTCTCCGGCGCCAATCGGTAGTCCAGGGCGAACACACGAGCATCCGTATTCAATGCTAATGGGACGGAGATTTGTCGCTGTGAGGCAGGACTCCCCACAATGTAAGCACCTAACCCCACATTCAGTAACATGTGATTGCTGCGAGAATGACGCGGGGGCATACCTCCATGGATATAGAGCACGACTCTCTCGGTCTTTTTGCCCACCTTGACGCTCTGTTTGCCACTCTTTCGGGAAGCTTGAGAAGTTTTCCAGTCGGCTTGCAAACGTCGCCAAGTTTTCTTCCCCACCACCCATTCGCCGGAGAGCTCCCTGTGCCCTGATTCCCTGGCATCAAAGTCGGCTAATATGCCTCTTAGACGACGCCGACGAACGCGAAAAGTGACTGGTGTAACCAGCGCATCGGAGGGTAGAGGTGCCAAGCCCCCTATACTCATGAAAAATCTTATGGACGGCTATGGTCGACGTTGAAAAAAAAAACACGCGGCATTCAATGGCGACAAGACTTACAAGGTCCATAAGAAAGCTGTGACGACCAGCGTCGCGCATGAAACTAGAGATCAAGGTCATCTCGATTCCCCAAGTCTTTTTTCGAGGGCCCCATATTGTGTGCGAAACGATGTCGCCTGTCATTTGTGTCGCTGTAAACTAGATGTAAGAGGGTTTGAAAGATGAATCCGCTAGATAAATACCTTTGCTCGCAAGAAACCATCCATACTTCCAATAGTGCCAAGGTCTGAAAGTTGGTTGAGATCGTATCTTGATAGTAGGTGTGATGCGGGATGAAGGCGGTGCAACCCCAGGCGTAGTATAATGGTGCATCAACGCCTGAAGTTCCTGTTCGTAGGCTTCTTGGAGGTCGAAGTCCTCTCCATACGATGAGGCGGGACTGACGGGAGGCCGAAGAACGGTCATCGCTGGGCGGTGGAGGCGAAGGCTGAGGAAAGCACGAGAAAAGAGCTAGTAACGGCAGAGAAGGGGTCAAAAGTGTGTCAGAGAAGGATGAGACTTGGACTAAAAAGAGCGTTAACGATGGTCCATCCGTACGTGGTGGCAATAGGTAAGCGTGATAGCTCCTAATGACAGCGGCAGCCCGAATGGAGGTTGTTTAGGCAATGGACTGCGTCACATTCAGGTGATCGAGAGGGATAATCCGTTTCTTCTCCAATATGGCGGTCCGTCCGCGCCTCGACGAATCAGCTGTTCTATATAACTTATTTCATGAGTCCGAGACGCCGAATTGCATTCAAGATCACAGGTAGTTGTTACATGTGAGATATCTGAATTGCCGCAATGTTCAGTAGTCGTCTCCTCGACTAACCACTTCCTTAACAGTCGGCCGGAGTAGTATCGTGTGTTCCTATGCGGAGGATTAGCAGAAACATCTTCAGAGACAACCGACTGACAAATTGGGCGGTCATCGATCCAAGTTGATCGCAAAGCGGAGGGTAATCCTGAACAACCCCTTGCGCCACTAAATGGTTTAGCTACGAAACGCATTAATCCCAAATTCAAAGTCGTCTGACGCGGAAAGACGGACCGCAAGGAGATATTTGCTTTCACCTGCTCTATCCAAGTAGCGGCGGCAAAATGGTAACGTCCCAAAGTTGTTGTTAATGGTCTTGAGCAGAGATTTCGCTGAAGTCAATCTAAGACTCCTCGTCAGCAGGTCAACTCTTTGAGAAATTCATCGCACGGACCGTAGAGGCACATGCGGTGCATCTTTCATTTTGGCATAATGTGAGCATTCGCCCTTTGATCGAGAGAAATGTCAATGTCAGAAGCGGAGAAAGGAAGGAAAATAGCTAACGCTTTCCACCACACGCCCACGTCCAGTCGATCCAAACGTCTCAATGGCGAAGTATTCGCCCTCCTCCATCTTTGTCTGATCATCATTGGCCACCAACATAACAGATTTTCCGCCGTGAATCTGATATGGATTAATGGAGTGGCCGCTAAGATTTTCTATAGGCTTGACTAAAAGAAGCCTTCAATAAAGCATAAATAATATACGGACACATAAACACACCAGGGTAAACTTTGCCGTTGACTTCGACCTCATATGACTCCATGGTTTCCTGGATAGCAGCTCCAAGTTCACCTAGTCGGACATCGATACCAGCCTCCTGCAAATGGAGATCAATCAAAGCAATCAGTAGATTCTGCGAAAAGACACTCACGCGTATACCGGTATCAGTAGCAGCCTTCACGGCTTCGAGAAGCTTGTCGTATGTAGGTTCAAAGTTCATCGTGAACGCTGAATCGACAATGCGACCATTGACATGTACACCGAAATCCACTTTGAGCACGTCACCTTGTTGCAGGACTGCACGGGGTTGAGATATCAGCGAACATGACAGTAGAAGATCACAAAAAGAGCCACCTTTGGTGTCACCTGCATTGGGAGAGTAGTGTGCTGCGCAGTGATTCAGGCTGAGGCCGGTGGGGAAGCCGACGCCAGATTCAAATCCGTTGGCCTCGACCAGCGCGCGAGTGCCGTCCTCGATGTTTTCAGCAATCTCCGTCATAGTCATACCAGGCCGAATGGTCTTGCGCGCGTGTCGGCGGACGAGTCTGTGCACCTCTGCGGCGCGTCTGATGTGCTGATAAGTCGTCTCCGGGTCTTCCATAGCTAGCTTTTCGTCATAGCGCTTCTCCTCTGAGGTGATACGCCACGCATTGCTGTCATCGCTCAAGTCAGACGCCAATCGGAGCTGTGAATTGAGTTTTTGGAGTACGCACTCGTCTTTGTAAGGCTGGAGCTCACCCTCTGGATACACCCCGTTCGGAAAGAATTTTGTGATCCCTGTAACCTATAGCTGAGTCGGGGAGTCTCTGCGATGGTATCTACATACCTATCCGGGGAGGATCACTCTGTTCTAATTTCTTCTTTTTGGGTTTTTTCTTCTTCTTTTTCTTCTTTGCGTCTCCTACCAAAGATTACACGAGTGATCAATATAGCAGCATTTTAGTGACATACCAGCTCCTGCAGGTGCAATTTCTTCTTCCTCTTCTTCGTTTTCGTTTTCCTCTATCTCTTCATTCTTCTTGAGTACCGGGTCTTCCTCTGGTGCAGTAACCATAGTGCCAAGACCAAGAGTCAAGAATACGCAGCGGATCTGATGCCGTAAAGTGTGGCAGATCTTTCGATATTCAAGCTTGAGCGGAGAGTATGCCAGTGTCCTGTGCGCAGCACAGAGCAGTTTAGTTCGTTGCCGAGCGTGAGTGAGAGAAGACAAAATATAATTGACCAATGAACGACGACGTCAGTGATTGGTTCGTGATCTGCAAGTAAACAAAGCCAGGGCGCGTCGAGTTCCAATAGGATGTGTTTAATTAACTATTGTATGCCAGTGGTACGCGAAAAAAAAAAATCTACGTGCTGTTGGCGCTCGTGCTCAACGATTGACTCCTTCGCTGCATCTCTAAACCATTTTTGAAGATCTCCAGCTCTTCGACGACATTCGTCAACGCATTGCACTCCCATTGCCCGTACAAGAATCCTGAATACAACATTGTTGTGGCCAGCCACGCGATGAAGATTGTAAATATTATGAAGATGGGATTAATCCATGCGTGAGGTAACCACGACGAACCAATGGTCAATCCTGCAAGAATGAAAAGGCATAGACCAAAAACATATAACTCTCTTCGCGCGCGGTAACGTGAAAAGCGATAACACGCCGCCAGGGCCTGTATGGTGGTCGAGATCGTGGCATTCGAAAGCTCCGTTGAAGGAACAGAACCCTCAGATACGTTCGCCGGTGGCCGGAACAGCATCAATATTCTGAATTTGCAGAATCGATTCTAGGCCAAAGTGATCTGAAAACGAAAATGTAGCACCAGGTACTTTCTCTGTGAGCACGACTCTGCATTCGACGCAGTCGAGTCGGGGAATGAGTGTCTCGGTGTACCGTACGGGTTGGCGGTAGAAGACGTAGTCCAAACGCTTACCCCAGAACTTGCGTGCATAAGGATCGAGCGGCTTGCCAGCGGAATACGAGTTCAGCGGGGAATCTGCGGTAACACCAAATCTCTTGATAGTTTCATGGGGAGGAGGAATGGCGTTCGAAGGTAATATATCTGAATTGGGGTGCGTCACCGCCCATGAATCAGAGAGCGAGGCGTGGTCCCGGATGATGGTCATTGGGAGAGTCGTAGGAACACTATTGAAATCACCTGCCTGAATTGAAGTTGATAAAGGTACAGAAGTTTCAGCGAAAAATAGACATACAGCGATAACATAACGTCCAAGCTCGGCAGCCTGTCGGGTGAGCTTTGCAAACTCCCAAGCATTGACCAAACGGTGAGCTCTGTTATGCTCTGGGCCGTCTTCACCACCCTTTGCAAAAAGCTATCACGCGTAGGATGTTAACATAGATGATCAACTTGTCGTCAACGCGCTCACATGTGTATTGAAGACCTGAACCTGGCCGAGGACTGGGTGGATGACAACGATGCTGGCGGCAGCTTTGCCGACGAACCAGTCGCCCGCTGCTACGTCCATAGGCTCTCCATTGAGTGAGTACGGATGTACTGCAGTTGCGATGATCGGGTAACGAGTAAATATGGCGAGTCCCGCACCGAGCGCACCGCTACCGAAGACTTGTGGTGAGGCTAATGCAAAGATACTCGTGATTGGCCTACCTGTAGAAGAATTTGGAGTATGGTAGACGCTTAGAAAGAGATTCTCGGACGTGTTCGTAGTCGGAGAAGACCCAGAGCTCTTGGAGAGTGATAATGTCATGATTCGAGTTGGCGAGTTCAGCAGCAATTGCGCGTATACGCTCTACCCGGTTTTTGGAGACATATTTCAGGCCCCTGCACGTCCTATGTGAGTATTTCGCATGAATTGTGAAAATATAAAGCAGACCAGCAATTGAGGGTCAGAATGCGTATATGGTCAGTCGAGGTCATGGCATAAGGCAGGTCACCGGTGGCTGTGCACCGACCTTCTTCCATGGCCGACGACCTCTACAACCTCGAATTACTATCGTTGGTTGCCAAAATCACTCAGGAAGTCAACAATTACACCGGGCTCAATGACAAAACCATCGCCGAGTTCATCATCGACCTCCATAATCAGGCCAACGCCAGTCTGCCTGCATTCAAGGAGAAACTAAAGGCAAACGGCGCTGACTTTCCCGAGTCATTCATCGAAAATGTCGACCGTCTTATCCTCAGTATGCATCCGAAACACAGAAAGAAGAGTGCGCCTGCGTCGAACGGTGCTACCAAAGCCGACAGCTCTGAACTGACGGAGCAAGACAAGAAAAAGCGCTTGTTCCCCGGTCTAGCGCTCAAGGACGCCGACCCAAAACCTGTCTCGGACGATGTCTTTTTGCAGGAAATTGGTGACTTGGTGTCGGGGAAGAAAGTCCGTGAACGGTCTTGGGAAGACGATAGAGAACCGAAGAGGCAGCGAAGGTCGGCGTCTCCCCTCGGCGACGTAGTCCTAGTCCGCCTCGAGGGCGGGACCGATATGGCTCGCGTGGTGGTCGCACCACTGTCGACGACAAGCCTATTTTGTACAAGATTTACAATGGCCGTGTCTCTGGCGTGAAGGAATTTGGAGCCTTTGTGACTGTTGAAGGTGTTGCAGGGCGCGTAGAAGGTATAGGCACTCTCATATTTTCTTATTGTCTACTCACATTTTTTAGGCCTCGTCCACGTCTCCAATATACAAACCGGTATGCGCGCCAACTCTGCAATAGATCTTTTGACGCGAGGCCAGAATGTCAAGGTCAAGGTGACTAGTGTGGCCGGCACCCGTATCTCTCTCTCCATGAAGGACGTCGACCAAGCATCCGGTCGCGACCTTACTCCCCACCTACGCATAAAGTCTGAGGCTGAGATGGAGGCCGAACGAGCGCAAGCTGCTCGTGCTGCGTCATCTGGCGCCAACGCCATGCCGTTAAGGTCGAGAGACCAGCCACCTATCCGCTCCACCAAACGACTGACATCACCGGAACGTTGGGAAATCAAGCAACTTATATCGTCTGGCGCGCTTGCAGCGTCTGATTTCCCTGACTTGGAGGAAGACTTCAATAATCCCATGGCTCATGCCGAGATTGAAGAAGAGCTCGATGTCGAAATTCGCGAAGATGAACCGCCATTTTTGGCTGGTCAGACCAAACGGACTATGGATCTCAGCCCTGTTAAAATTGTAAAGGCGCCAGATGGGTCTCTGAACCGAGCGGCACTTGCAGGAGCTTCTTTAGCCAAGGAGCGCAGGGAGCTAAAGCAGCAGGAGGCAAATGAACAGGCAGACTCTGAGGCTCGCGACTTCAGTCAACCTTGGCTTGATCCTATGGCGAAGGATGTCGACAAGACATTTGCGCAGGATCTCCGCGGCAATATGAAGGGGCAGAAGGCAGGAGAAGTGCCCAAGTGGAAGGAGCAGACGTTTAACAAAGCCACGACCTTCGGCCAAATCACGACGATGAGCATTCAGGATCAGCGAAAGAGTTTGCCAATCTACAAGCTACGGGACTCTCTTCTTGAAGCTATCCAGCAGGTGTGTATTTTGACACTCTTTACCTAGATATCCCTTGACTTACCTTCTTAGCATCAAGTTCTCATCGTCGTCGGAGACACTGGCTCTGGAAAGACGACTCAAATGGTTCAGTACCTTGCTGAGGCCGGGTTTGCTGATAAGGGCAGAATAGGATGCACACAGCCTCGTCGTGTAGCTGCGATGTCTGTCGCTAAGCGTGTTTCCGAAGAAGTCGGTTGTCGACTCGGGCAAGAGGTCGGGTATACGATTCGTTTTGAAGACTGCACGAGTCCGGAAACGAGGATCAAATACATGACGGATGGTATGCTCCAGAGGGAGTGTTTGATTGATCCTTTGTGCAGCTCTTACTCTGTGGTCATGTTGGATGAGGCGCACGAGCGAACTATCGCCACGGACGTCCTGTTTGGTCTCTTGAAGAGTACGTTCTTTCTCTGGATAATTGAATTTCCACTCATTCTCCGTTAGAGGCCGTCAAACGTCGACCGGACCTTAAGCTAATCGTCACATCTGCTACTCTCGATGCCGAGAAGTTTTCAAAGTACTTCTTTGGATGTCCTATCTTCACGATCCCGGGTCGCACATTCCCTGTCGAGGTTCTTTACACCAAGGAACCCGAGAGCGATTATCTTGATGCATCCCTCATCACCGTCATGCAGATTCATTTATCGGAGCCTGCTGGTGACATTCTTCTATTCCTTACAGGACAAGAGGAGATTGACACGGCATGTGAAATTCTCTTCGAGCGAATGAAGGCACTAGGGCCCAAAGTGCCAGAACTCATCATCCTGCCCATTTACTCTGCCCTTCCGTCTGAAGTGCAATCACGCGTCTTCGATCCGACACCGCCTGGTGCGCGTAAGGTGGTCATTGCCACTAACGTTGCTGAGACGAGTTTGACGATACCTGGGATTTACTATGTCATTGATCCTGGGTTCTCGAAACAGAATGCTTACGATCCGCGGTTGGGAATGGATTCGCTCGTGGTCATGCCCATTTCGCAGGCACAGGCGCGACAGCGATCAGGACGTGCAGGTCGGACTGGTCCCGGAAAATGCTACCGGTTGTATACAGAGGCGGCGTACCGGAACGAGATGCTTCCCAACTCCATCCCCGATATTCAGCGAACGAACCTTGCCTCCACTATTTTGCAGTTGAAAGCAATGGGCATCAATGACCTGCTGAGTTTCGATTTTATGGACCCACCTCCGGCACAAACCATGTTGACTGCGTTGGAGTCGCTGTATGCGTTGTCTGCGCTAGATGATGAGGGGCTGTTGACGCGTCTTGGGCGGAAGATGGCGGATTTCCCTATGGACCCGCCGATGGCAAAGATGTTGATCGCGTCTGTGGAATTGGGATGTTCGGAAGAGATTCTTTCCGTTGTTGCTATGCTTTCTGTGCAGTCCGTGTTCTACCGCCCGAAAGAGAAGCAAGGACAGGCGGACTCGAAGAAGGCCAAGTTTCATCAGCCGGAGGGGGACCACCTTACGCTGTTGACGGTTTATAATGGATGGAAGGCTGCTAATTTTTCGAACCCTTGGTGTTATGAGAACTTCATCCAGGCACGGGGTATGCGCCGTGCGCAGGATGTCAGGAAACAGTTGTTGGGTATCATGGATAGGTAAGATCTCTTCACTTTGTGTGTACAACTCGATGCTGACTTGTTTAGGTACAAACACGACATTCTGTCTGCTGGACGAGACTATAATCGGGTGCGATTGGCGATCTGCTCTGGCTTTTTCCGCAATGCTGCCAAGAAGGATCCGCAGGAAGGATACAAGACGCTGGTGGAGGGCACGCCAGTCTACATTCACCCGTCGTCAGCGCTCTTCAACCGGAACCCGGAATGGGTAGTGTATCACGAGCTGGTGCTCACGACTAGAGAGTACTGCCATAATGTGACGGCGGTGGAGCCGAAGTGGTTGGTGGAGGTTGCGCCACAGTTCTTCAAGGTCGCGGACGCCAATAAGATTAGTAAGAGGAAGAAGCAGGAGAAGATTGAGCCGCTGTTCAACAAGTATGAGAAGCCGGATGAGTGGCGGTTGTCGAAGATTAAACGGAGTGCACGTTCGGTATGTTCTCGAGGCTGGTGTTTTTTATGCGCGACTGACTTTTTACCTTTCAGAGTCAAACATTTGGTTAGGGTGGTTTGTACAATATGTATCATGTAATATTGTTATTTTGGATGATTCATTCCGCGAGCTGGAACAAGTTTTTTGTTTTTCTACCCATGGAAAAGTGCTGTACACACGCCGCCACCTGAAATCTATTCTGACGACACAAGGACGATCGTTGGGGCGCTCGAGGTGATGGAACGTACCTACACACATCCTAGCATAAGATTCGATTCACAAACTTTCAAAATTGAAGTATGCTTGCGGGAACAATGATCTATTGCGCTCTCATGCGATATGTAGACTCAACAGCCGCCACCAATGGCAACAGAGCGTCTAGTTCGAGACCATACAATGTGACGGTCCGATTTCTGTGACAGATTATTGGTTTATTGCGAGGTGTCGCGTCACGTCGTGGGCTTGAGGCGCATAGTTCTTTTTGTTCAGTCATAAAATCGTTGAACGCTACATTGTATTATGATCTTGGGACCATGGTGATGCACTACTGTGTGTAGATGTGATTCTTATCGATACAATTTGAAAGAGCTGAAGTGTCCGTGTTATTGATACAGAGGAGAGTACTGCAAAAGTACATCAGCTTGGGAAGATTCAGTGAAATGCATACACACCAATGGGTCGCTACGTATTAACCCACGAAGCGAAGCGCATCTGCAGTGATAAAGTATTTGGCCACCTCTCCGACTTTGCCTGTGGTAGGGGCGTTCGGATCGGGAATAAGGATGAAAGTCTGCGAGAATACGCGAGGGTGGCCGTCTATCGTCTTGTTGCCGGTATTCGGAGGATTTCCACTGGCACCTTTGCCATGAGTGACGTTGCCAGACACGGTTAACAGCAATGAGGGAGGCGAAGTGCCTGTTCGAAGCTTAGTTCATTCCGGGGATCAAAGAAAATGTGCACACCTGGTACAGGATGGCAATCGAATGACTGCATGTCATGCTTTGTGGGAGGCATGTTGGTTATGAGTTCCTTTAAGCCGTCGACTCCCGTTTTGGAGGTGCCATTCCATGTTATGGAGGACGAAGGACGGTAGAAGTTGGGGAGATCTCTGAGACGGTTGTACGAGTCGTAGGCAGTGTAATAGAGCCTAGTGAAGGTGTCTGCAGCCCTGGTGACTGTGTCGATACTAGGATTCATTAGTAACGCGACAGAAAAGGAGTGAAATGGTCGTACTCAGTCTTGTTGAATTGTGGCGCGGCTGGCGCGACGGAGACTGCTGGTACTGGCGCAGAGACTGGAGTGGTGGTACCAATGTTCCCGACTTGTTGCCGAATGGGGAGGCAGTTGGTGTAGGTACGCCGCTCATGGTGGCAGGAAAGGATTAGATTTGCACAGCCACAGACAGCTGTTGTTCCCTCTCGCGATCGTAAAAATGAATCATCACTTTTGTTCTCTCCCTCATCGCCTCGGTCGATGCCACCAAAAAAAGGCATTGTCAAGTCGGGAAATGCTGGAAATTCCAAATCCGTCCCAACCAAAGGTCCAGTCACAGATGTACCCGAAAATAAGCCTTTATTTCCTGCTGGATCCAAATATCCTCTGAGTCTCTTGCACGAAACGTATGGTTTCCTCCTTGTAAATTTCAGTCATTTATGAACGATATTTAGATGCCAGAAAAAGGGATGGGAGAAGCCTATCGTTAACACGGTAAGGTTTGTATTTCACTTTGACCGAAAGGTAAGAGGCTGACATTGACCTCAGAGGAGGAAGAATGCCGACTGGACCTTCAAGGTCACTCTGAAGAGGATAAACAAGAAAGGCGAACACGAGGAAGTGAGCTTTGCTCCTCATCCAGAGTATGCCACATCCTCAGAGGTTGAAGCCAAACATTGGGGAGCAACATATGCCCTTTACCGTGTTCGTTTATCGTCGTCGCCTATAACATCGTTGAATTCATCGATAGGTAGGTGTGCAACAACATACAGCTCAACAGAGTCCTTCCAGAAGGTCCTCGCGAATACTGGAATAAACTCGCAGCTGAGCACAAAGCCGCTCCAGAGCACATGCAATGGATGTACGACACGGATCCTTTCGCCGCAAAGAAAATGGTCGCTGAAAGACAAGTCAAAGCCGCGGAAAGGCGCGAAATCATTTCCAATGCATCTACTTCAAGTACTCGTGAATCATCACCAGTCTCTCGAGAATTCGAAAGGTTCCCGGAAGTCAAGATGGCTCCGGAGCTTCGTGCCATGGTTGAAGATTGTATCAAGCAGGTCTTTCAATTGATACTTTTTTACTTTTTGTGTTCTGATTATCTGTCAGGCGATGGAAGTCGATCCTCTTTCAATGAACCAAGATCAGGCCAGCGACGTTTCTTCCGAGGAACTACAGAATGCCATGAAGCAGTTGCATTCTCTCGGCTTCACCAACGTCCAAGCAAGGAAGGCGGCTGACTTCTTCTCCAAGCCCTCCGGTATAGCAGGCGCCTTACTCGCTTCTCAAGGACTGCTTGAAGCGTGCACAGAGTATCTCCTGCTCCATCTTCCCGAATGCGATCTTCCTCAGCGTTTCCTTCCCTCAAAAACCTCTTCGGACGCGTTCATCACCGCCGTCCACGTGGGTACAGATGACTTGAAGACACGCTGGCTTGTCGAGAAAGCTACCAAGGAAGCCGGATGGCCTGTCCATGTGGTTAGAGAGTGCCTCGTTGATGAGAGGATCAACGGAGAGTGGGATCTTCTTTTGTATGCTCTAGGCAAGCGACTTTTAGGTCAGGATCCTGGATTGAGTCTTGACCTTGAAGGCCAGCAATCTGCGGCATTCGACATGGTACTGAGTGACATCGAAGCGCTGGGTGCATACTTCGAGACTCCTACGCATATAATCATGCCTCTCTTCGGAGCGCCCATCCAATGGCACATTCTTGTCGCCAACGGCAGCTACCCACGTTCTGGCTACGCCCCCATGTACTTAACGTCAAGTTCAGTGCCGGCCTACATTCGCCTACACATGCTTTCTTGTCTCCTCGTTGTGCTTCAATCCGAGGAATTTGACGAATCCGGAGGTGGTTTCATTCTAGCTGGCATGGGCATACTAGACGAGGAATGGGCGAAGATAGAAGACAACGGCCCCCCAAGTATATCAGCTGTGTTCCAGCACTTTATGCGGACGGACGATGTCTCTTCTCAAGAGGATGATGTTGTGGTGAAGGGTCGGCGACGAGATGCACAGCGCAGTCATGCTGCGTCTCGGGATCATAGAAGCGATGCACAAGTCAAAATTGCGTATGAGGCGCGTCGTGCGGAAGAGAAGAAGAAATTTGAAGAAATGATGGCCGTGCGCCGAGGCCTACCTGCCTTCACGTCGAAAGACGAGTTTTTAGGCATGCTCGAACGCAATCGAGTGGTAGTGGTCGTTGGTGAAACAGGTATATATATGCGTGAATATTCGAATTAATTTCTGACTTACAATACAGGTTGTGGAAAGACCACACAACGTATGTGCTTAGTTTTCTAATAATATGGCTGGAAATCTAACATTTTGCCTTGCAGTGCCACAATTCATCCTTGACTCGTTAATATACAATAATAGAGGTGCGAAGGCCAATATTGTCATTACGCAACCTCGTCGTATATCGGCCATTGGTGTCTCCTCTCGAGTCTCGGCCGAGCGTTTAGAGGATGGGTCTGTGGGATACGCTATTCGTGGCGAAAGTAGCAGAACCAAGGAAACCAAACTGCTGTTCTGCACCACCGGTGTTGTTCTTCGTAGGCTGAGCTCCGGAGACAAACTCGGGGATGTTACTCATATCGTTGTGGATGAGGTCCATTTCCTCTCCGTGCAGCTCTGTCCATCCTTTCTAACGTGTATCAGGTTCATGAACGTTCCGTAGACGGTGACTTCCTCTTATTGGAGCTGAAAGAACTGTTGAAAGAGAACAAGACTCTCAAAGTCGTTCTGATGTCCGCCACTATCAACCATGAAACCTTCATATCATACTTTGGCGGTGCGCCTCTCCTCAGTATTCCTGGCTTTATACATCCGGTTACAGACGTGTATGTCCTCGGTTTGACTCGTATGCATCTTCTAAATCTTGAACGTCCAGGTATCTCGAGGATGTGATCTCGTCGATTAACTTTCGTCCCGCTGCGTCTAGAACGAAGCAGACAAAAGAAAGTGCAGAGGCTCAGGAGGCTTTCCGGAGTGATTACAGAGCTATGGGTCTTAGCGAAGAAAACATCACCGCGCTGCAGAACATCACAAGAGCTGATGGACTTGATTATAAAGTCGGTTGTCTTTCTCGTCTAATGTTTTCATGCCAACGGAGGTTTACAGCTTCTGGCTTCCCTCGTGCATCATATTGTGACGACGGCGAAATCCAAAGGAGGGATACTGATATTCTTACCCGGTGTCCAAGAAATTCGACAATGCATGGAGACTATACGCGATATCTTACCGAACAGCGTTCGCGCTGATATTCTTCCTTTGCATGCGAATCTTTCCAGTGATGAGCAACGCCAGGTGTTCAAGAAAACTCCAAGCTGGAAGATCATTGCTTCTACGAACGTTGCAGAGGTCAGTCTCTCTCTAACTGTTGCTGTTACGCCATTCTCATGAACGCTGTTTCAGACGTCCATAACCATTGACGATGTAATCTTTGTTATCGATTCGGGTAAGGTGAAGCAAACGCAGTATGACGGAGACAGCGGGCTATCGCGCCTCGCCGAAACGTGGGTGACTCGGGCTGAAGCTCGCCAACGTCGTGGGCGCGCAGGTCGTACACAGCCAGGGACGTGTTACAAATTGTACACTAGGAAGCAACAGTCTAGTATGGGCAGCTTTGCTGTCCCGGAAATTCTTAGAGTGCCTTTGGATAGTCTTTCCTTGTCGGTGAAGGTTACAAGGGAAAACGAAGATGTTCGAGTGAGTTTTTGTGTGCACTGTGCTTACAAGCGATATTGACTTTCATTCGTAGCACTTCTTGAAGAAGGCAATTGATCCCCCGAATGTTGCTGCGATGGACACCGCGTGGTCAACGTTGCAGAATCTTGGGGCTATAGATGAGCAGGATAGGCTGACTGCTCTTGGACGACATATCGTGCGTCATTCGCATACGGGCTCAATTCTTCACTCATCAGGATGTTTGTAGTCTTTGCTTCCCATTGATCTGCGACTGGCGAAGATGTTGGTTCTAGGAACCATCTTTCGCTGTCTCGGTCCAGTTCTGACTATAGCCGCATGTCTGTCATCGAAGCCTTTGTTTATGAGTCCTATGGATAAGCGGCAGGAAGCTTCTCGGTACGTTGAGTCTCGAATCCTCTCCAACAACTACCCATTCACAAACAGGGCTCGAGCACAATTCTCTGAAGGAACGAGCGACCTTCTTACTGATTTGAAAGCGTTCGATACATGTACGCGCTTGAGAGCAGAAGGAAGATCTGCTAGTTCTCTTCGTCAGTACTGCGAAGAGGTAAACAACCCTCCCTTCGTACAGTGGCACGATGGCTGACTCTGTGTTCTAGAATTTCATATCGGCCGCTACAGTTCGTGAAGTCGGCGGTCTTCGTCAAGACTTCCTTTCGGCGCTTGCAAACATTGGTTTCGTGCCGCAGGACTCCAAACCGTCAACGCCTGCTCTCAACACTAATAGTGACAACGAGAACCTGTTGAAGGCGATTATCTTGGGCGGCCTGTGGCCACGCGTTGCTCGCGTCCATCTTCCGAAGAACGCCATCAAGTTTGACAAGGTCTCTGGCGGCACGGTCCAGCGTGAAAATATTGCCAAGGAATACAAGATGTTCGATCTTCGAGATGAGCGAGTATTCCTTCATCCAGCAAGCGTGTTGTTTGATTTTGCTGCCTGGAAATCGCAGTATGTCGTGTACTTTACGAAGATGAAGACGACGAAATTGTACTTGCGAGACGCCACGGAGGTAAGACAGTGACGCCTTTTGTAAATGTGGGATCTCTGATATGGCGCGCTCCAGGTCCCATTATATGCGCTCCTGTTGTTTGGCGGGCCTGTCGCCGTGGACCAAGTGAAGAATGGTTTGACCATTGACGGGAAGGAAGGGGTGGTAAAGCTACGAGCCTGGGCGCGAATAGGGACTCTTGTCAACCTGTTGCGGTACGTGTCGGCGATGTTTGCTGTAACATTTTCTGACATGAACATACAGCCGCCTCCTTGACGCTCAGTTGCAACGTAGCATTGAACAGAGCTCGGTCTTGTCGTCTGGTCAAAACAACCATGTTATTCGGGCGATGCTTGCGCTTCTTAGCCACGACGGAGCTGCTGCACCTTGATTCGCCGCTTTAGATTACATAGACTAGCCCTCCCTTGAGAATCCAGATCCATTGATGCTACCGGGTACACGTATCGTCGCGGTTGGGTATCGGTGATCATTATTATGACTAGAAATACATCATTGCTTCCGGATTACAATTAACCTGAGAATATAGCCTGAACATCATCATGAAACCCATTCTGCGAAAATCATCAGTCGCGTCGAACTTGAAACGAGGAGTGGCAGGCACGCGTACAATATACGTTTAATTATTCGGAACCTCGAGGCTAGGGAAGAGCGCTGACTACTCTACGCCCCGATGGACGGCGACCGTACCCAAGAGAGGCCTGTGCTTGCGCATTGGCCTCTTTCTTTTCTACTGTGCGACTAGAGTTTTCAGTGACTGTTGTCGAACCACTGCTACGGATGGTGCCTTCGACCTGTAGAGAAAACTTGACATAGTCCTGCGGCGTGCCTACTGGTGGCGCAGCAAAATAGGGATACAGATAGGGTTGTGTGCGCGGCACAGGCGTGGGATTGGATACTCTCCTGGACGGCTTGAACGGAAAGTATGAGAAGCCTGGGCTGGACGGAGAAGAAGGGCCCGGAGACGCTTGGCTTCCCGATGACCGACGGCACGGTTGAGGTCGCGAACCTGATGGTAATAATTTGGACGCTTCCGGGGCTGTTTGAGGACGCGACCGTTGCCACATATCGACGAATCCGAGGCTGGCACTGCGCGTTGGTTTGGGTAGTTGTTCTGTAAATTGACTTGAGTTAAGGATCGAGTGAAGCGATGAATAACGAACTCATGATAGTAGTCGCGTCGACGGACGACTTTCGCGTCTTCTTTCCAAGAAGAGGGGTCTTCCTTTTCGACGTTCGGGGTGATAGAAGGGGCGAGGACCGCGAAGAACGGCGTGACGAGTCTGAATCAGTTGCAGAACTCTCGCCGGCTTCTGATATGATAGGCGTCAAGACATTGACGTGTTTGGATGGAGGCGTAGCGACGAGAGTCGATGAGGACGACAAAGGACTTGAATCTGAGAAGTCTTCAGAATCTGGATGAACGGCTTCTGGAGGTGCAGAGTAGCGCCTCGTATTTCTGGCACGAATTTGAGAATCCAAAAAAGAGACGTGTCGACCGGAGGAATCAATGCCTTGGGATGAGACAGTGATTATTGGAATGAGTGGAGAAGTTGGGGAAGGTGAGGAAGCTGCGATAGACGGGAATAGCACTGGTGGCGCAGAGCGCCTTCGAGCCTTATCCGGTTTAGGTTTTTTCAATTGAACCTCAGGCATTGCAGGACGGGCGCGGGGAACAAGCCAGAGGATCCATACCGCTAAGATGCTCTATTCGCGCGTCAAAACGGGGGGGACAATTGGAGGAACAGAAAACTTGCCACTCCGAGTCCGATGAAGCTGGTGACGGCGGCAAATAAAGTAATGAATAATGACCTCTGAGGGTCGGTCGTGACAGGCATATCAAGGTCGTTCAGAAGAGTTCTTGAAGCTAAGAAACTACAAGTTAAGGAGGAGAAGATGAACAGGCATTATCCTCCGTCAGCAATGAGACGATCGGTGAAGAAAGGAGAAGAAAGGGGCCCTGATCAGTGGTTACGAAAAGCCAAGGTTGGACGATTTTTTTTCTGAGGCGACTAACATGAATGTCAAGGAGAGAGCGGGCCAGAGCAAACGAGCACTTTCTATCATGATGGACTCGGTCCTCAAATGGACATTCCAAGTGAGCCCACTTTTCCAACTTTCCGGGTCACGTAAATCATCTTACGATCCGGAAATCTCTCGGCGCGGCCTCTGTTGACGTGAATCCTGCCCCATTAGGCGCTCACCTCCTCGCGCCCTGACTGACCTGTATTCTGAAACTGAAAGAACCCTTCATTATTATGGGACTCAAACATTTTTACATACAAGAGAACACAGACGACAACTACATATCTTAGGCCGCGCTTGAAGGGTTTACACCCACGGCTGTAGAAAATCGTCAGCAGCAGCCTGAGCACAAACCTTAAGAGAAAGACTGACTGATATCTCCAATAATGCCTGTCGGATGGTTAGTCAAAAGAGTGTACTCTCGGACAGCAACGCTTACCTTCGGGCCAATCATCGTTGATGGAGAGCACGCTTAAGGTAGAGGTGATGAGTGATTGCACCGATGATCAGTCCAGTCCATCCAAAATCACTTACTTGACGATGGCGCTGTATCCTCCTCCGTTCGCGGTCGCGAAGCTCGGATCCTGAGAATTCACTATACGCTGATTCGTGTTGCCTTGGTAGTCTGCCGTCATTGAAACGACGTCGGTCCATCGGTCGGTGAAGAACAACTGGCCAGTGTGGATGACAGGCGACGACATGGAGGATGTCGCGTGTACGGCGATACTAAAGTGGTTCGCGCCGTCCGACGTGTAACCGGGAAGATGGTCTGGAACTCAGCAATACCATTGGACGCCGTGGTGGTGGCACCGCGCAAGAACGACCCGTATGCCCTTTCGCGTTGGCTAGTGGAATTCATTAGAATGGACGCTGCTGTACTTTGGTAACGGCACATACAAGACCACAACTCAACGAGAGCGCCACTGAGAGGCTGGCACGTCGAAGTGTCCATGATTCCTATGTCCAGAGTGAAGGAGACACCACTAATAGCCTGTGAGCGTTAACCTATGCATACGAAAATCACGTACGTTTGACCATCTGTAACATCTTGTCTCATGGGCTGAAAAGAGAGTTAGCGGCACCGAGAGATGTTGCGAAGGTTGTTACCGGGTTGGATACATAGTTCTCTGTAAGTACCATGTCAACAGATAGGCCTAGAGTCCCAGTAGAAGCTTACTTCTCGCAACGTTGGGAGAGAGAACGCAGACAGCCTATCAAAACGTTAGCAAACCATGAAGCGATCCAGATGCAGATAACTAACATTCGGGATTCTGGGATACCAAGTAGATGTAGCCCTCGCTTTCACCGGGGCAGCAGCTGGTAAAGCTTTGGTTGTAGAGGTTAGTAGTCAATCTTATGGTGGAGTAAAGAGTCGCATACCGAACGCGGAAGTGGCGAGGAGAGCAAATGATGCGAAGGTAGAGAAAGCATGTTGGACAAAGAACTGAGGGTTCGTTCGAGGAATACCGCGTTGACCTACGTCTTTTATGGACATCCTGTCCGATTACAAACCAAAGCAAAACAGAAAAGTGGAAGTCTGAGCGTCAGGAGCAATTGCAGTCGGCTAAATTGCGGCGGAGGAGTTGAAGTGGGGTGTCGGCAGAGGGAAGGACAGAGCGTTCGAATGCTGATGAGCTATATTTGCCTCGCACCCGTGAATTTTCCATAATCGTTCTCGTGTCCTGGATCGCTTGGCATAATATGAATGGGGGCGCTTTCAGTGTGTTGGAAAGCTTTCCTTTCGTAGGGGCTTCGTCGTGGCTGCGTGGAGGTTTTGTTTCCTCTCTGGGAATGGTGCACCCCAGTCCGACCCAATTAGGGTTAAAATAACGGGAAAATGACAACACAGAGGCCCCAAGCGTGTCAGAAGGCATCTGGGAAACTCGGGGACGCCCGGAGCTACAGCGAGTGATCTCACTCCGGAGAATACTCTTCCACTAGGGCACAACTATCGTGTTCATCATCATGTCTGAATAGTCATACTAATTCGAATAGAGAAGGTGAATAGTCGGAACGCAACTGCATGCTGTCCGTAGGTTGATTAGGCCTACGGCTGCTCAGTGAACACGTATGCGCGAACGTCATGTGAGGCAATACTGCCGTCAAAGAAGACTGTATCGACTAGCCCGATGTCGTCGTGTCTCCACAAATCTCTGACGGCATAGGTCGTTCCTTGCTTGAGGCGAGGCGTTTGCGTGAGCGTGAAGTTAAGATCGACGGTCCGGTCGTTAAAATTGATGTACATGACCGCGGTGAGGCTTTGATCTCGATGATAACCGCCGAACTATCTGTCAAAAAGCAGAGTCCGATAGCGACGGCAGGCGTACTTACCTCTAGTATTGCGCGGGGGACGTCCTGCATCAGCGGAATGCGATAGTCAGCGACGATAAGAATGGGCAAGGACGGGGAGCGTACATCCCAGGTTCCATCTGGATTCTTCCCCCCTAGAAGAAAGGTACCAAAGGTTCCCCAATAGCGGTATGTTGGTTAATTTCTATGATTTCTGAATTCATAAGAATCTCAGCGGCATCCTGAGATAGAGCGGAAATCTTTATGGAGGTGGCGCTAATGAATAAAGTTGAGGCTGAGCGAATAGAAAACATTGTACATCGGTTCCTATCAACAGAGGGGACTTGTCAAGGCCCAGGCGGTAAAATGACTTCTTTGTTCAGCAAGAGTCAGGTCGCCGTTTCCGTTCTCGAGCATGTCTGAAACGGTCTAGCCATTAGCAGTAGGATACACATGGTGCAGCATTTCTAAAGATCGTTATGTCCGTAAAAGCTCGAAAAATTGCCGATGAAAGACGCATTGTTCAATATTTGCGTTATCCTGGGCCAATTCGACTGTATGTCATCGTACGCTGTGTTATGGCATGAGCGCTCATGAACCCCAGTAAGAATCACTGAAGACCAAATACGGACTTCTCCAAGAGTGAGCAATGGAAGGACCCCACGTCCAGGCGTCAAAGCTCTGCCATTCCACCAGAGAATAGAACAACATTTTCCCTGTATCAGAGTATACTTGAGTGAGGGCATCAGTCCATCTTCGAAATCTCTCTTCGTTCGTGCCGTCAAAGGCCCTAGAGTCACAAGTATCGATCTGATGTACTGCATCCGTATAAAGGAACCACGAGATAGACGACTCGAAATATACCTTCACATAATCGAAACCTATGATCAGAGTCTTAGCTCTCGGGGACCACGGGAGAAGAGGAACATCGCGTACCGCATTCCACAAAGGTTCTCGCATCATCCAACTCGTGGTTCAAGTTGCCAGCAAATCCAGCACACTAAGGTGATCAGGACCTCCGGAGAGGATGCAAGTTACGTGACTAACCGTCGTCAGGCCCTGATCTCCCTGCTCAATCTGAGTTACTCGAATACGATGGCGGTAATAGGTGACTAACGTAGTTCTTGGATGGAATAAGTGTCTAGAGATATGGGGAAAGCCGAAAAGCAATACTCACTCCTCGTGCAGGAAGTCTGTCAGAGCATTGAGGCCACTCGGGAATCTGGAGGAGTCGGGAACCAGGAGATCATTCGAATCGCGTTCCTTGGTAGACCAACAATCGTCCAAGTTGATGTACTTATTCATAACCTGCCGACAAGAAACCGAGGTCTTTCATTTGACGGGCCGTCTCTCGGATGAGCAGTTCATTGATATTGCACGCGAACCGATTCCGCCTGACAAGGCAGGTTCAGCAAGTGTGAGCAGCGCGCAAGAGAAACAAGCACGTGTTGAATCCCATAGTAGGCGTTTTCTGGAGTCCATTTTCCCAGGCGACCTAATGGAAGAAGTGAGGATGTAACTTGATGCCGATTAGTACACGAACAGTAGAGCTGAAAAGGCTGACTACTACAGCGATGAGGGTCATCGTCATGTTGGAGTTGATGTAGAGTGAGCCAAAACATATGCCATCTTTCGTCGGGTTTCAACGGCAAGAATCATTCGGCCAACACAAGTAGAAGGTCGAGCCCACATGGGCTGCAAGTGTTGTAAGCTTGAGCGTCCTGAGCAAACAAACCATGTTTATATGGCTGAAGAAGCCAGCAGATAATGTGCATACCCTCATGTGGCCCGTGTTTCCTAAGAACATCGCATAAAGCACATTTTAGGTTGAAAGCAGGTCGCAACTAAGCGTGGGAGATCTCTAAACCTCGGTCTCAATAACTCAACTCTCAAGTGACACATTCGCGCTTCCGAGCTCTGTAGTGAGTGCGTCCTAAAATCATACAGAGGCTTGCTAAATAGTCATATCGCCGTAAAGAATGTTGAATAACTACGTAGACCGTATCAGTGAGTATATAACTAGACTGAGTCCGCAGACTGCGACGCCTTGTGCTCCTTCTCCCAGAATTTCTCTTTCTCGTTTCTCTTGGTGATCAGGCCAACCACGTCGAAAGGATCAAAAAGAGTGAGCAAGAAGTTGCGTTTATCCTCGTAACCCGGACCCTCGATCTCCGTAACACCATCCTGCGCCAAATAGATCTTGTTGTTCTTGGGCAAGTATCGAGAAGGATGGAAGAGGTTGAGCAGGACAGTGTTGGCGAACATGAACATCGCTTCAAACACCCAGAAGAACCATTCATGCTTGAGAACAGTGCTGATATTGAACGTGTCTGCGTACACGTTCAAGCTGGCGGCTTCAAAGTACTCCACAGTCCGATAGATCGTCCGGACGGTGATGAACGAACAGCTCATATACAGGACGATCAGGACAGTCTTCAAGTTCTTGGGAAGCGTCCCGGTCTTCGAACATCTGTATTGATAACGCGCCGTGATGCAAACGAAGGAAAACATGGAGACGAGCTGGAGGAGGAGGGCCGCCTTCAGAAGACTTTTTCCGACCTCAATCTCGGAATCGGACAAGTTTGAGTTGGCCACACGAGGAGCCCCGACACCGGTGAGAACGCCGATGAAAAGGTCGATTCCCAGGAACGTAGACACTACGCGTCCGGGATGTATGGGCGAATTGTAAGGCACGTAATAGAGGATCCTTCCTAGAAGGAAGTAATTAGCGCCTTCGTACACCGGCCTACCAAGTATCTCAGACACGTAGAAGCACAAACACAGTTGTACATACGCGGCAATAAGAAATATCACTGAGCTCGCTATGAATATGCCAAGATCATCATAGTTGTAGGCTCCCAGTTCACGCGTCACAAACGCGGCGACAAAGAGCAACGAAGCCCATGAAAGCATGCCAGCGACCTTCCAGGACTTATAGCGGCTACGGAGAAAGGTGAGCATGTGGAGATGAAAAGATGAGGGACTTTATACGCACAAGCACTGATATGCGTGTACGACACCTGAAATGGCAAACAGGACGGCGAATGCAATGGGAGCACCTGGAGGTGTGCGCGTCAGTTAACATCACATCGGTAGACAAGTGCCTACTTACCTTTATTCGGAGCATAGTACCAAACGCTGCCCGGCGCTGTAGTGGTTGAAGTTAACCAACACTACGTAACGCGTTGAGAACGCGTACCATATCCTTCAGGAAGATCGCTGGCTTGTACGCGCTTTGCATGAGGTTTTATACTTCTCCACTTAGTGCTGTACAAGTCACTGATGGACAAGACTGCGGAGCCATGGTACAGGTTTCAAATTTTTATCAAGGTTGTTCGCTGCAAATCGGCGCTTCGATAGAGTCCCTTAAATGGGACGTACCATCGTCTCTTGGTGAGGCAGTGCGAGTGTCACGACGAATCTGCACCGGATCTTCCATCGCTGATACCTCTGGTTGAGTTACCTCCGTCGGTTCTCCGAGGCAGCTGAGCCGCGAGCGATATACATCTACGAGAGAAAAAAACCGCAGCCGCAGTTGTATGTACCTTGTAATGGTTGTGTAGGGGGATGCTCGAAGTGAACATTGAGATAGACACAGAGCATGGTACACGTCTGAAGCTGAAGCAGGGCGCAGGGAGTTGAGCTACGCTCGGTAATGTATATGGTCCAATGAAGGTGCAGCAGGTACATTTTTAGCATGAATAGATACAAGGAAGGTGCTCTTGTTGTCGAATTTAGACCCGTGCCTTCTCGGGTTCAGAGGTGGAGGTATCAGAATTCTCCGTTTTCTCTGCTTCTGGGTTGGATTGCTCATCGGACAGACGAGGATTACGCAGAAGAAGTGCGAAGCCTAGCAGAGGCACGCAGAGCCTGGAGTAATGTTGTTCAGACGGATTTCTACCAAGGAAGGGCAGACGTACGCGATGCCAGTTATACATAGCAGCCTTTGCGTATGCTTGTACGCGTCCACAATGGCGGTTCTCTCCGAAGAGCCGAACTCGTACATGAGACCATAGGTCAGAGGACTGCCATAGACTTCTGCGGCAAGCGTGGCATTTCCCAGCCTAGAGGCCAGTTGTTCGGGTAGGACCTAATATAACCACACATCTTAGGTTCATCCAAACGTCGAACGAAACGAGCTCACATTCGTCCATATGGCTAGGGAGGTGGGATCATCAGTCAAGGGATGCGTTGTAGGCGGAGAAACGTTTTACCTCCGGAAAGCGTTCCACCGAAAGCACTTCCGATTGAGTACCTGCTCATCATGAATAAGAGATAGCAAAGAAGGCAGATAACACACGAAGCTAGATAGAGGGCTGTGACGGTAGCCATATCTGAGAATGGTTTTCAGTGGAGTGAGTAGACTTCATTTTGGAATGCACTGACGTTCGTGCCGCGTGTTAGCTTGTATGCTGGCTTGTGTGGGATACGAAAACATCCTAAAATCGATTTGGGGTCAACAATTGGAAAATACGGTGAACAAATGACATACCCGCCGGCGATACCAAGTACAATTTGAGCGCCAATTATCGCAGAATGACTACTGGAACCGACTCCGCCTCGGAAGCGAATCAAGAGACCAAATGCCACGAAGAAAAGAGAAACACCAAAAACAATGCTAGAGAGAATGAGGTATAGAGCATGGGAGGAGGAACGTCGAAACCCACAATGGTTTGAGATAGCGCACGTATCGGACTACAAATCCTAGAATTGTACCAGTGATGACACTGGCAAAAGAGTAGAGACTGGTGATTCTTGTCGCGGATGTGATAGTTTCGCCGAAGGCGACCACTTTACATCCATTAGCAAACAGAGTACGCGTCCGCCACAAATTGGGCTCACCTAAAACGGTGTAAAGATATCTAGATGTTGAGTTAGCAGTTATGAGGAGAAGAAGACACGTCTGACACCTACTCTCCCTGCATGTACCACGCTATGCAGGTTAGATATACTGCAATATGGGGGTGAATGTTACGTACTCGTGTTCAACAACATGGCAATTCCAAGCGCTGCCCATACACCACGGTCCTGTAAGAGCTATAAACGCACGGTGAGTCAAGATGAATTGGCTTCATCGTGATGCCGTCTCACAGAGAAAGGGACCAGGGGATGTTTAGCCTTCATCTCCCAGTACACGAAGACAGGGATACACAGAACCCCGACCACTGACCACGTTGTTAATTTCATAGTGTCACGAACGTGGAAATCACATACCAAGCATTGCGATGATGTCGCCACTGCGCCACTTGTCTTTCGCAGACCCAGCCAAAGTGAATGGGACAAGGATGAGTGCAAAGACTATGACAGTGCTCAAGTAATCGTAAGAGGTGCATATTCCATGACTGACCTGCAATAATCAAAATGATTCCAATGACATCCAATTGCCAGAAAAGGGCAAGCGCAAGTTTTCGGAATCCTAGCTGTTGGAAGGGAGTCCGGTAGGCGGCAAGATTACCATTCCTCTTAGCTCGACGACCAGCAAAGTAAAGTGTCGCCATCAAAGGTAGAGAACAAACTAGCCAGCAGTCAGACGCGACGACATATACGAAGGCGAATTACCGAGATAAATGATCGCCCACATGCCAATACCCCATTGCCATGTCGTGACGCCGAGAACCGCCTCAGTTACATTCCCACTAATCCAGGTGTTGATCTGATGGCGTTTCAAACGGTGTGGCGAAAAAGGAACGCGGGACATACAACGAAAGGAAGAGCAGGAACGAAGGAAAACAAGACACGGTTTCTTAACGATGTAGTATCGCCAACCAGGACCTCCGCCAACAGCATGATAGCTGTATAACCGATCTCGGAGGAGATGAGTATCAATCATCACAGAGAGGTGTTTACTTGCCTGGTAAAGGACGGCGCCACCAGAGAATCCATGTACACCGGTAGATGTAGCTTCAACGATGGTACCTGCATCGATGGTGGTGAGCGACGGACTAAGAAATGTACACTGGACACTAACCGACAACATAGAAGCCGACAGACACCACAAGCACCTCAAACCGACCGAAGACGTCCATGAGTTTGGCGAGCGTCGGCTGAAGAGAATGAGGAACGAGTAAAAAGAAATGATGCTGTGTACACACCTGTGCCGCTGCAGCAATAACAGACCGAAGGACGTTGATCGTCGCCAGGAGTGAATGAGTAGCATAAGAATTCGTCGCGTATGTCTGCATCCCAGTCTGTGAGACGAAAACGAGAGCAAAGGAATGAGAAGTACTTGGTATGTGAACCTAATCGTTCCGTCCAGTCCATACGCATAAGCGACCAAAAAGATTGAGACGAAAAGCGACACCTTGGCCCATTTGGTGAAGGATGCAGTTATAGCCTCAATACGCTGTACACCAGGACTGTCTCCGCCAATGATGACAACGCTAGAGGCGGAGCCGCTCTCGGTACTTTTTGTATCTTCCATTTGGTCGGGGAGCAATTGAGGCTAGTACTCGCTCTGTTCGCATGATCCTCAATTTAAAGGTGGACGATGGCTGCAAAGGTGACAGATTCATGTGCCTAATCGTGATCCGATCGTTGGCGTCCGGTTTATCTTTTATCTGATAAATTTTACCAGGCACCAGCGGCCCGGTCACAGATTCAGGCCTCAGCCCCCGAGACGCGCGCGAGCAAACACAACAGACTTCTGCTGTTTGCAGATTGACGTTGTAGCCTCTGATTGCAAACCCAAAATCGGAACAAGTACCATTTAAGTCGGGGTTTTGGAACTGAAAGTACAGTGTTCAACAAGCCGCTGCGGAAACAGGGCAAATACAGCTTGTAACCGAGTTTGAATTTCAGTGCATGCCAGTGGCGTGATGCGCATGGACGACGGCGTAGTAGTAGCATACTGCGTACCATCATTTCAGGCTCGAGGTGCAGAAGGTTAACGTTGCAGATGGCTGAGAAGCTCTAGGTGCGACCGAAGGACCAAGAGTTTCACAGAAATCCCTTCTAATACTGTGCTTGTTGTCGTATTTTGTTGATCCAAATCGCGTGTTTTGGGCAATTTCTGTCCGGTCATCATTGAAAGTTCTGTATGAATTTCCGTGGAGGGGAGGAAATGCTTATGGGGCGCTCGAAATGTCCAACATTTGTAACTGACCTTCCCCCACCTGCAGGCGGCGCTCAGCGTGCCGTACAGGGAGCTGTTCGAGCGTTGTTGCAGTGTGTCATGACAGTCTAGGACCAAGGCGAGCAACTTTGTGTGAGGTCCTCCTTCGGCTCAACGCGGCGAACTCTTGGCCGAATGGCTTTCCAGTTCGAGGGTAATTACAGGTCAAAAGCTGGCTAGGAAGAGAAATCGAACGGCAGCCCTACAAGATAGCCGCGGCGGCGTAGACAAGATTCATTCTAGGCGTTCACGAACCTTGTGGGTCGTTCGAGCGTTCCTGTACTGGGATTCATGTTGACGGTTATGGAAGCTTCCCAGTCATGTAGAGCGAGGATAGTTTTGACGGATCAGTTTTTGAGACTTCGACAGATGTTGGGTTTTAACTTTTGAAGAGGGTCGCATCAAGGACCGAGGTGTGTTCCGAAGCGCGCGTCAGACTCGGACCGGGGAAATCAAAACTCGATCATGTCCACGTGATCGCTTCGTTTTGTCAACGGAACCGTCATCATCGCGTGCCACGGTGTCTGGAGCCCCAATCCGTGAGGCCTGCCCATCTGCAACTTACCTGCGAATGCTCAGAATCCTACGCCCTCTGGGATTACTACACAAATCCTTGTCATTGGCAACATACTCTACGGTCGCTAAAATGCCACAATCGGGCAATGACACGGATGAATACTCCGAAGGAGAGTTTGCTGGACTCACAGAAGAAGACTTCGACAAACTGGATGCGATATCGTATCCGAAGAAGCCTTTGGTACGCGCCGCGTCGTGTACCACGGATGAGTTCTCCGACGGTGGCTTTGGCACTCTCACAGAACAGGACTTCGAGATTCTGGATGCCGCCGCGGTTGTTTCTTTGTCGTCATCATCGTCTAAAGCGGATTTAGCAGCTCCGGGGGTTCAAATCACGTATGACTCGGACGACTTACCGGATATGAAGATACCAGAACGGAGTCCGTTTCAGCGATTTCGCAAGTCGAAGCGGCTTTCAGTAACTGACTTGGTGTCACCAGCTTGGTAAGTACGAAGTCCTTTGTCGTCTTACGACACAGTCTAAATTCGCGTTGTATAAGGTGTGAAGTACAATTTGAATATGGATTGTATGGCAAGCGCACAAAGAAGTTAGAGCACCGCCCGAAATCTTTTGTATCGCGTCTTGGGAAGACGATTGTTGCAGAGAAAGAGGTTGCCGTCGTCAATGATAAAATCTTGAAGGCGGAAGTGTAAGCATGACACTGCATTCTCTAGGGCGACGCTCATAGACAAGTAGGCACTTCACAAGAAGTTGGAAAAACAGCTCAAACCTGTTGCCGTTCAATCACCGTCACAACTGAAGAAGACCGGTGGGGTCTTCGGTATGACTCTAATATAATTCCAGATTCTTTCACTCACTATTACTGTAGCTTGGTGAACATGTTGTCCGCTATGCAATCAGTCATCGCAGAAGGACAGGCCGTAGGTTAGCACTCAGTCACTGTAGATGTCGCTCACACCTTTCTTCGCAGCGCGAAGTTCCTGTGTTCGGTATCATCAGAGGAGATATAGTAACAGGGATAATAGTAAGACTCCGATATTTAAGCCGGCAAAGTCTCATGCGTCTACAGGATGAAATTGTGAGAGACAAGCTACCAGAGAAGACGAAGCGTTCTCGGGATGCGTCTCTCTCCCCTCGAAGTCAAAAAGAAGTCGCGATAATATTACAGAAGATAATCAATCACGAATCACTGATTATGCGACCAAGATACCTGACTCGCCCATTCGCTGTTCTCCTGCTTCTGTCGCGCGACGTTCCAAACCCATGCACACACTGAGGCTCATCGACACCAAGTCTCGTAAAACAGACTCTCTACCCCCGACGAGGATACTATGCAATCGCGTCTCCAGCTCATGACATATCATCACCTTCTGTCCTCCCTGCTGGATATGAAACATCCCTATGATTTTGTCGAATTCTGGAGGGCGGTCGACGTCGACTCAAACTGGACTTTCTCAGACAAGTTCATCGAGGATGCGCGCAGTGTACTTGGAGACGTGCAGTTTACATGTCTCGACGACTTGACACGTCTATGGACCGAAAGAATTCCGGAATTGGACATCTCCGGTCTAGAGAAGTCATTGCAGCTCGTATATCGTCGCCGGAAGCCCAAACCGGGCGACGCACTTCCTCCCGACGCCGACGACATTGTCGTGGCTCAGCAGCTGTCGTTATTGGAGCACTGGAATAAGATGCTTTCCGACAGGAACTACCAAGCTAGCAAGTCGCAACGCTCTTTACTTACACATGCTCTAACCGGTTCTTAGGTGCGGATGCATTACCGCTTCCAACAAATTTGCTGGGCGTAGCTGTAAACACATCAACGCCAATGCCTTCGCGGAAAGAGGATCCATTCAGGATTATTGGAACGAAGGAGTTTGATCATGACCCTACATTCCTTGACAACTACCTGGTTAGTATACTGGAATGGTGGCACGGCAGACGTCCTGCTGAGGGCGTTTCAATAGAAAATGCCCGGCGATGCAAGTAAGGATATTACTCTTCAGAATCGGCCATCTCGTTGACTTTGGTTAATTTAGTTATTGTGAGTACAAGAACGATTGCGAGTGGAGGGAGGAGAAAGCGTTAGGAACACGGCAACCTCTTGTCCTGCTGCCACCGAGCCTGCGTTATAGGTGTCCAGTATGTATTTACCTGTAGCATTTCTTGTATAGCGTATGTGTATCATCTTTCTTGGATCAACGGATGTGGACGAATTTAGCTGCAGGTTTTACCCTGGGATCGTCATAGAAATGGCTAGATCGGGGTCTTTACCCAGTCTTTACCGCATCTTCATTTCACTCTGCTCATGATATACCGCCAATATCAGTCGCGGTAGAAACCTTGACATTTTCTTCTTCTTCTCACCTTGCCAAGTCAACAAACGAACTTGACTCTACTTTTCGCGCAACGATGGATTCAAATTGGGAGGATTACTTGCATTGGTCTTTCAGCGGCGCCCACGTTCTCTTACCAGCCATTCATCTTGATTCTTTTTCGAGCTTCATAGCGGGCGCTCTGCTGTCGGTGGGAGTATGTCTGACAGAAAGGTAAAAGATTTCGAAGGACGCCTTGACAGCTGACGGATTCTGTCAGGCTGGTTTCTTTCGCGTCGGACAACCGCTGGTGTCCCCATTTTGTTGGGCACGGTCGCTGGCAGTATGCGCTCTGGCGGGCGTCATTGTACTGGGTCGTGACCTTCCTGCGGCTGTATGTTCAATTTGTCCAAATCTCTCCGTGTTTCACTGATCCAGAAATCATGCAGATTGTACATGCTCATTGCCATGTCGTTCCACGTTGGGTGAGTTGTTCTGTTCTTTCACACTGAACATCTCGCTGATGGCGCTACTGGAAGTCTCATATTGGTTACTGTGAGCAACTATCCATCCATTTTCCCGGGGCCATTCTCAACCATCTCACCAATTTAAGGTCACGACATTAGCCTTCGCGCAATTCATCATCGAATATCAGCACCCTCCGAACTATCAACCGCTCGAGAAAGAGTACGCGTTCTCTCCCTTCCCCTTCCATTCCGCCACTCACCGCACCACAGGTCTTACGGACTCGAACAGCCCTTGCTATCTGAGTCTTCAACGGAGTCAACACAGGTTTCAACACGGCCCCGTTCCAAATCAAAGCCCGACCACATATTCATACACCCCAATAACTCGAATCTCGCGCGTGCCGACGCCGCAGCGTATCAACTGGGCATCGGAGGCAATACCGACCGTGTTCAAGGGCACATGTACGCCAAGGACGCTGCCGCATGGGAGGTCGGCAAGGGAAAGGAAGGCGCCCGCGCATTATTGGGCCACACACGACGCGACGCCATGCGGCAGTCCTCTTATGAAGAAGCTGCGTCTGATTCGGATTCCGACGCTTAGTCCTCTCTCTCTCTGTCTCTCTGTTCTTACTTATTGTTATTTTGCTTTGTGTTACACAACGGGCTGTATCAAAAATCGACAATGCAAATGTATATCCAGAGAATAATTAGTTGTCGTCAAAACAGAGTCCAAATAATGGGTGTGTAATATCGTAAGTTAGCTTCTTCCAGCGCCACCGCTCACCAATCCAGCCCGCTTCACCACCAATCCGCCTCTCTTCGGTGTCGGCGATCGTATTTCTGGTTCTGCAGCCTTACGCTGCCACTGGTCAATAAGTTTACCGACGCCCTGGTACGGTTTCTCTGGGAAGGAGAACGAACTTCTCCCTGAGCGTTCCTAGTGTCGTCAACAGTCAACTTGCGAGCTGGCGCTGGCTTAATCGAGGATGTCCTAGGCGGAGGTACGATGTGCTTCTGACCCAGCGGTGAGATGGGTCTTGGCGACGTCCGAGTGACGGGAGCCATTTGCATGGCCTCTTCTGGAACGGGCAGCGTAGCCTTCATGGGCACAGCATGCTCGGATCGGGCGCCGCCTGTGGGTATTGATGGTAGACGTCCATTCTCCGTAGGCGACTTGAGGCTGGTCGCCTTGGAGCCGAAAACTCGCGCACTTGCATCGATGGCCTCGAACTTCTGTACCATATCGTTGATAGATGTCCGCCGTGCTGTTCTAGGTTTCGGCTCGTCTGGGGCAGACAGACCGGACGATGTCGCCGACGAAGGCGCCGGGGAATCTGTGCTGGGGAAGATGAACATCGACTGGGGACGGCCACGAGGAGATATGGGCGATGGAGATGGCGCAGCAGAGGGATGGCTGCTTCTCGTGCCGTCCGGAGGCCGTCCTCGACTTCATGGGTTGAGGGGTACGGCCAGGATCATTAGATAACAATAACGCCGAAGGTCTATCATGTTTGGACTCAGTCAACGTCGAGCCAACCATCATCGTTGTCCGGCGCTGAGCCTTCGTGGTAGGCGTCTTTGGCGTTATCGGCGTAATAGTAGATCTCGTCGATTCCTTCTCCTTCTCTTTGGGCGCAGCCATTGCTGCTCCTCCTCCCCACAAGTCCACCAGATCATGCACGGAACTCTGTCGACCCTTCCGAGTCCTCCGCTCCACGGGTTTGGGCTGAGGAGATGGACTAACGTCTTCCAGACCTTCATCAGCACTTGATGAAGACTCTGGATCCTTAGTTTGCGGCATCTTGGCAGCAACAGGACTCCAGTTGTCAGTAAGGCCAGGACTGCGGAGGGAGGAGCGTTACGGTCTGTATTGATCTCAAGTGGAGGAAACACGCGATTCGCCCGGTTGATCATTTCGGTGTTCTCGCTTGGGGCTGTTGATAATGGTGATGGCGGGGGAAGAGGTACATGGTCATGTTGGGCAACAGATGCCTCGGGTATTGATATTGAACTCTTTTCAATATATGAAGCACGCTTTGTAGGTGATTGACGAAGGACAGGTTGTGGTGCATCCGAAGGCGCGCCGGGGTAGTATAATGAGATGGAATCTTCTCAATTTCGTCGTCGTCGCCTGTGAGCCAATCTTTGTTCGAAGGAGAAGGCCTAGGCGGGAGACGAGGTGTCTTCGTGCTAGATGAAGCCTTAGAAGAAGGTGTTGCTGGCGGGCGTGACGGTGTCGACGAGGTCAGAGTCTCTTTAACTTTGGGTCTCATTTCAGCTGAGCGCTGCTTTCGCACCACCGGCGACCGCTGGAAAGACGAATCTGACGACGATGGAGGTGCCCCGTTTGGCCTTTCATGCCTTTTCGACTCGTAAACCTTGTAATCACCCGTTGGTTCCTTGCGAGATTCTCGCATGGCATATCCCGTCACCTGTTCCGAGCGAATACCATCTTGACCACGAGAAGCGCTGGGAGGAGCCATTCTTGATGAAGCTCTGCGCGCCAACCCAGTGGACGGGGATTCGTGCACCCGTGAATGCGGATCGCTACGCCCGGGTGAGCTCGACAGTTTCCCGATATCGGGCGCGGATTTCGTGTTACCACCAAAATGAGCATCTAATTCTTCCAATGAAGGGAACCTCGATTCAGGCGTTGCATTCTCAACAGGCTGTGAAGATGCTGGACGAGAAGGAGGTCGCAGTGCCTGCCACGATGACCCGGAGCTGCTCGGCTTCAACGCTGAAGTCTGAGGAGGCTGTAAGTGCGGTTGGGGTGATGGAGATGGGCGCATTGGCTGGGGATATGGTTTGCCATTGGAGCCAGCATAACCGCCAACGCTGCTATTGTAGAAAGTTGTAGTCATAGTTGCCAAACCCGTCCTCAATTTCCGCGCCTCGCCCAGAGTGGGTGCCGGTTTATTGTCCGAAACCGCCAGGCCGAGCCCTTCAAAGGCATCTCGATCCTTCTTGGAATTTGACTTTGCACTGGAATAGCCCAAAGTTGCACTGGCACCCAATGAAGGAGGTTTAGCTGTCGTGGACTTGGAGATTGGGGGCGAAGAGGAAACATCGGCAGTTCGTATCTTCCCATCCCATTGAGTCTTGGAGAAATCATCCCCAAAGCCCTGGGAAGCCCCAGGAGCCTTCGCTGTCTGTGAAGGAACAGACCACGCGTCATCCTTATTGACAGTCGGCTTAGACGAAGAAGCTGTCTTCATCGCTGACTTCCAAGCGTCATCTTCATCTGCTTCAAAGTTGTCGTTTAACCATTGCTCCTTGGACGTGCTAGTCGAGGTGGAAGCAGAATCCTCAGACGTTCGTGTCGGACGACCTCGCCTCATGGGTGCTATTGCCTCTAGTACCTTGTCGCGCGCCTGCACTCCTGCATTCTTTGACGGAGATATGGACGGAGTGATGGTCATTTTGGCGTTCATCGCGGCTTGGGGAGCAGCACGATAGGCAATCGTGCTATCCAAAGGATTTGGAGAAGCTGTCGGTTTGATCTTGGATGGGGAGAGAGGCGGAGCGACACGATGACTATAGTGGAATTGCGATTTTGATCCTCGCATTCGATGAACTGTGTCAAGTAGCTCAAAGACAGATGGTCGATGCACGCCATGTTCCCTGAGCATAGATCCTGGAGAAGGATGTGTTAGCAGAATGAGAGCCAACGTGTAATAGATACACACCGATCAAAGCGTTCATTTGAGGCGAGTAGACAGGATATGGGGGAATCTTGTACATGACATTGAGAATCGCCAAAGGACCGTGTTCCTCAAAAGGCGTAGTGTAGTAGCAGAGTTTGTATAGCAAGACACCAAGGGCCCATACGTCGCTTTTCTCATCTACGGGTCGGCGCAGGTAAAGGTCGACCATTTCAGGGGCCCTGTATTGCAGCGTGGTATGTCGATTGAGGTCCATCTCGAGGGCGCGAACTTCATCCGCGTTGTTGGGCACTTTTGATGGTCGTGCAGATGAACCAAAATCACAGAGCTTGTATGATGTGGGTGAGGACTGGAGAATGTTTTCAACCTTCAAGTCGCGATGGAGGAGAGCTGGGCGGGCATTGTGCATATGTGCTACGCCCTCGCAGACGTCGACAAAGATGGTAAGGATCTCCGACTCGGTCAGCCGCTCGCGTAGTCGGCGGTTCATCATGTCAATGATTCCGCCGCCTGTATAGGGTCGTCAATCATAGTCGGAGCGCCTCAGTCATTGTAGGCTGACCTGGGCAAAATTCCATGAGAATGAAAACCTCGTAGCTGCCGTCCGGTAGCCTGTGCGACGCCGCATCGATGAGATGGACGATGTTTGGATGCCCTTTGAGAAGTCTCTGACCTGTTGTCAGGCTACAAATATGCAAAATTATGGCAGACGGGCGCACCATGACATCCACCTCCTGCTTGACTTCTGTGAGCATCTTTTCGTCCGGGACAGCCATGCGTTTCAAGACATGATATGTCGTGTTGTACACGGGCGTCGCTGTTCGAACGAGATAGACATGTGCGAAACCACCTGAATGATAATTCAGGACGAGCCCGACGTAGTAAACATTGCAGTTTGACCTTGTGAGAGATATCGGTCGACCTGGACGGTGTATTTGTTGACTGTAATCATCTGTCCTGGGACGAGCGTGCCCTTGTTGGGCTGCCCGAATGCCTGTGCCATGGTCTCCTGTCTCCGTCAAGGAATGCCAGCGGTGAATTCGTCAAAGAGAGGTCGACGGCGGCGGAGAGAGCATGCAATGGCAGGGGATGGAGGAAAGGATAAATCTTGCGTTGTGCAGGTTGCTGCAGCGCAACTAGTGGGATGCCTTTTTCGGACAAGTCACTGATCTAAACGCGTTCTCGATCTACCACCATGACTGACCATCTTTCGTCTCCTGCGCTGCCTGCGGGAGCTGGCCTACCCTACTCTCGCCCAGCTTCTCCGGGCCTTCCTCTTCAAATTGGTTTTGTTGGACTGGGAGCCATGGGCTATCATATGGCCCACAATCTGGCCGTTCATAAGCATACTAAACATCCTCAACATGCCGTGCATCCTCTGCTCGTCTGGAACAGGAACAAAGATAAAGCTCAGGCTCTGTTCAAAGAACTCGGACAGGACAAGATTCGTGTCGCTGATAGTCTGACTGAAATTGCACTCGAATGCGACATCATCTTCACATCTCTGGCCACAGACGAGGTCGTGAAATGGGCGTTCGAACAGATGACTGGCGCTATAAAGGTATGTCGTGACGCACGATCCTTCATCTTCTCTCAGATGTGCGTCAGAATTCTTCCTCCACAAAACACAGGATATTCGTGGAGACCAGTACTGTAAGTGATGATGTCGCTCTAAACCGGTATATTCCTAAATCGGACTACACAGATATATCCCACCCTCGCCGGTAAGGCTGGTCCCTTTTTACTCTCCTCTCTAATCGTGTTTGTAGGCGAACTGGACCAACTCGTTTCCGCGATACCTCATGCTCATCTAATTACTTGTCCTGTTATTGGCCCACCCGCTGTGGCGAAGAAAGGTCAACTCGTCATCATGATGAGCGGCGAATACCAAATCAAGAAACAAATCAGCTACCTAATTGTCCCAGCAGTCGGCCGCAAAGTCATTGACTTGGGAGAGAATCTAGAGAAAGGTATACCTCCAGACTGTGAACATTACATCTTCTCATGCATCATCTTCAGCGCCAACCTGCAAGCTTATTGGTAATTCTATGATCATCAGCTCTCTCGAGATCTTGGGCGAAGCCTACACACTCGGCGAAAAGTCGGGTGTTGGTGCGGACAACGTTCGTCGCCTCGTCCAAGGTGAGCCATTTGGCATTGTCATAGCCCTTGTTCTGACAGTGAACTCTGCGTCAGAAATTTTTCCGGCTCCAGGGATGCTAGCGTACTCCGAGCGAATGTACGAGGACAACTTTGACGGCAGCAGTGGATTCGCTATCGATGGCGGAATCAAAGACGCGTCGTACGTCCTTACCGAGATTCTGAACGTGATTTGTTTTGACAGTTTCTAGTCATATCCGCCGCTTGACAGCTCAACACAATTCGCCGATGCCTTTCGTCGATATCGCTCATCAGCACTTGATTACCGCACGCGCTTTGCACCAGTCACTCAAGGCAGAAGGCAAGGATGTAGTTGATACACTAGACTGGAGTGGGATCGTGGCGGGATCTCGGGCTGCTGCCGGTTTGGATGCATTTGATAGTGGAAAGGTATGTTCTCTGAGATTCCGTGATTGAAATGACATGCTAATATGGCATAGCACACACGCGTCGTTAGAGAAGATTGATTGCACTGTACACAACCTTTCAGTGACGGCGCTCATGGGAAGTTCTCCAACAGACTGAACAAGCTGTAATTGTAAAATTGTTGTAAAAATGGAGCTATCAGGGCATTTCGGCCATACACTCCATCTCGAAACTCGCGCCCAACGGCAGTGCGGCGACGCCGACGCATGTACGCGCTGGCATATTAGCCTTGTCGAAGAACTAGGACGAATATGAGTGATGCTCAAGCAGGGCGATCCTACGTACCTCTGCATACACCTCATTCATGGGTGCAAAGTCATCCTTGATGTTGGTGAGATAAATGTTCGCTTTGACGATATGCTCCAAGCCTGAGCCTGCCGCCTTTAGAACGATCGACAAGTTTTCGAGCGCAGCGCGCTGATTTTGCCACATCACGTCAAGAGTATATGCTATATCATGTTAAGCGCACCGTCTGAGCCTTTACGCCACCCTCAACGACTTTGAACTCTTTCGTACAACCTATGTTCCCTGACACGTAGACATATCCCCTGGATATGACTGCTTGGGCTGTATTCATAAATCAGTCTATGACAAGGGCATCTCTGAATCACTTACAGAAAATGGGCATTGGAGGAATCGCGTCATCAGTATAAACGATGGTCTTCGTCATGGTGGTAGTAGATGAGAAAGAAAGAACCTATTATAAGAGTCTTAACCATATAGTGTCAGCTCGGACTCCTCGGTACATGCAGAGCATTATTTCTACACTTCACGGTAGATCTAATCTAAAAGAATGTCTTCAACCAACTCGCCTCAGTCTCCATCTCCTCCATAGACCGCGGCGGACGGTTCTCATCAGCGTCGACCTGCAAAGGCTGGGGGCCTAACCCATGAGCCATCTCAGAACCCAGATTCTCTTCTGAACGCTCTAGTTCCGGGTATATCGCGTCGTTGTTGCTCTCAAAGCGATCGCCTTGGAGCTTTCGAGGCATCAAGTGGAAATGGACGTGCGGTACGCTTTGTCCTGCTGCCTTGCCGTCCTAATTGAATCCACTGATAAACGTCAGACAGCCGGAAGGCGATTCGTGTTATACCTGACATGCGATGGTCAACGCGTCTCCGCCGTATGCGCGCTCGATGACTCGTCCGACATGTTGAACTGAGTGCATTAGAGATGACAACTCATTGGCTGTGGACGACGTTCAGCCATGGATTGACGTGTCATTTATATATCCATTTCACCGTTCAAATCAGAAAGCCGGCGAACTACCCGCGTTGGGATGACGAGCACATCTATCATGGCATGGACGTCAGTAAAGTTGTGCTTGGAATTCCTACTTTGTATACCCACGCCCGGGAACGATTGGCTTCAGATTGACGATAGCGTAGGATAATGAAGAACGGTAGAATACCTGTCGAGTCACCTCTATAGTCGAGAATAAGAGCGGGGTCATGGAGGAGGACAAGGTGCGTGTAATTGTCGGAGTTTGAAACGGCTAGATAGATGTGTATATTCTTGTAGGCGCCATTTACCATTCACCGCGAGCAGCCCTGAAGTGATCGCTCGTACTTCCGCAACGACGTCGACCGTTTACTTACATCAATCGCACGAGTCGGTTTACAAGATTTTCACTGTTCACTGGACCACACCGATGCATTCTCAGAATAGGCTACAATTCTCACTCTATTCTCTACATGGGTCATTTGACATCTGCCTTTTTACCGGACCAATACCTCTAAATCCTTGCTCACCGAACTGACTCTCTATGAATTCGAAACAGCAAGATATCTCTGTTGCTATCGTAGGCGGCGGTCTATGTGGTCTGGCCTGTGCCGTTGGTCTCTGCAAAGCGGGCATTACCGTAAACGTATACGAAGCCCATGTGCGTTGTTCTCAAGCGCGTTTCCCGGCTTCTTCGACTGATAACAACGACAGAGCACCTTTGAAGAGGTCGGAGCAGGCGTCGGTATAGGTGCAGAATGACATCTGCCATTTCGAGTCTCGACTCTTGGCTGATGATCCCTTGAAGGCCCTAACGCCGTCAAAGCACTCCGAGCGCTGGGGTGTTTGGATACGATACTAGCCCACCCAGGCGTACAACAACCTACCAATGCTTGGAGATTCTGGTATCGCTCTGGACCGGGAACGAATGAATTGTTTTACGACGCAAGTCTTTAACTTACTTGCTGGTTCTTTGGCTCATGTTCTTTAGTATCCTCTCACACGAGAAGATGACGAGGCTTTCGCTATTTATCGGTAAGCTTTGTGTGCTTGCTTTTAGCGAATACTAAACGGGAACTTCTAGACCTACTTTTCTCGAAGCAGTAGTGGAACTGCTGGATCCGTCTATTCTGCACTTCAATAAGCGTTGTGTTACTGTGTCTCCCAACATGGACGGCAAGGCGTCCATAGAATTCGCGGATGGGAGTATTGTGGCCGCCGACATCGTCGTTGGCGCTGATGGTATCCGTAGTGTGACGAGGAGTTTTGTTCAAGATGACGCCGACACTCAGCATATGAAGTTCACAAACACTCTTGCGTATAGAGCACTGATTAAGTATCAACATCTGAAGGCTGCCGGCCTTCAATTGGTATTGGATGAACGTCCAACCTGTTTTGTGGGTAATGGAAGGGTGAAGTTTTGTGGCGCCATTTCCGTTTCGCGGATAACTAATAGCTTGCCTGATAGCATATCATCGCCTTCCCCGTAAAGGGTGGAGAAGTCGTAAGAATATTCTGACTAGTCTTGGCCCATAAGTTGTCTGAAAGCTTCGCAACAGATCAATGTGGTCGCATTCGTAGCGAAACACGACATCCCTATGTCGCCTGCGCTCCCTTTGCCATGGATAAAGTCAGTCCCTGAGGGCGAAATCTTGGAAGAATTCACAGGGTGGGGAGACGATGCGACAATTCTCCTCGAACACATGAAGAAGTCCAGCAAGTGGTTCGTCCATGCGCTTTCACCACCCCTCCCGACCTTTACGAAAGGACGCCTCGTCTTGATCGGCGATGCGGTAAGTGTCAACCATTGACATGGAAGGCGCAGTCCAAGAACATATGTACAGGCACATGCTATGTTGCCGCATCTGGGCGCTGGAGCAGGACAAGGCTTCGAAGACGCGGTCGTCCTTGTCCGTTTACTACGGGAAGCAGTGTCTGGTGGGTTCAGCTTAGACGTGAGTACAGTCATCCACCACGGAACAGGACAGCCAAATAAAGATCGGCTACGGAAGACATACAATCACAAGAGAATAATATGTCTGAGCCATACATAGTAACTAGACAGGTCATATAATGATTTCTATGTAAGAGTTTACAGAGTACGCGCCGTGTCAATGCAGCGAATGATGGATATACTTCACCGATGCTTATCGGCAGGGCACCATCCAACAGGACGAGGTCACATCACACTGATATGCCTTATGGGGACGACCGGCAATGGCGGATCTACTCGTCATCAGAGTCAACCTCGGGTTCCCCATCTTCTTCATCTTCTTCCATCTCGTCCTCGTCGTCGCCGTTTTGGCGCGATGTGCTTGGTAAAGCAACAGCTGTCTGTTTCTTTGGTTTGGGCCGACCTGCGAGCACGGCCGACCATCTCGTGAGAGACGACACTGACAGGAAGACGCGTCGCGAAGGAAGAGCAAGCGCGTGTGTCATCTGTCCCCATTGGGAGTGTGACACAGATTTCTTGCCTCCGACTGGGACTTGTTCCAACATGGTACTGTGCTCGTCTCAGATGCCTAAAATTACCTAGATGTATGTTTCTTGGTGTTATGAAAGTATCTGAAGTAACTGGAGTGGCGTGCATTGACTCCGACAGTCAAAAGACAGGTTCTTAGAGAAATTCATGAATAATCATGCACCGTATGAATTTTACAAAATGGTATTGCTTCGGAGATTGTGTATTTAACAAGAACATACATAAAACCACTTGTTAGTATTGTGACCGAGGGCAAATGCGACGTGTGGGGGTGGTTCCGGGCCATTTGTCCTGTTGCGTGGTGTTGTCCTGTTCCGTGGTGGATCACTGTAACTGATGTATATCCGCGAATTACAACGGTCTGGTTGATCAATAATGTAGAGTGCTATTGAGGCGTATTCGAAGCTGAGGACGACGCGCGCCAATATGATTCTTACGCGAAGCCAGGACACGGGACGACTGTACGACTCGTTTGAGAGGGGAGGAGAGGAGCTCTTGACTCCTCAGCTGCTAGACATTATGGCACCTGTCTGGCATCACGACCTTGACCGGGAAGTAGAGGAGATTATTGACAGTCTTTCCATGTAATTTAATTGCATTTCATCAACATCTCCTCGACGACCAGCATCAGAAGCAATAATGTCGTCCGCGCAAAGTGAAATTGTAAATTTCGTGCTTTCCGGTTTGGTAACGGAAAATGCTTGGGTATGTGGGTATGTGGCTACGAAGTGAAAACGAGTCGGAGCGATTGCGAGTCTATGGTCATTGTATACACCGAAAATATTATACACGCTTGCTGGGAATGAGCGGATGATGCAAATAATGCAGTCGTCGAGAACGTATGGCTATGTAAATACTGCGAGATGATGAAGTACGTTAAATGGCTGAACGAGAAAATGGTCCTTTATGGTGAAGAAGACTTTAGCAATGTGTCAGAGGGCGTCGGAGTAGGACTAGACCGCCGCTTTCTTGGTGGCGGTAAGGTGCTGCTGCGACTGGGCTTTACGATCCTAATTGTTGGCTCTGGCAGACCGGCTTCGGATATTGGCCGTGGCGCAAAATAGGGAGCATCATATGGCTGAGTACGTGGTCGCGGCACCGGTGGTTTGAGCGATGCTTTTCGGCCCTTCTCTGCAATGCAAAATGACTTGGCTTTGCTTATGCCGACTACGAAAGAGTGCCGTTAGATGGACGGAAGCAAAATGCGGATGACACATGAAATTAACGTACCTTGAGGCTCGAGGCTCTTGGGGGATGTTTTCGACGGTAAGAGTGTCTGAACGCGCGACAACTTGACCCCCGGCGTGCTGTCCGTGGGTGAAGAGCATGATTGAACCTTCTTCCGCGTCCAAGACCGCCCAATGCGGAGCCCCACTTTACTTTGTGAAGGGCAGAAATCGGATGAGGTGGGAGAAGGAATGAGAGTAGATGACGATGTGGAAGAGGTAGAAGATCGAAGGGAAGGCGGGGAGCTTTCCCGCGTATCCGAAGACGCGTCGATGACTGCGCCACTGCGGTCGAGGTTGAAATCAGGTGCTTGTTTACTATCCGATTTAATGGGAGAACGAGGGTAATCAGCCACAGGTTGAACGACGAGATTAAATGTTGGTGATACGGGCGGTGTTTCGCCAAGGCGGGGTGATGCGACTGGCGGCGCCAAGGATTCGTCCCTTCGTTGCCGGGAGGGACTGGGTAGCCCCTTCTTGGGCTGAACGGATGTGCGTATTGTCAATGGGGGCGCCCTTGCCGGGGGTCGTTCATGGATGTCGGGGAATAGCAGGCCTAACAGGGCGGAGACAACACTCTGTCGCACGAACAACATTTTAGAGATCTTCACGAAAACGTTAAGGAATGTGCTTACCAGGCAATAGCCAACGCAGGCGAACAGTATGCTAGCGCTTCCTATGAAAGCGCTGCGGAAAACATGATCCATGTTTGTGCAAGCGACAAGCAGTGTCATTTGGGTACTGTGAGGGGTACAGCTTGGAAGAACGAAGGGGAACGAAGATTAGAATGAATCTGTAGGATGGAGGATTTGGGACTAGAAAGGAAAGACTGTATTCATGGTGGTAAGGGTTTAAGTACGCAGTTGGTATGGTATTAACGCGTCGTATTCCGAGACGGTGCCGAGACGTTTTATTGATCACGGTTCCTGTCGCTTAGATTTGCGCGGCCTGATTACGCAGTCCGTCCAACGGACAACAGTTGCATTCATGCATATCATGATTCATCTACCGAACTGTGTCACTTCGACGATGCCTTGTGAATTAGGAGACCGTAAATGGTGGCGGAAATTCGGAGAAGGCTGTCAGCGCGATTACAGTTTTCGATATATCCGGCTTCTACGGATATCAGGTGCCGTAGCCAATGATTTGCGCCTCCACCCAATGAAATGATACAAAAGTGCTATGTAGAGTACAGAGTGATTAGAAGACAAGCGCATAATGTAGGTCATAATCTCGAGTCATTAGAAGTCATGGCAGGAATCGTTGAGATACGCGGACTTGACCGTTTCCATCTCTTCCTGTGCCATACCTTGCAGTGGTCACCCTCGGGTAGACTATGACAACGATTTATCGGAGCTATTGCGGGCATCAACGTAATCTCGATCTCTGGACGGCTCGAGAGCGCATCATGCGCCACAATCTGGGTGGGAGCGATATCTTCTGTCATCAAAATGAGACAATTCATATAATAATGAGACAAAGTCCATACCTTGGGTTACAATACTGGACCGGGAGCCATTCCTGGATTTGAACATGGCTTTCGTCTTGAGAATGAGTCTAGAGTAGGGGGACCCAGGTGTTGGCTCGCGGGAGTGGCGAGGAAACGGTGAGAGTGGGCGCGTCTTATTCCATGAACGTTTCAACCAGAATCCTCGGCGATGAGAGATATTATCGGAGGAAGGATTAGTGGAAGTGAAGAGTGACTCCTCGGTGGAGGAGGTGTGCATTGACGAAGCCTCCGATTGTACGGAAACTGCCCGAAGATGGACAGCACGAATGGGAATGTCCATGGAATGACGTTCTCTCCGTGGACGGACAGAAGGTTCATTGGAAATCGATTGAGAGAAATTGCTTTTTTGATGGCGCCACCGTCGTTCAGGCAAGGATTTAGCGCGTTGTGTACGCTGCGAGGGTACTCGTATGGGTGGCTGAGGGCGAAGAAAGGAAGGGAGAACAAGGGTTACAACAATGGAGAAGATGCTCTAGTTAAAATAGAATGTCAGGCCTGAAGGGAATTACAGTGCGCAGGGTGGCACGTACCAACGAGACACCCCAAGTTGCCCACAGAAACCCAATCACTAGGATGACCAGTTGACGAAGATATGAGACCATGCTAGTCTGTTGGGGGACACTTCACATTGATGTTTGGGCTGAGGCAAGTCTGGTGGGATGCTAGACTATATAATGAAAGACCTCAGATCGGAGAAGGTGTTCATGTCAAAGTGAGATGGTCGTCCACGTATGTGTCCTCGCCGCTGCTGCTTTTCGCTAAATTTGAACAGCGGACCCGGTTTTCGGTCGAGTGATCGGAATCGCTTGACGGAGGTTGGTTCAAAGGAGCAGTAGATATATGAATCGATTTTATAAGAGTAGAACGAGAAAGTGACAAAGAAGAGTCGAACCACCCGAGCGCGGGAAAGGACCACAAAGGCGGGGAAAAGTCTTACGAGTGTGTCATTTGATCAGACCATAAGGTGGTGGCGGGCGTCAAAATGAATGCCTGTGGTGATTCGAGGCGGCCCCAGGTGGGAGAACGTATAGAGATGGCCAAGTCGGGAATCACTACTGAGTACTGCCAGCGGTCGTCAAGATCAAGTGAAGTGCGCCAGTTTGTCAATTTCTAGACAGCATCTACCGATTCGGAGGATTTAGAGAGGATGCAGGAACAAGTTGAAACGCCGTTGAAAGTACCGTGTCGGGGAAGCGCGTGCGGTACAAATACTTAAGCGCTGACATGTCCGAAATCGCCGTAGATAGCATAGAAGTCCCAAGTCCTTTTCTCGCTGCGAGACAGATATACCAAGCCAGCGATGAGGTAGTGTACTGCGCAAATGGGATGCAGTGAGGGAGCAGTGCAAGAGGCGCGAATTGCCGACCTGCCGAGACGTCGTGAGGCTGTGCTGAAGACATCACTCACTTCGAACGGTCAAAACACATCGACCTAGCCTCTTTCGTTTCGCCTTCTACCTTTTTTATTGCATTCCACTATGGGCATCATCCGCCCAGCGACTCCGGGGTTCCTCTGCACGCTCACAGCGACAATCCTGCTGGCCGTCGTTTCCTTCTGTGTCCCCTACTTCAAATCGGTCTACTTCCTCGAAGCAAAGATCTCCAGCAACGGAATTGACGGCACAATTACCTTTGGAACACTTGGTTATTGTGTCGAGCTTTCAAACGGTACGACTTGCTCATCACCATCTGTTGGATACGAACTTGGTGGGTCTAGGCGCTTTGGATTCTCGAGTTCCTTGTTCATTTTCATCCAGATATCAACAGTCTCGTCGGAAATGAGCTTCCCATCGAAATCCCAACCGTTGTAGTCAAATGGATCACCTATGCCCTCGTACTCCACATTGTCGCTCTCGCCCTTGCTGCGGGCTCAGCGTTATTTGGTCTCTTGGCACACATCAGGGAAATGTCCATGACCTGCTGTAGTACTTGCGTCTCTGGCTTTGCAGCCGCAGTCGCCATGCTCGCCTTTATTTTTGATCTGGTTCTATTCTTCGTCGCCAAATCACGCATCAATGCAGTAGGCAGTGCATCAATGGGCAATGCCATATGGCTCACGCTCGCTGCTTGGATTCTCCTCTTCGTCAGCGGCTGCTTTTACACCCTGGGGCGCTGCTGTATCACCAGTCGCAAGCCCAGAGGTGACTGGGATCGTCGAAAGGATACTGAGCAAGGTCGACCCGATTTTGCCGAACAGATGCGCCTCGATGCGGTGAAAGCAGAACAAGAACGTAAGGCGCTGCAGAAGCAGAAAGAGGTCGGACTATCTCCTCTACCGGAGGCGCAACCGCTTACAGCGAGAATTGAGGGCGATCACGTTTACTTTGATCAGCCATACAGTGATTCAGCTCCTCACTCCGACGGCGGATACGGTGGTCGACTAGTAGGAAATGGTGGTTACGTTGGAGGTGGTTATTCACCTGCGCCCGCGGGGTCTCGCGCTGTAGATGAATATTACAATCCATCTCAAACAGCGGCTTACCCTCCCAAGCCTCAGAGACAAGGCAGCAGCCACACTACCGCATACGCGCCATCTTCTTATGCGCCATCCACGTACCATGCTGCTTCCGAACCGCAACGCACCATGTCTCCACCCAACAATCAATTCATGACAACGGCTCCAGGACAGTACGGTGACCCTTATGCCCCTAACCATACTGCGGGTGGCACTTCCTGTAAGTGGTCAATCTGGCATATACCTTTGCTAATTTCCTGATCGATTTTTAGATCATTCGGCTGCTACACATCAAGCCTACCCGTCTACGTATTCTCATTACGATGCGTATGATGCTCAAGCGCAACAGCCACAACCGCAGCGCCAGTATTCTGACCATTACGGTCAGGGTGCACTATCATCACCCCCGATGCCCACAAACGCCTATTCCTCTAACACCAGTTCATACTATTCCGCAGCGCCAGCACCAGAGCGCAACTATACACTAGGCGGTGGATACGGCGATAATTCAGTGCCGCCCCTGCCAGAGCATGAACACAATTCTTACCTCCCATACCCTGGAGACACGCACCACTCGCCTTCGCCGATAAACACCAGTGTGCCTCTGATCTCTGAACAGCACACAAGTCCAGGCGGACCGAGACCGTACCGAACGATGTCTCCTCAGCAATATGAGGAGAGTCCACCAGGATATGAGCAAGGACCATTAGGGGCGGCGAGCACACCGGCGTGGGGTGGCAAGAACTAAGGAGCGCTTGTTCATTGCTTGTTCAGTACATAATGGACTTCTTGATATTTATATTACTGTGACACGACTATATATTTGTTTTCAGCATTCACCATTGATACCCTATACTCGTATGACTGAATGTATTGCGTCAACACGAAGTCAAAGTTCGTCGGCAATGCGTGAATGGTGTGAGTGGTATGGCGCCGGAGGTCCTGTTGCGAGGAACAAGGACAGGAAATCGTGCACCAAGTCTGCTGCTGCGATTCCAGTGATTTCAGCTATAACGTAAAGTTCAGTAACTACCAATTCTTACGAGGGAGGAAAAGTCCTCACCATGATCATATGAGGGCGACACCTCAACAAGATCAGCCCCACTGGTCAGGTCAATATACCGAGGATGAGAACAATCGACAGATTGACATACACAAAGTTTAAGCCAGCTAAACCTCGGATGATTCGCTTCAATTCGCGTGTTGTCCAGCCTCCCGCTTCGGGCGTCCCCGCTAACATATAGGTGATGAATAAAGGTGTAGATGCTTGTGTGTCACTCACTTGCGGGCGCAAGACCGGGATCTATTCAAGTTTGCGTTCAATTGGTCAACATTGCACAAAAATACACACACCTATCACGTCGATGTCAATACTGAGATAAACCGGGCTGTTCCCGATCCGTTGGCGAATGCGCTTGATGATCTCTGGGATACCCAGATCGTCGATATCGTCGGTGGATATCACGTAGAACCCGACTTTTTCGTCGTTCTGCAGGTCCTCGATACCTTGCAGTTTACAACGTATTCCGCCGTGGATGCTATTGTTGCCCATCAAACCTTCTTCTTGGGCGAGATAGAAAAAGGTGCCGTGGGTAACGCGGGATTGCTCTGATGCTTGTCCTGGGTATGCAGCCCAAGTGTCCTGCACGTAGTGAGTAAGGCTGTTTGCGATGAGGTACAGTCCACTCTTACCAAGTGCGCGTCAAAGTGTATCACGGATATGGGTCCGTGTACTCTGTGTAATGCTCGCAGAATTGGGAGGACCTAAAATAATAGCGTCAATATAAAGATTGCTTTCTCGTCATGTTGATGGACTTACGATGGTATGGTCCCCGCCCAAGCTATAAGAACATTCACAACGGGTCTTTCGTTGAATGGGGAACGCACCTGACGATACGTGGAATCGTGGGCGCGACCTCACTTGAACTCGTTGTTGGCCGCTTCAACAGCGTGGAGTACGCGACCTCCATCTGGTCTACCGCCAGAGCATTGTCAAAGGGAGTGACGGGTACCTAAGAGGTAAAGTGAGTGATGCTCGTAGCATGCCTTCGAACACTGCCTACATCTCCGCAGTCCAGGATCTTGGCGCCTTGTTCGTAAGGGTTGCTACCCCATGCCATGGTATACCCGCGACTTTCGCGTTGACGCCGACTGCCAGAGCGTATGGCATAAGGACCAAACCTCGCGCTTGACGGGCAAAATCTATATATCAATTTGTCGGAAACAGTATGAAAAACTTACCCGCTCCGATACGTGACCTAGGAAAATTCCTCAACAGAAAGCTCAACAGAAAGTGATAAGACGCGTACCCCAGTGTCAAAAGGCATGCCAAGTATAGCGATGTCAAAGTCGATGTTATCATCCTCGAGACAGCGCGCGTAAGGCAGATGAGAGAACGACAATGGGCCGGAGAACGGTTGATCAATCTGTGGGCCGTACTTTTCGAGCCAGGTGAGGTCTTTTGCGTTGTCCGAGAGTGAGGCCTGAGCTGAGAATTGACGAAGATCCACATCTGCATGTTCTCCGTGCGAATGCACGCAGAGGACAGAGGCCAACAAGACAGTAGTGTACTTGACAGCGACCCACATCTTCACCGTTCGGTGGAAAGCAGACTGGTTGATTGCCGCCGGCTTATTTCGATCACTTCGATGAGAGCCGTGAATGACGGCTGCACTGGCCGAACTATCTTACAAATGTTATCGCTCCCCAGGAACTCTCTTCAACGTCCACCATGGACAGCGACAATGAGCTCAACGACGCCCGTGAATCGGCCTCTGGTCTTGACACCCCGCTCGCTTCGCCCACGACTGTCGCGATCCTCAATAGTGAGCCGATACTACTAGTGTTTCGTTCTAAGTATCTGTCTGACTGTGCTTGACCAGGACTCTTCCAGCTGCAGCGCTCTGGATATATTCCTGCTGGCTTGAGCAGCTCCAATATTATGAATCTACTCCAGCAACGTCAGCTAGCGGATGAGGATGAGGAGGACGATTCAGACGATGAATATTACACGTGGGCATCTCCTCGACACGAGAAGCCTCCACCGGGAGGTTGGTTTCCCCAGCCGAAAGAACCGCAGGAGGCTGGTGTCGACCTACTGTTTGGTGGTTCCTTTGGACATATAGCCTACAAGAGCAGAGAGCGCGGGGACATCCCTAATCGGAATATTGCTCAAACTATTCGGCGGCGTCTTGAAGGTAGACACCATCGGCCGCGAGTAACGAGAGAAGACATGGGAATGTACGCAGACGTCCTTCCGGTAGTCATCGCTGCACCTTTATTCTCACTCTTCCAGCATCTTGTGCCGAATTCAAATGGAACCGCTGTGGCCTCGTACAGTGCCAACATTTACACTGCTCAGTTCTCTGCTGGTACTTGATTTTTTCAGTATCATTGGGTTCAATATGAAATCTTGGTCTTTAGATTCTTCCTTTTACTACACCTGCTCACAAGGTCTGTAATTGCTGTTTTGAACATCTCTAGTACGCTAACACAATTTCAAGACTTCCGCCTGTATATATACGACTCATATAAGGCTTCAGACCAAGCTGATCGCGAGGAAGCCTGCACGACCCTCACATCAGCACCACGATGAGCGTTAAGCGGCGCATACAAGGTCGTCCTGGTCGCTGGACAATCACAGACGCGAATCTTTCTCCCGATAATCAAAGGTGTCCTTCACTTCATGCTGGTGAATACATTTTTTGACTCAATGTATCCTTACTAGGTTGATATACTCGTCAATTGTATGTCTCTCTAGCTAGTTGAGGCATATATTCACACCTCATCAGACACCAACTGTATACATGACTAGCGTAGTCGACGAGAATCCGGTTCAGTATCCTATAACCTTTCGTGGGCATCACGGTCTTTACAGCTGCACATTCTCTGCAGATGGAAATGAAATCATTGCTGGGGGTAATGGGAACATTTCAGGTGCACCAGTTTCGGCGTTTGTAAACTGCATTTCTGACAAAATACAGTCTACGATCTGCTTAGCAGTCGGGAAACCGTCAACATACACGCCCATGATGCCGATGTCAATAGTTGCTGTTGGGCAGATACTGCCTCCGGGAACGTATTGGTTAGTGCATCAGATGACAGTTTCCTTAAAGTTTGGTATGTGCCACAGACGCTTGCGCGCAGTCTCTAACTTCTTCATAGGGACCGGCGATCATTGGGAGCGTCGCCTAAACCGTCTGGTGTTCTCATCGGGCATACGGAAGGTATCACTTATGTGTCTGCCAAAGGTGACGGACGCTATGTTATATCCAACGGAAAAGATCAGTCTGTTCGCCTCTGGGATTTACGCAAACTGCGAAGTCCCGCGGACTACAGCAAGATTGCCAACAAGAGTTACGGGATACCAGGCTTTGACTATCGGTGCGTTATTACTCTCGCTTGGAAACGAGTACTTCTTGACACGATATGTAAGGTATCCTCCATATGGCAAGCCTCGACACGAAAAGACGCCGATGGATTGTAGTGTTATGACTTATCGTGGACACTCCGTACTCAAGACGTTGATTCGATGCAAATTCAGCCCGGCAGAGACAACAGGCAGTCAATATATCTATTCCGGCTCTTCAAATGGAAAGATTCACGTATGGGTCCCACAATTATACTTGCTATCTATTTCTCATGAATGTTTAGATTTGGTCGCTGGATGGTACTCTGGTTCAAATACTGGATCGAACACAAACACTACCTTTAGGGCATGATCCTTCTGCCCCAGAAGATCCCACTCCCTTAGGAAAGAGAAATGTCTGTGTTCGTGATGTTAGTTGGCACTCGCAGGAGCCTGTGATGATGAGCGCCGCGTGGGCTAACAGCAGGGGAGGAAGTATATTAGCAAGGCATGAGTGGAAGGGCCTGCAGAAAATGGGCGGCTCATTGGAGGATTGGGTTTGAAGCAAGCCGACGAGGCTGCAGAAGAAGGATCCCCTCGTCGATCAAGAAGGCTATCCGAATTGCGGGGAGAAGAGAATCTGTTTCCCAAATGGTTGGCGCCTATCCGCCCGACGAAGATTTCGATGAAGACTACTAATGAGTTGTATATGGTCCCACTGTAACATTAGCATTGTTGTACCTATGTACTGCACAGGAAGGAATACGTTGGTTGTCAGACCCTTTGAGTCCTGGATGCTCTTTTTCAAATCTTTCCCTACTCGTTAAATTTAACCGTCTTAAGCAATTGTCAATCCACAAAGAAGCAGTGTGTCGGTAGATGATGCTACAATGTGAGGAGGGGAGGCGCATCGTTGAGGAAAGAAACACAGGGCATCGAATCAGTCTGCAGATAAGATTAGATTAAGGTCTCATGACACGTGCTCGCTTCGATCGTTACTTGCTCTTTCACCCCATTGCCGGATTCTCAATGACCGCGACGCCACTGTCGACCATCACCATCAACTCTGAAGAAATTAATCTTTTAATTTACTCTTACCTCCTGGACTGTGGTGAGTTTTTTGAGTCCATATTCCACTGAACAGTGATTACAACAGCAGGGTTCACGCACTCTGCGTTTACCATTTGCCAGGAGGGCCACCTCGAGAGATCACCAAAGTTCAAGAAACACATACCACGTGGTGAACTTGCCGAGCTTCTCTCCAAGTCGCTGCTGTATTCCGAAGTCGAATCTCATTACCGCGGAGGAGAAACTGTAGCGCAGTGTCGCGCATCATTTTCCCTGCTTGAGCCACACGTCTGTTCCCCCAATCCTCCGCCAGAAGAGCCTCGTGAATGCACCGCACGCGATCTCCATCACGAAGCCAATCCCACAACCTACAGTCCTCCCAAGAGTAGACACTAGACCCAGGGCTAGCGCCTCGCTGAGGAAGCACCACCAACATCGGCTTCTGACATGGTTGTTGACTCCGTGCCTGCTCCAGCGCAGGAATCTGCAGAGCAGTTCATAAATCCGGCGGAGATAGACATAATGATCAGTCGAAACTATGCTTCCCGAGTTTGACTGGTCATACATCAGAGGCGCGTGTACCATTTTCGTGAGGTTTTGCCTTATATGAACTCCCGGATAGGTGTTTGTATGCCTTTTCAATCCCGCGAATTCTCAAGTGATGGCTACGGGGTGCGCTACTTCAACTGGAACACTCTTCCTGTCCAACTAAAGTGTTCATTAATAGATCGAAGAACGCTGAATTGAAGATATGGACCTTGCCATATCCCATGGACACCGCGCAATTTTCAGTAGCCCCCGCGAACGTATACTTTGGTCCTGCGCAAAACGGTGTCGATATAACGTCCCTGCATTGGAATTCGGAAGGATCGCTAGTGGCAGTTGCTTGCTATGATGCGACACTCAGATTAATCACGCTGGATGGCAGGATACACTCGCTTTATAAAAATCACGAGGTAATTATTTATTGTCGCCCGCCACAATCTTTCTTGACCATCGAACTAGGGTCCTATATTTACGACTCGTTTTTCTCCGAATGGCAAATATCTTTTGTCGGCTAGTCTGGATGGTAGTACGTGCCTGTACGACGTCGCGAAGAAAGCTTTGAAACGACGATTCAAGAGTCATAAAGGTCGGCGCGCTCCTCTCGTTTGCCACGTGCGGTACACTCATTCTGTGCGCAGACTGTGTACTTGACATCATCTGGCTAAACAACACGACCTTTGCCAGCGCTGGTGCCGATTCGTTGATCTACATTCAAGACATAGAAACGGCCGCACCTATCAAAACTCTTTCGTCAGTAAAGCCCCATATGCAGGTTTTCTTCAACTCATAGCATTCTGTAGTGGACATGCCAATGAAATCAATCAAATCCGCCTCAACGCTGCTGGAACGCGACTCGCGTCGTGCTCCGACGACAAGACGTCTCGAGTTTGGGATATAACTAATCTGTCAGCACCGACTGACGATACGATCCCCGGTCTTTCAGCGCGCAGTAATCGTGTAGTTGTGCTTGCTGCTCATGATCATGCCGTTACTGCGCTCGCATGGTGTGAAAGCAAGAAGAGTTCGATCATAGCCACGTTAGTCGACTTGGTTTACCTTGGAGGGAGATACTCACTCATATATGCAGCGGTTCGTTCGATGCGACTACGAGATTGTGGGATTCGACCACAGGACAGTGTTTGAGAGTCATCCGGGAGTTTAGTCGGCCGGTCTATGCCGTTTCTGCTTCTCAAGACGGAGAATGGTTTGCGGCAGCAGGTGCAAACGGGAACCTTCGTGTGTACAATGTTGAGGTGAGGTTTAGCCCGTCTTGTTTTCGTATTCACTGACTTGCATGGGCAGGATAATAAGAAGTCCTGGACTTATACCTGCACCGGAGAGCGTCCGGGCATCTTTGATATTGACTGGCGAACATGGGACGATGGGAAGGAGTTTATGGCCATCTCACTGGAGGACCATAATGTGGTTGTGTTTGATGTAAAACGTTTGAAGGCTGTTATTAATGGGACGGCCAGGAAATAGTTTGTTGTAGCTTGGATAGCGTTTTCTGTATCACCACCGCTTGTAAAGAAATTAAATCTAGTGAATCGACTAGAATGTACGATACACGGTTCGGAAGGTTGCCGAGACTGACGTCGTTCCGGCAATGCCTGCATCGCACGGCAGTCGAAAGTTCGTAATCATTCTTTCACTTTCACTTTATAAGTCACCCAATCGAAGACGCAGAAGCGCACTTGATTTCTTACCACCACCATGCTCCGGGTTGGTATCAGCTCTACTCGCCCTCTCTTCACCAACTTTGCACGACAAACCCCAGTGCAGGCTTCGCGCCAGTTTAGCAGCTTCCGTGCCAATGGCGTCTTGAAAGCACTCAAGGAGCGTTCTACGCTCTTTTCTCGCGGCGGATATGCTGGAGCCGCGCGGAACTATATGAGCAATGGGTCGCCTATCATTAAACAGGCGCAGGGAGTGTCCTGGCAGCGAACGGCGCTCATCGCAGTGCGTATGGATTGCGGCTCAAATCATTGATGTGCTCAAGGAAATTTGTTAGGGCGGCGTGGCAGGCTCTGTATTCCTCATAGACGGATTCTTAAACAGGGAGACTCGCGAGGGCCTTTCTGCTGCAGAGCAATCTCTTCTCCATGATACCTTCAAATACACGGCTGGAGGTCTCGTCCTTACCGCGTTGGCTGCTCGTGGTCTCTTCATGTCGGGCTTCACCTTCAGGCTTATGACCGCTAACCCATGTATGTAACATGCACCTCTTCCGAGCGATATCCAAGTCTAACATCTTCGAAGGGCTCGTTTTGGGAGTAGGTTTGGCTGGTAGCATCGGCACTATGATTGGAACTATTCGCACAAGTCCCGAAAACACTATGCAGAAGCATTTGTTCTGGCTGGTCCGTGCATTCAGTTTTGCTCGCCATTACCTTGCTAAAATCGTTTCAGGCATTCAACGGATGTCAGGCTGCTCTGCTCAGCCCGATGTACTTCTACGCACCCGCTGTCCTCTCTCGTGCTGCGTTGTATACCTGCGCGATCGTCGGCTCTCTATCATGGGTAGGCGCAACGGCCAAGTAAGCATACTCTAATATTATTTTCCGCATGCCGTGTTAACCCATCATTTAGAAGTGACCAGTACCTTTGGATGGGAGGCCCTCTGCTTTGTGGCCTCACCGTCGTTGCCGCTTCCAGTCTTGCACCCATGATCCTCCCTTTGGGTTTACGATCTCTCGCAGTTACTGAGGCAATTAGTCTTTATGGTGGTCTCGGCATCTTCAGTATCTTCGTCCTCTACGAGTAAGTCACGGTATTCGTTAACTAGATCAGTCTTTAACTGGGTTTTTAGCACTCAGAAGATCCTCCTGCATGCTCGTATGGCTCAGGAAGGGCAGATTGTGCCAGATCCGCTTTCGGAATCTCTTCACTTGGAGTTGGACATGATTAACATCTTGTGAGCTTTTCTCTCAACGCGAGCACTGATACACTATCTAACTTGCAATAGCATTCGTCTCGTGCAAATCATGGCTTTCTCCGGTGGCAATAGGAAATAGTCTGATTTACCTTTCTTAACTACTGTATCCCGTCTTAAACTATGTATCACCATCACCTCCCCGAGAATAAACACAATGAATTCTACAATCGACTTGAAAGCACATAGGCGGTTCGTAGAGTAAACTAGATGCTCCCCGATTTCCCCAGCTCCTGTAAGATGTCGACAAACCCTCCAGGATCCAGAATCTCTGTCCCTCCATAACTCACACGTTTTCCCGTCTTTGCCGCCCATTCTTCCAAGTTCCATACTCCACATAGCCCGCACCGCCGACAAAAATACGATGCTTTCCGCAAACGCCATGCGCTTCCTCGAGTGACACCGCTTCCTCCGGCGCCTGTCATTCCTGCATTGGCGTGCTTGGGTGCACGAGGATCGAGGAAGATGTAGTCGTCGGTCTCTTGTAGAGATTGGTTGGAGGCAGCCGACGAGTCCATCAGCGCTTCTGTCAGACGCGTAACGGGTAGCAGTTTATTCGACGGTAAGAAGTTCTTGACCCCTGATATCAGGTTCTCCAAACCGCCAGCCTGCAGTCTGTCCGTCAACTTTAAAAAAGGCGTTAGCTGTTGGAATCGAGAGATCGGGACGAAGACTAACCCTATTACCGAAGACACTGGTGAAGCCACCGAACAATTGTCCGCCTTGTCCCGCACCTCCACCCGTTGGCGTTGAGCTACCCATACTAGCTGATAGAGTCATACGAGATATCTCTCTCGTCCGCCGAACATAGTCGAACGCGGATACATCGGCACCGGCAGATTTGAGCTCCTTCTCCAGCTCGCTGATATCGTCTTTCGAAAGCGCGTTATCCGGCGACGAGAGATAGAATACAATGACCAATCGCAATTTGTCGAGAGCAGTGAAGCTTCCATCTGCTCGTGGCGCGCGCATCATTTCTAGTAAGCTCGTTACTGTCTGAAAAACTCATGTTAGTAGGGCGTGATGTTTTGAGTCCGACATACAAACCTGTTTGTTGATAGCTTCTTCCGTGCTGAAGAGTTCATCCATCCCGCGCTTCTTGATCTCCTCAAGAAGTGCGGTAGCGATGTTCATATGCGTATCAAGCGTCGCCTTTCTGGCCGTCAGTTCCGGAAGCTGCGTAATAGCAGTCTTGAGATGTGCGGCATTTGCCGAAAGGTCTCTGGTAAAACTAGATCAGCTGGGGCCCTCAACGAGTATCACGAAAGCGTACAGTTGAGTTATGTCATTGACATCGCTGACACCGGTACTTCGCGTTATTTCAGCCGCGTCCTGCTTATATTTATTCAGTTCTTGGTCGATCTCCTCGGCAACTTGGGGGAAAGGATTGGCGGCATTTCGGGCCCAGAAGAAATCTTTCGCGTCGAGATCATAAGAACGTTTTTGCGGCTGCTCCACAACGACACGATTCAGTTTTATCTCAAGACAGTCGGAAACCAGCGCTTGGTACGTCCATCCATGGGAGACCATCGAAACCATGTCAACGTTTCGGTCCAAGATGAGGAGTACTAGCAGCAGGGATTCAGAAAGGTAGATGACATGTCGGTAACTATGACTTACACGGCCGCTGAAGGTTGGATAGTCCTGTGGTATCTTGAGCAAACAAGTTCGTGGATGATCCATGGGAGCGCGACGCTGTGATAATGGCATCGCGAATCTTGCCCTCGAGCTTCTTGGCTACCATCTCGGCAGCATTTCCTCGTGGAGACCGAATGAACGGAACATGTCCTGAACAAAGTCAACAAAATATGAAGAGACTGTTAGCACTAACAACTCACCCAAGGTAGCAATGGCACTGAACAAACCACTCGCGACGCGCTCAATCTCCGCCTCTATCTGTTGTTCTGTAGATGAGGGTGAATTGAGAATGGCGTACGTCGACTGAGGGATGGTAGTAGTTGGTGGATTGGTGGATGTAGAAGCTATTGGCGGAGGCGGTAAGAGAGAAAAGAGGGACGGTGAAGGGGCAATGAATGAGAGATATTGGTCCATGACCTAGAAACGTTGGAAACAGCTTTCAAGAAACATAACAAGCATTTACCTGTTCCACCAGATCTCCGCTCCCGTCTCGCGCGACAGACGCCGCCAATTCCTCCAAAAGGGACCGGGGCAGCGGCTCGACAAAATTGAGATGGAAAGATTCATATAAGGACTTTTCGAGGTCCTCTGCAATGCGGCGGACGTTGGCAAGGGTTGGGGAGACAAAGTAGACTGCGGGTACATCTGGAAGTGGGGGTCTCATCGAGTGCAGTTGTCTGTCGACCTCATTAGCACGTTCTTGAGGCGATAAATGAGTGCCACGCACACGTGTAGTGTCACTCCGACGTCGCGTAGATCCTGAACACGTAGAACAGTAGCAAGAACATCTTTTGTCTGCTGGTCGAGCACTAATATCTTCCAAACCGGGGGGCCTGCAGGCGGCGGCGTCTTGAATCCTGAGCCTGATTTCGCGGAGTTTGGGGCGGTTTCGGAGGGGTTATTGAGGTTGAGGAGGGAGAGCAGTGCGGCTGTTTGCGCCTGCTGTAGCGTCGACGACGTGGCCTGGCAATACGATCCATAATCTGCAGAATATTGGGGTTATATGCGTACCTGCTTGAGTCCCGGGGTCGCCATATTCGAGATAGGCGCCGCTCACAGACAGTTCGTTACGTGCCAGGCCAAGTTGTTCACGTGGAGGTTTACTTTTCGGGGACTGCCTCCCCTTCTGAACCAAATAAGGAAATCAACGCTCTAGCTTTCCTTTTGGACGAAGTACCACTGATTTCTGATATTTACTAGAGTGTCTTCGAAACGAGTTACTATTTTCAAAAAGCATCAGACGAAGAACTGATTGCCACATTGCCGGGTCCCGCCGGATCGCGCTCCGTTAGTCTTAAGCATGGATAACAATGATAGCCCGCGTTAAAGAACACTACCCTACGCTTGCCCTATACAACTTCAAGGGAGCCTTGAATTTGAGATGGAAGGGAATACAGTGCTTTCAAACCTGACATAACCTGGTTACACCAATAATATGAACTCAATCATGATGCATGATGGACCAATCAACTGGAACACTGCTACATCGGGTACGATACAACGGTAAAATGTACGGCTCCACTGGAATTTCTCACTCTAGCGCGATCTGAAAGTCAAGTGAACTTGTACCTTCCAGATCATCAGCTGGCCTCACAACGCAGGTTAAATACCCAGTAACCAATCGTGTACGTTGGAGTATAAATCATAGCCGATTGATGTAGTACTTCGCCATTTTGCCCCACCTTCCTCATCCCCTACGTGAGTCGCTTGTGTACACCGTTTTCAATTTGAGCTAACGAAAGACAGACGCGATGGGCTGCATACCGAGCAAAGACAAAGTCCTAGAAGGCGATGAAGGAAAGTCAACATCTCAGACGCCCTTCGCGGTGTGCCTGCGCCCAAAAAAGAGAAACCCGTCACGAGATGAAGTACCGTCCCCTGTTGACCGGTCATCTGCGCCATGGACGAAGCCATCCGCTAGATGGGTGTTGAAGGATGGGGTCCTTGCAGAACCCAAGCAGGCCGACTCCTAGCCACACCACCAGGTACGCGTGTTGGTTTAGATTCTGCATGAAATTAATAACGTGAACTCCCTCAGCGTCCACCTCAAAAGACTGAGGCTGACTGTCATTTCATTCATCCACTGTATCACCTCTACTTATAATCATTGGACAATAACACGCACTTGAAATAAAAAAGCACGAACTTTCCATGACGACGGATTGGAAGCAATCAAGGTCCACGGATGTAAGTCAAAACTCCACCATGACATGACATATTAGCAAGTGTAACCGAATGAGAATGGATTTTTGTGGTGCTTCTCATACTTTCCTGTCCATTTGTGCGAGAGACTTGAGCGAACAGTAGAGCGCGGCCGGTAGTCAAGGATCAAGCTAGAAGAGCTAGCGCGATCACAATTTGTCCTTGTTGTGGCCAACCACGATCTATCCAAACTTTTCTAGGCAACTTTTCCGCCACGACTGTAACGCTTCATGACCTCACGTTCAAGGCTCTATACGACTTTTTTATATTCCCTTTAGTATTATTATGGCTAGTATTGCCCCTCGAAATCCCCACGATACCGCGGAACTTTGGTGGTCAACGGTTACCAGCGACGGGTCGACAACCACCTTCATACCCACCGGACCTGAACCCACCTCGGATACCTCAATTACACCATCGCTCACCTCTGATACCCAATCATCTGCATCTCCGTCATCAAATGGCTCGTCTGACACCGCGACATCTGCGCTGGGTGGTGGCGCAGGTACAACAACATTCACCACGTCTGTTCCTGTCACAACGCTCTCAGACTCGTCCACTACGTTCACCTCTTATATCGACACCATAGTCACCAGCACCTTTACCACTAGCACGCGAACCGGGTCCGGAACAGCACTTTCTATTACTGCATCGCCTACTGTGGGGATTTCGTCAGCAAACGTGAACCCCGTGTGTGTTGGGGGAGGCTTGGACGCTGCTTCAGATGGGCTGTTAGCTTCGCTTGTCGTTCCAAGCGCTATTGGGCTTCTGATATGGGTGCGCAATTAACATCACGTCGCTCGTCTTCCTTCTCAATTTCGATCAGCTCATATTCGCAATCTTACGGCCACGCTTCCGCCAAGTGTACGGTCTACGAGAGTGGTTTGTTCATCCAGAGTGCGTACGTTGTTCATGTTAACATCACCAGCACTTACGGGAAACCGCAGTTTGCGACCAAAGCCACTCAGCAATTCGTTCTGGGCGTTCCTCTTCCCACACGCTCCCCTTGTCCCAGATATGCCCTCTGATGTTTCCGACGCGGGGCGATCTATGCGAACAGATGCTGCTCTCTTCCCAGCGGATGAACAGATTGCACAACGCGCTATCTGGATTAGCTTCCTCATATGTATGGGCTGGGCCATTTTAGGCCTCGCAGGCGCGTTGCCGCTTTATTTAGTATCGACGCCGTGTAACGCCGATCTCCCGAGCAGTTCGACGTTTGGCGGTGGATTCAACACGCTTCAGGACCTTAGTCTCTCCCGTCTCCTGAGATTGTTGGAAAGCGGAGATATAGACACGTCCAACTTGGCCACCATCCAGAAACGCGCAGACGCGACCGATACGCAAAATTTCGCGCGCGTATAATCATACTCACTATCCTTGCCTTGGTTTTGGCTCTTTTCCCAGCTCTGGGGAAGATCATCAAAGAGTTCAACAAAGTCGTGGATTATCGCAAGCGGTGGATCCAGACGCGCTGTGGGGGTCGCGATATGGCTTGGCTGAGTGCGACCGATGCGCCAGGGTTTGTCGGATGGGGCGAAAAACGAGTGAAGGACTTTCTCGTGACTGCTGGACTTAGTTCTTCCTTGAATCGTTCCGGAAGGAGACACGGTAGTGGAAGCAGGAGCGCTAGTACCCCTCGACGCGCTAGGAGTGACGAGGACCAGCCACTCAACGACGATGCAATCGAAATCGACGTGGAAAGTCTGTTTTCTATCTCGTAGGCGACTTCTGCTTTTGTGTTTCCGCTTTCTGCTGAATAGCCTTGACAGCGACACGGAGCTTATTGCACTGTTGATCGATGAGCGGGATCAAATCCTGGAGAATTTGGAAATAGCTGAGACACGCTATATCAGTTCGTTTCGATTGACGACTCCCGATCCTTCACTTGCGGATTGGGAACCACCGAGCTCGCAGGATCCCAACAAGCCTCACATAAGTCGACCGCTTCCCTTGCGTAATTCGGTGAGTTGTCGACGGATATGACGAGCAGTGGCTCATACAGATACTTATAGCGACGCCGCAGACGCTCTAATCCAGCACTTGCAGCCTCATCGTTGGCCCCGACATCATTCGTTGCACCCTCTCAGTACTACAAACTTCGTGGCGTACACGGTCTCAGCGGTGGCCGATTCGCTGACTCGGCGGAAAACCAGCAGTCATTTTCTGACTCCTTCAACTCGCGAATCATCGGTAGCCGATTCCAAGAGGTTAATCGCCGCTCTTCTTCCGTGGATCCTTATCGTCTAGGAAGTTATCTTCGAGTGGACAACACTGGTGAACTTGGTCTCTCGTCGCGAGATCAACTGTCGCCCATCCCGGACCCAAGAAAATTTGGACCGAATCATAATCCGGAAGCTGATGAATTAGAAGCAGTGGATGAGGAGGATTGGGTAGACGTGAAAGACGAGTCGGGCGAGTATGAGACGGACTTCAATACGAACCCGGCCGCGGGTCCGTCGTCTTTCAAAAGACGACCGAAAGCCGACATAACACCCATGTCGACCGCCCGGCGAGAGACGTTTCCCTTCAGGGGCAAAGGTGCTGACAGTGAAAAGGATACCGTCCCCCCTCCTCATCTTCGATTGCAACCCGCTCAGCCTTTCGTTCGGCCGCAGGATGGGATCAACTACGAATATCTTGGCGATGTCTACGCCGATATAACGTTGTGGAGGACCCGACTGAAGGCGATTAACGCAGAAATTGCGGATGCACAGCGGATAAGTTACAACGATATTGCAGACGGCGCTAGAATCAAAGGGTGGCTCATGGTTGGGAGAGGTCTATACCACCTTCCAGGGGTACAACTAATCGAAGGAAGGGCAAAGGAAGATATTCGTTGGGACGTTTTGCAACATGAACGCACATTTCTTGACACGGGTGTGATGTGGGCTTCGATAGCAATCATCGTTTTCTTCCTAGGGTGTGGATGTATGTAACAGTCTCTTTCTCTTCATTTCGCTTGACGCCTTTCCCGTGTAGTGACCGCCGCCTCAGGATTGGCCCTCTCGAATGCCCCAGACTTTGCTCACTACTTACCCTTCTTGCAACCTATCCGAGACGCAGGCGACCTCGCGTCTGGGATTGCCAGTGTATTCGTCCCTGCAGTAGCGGCGACCGTTTTCATCTGTCTCGGGCTTGCAGTCGTGCGCTGTACGCTCCCGATAATTTCATTTCAGGCCTTCATCTAACTTGTCTCACTTAGGGATCGCCAACGTTCGGGGCTCAATTTCTATATCGGGTGGCCAGCTATTGGTTTTCAAGCTGCTCTTCTTCATTTTAGCCGCAACCAGTGTTATATGCATCCTGGCTATCGGAGCTCTGCTTTTCGCGATACGAGCGTTCAGCACGGGCACAAATGAAGCTTCCTCCGTCGCGAAAGGATCTATTTACATGATGGTGTTGGCACTTAGCATCATTATGCAAGTTGCTATCATCATCCCGGGTCTTCTGTTGCTCCAACCGCGCCGTCTATGGCGTGTTATTCGCGCTGAAAAGCAAGCCATCACGCCTCGTCAACGATTCCGAGGTACGTGACATGTTTGGAGATTGAGAGTTGGATAATAATGCCTTCACCATTCTGACAGCGTTGTATCCACGGACGTACGATCCTTCTTTCGCGACAGGCGCTTGCGTACTGGCTATCGTATTCGCGTCAACGTTCTCCCTAATCTTCCCCCTCATCGGGCCTGCCGTCGTCTTGTTGCTGTTTTTAACATTAATAGGTAAGCTTCACGTTCGCGGCGAGGTGATAGCTCATTAATCGCATTGGCAGCTCACCGGTTCCTTGTCGGCTACGTTTACGGGCGCACGCATTCTCAAACCGGAGGTCTATTACAGATTTGGCTTCTCCGCCGGTTCGGTACCCTCGTCGCCTTCCAGCCCATTCTCCTCGGCCTCATATTTCTCGCAAATGAGATCTGGATTGAGGGCGGCGTCTTGGCCGGAACAGGCGTGGGCGTTATCATATTTGTGGAAATTTACACGTCTTGGAAAACGCGACAACCTGGGCGGAGTTCTCTCAGTGCGATTACGCGCGACTCTTTAGCGACGTTTACGGATACGGCGAAACGGCGTGTTCCCGTTGATGAGGACGATGAGAGCGATATATCGAGTGGCCGCGTTGGTAGAACGCGAGGCTCGATGGCATCCGTGCTGGAGATGATGAGCCTTACCCTGGCTGTAATGCCTTCGTCGTCACATAATCGGGGACCGGTTCCATTGCGTGAGTGCTCAAGAATTTAGAGTTGGTGAGAATATGTTCTGATCTAGTGTTTTCCTGTAGAAACGGAGACGTTGGATGACCTCACAGCGACGGAGCGTGCTGCTAGGACACACCCTGATGCTCCACCGCATCTTCCGCCACTTCCATTTACTGATCATGCGGAAGATATGGCAGGGATTTTGTATGCACCAGAACTCGTTGCACCTCCGCCTATTATTTGGCTGCCCCATGATTCAGCTGGGGTGGCGCGCTCCGAGGCTGTGGACCTGCAGAAATACCACGATCTGCAGGTTACCCTGGATGTGACAGCGACGGACGATGTTATGCTCCAAAGAACGCCACCAACACAAGGACATCGTTGACGTACTCGCCTCTAGATGACTTGCGAAATGTTGTACTGATTTTACTGTTGCTGGACTGATTTGTTTTGGTATCGAACATTGACATTTTAATTGTATCTTGATGTGCTTATGACGAATCGTTGGGTTGGGTCGGGATGAGTTTTTTCTCGGAGATGACCAGCTGATAGCAGGCAAGAAAACCTGGAATACAGATAGATACGCATGTGGGCGGAAAATGCCATGACACCCTGGGGAATTCATTCGGAGTTGAGGCCTTTCGGATAGTTTTATTCCCTCGCATTCGTCTGGTTAGCAGGCCTTTTCGATGAGTCTGGGCCATGCCTGAGGCAGCTGACCAATGACATCAGGCAGCCAATTAGGCAGCACCGCCTAATAAGATCGCCAACACATGTGGCTCAGTCTACTACCTCCGCCACCCTCCGCCTCCGAAAATGCTCAGGGAGCACGCCATAGGCCTCCGAGGAACCCTTCAGCTTGCTCCCGTTTTCATGGAGGCTATCGGTAGGAAATCAATGTATCAGCTTGGAGCCACTCCACGATAAGCGGCGACTAGATTCCATTTGTGTCGTTGAGTCGGCCGTAAATGGCGTCTTTTTCGTCCTTTTTGGCGCAGTCGAAGGAGCGGGAGAAAAGAAATGTCTTTTTTTTTTTGACTCCACGGGAACGCCGAGATGGGAAATGTCTGGCAAAGATTTGTGGGCAAGCGTGGAGCAGCCAAGAAGGGTTTCGACGGCCCTATGATCCGGGAGATGAGTTGTCGGCTATACATAAAGCGCATTGATCCACCACTGGGCCCGTGTCTACTCGTTCACTATAATTTCTCTCGGTCCCAAACCAAAGATCAGCATGTTTTCCTCCAACCCGTCCACAGGCGCCAATGCCGGCGACGAAAAGGACCCTTTTGTGCTCTATGCGCGTTCGTTACATGCTTGGACCCTTCGGCTTTGGACAGAGTCGAGACGAATTGTGGAGGAAGAGGCGAAACGGGTGGATAGGGAGACGGAGGAAAGGGCGCGGGCGTCGAGGCAGCATTCGTCTTCCCCATCAATGTCTTCCACGTCATCATCATCATCCACCGCCTCGTCTACATCGTCGCATCAACTTTCTTGAACATAGCTTCAACAGCGTTTCAACCTTTGTTGTGCATTGGCTTGTCGCTTTCGCATGGTGAGTACTGTTTTCCTCATTCTTTTTCTCGTGTATCAATATGCCTACAGACATATCCTGCCTGTTGTTATCGCAATGCTGTACCCTCGTTATCCTCCTCATCATTGCTCATCATACAGCTATTTATCCCAACCTCCCAGTTTGTATCTATACGCCACATTCGATCGACCTCCCTACACTAATGATGGTTCCCTGTACTTTACTTGCACTTTACAACTTACTTGACCCCCATACTGAATTAGAGGAAACCGTACCCTTGCGGCGCGTGGCCATTTTCTGCTCAAGACCGTTTTCATCTAGAGCCTCTATTGCCTGCGCACTATTATGTATGTTTCACCTCATGTGGTTCATACTCGGTCTCCACTGGCTTATCACGCGCGACGACACCTCCCTGCAGCTGTGACAATGCACTGGGTTACCCGTACATGTGTATGTATCCTGCCTGCGAAATGTAGCACTTTCCATAAGAACAGCTTTCCCGTTGATTAAAACATGAGCATCAATAGTGTGCACAAGACAAGGAGGCGAAGATCGGATCACCGGCAACGCCACGAATGATGGGAGTTCGTTGCGACTGTGGTTCTAGGAACAGCTGACCCCTGCGCCGCTTTTGTGCACGGCCAGTTTCCGGGAAATTGATCCAGGTGGAGCGTATAAAATGATGGCTCTGTATTTGAGTATCCGGATTCCATACTGTATCCGCCGTCACCTGTAGCAGCTATTCCATCAGCTGTATCTACTCACTCACACTGGTGGCGTTGGATGTCAAAGCGGAGCCCGCATTCAATGCCTTTGGAGTAACGTAGCTTAGGAGCATGTAGGAAGTCCCTGCTTGCAAGTAAATAATACCAACGAGACTTCAAGACGCTCTCCTTTAACTACGCGCCTCACCGCCATACAACGCAACATGCCGGCGCGTTGCAAGTTCGAGTTCGCGGAATAGAAGAAGATGCGTCGTCAATGACGTCAGTCACGGCATTGCTGTCACACTCTGTTCCTTATATTTCACCATCCTGATTCTACCAAAGAGCGACGGATGTACTTATCGTAAGCACGCTCGTTGGACGTTGGACATTTGAGCAAGCGCCGTTCTCCCTCAGAAAATCAAGATGTGGTATTACAATTTCAGTTAGCGCGGTGATCACGTTCGTACGAACGCGTTAGGGATGTCTGGTTGGACGAACGTGGCTGGCGTCGGTTCCTGCCCGAAACGGCTAACGGCATGGACAGAGAAGCCTGCTCTGCCTCTTTAACAGCGGCCTTGTCTGCTTAGCGGTCCTCCTTCAGCTACGATGCGCTCGCAATTCATCTTTCTGACGATTTTCTCGGCGGGTACGCGGGGTCTTGTTACCACGTCCCCCTATACTGCCCAAGGAGCCTTCCCCACGTCTGTGTTCTCCGAGTACTACAATGACCCCACCGCAACCGCGGCCCAAGTCCAGCCAAAGATTTCGGATCCCGTTTCTGTAGGTGCAACGCCCAAGCTGGAACTCTGACTGAACGCAGCGCAGCATAAATATACCCTTTGAACTTGACGAGCCCAGATACCATCCCGGTGAACAACACTGTTGATCCCCACCCCCTGCCTCCTGTCGCGTCACCGGGCCGTCTTCATGCACAGGCGTTCGCACAATCCAGTCGATTGCTGCTAATCCCATCTTTGGCGACAACGACTGCGCGAGATGTCAGGCTGGTCTCGAAGTGGCCAAATTCCTCGCGCTCGCTGCTCCCGAAGAGGGGCCCGCGCTGGCAGTTGAGCTCTGCGAAGCCTTCGAATTCTCGGGCACGTGCAGCAGAGATTACAGCATCCTCGCGCTTGGTTCTGTGATCACTCAAGTCATCGCTAATGCTGATGTGGGTGGATATGATGGTCAAGTTCGTCGTCTTTGTTGCCGAGGCTACTTTTAAGTTCTGATGGCTTTCCATAGATGATATGTCAAACTTCTTGAACCTCTGTCATCTTCCGCCGACGACTCCACTGAATCTGACAGGCTGGTTCGCAAAGGAGAAGCCGAACCCACTACCCGCGCCTAAGCAACCTAGCGGGAAGCGTTTGAAGGTTTTGCATTTTTCTGATTCCATCTCGATCCCAGTACGTCTCGCATCGTCGTACATTCATACTGTGTTTATGCCTCTTCAGGATACTCGACTGGTTCCGAAGCGAATTGCACTTCTGATCTCTGCTGTCGTGCTAATAATGTCAACAAGTACAGTCCTGATGTAACACTTGACCCCGCACCTCGTTATGGTCACTACAAATGGTCTGCGTAGCTTTCATGTATTCTGCAATAGATGACTCACTGAATTCACAGTGATTCTCCGCTGGCGCTGGGCATGGCTGCGCTTCAGGCTATTCCAGTCTTGACAGAAACCCAAGACACCGGTTTTGCATTCAGTCTCTATACCGGAGATCTCGTTTCGCATGACAGAGACCATGAACTGTCAAGGGACTACACGAAATGGGTGGAGGTAATGTTGCGTGGTTTACTTGGTTCATGAGATTAAAGTATCCCCAAGACCACATTGTATGGACTATTCAAAACGATGCTGGGAAATGGAGCTGTCTACGCTGCACTTGGAAACCATGACAGTTATAACCAGTAAGCCAATATTAGACCCCTCGTACAGCCTCTCCACGTTTGAATTCTAGAGCTCAAGATGCGCCTCATGCCATTGGACAGGGCCTTGCGGATCAGTTTAGCTGGTGAGTTGACTGACGGAAACATAGTCTGGTCTGAATGGCGCTTGTGTAGGAACTACAATCACATGGCGGCTCTGTGGGAATACGAAGGTTGGCTGGGCAGAGAGGCGGCAGACCTCGCGAGAGCACATTATTCTGCGTACATGGTCAATCGCCAAGATGGCCTCAGAATATCACTCTCAATACCGATCTTTGTAAGCCACTCGTATCATTGTGTGGCTGAAGCTCATCGTTATACAGGGTACAAGTATGTTGGCTTCTGCTAAATGATTTGTCCTAACGATAGGACGCGTCTAGAGCTAACTACTTCAACTATCTGAATCTATCAGATGCCGACGTAAGCGGCATGCTGAGGTTTCTGACGGATGAGCTTCAAGACGCAGAAGATGCTGGTGACCGAGGTAAGGAAGTTCGTTCTATTTGTGGCGTGCCGTGGTTATCAAGAGTTTTTCCAGTCTGGATCGTAGGCCATGTTCTCTCGGGCTGGGATGGATCGAATCCGCTCTTGAACCCGACAGACCTTTTCTATCAGATGTAATATTCTTTTACCGTCTTCTTTCCTTTGTTTGATTGTTCTGGACAGCGTTGATCGCTTCACACCTCACGTTATCGCCAGTAAGCATGTATTGCCTCTTACTGAATGAGAAGCTCACGATTTTGCAGATATATTCTTTGGCCACACTCATGAGGATCAAGTTTCGGTGAATAGTCTTGTTATGGGAGAGTCAATTTTTGAACGACTGGTGTTATCAGATATTCTACGCGAACAATGGGACTAACATGAGTGCGGAAACCGCAGGTACTGTTGCATGGATAGGACCGTCCATTGTCCCAATCACGAATCTCAATTCGGGATTCCGTATGTACGAAGTTGATTCTTCCGTGCGTCTTTCTCCACCCATAAAACGTTGCGATGATACAACGATCGTCTAGACTTTTGACATTGTCGATGCGCATACGTGGGTGATCATTCCGGGCTCAAGTAATGCCCTCCTAACGGCTCGGCAGGTGGCGAGCCGACGTTAGCGCCTTTTCTGCTCTGGACAATCAAACCAACGTGGGGCCTATCTACGCGTACGTTTCTCGCCCCGAAACACAAAGATAGAACGGTAATTAATCACCATTTCCTCAGATACGAATATAACACGCGCGAAGCGTACGGCGGGTCTATCGTTCAATGGGGTGACGATGATCCTTTGAACGCCACTTGGTGGCATTTAGTTACGGAAGGTAAGCCGACCGGCGCGACAACGCGCCTGAATTGAAGCTGAAGCCGTTTGAAAATTATGATAGCGATGGATGCCGATCCCTCGCTGGTTGCGGTGCGCATTTGTTTCCGTCGGAGACGCGATAAACTCTGATCGTGAAAATGCCAGACTTTCCACCATTATCAAGGTAAAGGTTCGGTGAAGACAAAGGAATGCAGCGAAGCGTGCATTGCGGCGACGGTCTGTTACATGCGTAGTGGTTCTGCGAGTCTAGCCAAGCAAAACTGCCAGGCGGGTTTTGGGTCTGTACAATCATAAGCTATGTAGCGCGCCTGGTCCAGGCTGTTCTTGGGCTGTTCGTCGGGGAAATGCGGAATCGTCTGCAGCCGCGGGCGGAAGAGAGCAGGAAGAAATAGGGATATGCTTTTTTTATGAAACGTTGTCACCCCGAAAAAACATATAAAGGCCGGAGGCACTAGGCCCGGCTCTCGACAATCTACAAGGATTCTCGCGAATCCTTTGCAACGCTCAGCAACACGTAAAGGCAAACAAGCGCTATAAAGCCTGGAACAATGCTCGCTGGATCCACACAACCGATAATGTGCCCCCATTTGCCCAACGAGCTCTGGCTGGAGATATTCTCATGGGTCACCTACATGCCCGATAACGCCTATGCGTCCAACTACAGCCCATTCTGCGACTGCCCGGCGCGCGACGACTCTGCCGTGGGGCTTAGCTTGAAGATCAAGCGCGCCTTGGTGCTTGTGTGTCGGCTTTGGCGCGACTTGACCACGGAGCTGCTTTACAAGGACCTGAAGATCACGCAAGGGTCGTGCCAGAACGCGCTCAAGGATGCTCTTGTTAGCTCGGATGAGCACCATCAGTATGGCCGATTGGTATGTCTGTTTCCAACCTCCCCGTGAGTTCATGTCCTGACTAGCGTTCTAATAGGTCAAACGCGCAGTGCTCCCGTACGACAGCACGGTTACGAACCACTGGTCCGACGAGCCGTCGACACCGGTGGAGATTCTCAAGGCCTGCAGCTGTCTTGAGGTCCTTATACGGCCGCGACATACCAGTACGCCATGCGCACGTTAACATTCGAGTTCGACGCCGAGTCGGTGAACCTGCCCTCTTTGAAGCGCCTCGAGTGGTGGCACAATAACGAGGCGGAGCGCTCCGGCGGTATCAACTCGCTCGCAGGTGTCTCGAGAACGCGCCCAACCTCGAGTACCTCTTCGTAGGGGGCGCGTCGGGGATGAGCACCATCATGCTCAAGTCGAGCACGCTCTCCCTCCCGCATCTGGAGACGCTCCGGCTGTACGCGTCGGCGGGATGATGCTGCACCAGCTCTGCAGCCGCCTGTCCATGCCCATTCTCTCGCACGTCGTCGTCGATGTGTTATGAACCACGGCGACCTACAAAACCTGTGGGAGGCGCACGGGGAGAACATCGAGGTCGTGGAGTTTGGGAAGCATATGCGTTTTCTCATGGGCGACGAGGTCACGGAGTGTCTCGAGCTGTGTCCCAACCTGCAGGACATCAACTATCACGTCTTCTTCACTGCAGCGCCACAGTTCTCGGATGAGCATACGGCGGTGCACACCGTCGGATACATGCGCGCGGAATATGGCGTTGACGACGACATCATGTGGGAGCATTTGGATAGGCATTTCAAGCTCCTCCTTGGCCCGTCGCTGCCCTACCTGGAGCGTGTGTGCTTGTTCGGAGACTGGGACGATATCCTCTCGGACCCGCAGTTTGAGCACTACCACAATGCGCTGAGGATGCGCCACTGTGATATTGAGTGTTATGATTAGTTACGGCCTATGTTGTGTTTTCTTTTTTCTCTTGGTTTTCGTTGGATGTTTTCGTATGGTTTCATAGATTTTCCCCTCTCCCATCTCAAGTACCTATTTCATAGAGCAATATAGAGCATAGACATACCAATAGAGTATTATTTAACCACATAGACAGTTACTAGTATCCCCCATAGAGCACCGATTAATCACATCCAGTCAATGTCGCTTATGGTGGACTTGTACCGAGCTTGTACAGTGCAGAACGTCAGCAGAACTGCATGTTCTTCTGCTGGCTCTTACTATTTACGAGTCTTCTGGGCGAACGGTATTCAGTTTGGTCGAAGGAAGATTGCTATATTCAAGTGAGCAAGAAACATTCTGCATGTAACTTAAAACTAGTCGAAATACCACTTCAATTTATTTCGCCCCCAGTCAACTCATTCAACCTGTACCGCGGGAAACTCCGGTGAAAGGCGACGTACGGTTCTCTGAACGCATTGTACGCTTTCAAGGCAGCACCGCCTGACTCCAGCAATAATCTCACGTTCTTGTCGTTCTCGATGACTTCTTTGGCGAGGTCGCTGAGAACAACGTTTTTCTTCAAGCCCAAACAGCGTGCGGTGATGGAAACCAGATTCCTCTCGTCGCCTGCTAACTCTTCCTTATAGAAAGAGAGAACATCACTGTTAGATGCATGAGCGGGGGACCTGCTGATTAGACGCATTTCAACACCTACTTTACGCCGGTGATGATTCCCATTGGTTCCGGCAAAGCTTGGATATATGAATCCACTGGGACCTCAGGGGGAAACACAAATAATGCGAATGCTGCCATTGCGCCAGATAATCCACGCGCAAATTTTGGAAATTGCTTAGCAGTGGGAGACAACTGTATGCACAGTGGCGCTTTAGTTAGACTTTGTATTACAGGCAAGATCTAACCTTTAACGTCGTCGTGCGATGTTCTAGGATCAAACCGGTGGCAAAGTTTAGTGCGTCCGTTATGATAAGATTCGCCGCCATATAGTCGAAGTAGGCATGCGTATCGCGCAGGAAGCTCGAAAAGAAATCGAGGACCACGTTTCCGTGCGATTCTGCTCTATAAAATCGGATGTGGAAAGTGGCAAGACCGGTCACATCGTACGCAAAGGTGTCATCGAGATACAAGAGGAACGCTGTGTACAGGGCATGTATACCCGCAGAGAAGGATTCTTCAGATGAGGGTACGATATGCTAGCATAACTGATTCCGCTAGGCACCCAAGTTGCGAAAAATAAGGCGATGAAGGATCCTCCGGAGGGTAACCTCGTAACTTGGCGTCCTGAAAGCAGAGATCGTACAGAACAGCCTGATCACGCCCGATCGGAGGGTTGGACGTGCACTCGAAGTGTGCAAAGAATTCAAGACAGATGTCTCTAACCTCCTTTACTTCGTCATCGCTGAAGACCGACTATACGTCCTATTACAATCAGGTATACAGCAAAACCAAAGACACTCACAGGTGCAAGTCCTGACGAAGCAGGTGCAACATGGGCGACTGTCGGATTCACTTGAGGTATCATCGTCGAGCAATGGGGGAGAAACACATCTCTGGGTCCTTACTTCACTGCTTTGTAGTGGTCTCAACTTGGTACTCCGGGGACGAAAGCCCCGCTCATTCAGTAAGCCCAAGAATAGAAGGGCTCCGCCAGTGTTCTCACTACAATCAGAAGCAGAGCTAGCTGGGTCATAAGCCAACTTGCAGTGACAAGGTAAATAGAACTCCAGCCCGGTGATATCTCAGGCGGAGACGTCGAGTCTAGTGAGCAGTTTCTTGGAGCAGTCTTACCTATGGCAACGTTACAACGTGAGAACGAGCAAAAGATAAAGGGAAGGTGGACAGACGAAGAGTTCTGAGGCTCCAGGAAAGAACGAGGGCATGAGAGAGGGAAGGTGCGCACACGATCCCAGTCCCGATCCGGCAGCTCTTCGACGGCAGCGTAATGAAGTGAAGCTTCAAAGCTAAGTAGCATCGAGTTCTCATTCAACTAAGTAATTACGAGTTAAATCTATTTCAACTCATCCAACCTGTACCGCGGGAGACTCTGGTGAAAGGCGACATACTGTTCTGCGAACGCATTGTATGTTTTCAACGCGGCACCGTCTGACTCCAGTAATACTCTCACATTCTTGTCGGTCTCGATGACTTCCTTAGCGAGGTCACGGAGAACAACGATTTTCTTCAAGCCCAGACAGCGTGCGGTGACGGAAACCAGATTCCTCTCGTCGCCTGCTAACTCTTCCTTATAGAAAGACAAAACATCGCTATTAGAGGTATGAGCGGGCTTGATGGTTGAACACATTGCGACACATACTTTACACCATTGAGGATTGCCTCCAGCTCTGGCAAGGTTTGATGTATGAATCCACTGGGACCTCAGGGGGAGATATACAGAACGAGTATGCGTCCGTTGCGCCAGATAATCCACGCGCGAATTTTGGGAATTGCTTAGCAGTGGGCGCCAACTGTGTGGGCGCGACGGTGATTTAGTTATAGAATGGGGAAAGGTATGTACATTGGCATCTGCTAACCTTGATAGTCTTCATGCGATGTTCCAAAACCAAACCAGTAACAAAATTGAGTGCGCTCGTTATGATAAGGTCTGCTGCCATGACGTCGAAATGGGCATGCATATCGCACAGGAAGCTCGAAAAGAAATCAAGGACCATATTACCATGGGATTCTGCCCTACAAAGTCGGACATGGAAAGTGGAAAGCCCCGCCACATTGCTCGCAAAGGTATCGTCGAGGTAGAAAAGAAACGCCGTATACAGCGCAATGTACACCCGCGGAGAAGGGTTCTCTAGATGACCGTACGCAGTGCTCGCCGTAGTTATTCCACCAGGAACACAAGTTGTGAAGAATATGGCGAGTGAAGGATCGTCTAGAGAATAACCTCGTGAAATGGCCTCTTCACAGCAGAGATCGTAGAGATGGGTCATGCCCAGCCGGAGGGATGCGGTGGCTTGAAAGGTGCAATGAGTTCAAGGCAGATGTCTCTGATCTCCTTCAGTTCGTCGTTGCCGATGACCGACTACAAGCACCATTACAATCAAGTATACAGCAAAACCAAAGCCACTCACAGGTACAACTTCTGACGAAGCGGGTGCCACACGGACGATCGTTGGATTGACTTGGGGCATCATCTCCGAATACTTGGAGAGAAACACACCTTCGTTAGTACTTGAGCCCAATGCTTTATACTCATTTCGACTTAGCAAACCGGAGACGAAACCCCCGGTGTGAATAACCAGTAAACAACGGCGGTGACTCGCGTTGAGCGCCTCCCAGTCGAATTTCATGGCCAAGAAATGTATGGCATAGGCGAAGTATTCAGGTGGAAGGAAGATGTTAGATTGCGATATATGAATGAGATATCCAAGCACGCGCCCTACTAAAATTTCAGGTTCTTCCTGTACTTGACAAAAGCAACCAAATTGTCTCGCACTTCCTCGCCTCTCACCCTCAACTCTCGTCCACCCGGTTTCCGACGGTCAATGGCCTTGACCATCTTCTTCACCGCGTCAATGCTGTTTACCAGTCGCTCTAAATACGCGCCCTGGCGAAAGTTCACGTCATAGGGCATCATCTCATCCGAGTAGATATCGATGATAGCGGACACCGCCTGTATGGTAGGCTCGACGCCGGCGTTTGACGGAGTGGCAGAAGGTAGGAGGGACAACAAGTATTCTGCGATGATCTATGGGAGTTGCAGTTACAAACTGCTGGATTGGAGTAGTAGGAGGGGGAAGATAAACGTACGCGATTCCCATCAATCGAATCTGGGTGCTGCGCCAGACACTCGAGCGTCCCAATACACTTGACACGTGCTCGTTCGTCTGCGCTGGAGTTGCAGAATTGTACTAAGAGATCTACCTGAGTGGCGTTTGGTTCCTAAAAACACATACATTTAGGCTCAATTCAGCGAAGAATTGCAAGTTAAACCCTACCAAAGATCCCTTCCACACAGTCCCGACGCCCCAAAGAACTCCAACAGACACCTCCCAAAATTCACGGCGCCGTTCCTGCCCTAATCCAAACTCCGTCCCAACAACCCTGAGCGCCGCCCAGATATTATTCCACACATCGCTCCCCGCGGCTTTGTCTGACGAAACAGATGGGTTAGGTGTCCTCGCCAGGGATAGAAATATATTGTTCAGGCACTCCAATGCGCTAATGTGTATTCCACTGAGCGCGGAAGTCGTTGGAGGATGTATCGAAGCAGAGGCTAGCGGTGGGAAGGAAAGTGAGGTGGGCTGGATAAGCCGTAGAAGTGCTGGGACTAGTGCGGGTAGTAGGGATGTCGTGTCGACATTGGGCGTCTTTTCAGTGGCATCTGTGGACATTTCCACGTCCAACTCTTCTTCCATTGCTAAATGAAATGATGAGCATGTATTCACGTCAAAAAATACAGTTGAATGTGTACCTGTATTGTCGTCTTCAGGATCTTCCGCGATGTCGTCTTCGTTTTCTTCCTTCTCATCGTCATGCTTGGCAACATCGGGATCAGGCAATTTCGCGCAAGTGCCAGTCAGGATTTCCAAGGCGAGCTGCACAGTACGGAACTGATTCTCCAGACGATCTAATTCGATTTCTATGGGCGACCGATGGTCTGATTGAGGTGTATTTTTGAGCGACAATTTCTCTATTTCCGGTTCATTGGCCTAAACAATGGTAAGTCAATACCCCAGCGAAAAAGGCGAGTTAATATTACTTGTCGTGTTGCGAGCTCTTGCACTGTACTCGAGGTATCTTGTAGTGATGTTGACGCTATCACGGGCTGGAGCAAAGGAAGCGCTATTTCTTGATCCATATCGAGCGCTGACGCTGCAACCGTCATAGGAAGAGGTGTTACATTCCTAAGAATGCCTACCCATCAATTGAAGAGTGATGTTCAACACAATAAGAAATGAAACCATACCAGCTGCAAGGACCGCTAGTGTAAGCCGTCGATGGTCCGTCTGTCCATTTGTCGTCTGCGAAGTCTCAGCGTGCGTGCAATACTGAGAAGGCAGCTGATGTATTCTCCGTTGTTCTTGACCTCGTAGATCGCTGGGTCATTGTCATCGGTTAGAACATAGAGACACTGAGCTACGCAATTTGGTTAGTATCTGGTTTCCCGTGTGTATAAATTACCTCACCAGCAGCGGTGACAGGTGCCAAAGGTAACTTTTCTCTTGAAGCCAAGAAGGACATCAAGAAAGGCACAAGTTGTATCGCGTTGATCGCGTTCAACGCCTTGTTAGATGTTTCCCTGCGTCATGATTCGATACAGGCATGACAAACGGACTGTGAATAACTTACGATAAACACCAGAGTGTCGTGATGACATTGTCAGCAAACTCGTAAACGAGCTTTGCCGCGTTCTCTGGTGCTGTTTTTGGATTTTGTAGGTATTGCTCTAGTGTTGATGAAATCTGTTCCTCTATTAGCACACTCACGACATCCCAGAGCTGCCAATATATACCTTCGGAACAAAGGTCTTGAGGCACGTCAATATGCTCTTATTGTACATTTCTGCACAAATATCGAATCCGCCATCAATACACAGATTCCTACATCTCAAATTAGATGCAGTGAAGCATGCAGACGCAGATTTCACAGCACCTGAGTGATCCCATGGCCTCTACGACGACTTCCTCTTCGTTGTCCGTCAATCGTGTGATCAGAGCGCCTACGATATTTTTCCCTTGCAGCAACCGACGCGTCGACGGATCGTTCTGAATCAGATTCGACACCGCCACACAGGCCCATTTTCGCTCAGCAGCGTCCGGACTCTCCATCTGGCCTCGAAGTCTATCAGACATGGTTTTTTTCCACAAAATGAGAGAGGTGTTAAATGACCTTTTGTATTATTGGTAAAATTGCCTCGGATTTGGAGGAGGCAGAGCTCGCCGAGGCGAGGCCTTTCGGGATTGCGAGTCTGGGACGCGCATGGGATTGTGGCGGCGCATGGCGCGCTGTTTTTGAGACTTGCCCATGATGATGGATGATGATCGGAGGCAGCAAGCGACAGTCCGAAAAATTCACGTCCGCAATCAGTAAGACTTCCCCACGCTTTCATTCCTTCCTCTTTCGGCTAAGTCCCTCTCAGCTTACGATATTTTGCTATGGACGTGCTCCAACATGAACCGGATGAGACACTCAGGAAATCTGTCCTGATCCACAGTTTCCGAAAACTACACAGCGGCCTAATCTTCTGATGCACTGAATGCTGAGAATACTGGGCGAATTGGGCGCACCTATTTTGAATGAAACGCTCATTGGACCAGGCCGCAGTGGGACCTCCCTCCCTCCGTCCTCTATCATTGCCGACTGCCAAGGGACATCCACGCTACTGCGCACCACGTAAAACTACAATATGCGGGATTTGTTAAGATGACATTGTCGGGCTATACGGCGTAGACATTCTTCGACGGTCCCCAATCGCTCGTGAGTACTTTATTATTGTGAGACTGGCCCCAACTTTGCAAGGTCCTGCTCCACTCTACTCGACTTGGGCTTTCATTTCTACGAGAGCACCTCAACCCGCAATACATTCCTTTCAACCCCAATGTCGGAGTTGCGCCCTATTTTACGCAACTCCCTCTCGTCCCCACACGTGAGAGTTTTCCCGTCGCGTCCTGCGCGTATGACCATGATGCGAATCCGACACCGAACGCAGCGTAAGTGAATTCTCGCCATTGAAGTACGCGTGGGCAAGTAACTTATCAGGGTTTACACTAACAATTTACCGCGATGATCTTGAAGTTCTACCCACCTTAAAGTTGCCTTAAAGCACCCGGTATAGACTCCCACCCCCGGAATGAACCCGAAATAAAAAACATTAGGCTCAAGTGGGTAACCTAAAACAGAATTGAACTGCGCACGGATGTCCGCATGCAAAAATGCATCTCTAAAATAGCACATCCACTCTCAACCGAAGTGAAAGTTTCTTTGCGATACAATGAGCTGGATAGGCTCATTGGATACAAATGCCGCAAAGAATGCCTACTATCAATTGATACACAACGAGGTTCGTGTGCGCCACAGGCCCAGCGACCCCTTTTGGACCAGGGCCTGAAGAATCACGACATCTAAGCACTTGATGAGGACAACCATATCTGCATCAAGTCCATCTCAAGGTCGGATAGACGTGTCATCCTATCGATATGACCTTCATTTCCCCCAATGAACGCCCAATCCGAACAGTGCAAGATGCAACGATTATTCTCTTCCTACGCGTACGTATTGCATGGTAAAAGTACAAACAATGGGTGGTAAAAATAAGATAAATGAACCTGGAATAATGAAAGACTCGGACTTGAAAATGTCACGATTGATAATGCGGGGGAGAAATCACAGTCTGAATCTCGTCGCGTGGCGGCAGAGGCGGCGCCGAAGCCGTGCACTCGCTCGAGTCATCGTCTATGGTCGGCGCGGAAGGCATATCGTCCGGTAGTGGGGGAGCACTCGCCACTGCTTCGAACGGAGGTGCAGATGGCCCGAGCTCAGGCTCCAAACCTTGAATGTCCTCATCGAAAGTCGAATACGAATAATCATAATCGAAATACTCCGCGGCCATCTTACCCTTGGATGACAAAGGAATAGGCGGGGGTGGGAATGCCGTGACTGTTGGTGGAGAGGATCCGCTTGGACCACCGCCGTATGAGTCTAGCTCAAAACCATCAATCTCTTCATCTTCCCAGACAGGTGCAGATGATTCTGAGGGATCGTGCCCTGAGTCCAACGGGGGATGGCTCGTCATTTCGTTAAGACGAGCAAGGAGAGACTTGTCATCTGTAGCGACGTGCGCCGCGGACGGAGAGTATGGAAGGTCATCTGGATCGTCAGTTGACGGCAGATGACCCAATGAAGAATGCGATGGACGTCTAGAGTGAAGGGGGTAGGAGGGAGATAGAGGGGATGTCATTGTAGACGTTGATTTTGGAGCACTAGAGACTACTTCAAGATTCGAAGTGGTATCAGGTATGGTCAAACGGGGAGTGTGGTATGCAGGGGGAGATGCAGGTGGTGAAAGCGAACTAGAAGCTGGATCTGCGGAGTTTGACAGAGAAACGTTTGAGCATGACGCCGGTGAGGAATCATTGCGCTCGACAGGTGTTATCTCCTCTCGATAAAGGGACGAAGAACGTCGAGAAGTCTGTCTCGATGCGGGCCGGGAATTGGATACGTAGGAAAGCGTATCGTCACGATCTTCTGGGTTTTCGGTAATCGGCGGGTCGGGCTGGAGGGATGAACGACTAGCGTTCATGACAAGGGTGCGCTTGCCTCGCCGCTGTCGGGCGCGCGCATTAGCCTTCCACCTGGCAGTCGCACGAGCCCACAATTTCTTCTTTCGACGCATGCCCCGCTCAGTGAGCGCCTCCTCGTCTTCTTCGTTTCCTTCGCGTCGCCGTCGTGTAATTGCTTTCATCTCAATGTCATGCTGCTTGAACTTTCGCCGGATATTCTTCCGCCAGAACAGACAGCCAATGATGAGGAAGCAGATGACAAAGGCGAGGACAAGAGACAGAGTGACGATAAGCGTCGTCTTGGGTTCGCGAAACTGTGGGCGCCAGCCGGTAGGTAAAGTGTCGAGAATGTCTCCGACGACGTCGACATCAGAAGGGGATGCAACGTCGGTGGATGTAATCCCGGTCGCTGCGGCCTGATAGCTGGAGTCCACAGACGAGGTAGTCGATGCGCAGGACTATTATCTCCTGTGAGTACTACAGGATAAGCATGGAGCTGGCCGGACTCACGGTGCACATCGTCGAACCGTACAAAGTATATGTTTCCACTTTTCTCCACAGTCCGTCGTCCTTCTGCTCGTACTTTGGCGGTACACGCCTACGTGTAAAGACCTTGGATGTCGGCAGAAACTCAGATGGGCCAGGAGCGTCGGCAACGGGCTCTTGCTCAACAAACTCGGCGGTGGCTGCACTGTATCTGGGGCAGAGAAAGGGTAACGGAGCTGGACTGCCGTCGACCGTGGGTACCGTCGCGGCCACCGATGCCAGTAGAGAGAGCAGAGACGCGGATGGGGATGGAGACCGCGATAATGGACGAGGAGAACGTCTAGAACGACGGCGAAAGGGCGGTTAGATGGGCCCGCTCCGGCTACCATTATGAGGGCCTTGTAATCTCTTGCAAGGATTCGGTATGGGCGCGGATGGGTGTCACGTCCTTGGCACCGCCGAGTGAAAGTATTGAGGGGGAAGGTATTGGGCTAAGAGTCTCGAGATATAGGACCAAACACCGACAATTCTGGCACATAGTATTTACATAATTGTCCTAAAAATAAAGTACACCGTGCGGATCGAACTTTAGCTTTTTACAGCATCGGAGACCATCCACCGTGCTCTCTCCTCGTCCCGCTGTTTCGCCTTTTCCAACAACGTCCGGTTTACTTCCCGCCACAACATTTCCTGAGAGCCTTCCTCGTACACGAGCTTGTATGTCAACGGACTAATCCGGATACTCATCATTCCCTCTGATACGGCTGTAGTGCTGTCCGATTGCCGCGTCCTATATTTAAGTCAATACACGAGTCCAGAAGCCACATCACGACAGACCTTGACAGAAATACTTTTGCGTTATGTCGCTCTCCTTGTTTGCCTGCCCATTCCGTGGGATGGCGCATCACATAGCTCGCTGTGTACTCTCGCCAACGATTCTCTGCAGTCGGGACCCCGTTCGTGCTCGGGTCTTGCGGGGTCATGAGCTGCACTTTGATCATTTTCGACTCCCGCACCTTGTTTTTACACAGGCCGTCTCAGCTTGAAATAGCGAATTGATAAAGGCCACTCACCCATTGAAGCCGATATAGATAGTCATCCTGGACATGTCGCTCTGCCTCCCGACGATATCGAATGACATCCTGATTCGTAATGACACCGGTCTGTTGGACGCTTTGTAGGAGAGACCACAACTCCTGGCATTTGCTGTCTAATAATATCGTCTGCACCTGCGCAGCGAAAATAGATCAGTACCGACATCAGCAACACAAATAGTTGCACCCCCACCTGTTTCACCAAGGCGGTAATCAGTTTGTCCAGTGTGAACAAGTGATAGGCCTACAAAAATAAACGACATGCGCATGACCCTTGAGTAAATGCTCCTACCTTGTTACCAAAGAACCACCGCATATGCTCTTCAAATGAGATCTGGTCAAGCTCGTTTGCAAAAACCTTCTCGCACGCATCTAGCAGATACATGTAAACGACGTTGGTGTCATCTTTTGCGCGCTCATTCAAGATGTCCATAGTCTGTTCAGTAGCGTGGGTGGTCCGTTCGGATCATCTAATCCGAGCTCGACAGCAACGGGATTAGCCAGTAACTCAGCATGCTTTTCGGCGGCCAATGCCTGCCCAATTTCCTTGCACATGAGAAGACGAGAATACAACAACTGCAAAAACAATCAAACATTATTCCCGTTCAAGTAACAAAAGCTTCCTTACCTGCAAAAGACGCAGCAGCGTGTAAAACGTCGTGTTAGCAAAGAATGGCCGCTCGGAGTCAGCATCGTATGCGACGTTTTCTGTGAAAGAACCGGTGGCTACCGTCTCTTTGATCCATATGTCATCGCCGAAGTCGTTCTTCCTCTCCTCCGGTCGAGGGGAAGGGGATCTAAGGCTCAATCCGCCAGGCGAAACAGCACGAGACCCCGTAGCAGATGCAGACCTCGTCGCGTCACCGGAAGCTCTTTCTTGGGCAGTTTTCAAGAGTTTCTTCCGAAGATCTATCGGCCGGACCCCGTTGACGTACGAAGAATGGGGAGTACCACTAGAACGTCGTCCACCGCGCTCCAGGTCCTGCTCCTCATCTTGCACATTATCGAATGGCCCACATGCGTCGCTAAACTCCGCCTGGGGGTACATGAATAGAGCAGGAACAAATGTTCGAAGGAAACTTTCGACCCCACGTCGTTCCTGGGGTGTGTAGGTGCCCTGCGAGCGATCTAAAAATGAAAAGACCATCTTCAGTGAATCATGAAGAACAGAAGTATCCTGGAACGCGTAGTCGAACTGAGATCTAGGAGACCCTCGAGCGGATGCAGGTATCGGATCATGCTCGAGTATGGTCTGCTGGTCGAGCTTTACAGCCTCGATATCGGCGACAAAGTGCTTTGCCGTTATGTTCTTCTTGTCATTGACTTTGAAACTTATGCCCTGGTGGTCGAGAGACTTGTAAAAGTTCTTCGAGTCAACCTCCCGCCACGTTCGACTCCATTCCCGCTGAGCTCGGCGCCATTCCTCGTCCTTGATCTTCAGTCGAGAGAGAACCACAGGAATGGTATTGGCAGGATACTCTTGTAACGCTTTGAGAACCTCCGTGGAAGCCTCACGTCCATAGATCCTTTTAATAATCCGTTCGTACAGCCCACGGCCTGGTCCGCCAAGATTAGGCTTAAGTCGGAACGTTGCCCGTTCTTCATTGGACATTTCCTCGATGCGCGCGTATAACGGCTCCAAATGAGCAATTGTGGCAGTCAGAGCCTGCAGCTGAACGTGATATTCGTGACGCTCTTCTTCGCACCGATGTAGCGCCTCCTCGAAGGAGTTTTTCTTGTGCGTTTGAAAACCAGCTTCTTCAGATGCCCATGTGGGGTGGGATACCCACTCGTCATTCAAGACGGAGCGACAAAGTTCGTCCCGTCCCGAACAAGCTAGTCGGACCTCCTGCAATATGGTTAGCATCTCAAGTGCCACAACAACAAAGTGGCCACTCACGCTTTCGGGGAGCCTTCGATAACTAGGCCCCTCGCCATCATCCACGGGCAAGGCAGACAATGCCTCAGGCGGACCCGTCCTAATGCTACCGGGCGGACCATTTTCGGAGTTCTCCTGCTTGGAATCCCATCCAACTAATTCTTTAAACTCCGCCATCAAATCGCCATCGCCCAAAAACGCCCGACTTCGGTCTATAAGAGTCCTGAGATCCAGGATGTCCTTCGAAAACAGGCTCAAGAGCTTCAAAAACTCCTCATATATCTCCCGATTCTCAAGCGCCTTTTTTGCGCGATCGAAGAACAAAAGCTTGTTGTCAGAACCCGAAGGCGTTGCAACTGATAGCGATTGTGTAGACGCGGGAGGCTGCATCGCGTGTGAATGAGGAACGGGTGGCGGAGGTAGTACTGTACTAGACGTATGTGCATGCGCGTGCGCGTGCGCTGGTTGAGGTGATGGCCCAGCATACGGTGAGAACGACGGTGAGCCAGGTTCTCTGTGGTGATGTTTTGCCTTCTTGACCTAAACATACAGCATGAAAACTCATGAAAACGGCAAGACCATCAGACTTACCCTACTACTGGGTGCAGGTTTTGCTGGGGGAACTGGTGTGACATCTTTTTCTGGGACACGCTTTTTCCTCTTCAGTGTTGTTACAGGTTTCTTCGGTACCTTGTCGGGAGAGCTAGATATTTCCGGAGGAACATTCCAAGATGAGGGTGGCCCTGTAGCCGTTCCGCTCGCTGGATGCTGGGCCAATCCTTGGTTCCCAGCTTCCTGAAGGAACTCTTTGAACTCTGCCAACAGATCCGGCGCGTCTTGGAAGAGTGTCAGAACTTGGGCGTAAACAGGCGACTTGACGAAACGAAACGTTAGGAAGAACAACAACCCGTATTATGAGAAATACCTCGCTTGCGGGTACCTTTTGTTCCTTCTGGTACGCCTGAAGAATGTCGAGAAATCGCTTGTACTTGTTGGGATCGTCATTGTAGCGCGCTTTGATTTTGTTCAAATACTGGATGGCGTGCTGAAACTCGTAATTGGCCTGGGGTTGTGGGTCCGTGTGTCTCTTGTTGAGGCCGCCCAGGATGACCGCGGCAGATGTTGAAGCATTGGGATGGAAGGGAGAGTTGAACGCATCGAACGGAGGACCAACCTGAGATGGCTGATGGAATGCCTGCGGTGTCATTGAGCGCGACAACGTCCCGCTCGCAAGCGGAGGAAGGGCGACGCCAGGTGGATATGGAAGGGGATGTGCAAGATTGGGTCCGAAGCCGGGTATATCTGAAGATGGTGGGGGTGGACGGGGAAGCTGCTGAAAGCCGTTGGTGCTTTGCGTAACTGTTCCTGTCGGCGTCGTGACCGTAATGGTGTTCGGATCCGCTGGGTCCAAGGAGACCTCAATGCGATATCCGACGGGAAGAAATGTGTTGAATCCTTGGATGAGCACAGGATTACCGTGAAATAGTCTTGACACCCGCTGAATGACACCCGGCGTGTCAATGCTACATTTATATGAGCTGGGAACGAAAAAGCGGGGCATATTACGCACACTTGTCCTTTAAAATCCTTCATTATGTCCAAAAAGCGGTTGTAGACCTCTGGTTTGTCCTGGAACTGCACCTTGACGGCATCCAGATAACTCAGAGCGTCAGTAACGTTCAATGGGCGCGCGCCATCGGGTGACCTTTGGGCAGGAGTACTCGATTCCGGAGGTCGTGGCGTTGATACTTTAGATTTCGACTGTGGTCCGGGCGACTGACGGGACTGAGGAGCACTCTCTTCACCCATGTTATAAGGGAGGGGCTTCATCTTGCCGGGAGGACTGTTTGGCAACGAGAATTGGGGTGGCGGGGAAATTGGCCTGGACATCGCAGTCGACGATGATGACGGTCCCGGTAAGCGGCTGTCAGCGACGCCCATCTCAGTTGAGCCAGTACTTGGTCTTTGCGGTTTTGAACTAGACAGTGGCGAGTCGAGACGCTCTGCCATGATGGGCGTCAGTTGAAGAGCCACTAGGCCATCACATCATGGCCATTGTCATCTTATCTCCCGAAGATAAGTTTGTGGCTGTGCACGGATGCTATCCCAAATTGAGCAGTGACCATCGTCTGCTCGTCTTCTCTTGACTGTTAATGAATGACATTTCTACTCCTCAAAGGGCTTCGAGGACGTACGTATCCTTTATTCTATGTACTGGCTTCCTTGTGGACAATCGTGGATGCTCAACATCGTCCTATCCAAGCCTGAATTCCCGCGGCGACCTCACGAAAATACACGTTCCCTCTCGTCGACACTCTCGTATCTATCTAACAGGTACGTCTGCTTCAGCCGTACTCGGCTCAGAGATCTGATTGGCTACAGGAATTAGCAGTAATGCTAGCCAAAAATCTGTACTTCTGTACGTGGTAAGCGGTGTGGTGTCTTTGAGCATTGAGATAGCTTGAACGGTTGAGCATTCAAGAGGTAATGGGCCCACCCCATCCTGAAATCACACTTTCTCCACCTCGGAGTTCAAAGAAGCTCGAATTGTCTCCTGCATCCACGATGATTGATTCTTCCTACTTTCTCCCAGCCTCGACTCGTTCTTCCGCCCCCGGCTAATGGAACGCAAGAATGTCAGCTTACGGACCAGCTATCTCTGTGCTTCTGATTGTAGTGGGAACACTTTTGGAGAGCCTTTCTATTCTGTCGACGTCCTGGCTTATCAAGCCGGGGGTTTCGTCTCCGGTTGGCCAACTACTATGTATAAAGCAGTGGAATCAAGTATTCACATAGGCGTTTCTCTACTAATGCTCGACGATGATACCCCAAGTAGATCCAACAACCGCCCGTGTGGTACCCGCTTCGTCAGGACTTGCAGTTGTGAGTGGCTTTGGTTTTGCGACATACTTGACTGTAATGGGGCATGTAGTCGGTCTTCAGCGACGACGAAGTGAAGGAGATCAGAGACATCTGCCTTGAACTCATTGCACACTTCGATTGCACGTCCGACCTTCCGGGGGGCATGATCCCGCTCTCTACGATCTTTGCTGTCAAGACGCCAAGTTACGAGGCTATCCCCTTGAGGATCCTTCACTCGCCTCATTTTTCACAACTTGGGTGCATAGCGGAATCAGTTATGCCAGCATCTCGTACGCTCATCTAGAGAGTCCTTCTCTGCGGGTTTACGTCGCCCTGTACGCTGCGTTCCTCTTATATATCGACGACACCTTTGCGAGCGATGTGACCGGTCTTGCCACTTTCCACGTCCAATTTTGCAGAGCAGAATCGCACGGAAACGTGGTACTCGATTTCTTCTCGAGCTTCCTGCGCGATACGCATGCCTACTTCGACTATATGGCGGCGAACATAATCATAACGGGCGCACTCAACTTTGTTACTGGTTTGGTCTTAGAACATCGCATGAAAACTATCAAGGTTAGTAGATGTTGATGCACCTCGGCACCATTGTTAGAGTAAAGTCACCACACAGTTGGCACCCACTGCTAAACAATTCCCAAAATTTGCCCGAGGATCCTTTGCCGCAGCGGACGCATGTTCAATCTTCATATTTCCACCAGACGTTTCCGTGGAGTCATACATCCAAGCTTTGCCAGAAATGATAAACATCATCACCCATGTAAAGTATGTCTCCATATGTGTGTAAGCCCCCAGGCGGTGCTCATACCTCCAACAGCGACGTCCTCTCTTTCTATAAAGAAGAGTTAGCAGGCGACGAGAATACTTTGATCTCCTTCACCGCACGCTCTTTGGGCGTGAACAAGAACGTTGTTCTCCGTGACCTCGCTAATGAAGTCATCGAGACCGACAAGAACGTGAGATTAGTGCTGGCGTCAGACGGTGCCGCCTTGAGAGCGTACAATGCGTTCGTCGAACAGTATGTTGCCTTTCACCGGAGTCTCCCACGGTACAGGTTGAATGAGTTGACTGAGGTGAAAGATTGAAGTCGGGAATAGTAACCGTCCTGGATACGAACCCTCTTTTGATTATAACAATATTATGGTCCTTCGTCCGACTAAGCTGAACACTTTGAACGTGAATTGGTTTCTCATAAAGTGAACTTGAGATTGTCCGAAACTCTTACCTGAAGCGAGGACGAGGCTTGCGAGGGAAAAAACATTGCGCGAAGGAGCGACCCCTGAATCGATGCGCCACATTGGTTTATGGTCGGCCCGCAGAATGGCGATGTACATGCGACGACTATGATACAACAGAAGAGGCCGAACCGTCAATATTATCGAGTTAAGTATCCCCGCACCGTATTTTTGATGAGACGCAAAATATACATGACATCGGTACGTGGATGGTGTTACATTAATGATCGTGGTACTAAGGTCGTAGACGATAATCTTTAAGCAGCAGTGCGAGCACTGACAGTTCGGAGAGGTACAATCTGCCATCTTCGCCTGTTCCTCGCATTCTCTACGAGGTGATGGTCGTCCATTGCAGAATTGGCAATAGTGAGCATCCGCACAGGCCGAGACATCTCCGGAGAATCGTCAACCTCTGCCTCCTCCCCGCGATCTTCCTCCAACACTTCCTCTTCCTTTAAATCCACACCATTCTGGGAGACATCTTCAGGCGTCGAGTTGGGAGAGGTAGTTCCAGAAAAGAAAGAGAAAGGCGCCGCCAAAGTGGATGATATTAACTGCGTAGCATCATCAAGGATTGTTCTGGGCCTGCGTACAGGTATAGATGCTAAGAGGTAAGCTTTGGCTTTCCAAGATCCCGAACTGCGAACGGAGGCGCGCGGAGGGTAGGTGGGATCACAGGAAAACTCGACGTGGAGTTCAGCTGTTTCTTTGTTATATGAAAACTTGGGCAGAGGGTGAGAATAAGAGTTCGGGAAGGGAAGGGACACAGGACGTCGGTGGCGCAGTACGAGACGATCGTCTAAGAACAAGGATATGTCAAAAGAAACAACAGGATGAGTGGACACTCGATTTACCTTCGATATCGAGAGCATGACCAGACGAGCGAGAGCATAGCGCACCAGAGGTATCAATAAAGAAAACCTAAAGCAAAGTATGAGCTTCGGATCTAGTCTCTCTCTTGTGAGATGGACCTGATTGTTTGAATTAGGGTTTCTTCGACCTCGAAGGATATGGTAAGCCACTGTGAACCACACGCACAAAATGAGCTTACTTTCGACGAGAGATGTCTCAGATTCAGGGAAGAGTATTACTTCGCTGCCATCTTCGATAGAATCCAGCGCAACGTCCAGCAGTCGATTTGAGGCTACTGAGCGTATGATAAAGTAGCCTTCAGGAAATCCGTTTGTGTGGGTGCCAGTCATGATGGTGGTAAGAGTTAAAGCTGTAATGCAAAGCCAGGCACCGTTTGTGTCGCGACACAGCCTCGATCGATCGCGTCTACGAAACGCCTGTGCCGAAGCTCGCTATAAGATTGAAGCTGACCACCAAGCGCGAACTTCGCGTTAGACCACGCTATGCTGAGCAGATAACAATGAGAGTGCGTTGCAGAGATACTAGACATGATAAAAATACAGGTATGAGATGCAAATATAACGGTACAATGAGACTATGGTACAGTGCAGTGTAATAAGAGATTTGTCCGCCCTACGCTTCGTAGTACGTGTATATCAGAAGTGACTTCGAACAGAATACATGCTACTCTTCCGCATGCGGCGAGGGTAGATCTGAGTCTCGTCAACGCGCCCATACCTCTCCTGCACAACTAATAACTCCTCACAAGACGAGCGACAGTGATGTCTCTGCGCCTGGGAGAAATCAGTGATGCGAATGCCATTACTGGAAAGCACGAAATGGGCTCCTGATAGAATGTTCCCGTGGTAAATCCCGACTTGGTGCAAATTGGCGGTGGCAAGCATAATCTGCTGACTGTTGAACGCGTTAAATATAGATCCCAAAGCCAAGTAATTTGACGAATCACCTAAAATCTGCACTCCGGAATGGCTGATTGCAAAATTCTAGCACCAAGCACCCGAGAGCTTGCCCGTCCGAACGCCCCTTAAAGTACCCATAGCATTTTGGGACCACACTGCCCTGCAAACCCCGCAGGTCGTTCTCATACAATTCGGCCTCCCAATCGAGCGCTGACACCTGGTCTGCGCGTGCAATTTTGACAATAACAGTGCTTGTAGGTTGTTCCCCAAGCAGTCCCATACCCGCGGTATAGACATTGTTGCGTAGTCGTTGTTGGAGGCGAATAGTGTAGTGTTGGCTATCTCCGCCGGGAGAGGCTGTCCAGGACCAAAGCTGGATGACCTGATTGCGGTCATAAACTAGTTCGAGAGTGCTAGCCATGCCGACGTCTGACGCGATGATGATGAATAGAAAGGATGTCGAGAAAAAGTGGCGTAGTAGTGAAGAGCAGAGGAAGTCGCGGTGGGCGAAGAGAACGCGAGCACCTTAAGTAGACGTCGAACAATGGCTCACGGTCCACTTCTCGTGGCCACAGTGGACGTCTGCTTGGACCTGTCTATAGTCCACATAGATAGAGATCTCCGGAGCTAGTTACCAAATTTAGCTGGCGAGTATATATCATTGTCCACACATGAACAATGGCAATCGCCGGATAACACATTACGAACTGGGTGTTCGTAAATGCAGCGGCAGGAGATAAGTCCTCGATCAAAAGCTGAAGGTAAACACAATCTCCGCACCTGTCAACGATGAGCCTGAACTCGAAAGAGTGAGCATACCCTACGCGAGGGGTCCTAGAGGTATTGCTGCTGGTTCCCTTTGTACAGGTCCCTCCAAGGTCCATTGGGAGGCCATGCCCGCGATAACGATCGGTCATGACAAACGCCACAGCAAAAGTACCGGCCACGTATTGAAACGAGGAATATACGTGGATCCGACATTATGGAGGGTGTATACGCGTTCACAAGCTTTCTAATAATGTGAAGACATGACGGTTGCAAGGAGGAGAGAACTACGCGGCTGCACTGCCACCCCCTTTTCTTTCATTCTGAACTGTCACTGTAAAGTAATCGTCCCTTCAGCGAATAATGCAGTCTGGCCTTGAAGATGAACAATGTCTGAGTCCTTTTCCCAAATGACCTTCAAGTGTCCTCCCCTTTGACTCACTTGTTTTACTGATACCAAGTCACCTCGAGGAATTTGCTTCTTCGAGAACCAATAGGGAATGAGCAGCGAATGCGTCGAGCCAGAGACATGATCTTCTCCAGCTTGAACTACTGTAGGCGCAAACGCGCGGGAAATGAACGCTTCTTCGCCCGTTATTGAATCGGTCGTGATGACATGGATGTTATAGCCAGTCGTTTTCTGCATAAAGGTGAGCCAGTCGGACTTGCCCGAATCAAATTGTAGGCTCACCAAAGCGTTTGCGTCAACTGCACTGGCCTTAAGGTCCTCCTTAGCGTCGAGCTCTACCACTAGATACGGCGCAAAATTATCACGACCCCTCCCAATATAATTGATCTCCAAGACGCGTCCAAACGCGTTATTCAGTGCTTTCTTCAGCGCTCGAGCTTCATCTGACGAAACTTCATGAAGAGTCGCGCTCGGAAGCTCGATATCAAACCATCCATCCTCTTTACGATACGCCTTCAATACGCCAGCAGACTTGGTCTCCAACTCCAACACCTCGACTTCCTCCGGGACTAGCTTCTTCGCAAACATCGTGCCCGCCACAGTCAACGCTCCATGTCCACATAACGCGACCTCGGATAAGCTGTTCGTCATGAAGCGCACTCTACGCTTGGCGATCTTTGGATCCGTCGATGGCTCTCGAGGAGAATACACCATCAGAGAAATAGGCTGGCTGAGGTTCGCGCCCAGTTTCATCAGTGTCTCCGTATTTTCGGCCAAGTCATCGTCAACGAAGACAACAGCGGTGGGATTCCCGGCGAAGGCGTCGTTTGAGAATGCAGTGATAAAGTAGAAGGGGAGTGTCTTAGACATGGCGCGATGACCACGGACGTCGCGTCCTCGACTTAAGTATATCGTACCCCGAGTTTTGACCGATGACCGGTATGCCGTTGTGCGCGTTGCCTCGAAGCGCTGCGCAAGATGGGCGTCGCGAGTAGACATTGGTAATGGCAGGTATCAGAAATATGAAAGTACAACAGTCTGCTGTTAGGAGAGAATAGAGAAGAGCAGATTGATATAGTATAAGAGGTATAGCAAGAACAGATCAGTAGTTTACACAAAAAATACAGGTTCATATGAAGCACCCCGCTAGATAACCAACTCGCGAAAGCTTAAAGCTCTATGTCCTTCCAATCCGAGTCCAACATCCTAACGCCTCTCCTTGCTAACCGCTTCCTCCATTCCCTCATCGTCCCCTGCACTCCAGCTTCTTGCGCCACAGAGTTCATGCCCTTTCGCAACCATTTTACATCCCTTGCTCGAACAGCACAAAGATTCGGGACGTGAGGTAGTAACCTCGCGAGGAAGGCCCACGAGTCGTTGTTCGGTCGAGGTATGGACAGAAATTGAAGAGGATGATTCCCCTTGATAGCAAGAGTCGGTAATGGCTGTTCCAACGACATATGCCGTAGGTTCGGCGATGTGTTAAGAATGGAGTCTGGCGATGGGTGCAGCCTCGTAGGCCAAGACTTTGGCGTAAACAATAGTAGAGACCGTAGATCCGCACCGTGCGTTTCGATGAACTGTGATACGGGAGATCCGGGGAGGTCATCGTATGGTGTGATCGTCAACTTCTCGAGTGACGGTAGATGAGAGATGAGCAGGGTGGACAGCAAGGGCGACGAGTGTATAGACAGTAGTGTCAGTACACGTAAATGCGGCAGGAACAAAGGCCTTCTCGACGCGTAGGTCTCTGCGTCCTCGAACGCAGTCCAGTCCAAGTCGGATGGATCAGGACTGTGGCCAGTGATTTCTAGTTCCTCTAGATGCTCGCAGCATCGGAGAAGAGTAACCACGGATTCCTCTTCGCTCTGCGTTTGGGCAGGGATGTAAGTTATCCCTTCAAGAAACGAATGTTTACAACGCCCGGTCTGCATGCGAGGGACGTGATGGCTCGGCGGCTCATGACGAAGAGGGGATTCATAGATAGATGCGTCAGACATGGAACGAGTGGAAATAATGGTGTGAGCAGCGAATCGATGAGAAACGTTTGCGCATGGTCAACGAATGGAACTTTTCGAGGTCGAGGGTGCAAACCCACTGATCGAATGTATTAGTTCGTGTTCGGTCATAATAAGATACAAAATACATACCCGACCTGGAGCTGAATATGGAATTCTTCGAATACTGTCCCATTTCTTTTCAGCGTCATACAGTCGGCGATAGACTTTTCTAATTGAGAGAGACTGTGGATGTGGACACGCTTGTATGCAAGAGGTAGAGCTGTAGCCTGGAATTCGCGTCAGCCACGTCGCAGAGAGAAATGGAAAATCACATACCCTAAAGCCTTGACTGACACGCGCAACACACCATATTTGTTCATCTCCGCCCTGGCCTCAAGCACGAACTTGAATATTTCCGTCCAGATCTCTGATGGCAAGGCCTTGTGTGGTTTAGGCTTGGGTAGGAGCGGTAGCAGCATGAATGAACCTGCATGCGCGGCATATGGACGAGGTTTTAAGTAGATGACTCCGTTGGCTGGCGCCAAAGTGGTGTGGTAGTACTCATAGAGAATGGTGGGAGTCAGAATGCAGACACGCTTTATTTATAAGATATCTTCCCATCAAAAGCGTATGGCCGATACGTATTTCACCGAAGGCGTCCCGAACTCCAATACATACGCGCCAACCACAAGACTTCGAAGATAGCATGTATAGCTCGTGTATACAGTGGTTATTTCCTACTTATTGCCCAATATATCACCCATTTCTTCAACGAACTTTGCATAGTCGTCCTTACTATTGTCCACATCTGTCTTCGGCTTTACGGATACTGGTCCCGAAGTACTAGGAACGCTCGGAGCGGGTCCAAATTGATCCTTTAGCACGGAAAGCAAGTCGGGACGCGTTGGATGCTCGGCAGCGTCGTCTTCATCAAGGACGCCAGGCGCAGCATTAATCCTGCTCGAACCGACTACACCTGTACCCGCTTTTCTCCGTTTCAAGGATGCCGGTACGAATGATGTCGCTTCTTTCTTGAGGTTCCGTAACTCAGGCTCGGCAGACACAGTGGCAGCGACTGCTTGAGATGATGCGGGGTTGAACTGGGGTTTCGGAGGTAGCGACGAATGCGGGGGTGGCGGCGGCTGGCTTCGATGACCTTGAAAGGTCTGATAGGGTATGGAAGATAAAGGATCTTGCATAGTGCCAGGTGTTAAGGTTCCACGAGGGAAAAAGCCTGGTGGAGGCTGAGGCATGTTGGTCATGAAATTCGGAGGCACTGGGGTGGGGGCGGAACATTTGGTACGAAATTTGGAGGTGGAGGTGGAAACATGCCTCCTGGAGGAAAGAAAGCATTTTGGGGCGGAGGGAATGGTGGCGGCGTAGGATACATATGTGGAGGAACAGCGCCAGGTAGAAATGACGGTAAAGGTGGTGGGGGCATCGCAATATCTGGTTCTCCTTCCGTCCTGGTGGGGGTCCTTCAGGCATAGGAATGTCTTCGTCGCTGTCAACGACATCCTCTCCGTTGGGAGGTGGGCCAGCAGGCATCATAATATCATCATCTAAATTGACCTGCTTGTAAACAAGAAGAGATACGCGTGGAGGCGACTCACCATCATCGGAGTCAGCATCACTATCGATCTCTCCTGGTAAAAGATCTAGAAGCAATTGAGTATGCAATTTATCTGGGGAATAGAAAATGTGCATACCTCTTTCTCGATACGGCATTCCCGGAGGGGCGACACCAAAGGGATTCATGACGGGGTCATAGTAAACACTGCGTTCTGGATGCCTGGGCAGTCCATTTGGCAAGAAGAGATTCCTCTTGGGTTTGGCTAACTCTTGTTCGAGTTTCTGCGTATCTGTATCCTTGCGCGGTCTGTACACGAGGCGTCGATGTTCAGGATGTTCCGCGACCCATTCTGCCTTTTTCTTGTTGATCTTTTCAAGTTCTGCCTTAAGCTCTAGTAGACGCGCTTTGTCCTGGTCGTCGGGTTTGCCTGCAGATTCGAGCCGTTCAATTTCATCCTGCAGGTCTACGATAATGAGGAAAGCGGAGCAGAAATCAAACAGAGAAGCAGACCCCAAGTATCCTTCTTGACAAGCGTAAAGTCGCGTGCTTGACTGCGAGTGGCCTTGTTCTACTACATGATGCATTGTTGAGTATGAGAGGGACGTGTTTTGAGGCCGATGCCTGCCTTTTTGAGTTCTTTTTTTCGCTGAGCCTTTCCTATATGAGAGTAAGTCCTATAATGTCGATTTATCCAGGAAATACGCACGAAATGAGTCGGCCGGATTGAGATTTTTCTTTGCCATGACCGTTTGGGTGTAGTTCAGTTCGGAAGCGCACGTGAGTGGATCGGAGTCATGCCGAGAATGGCATCCTCCGCTTGAGCTGGTTCCCTCCCTCTCTCGTAGGGGAGCCCACAGTTGCGCTCCCTTTTTCTTGCCTTTGCCCTCGAATATTGATCACTACGACCGCTGAGCTATAATGGCTAGCCTTCCGACACCGCAGACTACGCCGAAACGAGCGTCCAAGATGAATTCACAGGCGGTCAACGTGAATCATCTCCTCAACTTTACTCTGCCGCCAAGGCAGTCGCAGCCTATGGGCTTACCGCGCAGAAGTCGGCGTACCGGTGTCCAGGCCGTCTGGAACAAGGAACGTGCGTGCCCAGTCGAGTCGTCGCTGATGAGCTGGTGTTCATGGCGTCTTGATAGGCTTCGTAAATGCTCAGTATCGTTTCGTGATGAATCCCATGGGCGACTACACCGTTCATTTCGCGGATCCGGATATGTCAGTCTTATTTTAATCGTTGCTGTTGCTAGACTAATTGAGTAATCACTCAGCTTCTTCCAGTGGAATGATATCGCTCAAGTTATCATCCCGCGTTCATCTGCACTCGCGTCTGTAGTGGCAGGCCGCGAACAGAGCTCTCAAGATGAAGGACATACGAACTGTCCTATTTGTCTGTCGCCTCCTACTGCGTCGCGTATGACGAAATGCGGTCATGTCGGTACCCATTCTTATCATCACATTCTCTTACTTATCAAGTTGTTCGCAGGTTTTCTGCTATCCTTGCATTCTACACTACCTGAACACTTCCGAGAACAAGTGGGCAAGATGTCCGATCTGCTTCGACTCGATCAACGATAATCAGCTCAAGAACGTTAAATGGTTCGACGGTCCAGTATTCGATTCGCCTTTAGATGAACCCTCAGGCGGAGCATCATCCTCTGCGTCCTCTTCTTACGCTGAGCATCCTTTCGATGCTCCCCGCGCTGGCTCCATCTTCCGCATGCGACTCATGCAGCGACCTCAGATCACCACTCTGGCATTACCGCGCTCACATACATGGCCTTCGGATTTAATTCCACCCCACCAGGCGCCTTTCTACTTCTTACCCGACATCTATAACTATTCCAAGTTTATGCTTGCGACACCAGACTACCTTATTGAAGATCTGTCCAAGGATCTGGACGAACTCGCGTTGGAAAGGCGTCAGCTTGCTGGCATGGATGATGATCTTGGCGTCTCGTTCATTGACGCTGCAGAGCAGAAAGTTCGCAACCACATGACGAGAGTTAGCGCGATGGATAATCCGATACTACGAGAACAAATTGATAAAGCGCGACAAGCTCTTTACGACGTCGAACAACGACACGCCCTCAGTCGACGCTGTGATGAGCATCCAGCCAACCTTGCTCCATCCACAGATGTACCTGCAGAGTTCCTCGTACTTCGATCAGCTGCAACACCCGCTTCAACCTCACCGCGACCAAGCTCAGCAACCAGAAACGGTCCTAGACAGAGGCGTAATCTAAATCCGCCTCCTCCCTCGACGTCAACATATTACTTTTACCAGGCTGCTTCTGGTCTCCCGATATTTCTGCACCCACTCGATATCAGGATATTACTCTCCCATTTCCAGAGCTATCCGGCTTTCCCGGACACAATTGACATTCGTGTCGACGCACTATCGGAAGGCACGGTCAACGATGATTTGCGGAAGCGATGCAAGTATCTTGCTCATATCCCAGAGGGCGCAGACGTTGTCTTTATCGAGGCTGATCTAACCAGTGTCGTCGGCAAAGAAGGCTTGAAGAACTTTGAGGGCCCCTTGAAGATGCGGACGTCGAGGAGGAAGGAGAAGGGTAAGAAGGATGACCGAGCCAGAATACGAGCAGAGGAACGAGAGAGGGAGAGACGATTAGTCAACACGACTTCCTGGAGTGCACCTGCTACTCCACCTACGGTAATTATCGAGCAGGATTTTGACGCAACCGAGGAGACTGTGTTACCATCAGCACCGGTTTCTGGCGCTTGGGGATCAAGGAGTTTTGCGTCGACTCTTTCATCTCCCGGTACACCGAGGCAGGGTGCGAGAAGCACTCGGAGAGATGATGAGGATGAGTGGGATATTGACGCTGCATGGCATGAGCTCGAGTCGCGAAACGCGAGTGGTACCGGTGGTCGGCGGAAGAAGAGCAATAAGCTCGTGCTGATAGGAGGTGGAGGAGGACCTGGACGCAGACGTTGAGTGCATACCATAAATATCAAAGTAACATGTATCAACACATAAGTGCATAAGATGGGTTCAGGTTCTTGAATCGGAGGCTCGCAGCTGCTAAGGCGATGACCGGGATATCAGCGTCGCGCTGCGCATCGAAGATGGACGGCATCATGGGAAGATACCATTGCGCAAACATAATTAGAAGTGTTTGCGATCATGGATCATGTCAGGAAAGTTTCTTCCTCTAAACTTGTGTTGTCGAGGCTGTCGGATGGTCTTTATACTGGTTCTGTAGAATACCTGTTGCTCAGAAAACAGAATGCTCGTTTGTAAAAGCTTTTGCGGAAGTAAGGATGCGTAATTACGTCATAAGTATCAAAACCAAACAGTCACACTGCATTACTTGACCTTCATCTGAGCTCCCACCACTTCTCTTCTTTTCTCTTCTTCAGCCACCATGAACCGCGGCAATGGCAGGGAGCTCGACTTTACTCCCATCTTGACCCATTATCTTTTCCTCTTTACCACCATCTTAGCTGTCGTCCGTCACTTTGGTTTTTTCGGCTGTTTTCAGTGCTAATTTCCGCCTAGGCTGGATGGTTTGTAGCCTTTATAGGACAGTGTATATCAGCAGCCAGATGTGCGTTATCTACCTTTGTCCTCGGAGCACGAGGCTCATATCTCCTCTAGTCGCACCCAACCACGATATTGTCGGCACACAATGGTTCGGAATATTCCTACAGCTATTCCTCATCTTGGGCGTGCTGTACACCCTCGCGAGCGACTCCATCGCGATGCACCGTCTTCAGATCTGCGTCTTTGGAGCGGTTGCCATCGTTTATGCTGTTGAGGGAGTCCAGAAGGGGATCTACTCTACGGACGGCGCCTTGAATGCCATGTCCGCAGGCTGGCTCATTCTTTCGCTGGTGGACATTCTCTGGGTGCTGTACTTTACTTCAGAGGACGACTCGCTCACTCTGCATCTCTTCAACTCCATGGGCACGGGGGGCCTAACCCCTCCGTCCCGTCGTCGGCGCACACGCACCGCAAATTCGGTGCACAATATGTCGACTGCGAACGGCAACTATGCTACCAACTATGCGTCTGGAGGCATAGGATCGGATATGTACAACAGCAAAGCAGGCAGCGGGATGGTTGCCGGCGCAGGAGGCTATGGTGCTCCTGGGGGTGTCAGGAGCACTGGCAGCTTCACGAGTGGAGATGCCCGAGACAAGAGCATGGGAGGCGGTGGTGGGAGCATCCATAACGCTACGAGCACAACCGGACCTGGGTCGTTAAATGAGCCCAACGCTCCAGGTTCCCCGATTGGCGCTGGTGTTGCCGGCATTGGAGGAGGGAATAATTTACCCCTCTCCGACCCAGCATCTGCAGATGCGCCTGCTCATAAAGCAAAGGCTTTGTATGCCTGTATGTGTCGACCTTGCCCAACTTACTTGTCGTTGCTGACTTCCCGTAGATACGGCATCTCCTGATGATCCGAATGAGTTGACCTTTAATAAAGGCGACATTCTGGACATTATCGACAAGCAAGGGAAATGGTGGTCAGCAAGGAGAACCGATGGTACAACAGGAAGTACGTGGACATATTTTACTCCCACTGAGCATATACTAATTCCTTGATAGTTGCACCATCGAACTACCTGCAACTACTATGACCTGGTGCTCATCTCCCATATTTACGTACTTTTACGCCCACGACATAACTAATCCTTGGGATACCGGTCCTAGCATGTCATTTCTCTCTTTCACCTACCTACCTTTCTGTTCACGGGTTGTATACCCGTTATCGCGTCCCGTTTCGTTGATTTTTGCTATGCTTTTTGTTTATCTATTGAGATACCATTCCCTGGACGTTCTACTCTCACAGTCGCGACGCAGACCGTGTTGAAAATGTCGATAATATACATGACACATTTTTGTATCATTAGTACCCGATGACGCCGAGGGCTTTTCTTGCTCTTGCCACCAATACCGCCACATCAGTTTCCCTTCGTTGGGCCTCTCAAATGGCTTCAATGAATATTGGGTTACGGAAGACGGACTGTTGGTGGCAGAGGCGTGTGAGGCGTTGTAATGGCAGTTGGCATGAGGTAAACATCTGTACTCGTTCTCTTCGTGATGGATGACTATCCTCAGGAAAGACTCGTATTGGCGGCTCGTGCTACATTCGCCGGTCTGCGCAACGCTGGGTTCTCTTTCTGCCTTGTCGGCAGTATGGCGTGTTACGAGCATGGTTGTCCTAGGCTACCCAACGTGAACGATTGGCTACCGTGACCAAGCCAGTGCTTCGTATACTGATAGATCGTCTAAGATGTAGATATTCTCGTCCTATCCCCCAACGTCACTCAAGAAGAGGTACACAATGTGCTGCTAGCGACGGATCCTAGCTTCAGTGCAACCTCAACGAGCCCAATGCTGCGTATTGCGTACTAGTGTACGGAACCGGGCCGTCTTCCTGTCTGTCGACATCTTCCTTCCGGGAGCAATCCGGGAGCCGCGAAATTACCCGCCATCTCGCCCGATTGCGTCGTCCAGAGCGCGCGCCACGACCTACCGGTCATGCCCCTGCTGCCCGCTTTACTGCATAAGGTACTGGCTTGGATCTACCATGAAAGCTCCCGTCGAGTCAACGACGTGACTGACGTTACCGCGCTATTACGGATCGCCGTTGCTTGACGGGTTACTTTGCCGCATGCCCATTGTCTCCCCAGTGATTTTCTCGTCGAGGCACTAGCCGGTATTCGGCAATTTGCTGTCCGTCATCCCGAGTCGCTAATAAGCGGATGGTCGGACATTGTATTCGCCTAAGAACTCGAGCGCGGCGCGTCAGCTTCCATTGTTATATAGTGAGTTATTGTATTTGTCAATGGGGACCATTCATTGTACCTTTCTTGAGATATATGACTTTGAATGTGACTCCCTCCCGCTATTCACCAGCCTAACGTGATTTTCGACTCGGAGATGGCTGATACTTTCTTTACTCTTGTACTCGACCACACCCGGAGTATCAACGGCCGTCCCAAAGCACAAACAAGAGTTGAGCTATTTTCACCCGTGGAAAACAGGTGAACTGGACAATACGACATTTTCACTGGGTAGTGTAGCATCGCTGCGCTCAGGTATCCGTTTTGCGCGAACTGGGCTGAACTGGGGTCGTAAAAATGTTATGCGTCGGTGCGCACGGGTTTCACCGTCGCGGGTTCCTCTCTTATGTTCTCGGAATATTGCGATTACTACCGCCTTCGGGAAATTTTAGGCTCGCGGACACAAGTTTCATGGCGCGCCCATTACTCCCCATGATTATCGGAGGGTCCGAAATGAAATTTTTTTCAGCGACGATCCAACTGAATGTGGCAATTCCGAGGTTGCGCCAACCAGTGTACGTTACCTTGACCCGTATGGTCATCAGAATCTCAGAGATGCGCTCTTTGGTCTACGCAAATCCGGTCTGGATCGGGTCGACAACATTGTTTTACCACTCTGCGCAAGGTCGAGACGACCGGTGCTCATAACGAACTCTCCGTTGTCCCTGTTGAGACTAGTATTTAATGCTAACCATTTTTGCTACACAATGTCAAGCATTCTTTCGATTCTATCGACAGCCACAGCTCCATTTCAACCTAACTATTCACCACCATGTCTGCCCGCAACTGGCCCTCCGAGTCTCTCCTCCAGCTCGACGTTTTCAAAGCAGCTGGAGCCAACCCTGGTTCTCGGGATAACGCCCTCGCTCTCTGCAACAATGCATACAGGCGCGCTGAACAGATTTGGAAGAAGTGGGGTGTGTGGATCGTCATCTAGTGCTTTCAGTCACTGACAATGCCTGTTGTGTAGGCTTGACTTTTGAGGATATCCTCACTCTGAGTCCCAAGTTCTGGAAGATTCACAACGACCCCATTGCCTGGCACGATGGCTCCTCCATTACAATCATGACCATTCACTTGAACTTGGCTGTCGGTACTATTGGAACCTATGCTAAAGGTCGTCCCGAATTGCAAAGACTCTGCGCTGACATGATGGACTGCAAGGCCATGTTAGTACACCTTCGTCCTTTACGCGTCTTTCTCTTCTGAACGCGTTATTTTTCAGTGGACAATTCCTGCTCACTGAAGTCGGACATGGTTTGGACGCGGCGAACTTGGAGACCGCCACGCACCTACAGGATGACGGAACTTTCGTCATGAACTCTCCTAATCGCTATGCTTCCAAGTCAGTTACCAACTTGACATCTCATCACTGACAGTTACTCAATATTTTTGCGTCCAGGTACATGCCTCCGACCGTGCCCGTTTTGGGTAAGCCTTGTTACGCGGTGGTTTGGTCGCAGCTCTATGTCAAGGGCGAGAAACGCGGTATCCGCCCCTTCGTCGTGCAGCTCAACGACGGTGTCAATATGTGCAAGGGTATCACTGCCAAGTAAGTTTTGAATCACCCTCTTTCTCTTGTTTCGACTGAGTCCTATCTTTCAGGCTCATCCCTACGCGTCACGGAGCCACCCCGGTGAACCACGCGATAACTCACTTCACCAACGTCGCCCTGCCATCCTGGTCTCTGCTTGGGCCTGTTGGAGAGAAGCCCTCCACGCACGAAGACTTCCTCCAAGCCATCTGGCGTATCGCCGTCGGTACCCTCGCGCTAGCCAGCCTCGCCATCCCCGCTCTGCAAATCGCCGCCCACATCGCGTACAAGTACTCCCTCCGCCGCCATGTCGGTGCCCCGAACCCAGTTCCGATCATCTCCTTCCGCACGCAGCAGATCCCCATCTTCACTGCTGTGGCGCAGACCTATGTCTTGCAGGCGTTCCAGAATTATGCTGTGAAGCACTTTACGGATAACTCGGCAAACCACCAGTCCCGCCATGCGATTGCTACAACGTATAAGGCTGTGGTCATGGAGCATGCTCAGACTTCGCATTTCAATCTCTCTGAGCGTCTTGGTGCGCAAGGTCTCTTTGATTACAACCAGATTGTCACCCAATTCGTGAGTGATGTTTCTTTATAAGATACTCTTTTATGTCTCATCGCGGTTTTAGTCTGAGATGCGTGGTATTGTCATCGCTGAAGGTGATATCCTCGTTTTGTGCATCCGTAAGCTCCACTCCTCATGAGCATTCGACGTTTGATTGAACGATATGTTCAAGGTCTCGCCTCCGAGCTCCTCCTCGGCCGTTACGGTGTTCCCGCCACAACGAACCCCAACTCGCTCCTTGCCCGCCGTATGTGTTCTCATAGAGAATGCTAATATCCACTGACAAATATGAATTACAGATGAGAAGGGCGTTTTCGAGGAGTGCCGTGCTCTGGCGAGAAAGTACGGCCACCGTAGCCAGCAATTCTCGGACTACATCCTTCCTCGCTCCAAGGACCTTGTTGAGGCCATTGGTCACCGCATGGCATACGACGCCGCTGTCGACCAGGGTGTTGACAAGGTCTTGTGCGACATTTACGAAGTCTTTGCCGTCAAGAAGGACATTGGCTGGTACGTGGAGACTGGTCTTCTGAACCGTGCGGCTGTCTCTGAGATCGAGAGCACTGCTATGAACGCTGCTGTTCCCAAGATGAACGACTTTGTTGATGCTATGGGTGTTGCTCCTTGGGTCAAGGCGCCGATTTTGGCTGAAGCTACCTGGGATAGGTTTGTCAACAACTTGTACACTTTCCGTGAGGCCCCAGAGGTGCGGGCTGCTATGTAAACATACTATTCTTACCACATAATTTGTTAAACTCCTTTGTACAACATTAATCATACGATATAGCTATTTACTGTACTCATTTTGTACTCCAGTCTAGAACTTCGAAGTCCCATTTCTTCCCTTTTGCTTCAATAAACTCTTTGTACACTCCCCGATATACGAAACCGTTCTTTTCAAACACCCGAATGCTGCCTTTGTTTCCTGAGTAGGCTGAGCCAATCATTCGTCGTACGCCCAACAAGGGAACGGCGAATTTATGTAGCAAGGTTCCAAACGCGTCGGAAATGATACCTTGCCCGTGATGACTTGGCGAGAGGTAATCTGAAGAACGAGATCAGAGCTGCACACCAGGTGTGATGAGAGGTACTTGCACCCAACGGTCCACAGGATATCAGGATCCCCGACAGGTTGAGCGTTATTTTCCTGCAGCAGGGCCTCAGGATCTGAACCCTCAGCAGCTAGAGGATCGAGAGCCATCCATGGGCAACGGAAGAATCCTATAGTGCCGAGGAAGATATCCGAGCCGTCATCTTGGATCTCTCTGAGGGTCTGGACTGGGGAGGCTTTCAATATAGGTACTCCCTTTTCGAGTTCGCCCAAGCCCTCGTTGGTTTCCGCGATTTTGAGGTTTAACCACCAATCGGCGTGCTCTTGAGGATGTATATAAGAGGTTACTCTACTAAAGTAGTAGTGGTCTCACCGGGCTTATATGGATACGGGGGCGCTGAGAGCCAGACGCAGACACGCTTGTCGTTCAAGATTTCGATGAGAGGTGCGGCATCTGTTATGCGGGGAGGGGTGACGATGATTCGAGGATGGTTATCTAGGCGGATGAAGAGCTCTCCGGTTGTTGGGTTACGTTCAAATGGGGGCGGGGGCGGAAAAGTCATGAATAAGTGTTGCTGGTGAGTCGGTTTGTAGGCCAAGTACAGCGTTTCATGGTTGAGTCATATGCGAACGTCCCTGGTACAAAATATATTCAACTCTTCAATTGCAAGCTTCGTGAGCAGCGCGGTGATCGGCAGGCACATCAATAGTCGGTCCGAGCTGCCTTTTTTGGTGCTGCTACTCTCTTGTCTGCAGCGTTGCCCGCATTCTCTGCGCTTGCGGTTGACCTTCACCCCGTCGCGAATCCGAGGACGAATCTCGAAGGATTCACTGCAATTTCTGCTTGCATTCTCCTCCAATTCCACAGTCTAGCCCCGTCTTCCGAATTTCGAATCTCTTCCACAAACGTGGTGAAGCTATATGCTCGTGTAGCACACCGCCAACTAAACAACTCGCTCGATGGATGCAACGACGCAGGTAGAGGTGTCCACCGACCGGCACCCGCTGGTTTCGTTGGTGTCGGCTTGTTTCTGGGTGATATGTGCGTAATCCAGTCCAATCTCAGCGCTCTTGGTGTGTTTATATCCGGGACCTAGTATGGCTGCTTTCCTGGTTGAAAGCTCTGGTCGCTTTTGTGACCATAAGCATCCCGAGATTCATCTACGCCATTCTTTCGTATTCCATGACCCTAACGGCGAGTACTGGCCCTCGTACACGACTATATCATCCTCATCTCCCGCAGCTCAACTTTTGGTCATTCGCTATCTTGTTTGGAGTTTCGGCCGTCGCGTTGAATTACTGGATTCGTTTCCGATATCTCAACGATTACACTCAACTCAAGGAACCTCCTCTCGTCAAGCCCGACGCTACCGAGTTACATCCTGATGTCAACACGCCAGGTATATTTATCTCGATCGCCACTTTGGTCGTGTCCTGAAGCGTTTTAGACCCGCCGCCCACGTTTCACAATTATTTGGATGAATTCTTGCAAGCAGTCCGCGTGTTTGGATTCGTGAGTCGCGGCATTTCCTCCAGTTGCTGCATCTGATAATACTATACCAGCTTGAGAAACCTGTAAGATTCAATTGACTATCGTGGTACATGTACCAATTCTCTTTAGGTATTCCATGAACTGGCGCGGCATCTACAGACCAGAAGGTTATTGGCTGGTGATAGCATTTCGCTGGAACAGGACAAGAACTTTTACTGTGTCGTGGACGGCATGGTGCAAGTCTTTGCTCAAGACGAGCGAAGACGAGATCAGAAGCAGAGTTTCTGGGATGACGAAGAGATGAATGGTTACCAGCTCTTGAATGAAGTGGGCAGTGGAGGCACCGTTTCCAGTCTCTTCACCATTCTGGGCCTCTTCACGGAGGACGTCATGATGAGCTGGCAAGATGAAGATAGTCGACCTGAGCCTCGGCACTCTGCTCGGCATCCAATGCAACAAGACGACTTGGACGTTTCTCAGCTCGACTTGGGGCCACACATACGCCGCACTGCTTCCACATCTTCCACGGCTTCGACTGTTCATCCATTTGAGGTTGTTTCACCTACGACACCTCATAGCTCAGGATTCGCGACTCCGATGTCTCCCATTCCTGATGATGATGAAACTACAGCATCTTTACCAAGGTCAGGCCAAGGATCATCGTCGTACCGTCGACGAGCAACCCAGCTTCATGAGGGGGTCGTCGCGCGAGCTAGCGAAGATACTACACTGGCTGTGATTCCAGCGGAAGCATTTAGGCGCTTGACCAAGAAGTATCCGAAGGCCACAGGCCACATCGTTCAAGGTATGTAACGATATGGGATTAGAAATTTGGCGCACACTGAAATTCTGTTCAGTCATTTTGACGCGTTTCTCTCGCGTGACATTCAACGCAGCACACAAGTATCTTGGGTTGACCAGCGAAGTTTTGCGTACTGAGAAAGCTATCAACGACATCGCGTGTCATCCTTTACCGGACTCGTTTTATGAGGGCGGTGGGCTGCAATACCTTCGACAACGGTTTGACGGGACGAGCGCCACAGACAGTGACAGTGACTACTTCAGTGTCACTAGGACGCCGAGTACTGTATCTGGACAGAGCTTGTCGGACTCCCCAGCGTCATCTCGAACGCATCTCGCTGACCCTCCTCGAGCCCCACCTTCTCGTCTGTCTACCTCTGCATCTCAGCAGTCCTCGTCACACAGATCCCACGCTTCTCGCAACAGTGTACAGGCCGGGGACCTTTTGAGCTCGACAGCCTACTTGGGAGATTTTTACCGACCGATAACTCGTACGCTCAACAGTTTCAGCTCCCCGCGCGCCACTAAAGCCGCTGGTGAGAATCCGATGGAAAGTCGACGACTGGCGAACATATCAGGTGACGAGTTTGACCTACGGGAAGAAGTGATGTCTTGTATTGCCAAGTCTATTGGTTTACTCCAGCCGCCGCTTAGTGGATCAGAGTCCGTAGAAGCATCGCCTGCAATGCCGCCCTCTGTAGCATCAGAAGGACGACGGTCATTCGGGTCGGGGCTATTTGGCTCATCGTTCAGTTCCTTGTCGCTCCTCGAGATTGGAGACGACGCATCAAGTCTGAACGGTGCATCGTCCGTTCATTCTCACGAAGGATACATGAGCGGACTTGATAATGAGGTTGAGATGCTCTTCTTTGCTGCAGGGACTACTCTCGTAAAAGCCGGAGAAGTCAACACTGGTACATTTTCCAAACCCAACTCTTGTGATGACTCTCATGGCTCCTAGGTTTGTTCTATGTTATTGAGGGCTTCTTGGACATTCTGTTACCCGAAGAACACCAGAAAGATATTGCTGGCTCATCAGAGACTAAGAAGGGTCAGCCTGAGCAGAAGTTGCTGTTTACGGTCAAGCCCGGTGGAATCGCTGGGTACCTAGGTTTGTATAGAATCTGTTCCAAACCCTCATTTCTGACCCTTCGCCCAGCGTCTCTCACGAACACAGCTTCTTATGTCGACATCACAGCGAAGACAGATACCTATGTTGGCTTCTTACCATCTCACTCTCTAGAACGTATTCTCGAGAAGAGACCTATTGTACTACTAACCCTTGCTAAGAGGTTGATTTCCCTCCTGTCGCCGCTTGGTACGCTATATGTACGTCAAACTTCCCGGCTTTCTCTAACATTCTGTAGTGCTTCATATCGATGCATCTCTGGACTGGATGCAGGTTAACGCCGGCCAGGTACTCTGGCGGCCGAAAGAGACCAGCGACAGCTTCTATATCGTTATCAATGGTCGACTTCGTGCAATATCGGAGGCTGAAGATGGGACTGTAACCATCGTAGGCGAATATGGTCAAGGTGATACAGTTGGAGAAGTCGATGTTATTACGAGCTCTCCTCGTCGTACTACTGTACATGCTATTCGTGACACCGAACTGATCAGAATGCCGCAAACGCTCTTCAACGCCATCTCCGCTAGGTGCGTGTTTTTGTATAGTCTTCATCGACCATCTTCTCAAGGTGCGTTATGGAATAGGAATCCTCGGATAACAGCTCAGTGCGCACACTGTACATCGTGGTTCAATTGAGACTGATTATCTTCCAGAATTCTGCGCATGATTGCGACTCGCGTCAGGGGAGAGCTGGACAGTTCTGTATCCATGCAGTCTCGCGCAATACCTTCTGAGCCAGGGTACAACAATAATCTGAAAACCGTAGCCGTACTCCCAGTGTCACGTAATGTGCCTGTTGATGCTTTTGCGCGTAAGCTTCAGACCGCGCTTGAAGGCATCGGCGCTTCCACGTCGTACCTTAACCAAGCTTCAATATCCAACCAACTTGGGAGACATGCCTTCACGCGCATGGGGAAGCTCAAAGCAGCTGGCTGGTTGGCGGACCTTGAGCAGCGGTACCGTACCGTACTCTACGTGGCCGATTCCCCCGTTAGTAGTTCGTGGACGCAGACTTGTATCCGACAGGTCAGTGTTGGTCTGCCATGCGTCCAAATGAACACTGACACCAGAACAGGCCGACTGTGTCATGGTCGTGGGCATGGGTGATGATCCATCCATCGGAGAATATGAACGTCTGCTCCTTTCAATGAAGACAACGGCTCGCAAAGAACTGGTTCTTCTCCATCCTGACCGTTCAGTTGTTCCCGGAAGCACGCGTGAATGGCTCAAGGTATATCCTTTCTGCCAGTTATTTACATTTTCCTGTCAACCTAAAATTGTCGATACAGAACCGACCGTGGGTACATCAACATATTCATGTGGAGCTACCCGTATGTATTGTGTAGCGCGGAGATCAGTGCCGTTTTGATGATTTTCTGTATAGGGTCTAGTGCTTCCCATTCCCAAAGTCACCCCCGCCCCAAAAGGACCCGATGCAGTAACTGCATTGAAAAACCTAAAAGAGAAGGTTCAAAGCGAGATTCAGAAGTACCGCGGGACGACCATCGATGCTCGGCCTCAGAGATCCGCTAGAGTGAACGATTTCTCGCGCTTGGCTAGGAGGATATGCGGAAGATCTGTGGGACTTGTGCTTGGTGGCGGTGGCGCTCGTGGTATCTCACACTTGGTATGACTGTTCGCTCACTAGTCCTCATTAATGACGTTTGTCGCAGGGTTTAATTCGTGCATTAGAGGAATATGGAATCCCTATCGATCATATAGGCGGCACCAGTATCGGCGCCTTCATAGGCGGATTATATGCTCGGGAAGGAGACATTTTGTCCAGTTCAGGTCGCGCCAAACATTTCAGTAGTCGCATGGGTAATATTTGGCGAATGCTCTCCGATGTGACTTATCCTATAGTGGCGTATACGACGGTAGCTTTCACTTTCTCCGCCTGCAGAACGATCATGTATGGCTAACAATGTTTGAAGGGGCACGAGTTCAATCGGTCGTTGTACAAGGTACTGTGACGTCGGCCTGCTGCGCTCTATCTAGTACTCACCACCGACGAAGGCATTCTACGATACGCACATCGAGGACATGTGGCTGCCATTCTTCTGCAACACGACCAATATCAATACCTCTGAGATGGAGATTCATGAAACGGGATACGCATGGCGCTTCATCAGTACGTTTCTTCACGATACATTTTTGTGGTTTAGACAATCCATCCAGGAGCATCAATGACACTCGTAGGTCTGTTGCCGCCGTTATGCGACAATGGGCATATGCTTGTTGACGGTGGATACGGTGAGTACATCTCCCTCAACCGGATCGTTCATGGCTGACTATGCGTCAGTTGACAACTTGCCTGTATGACTTTCTTTAGCTGCTATTAGATGTGACTCAATCAAATATAGGTTGCGGCGATGTTTTCGCGAGGTGCCAGTGCCGTATTTGCTTGCGATGTCGGATCGGTATGTTTTTGGCTCTTCACGTTGTTTTTTGTGCTACAATGGACCGATTAGCTCGATGATAACTCGCCTCGGAACTTTGGCGACCACGTTTCTGGATGGTGGCTCCTGCTTAATCGGTGGAATCCGTTCTCCAATGCACGGAACGTTCCAGCCATTACGGAGATTCAAAGTCGATTAGCTTAGTTAGTCGTTTCACTTGCTACCCTGACGTAGGCGCTGATCATGCCTAGCGTTTCGAGCGTCAAGACACTCGAAGACGCGAAGGTGGCTCCAGGCTGTCTGTACATATCCATGCCCGTTCAGGAGGTCCGTAAACAATTCACTTTTTCTTGTGTTGGTCGCTCAACAACAGTGTAGTACGGAACACTTCAATTTGGGAAGTTTGAGGAAATTCAGAAGAGAGGCTATCATGCGGCGATGGATATTCTGGACAAATGGGAAGAGGAAGGGCGCCTTCCATCTGCATTGATTGATGGTGTCGACAACATTACAGGCAAGAAGAAAGGACGAAGCGCTCGTCGCAATTCTATCTGAGCATAACAGACATCGCATACTCACATTTTGTTCTACACTCTTTTTGCATCTATTTCGTATATGATTTTTAATATCGATCTTGTCGTTCCGAATTTGGACATAGGCATGATGTAATCCTGAAAAAGTTGGTTCGTTCCATCCACCTCCTCTGAAAATGCTGGACACGTTGCTGCTCTCGGAAATTGCTTGCTTGTGCCGTTGACTACGCTTTCTTGTCAAGATTTCTCAACATCGGATTCAAAGGAAGGTGCCTTGCAGGTGTATGTGCCGATAACTGCACCTGAAGTAGTATCGTAACTGCGTTGCGCAAGGTTCCAAAACACGAAAGTCTTTCATTGGCGCAGTCTCCGCTCTATAACGCCTCGGCGACGAAACGACTGCTCTGGCGCAAAATGGGACCTTTAACATCGTCGAAGCTAATGTTACTCTCCCTCTGCATTATACCTCCAATTTATTTCTAGTGCTTATTGGTGCTGCTCTATAATATGTAGCTAGTCGAGCCTGCTGCACAAACTGATTGAACGATGACTACCTCGCCGTTCCTTGCTACGGGGCCACGAGAACATTGAAGAGGAGGGTGTCCTCGATGACGGGATTTTTCATTCGGTCTAGACTCGTCTTCATCACAATCAATGTTGTCTCCTTGTGGGCATATCTTCCCGGTCCAAGTTCAAGGAGATTTGGACGGTGCGATCAACTACTTCTGCGGCGTCTATTTCTGGTTCATCTCTCTGTCAAGGGCTGAAAAGCACAGCTAGTACATACGACTCGGCGTAGGTCTCAATTACATCTCAGGTGCTTGACGACTTGTTTCCCCGAAGAATCGGCAAAGGCAGGCAAAGCCGCCGTACGTATATTTTTTTCACTTCGGACGGCTGAAGTTCTTCAAGGGCCCGCTCATCTGTGTGCTACTACGTCAAGATGATCAATCTCAACCCGTCGACGGCCCGACACGCTCCTAGATTCCTCCGACAAGATTGATGGTCTTGCCGTCCGACTTGAAGTTGATTTGCTGTCTCCCCTCCTAACCCAGCTCACATACTATTTTCTCACCGGACGCATTCATTGACAGTAGAAACTGTGCGTTTCTACCTTCCGGTCGATCTTCCTTCTCACACTACATGGTCTTCTAGCTCATGTGGACCCTCCTGCGTCACTTGTGTAGCCACCTGTTAATGACCCATCAGCTACTTCTTCATTTATTCCGGCCGTTCCCTTACCGTCCATGAGAAAAACAGAAGAAGAAGTACGGTCCTTCATCCTCTGATATCCTATGCGCCGGATTCCGAGACGTCAGTTACTCGGTTGTTCTTTAGCGGCTGGATAAGATTGTGCGCCGCCTGCAAGAGGAGTACCAGGTACACTGTCGATTTGCCTGTGTTTCAGAGGTCTGATTGCTTCTCCAGACTAGTCGGCCAAGCGAAGTCAATGAATCAACCTAAAGGATATTATCGCTAGACGTTGTAAGCTGTCGTCTGTAGTCAAAATGTCAGAATTTAGGTCATCGTAGGTCGTTTTAATCCTGAGCGAAGGTGCCTGACAACGATACAGAAATCGACTCCCTGAACACGTCCTCTCAAACGAACATCTGAATGCGCCCAGGTCAGCCTTGTCCTTGAAAGACAACAAAGGGAGAACCAAGCTCACTCTTTTCATCAAGAGCTTAGTGGCCTGTAACGTGTTAGCACAAATTCCGGGAATCGAAGCCTTGATAGTCCAGACCATTGACATGTTGTTAGAATTCGCCTCGCAAGCATTACTACAAGCGGAAGAAGGGTCAAGACCCTCGAAAACCTATTGCGTCAGATAATTCACGTAGGATCACTTCATTGGAGAACATTTCCTTTTCGCTCTCAGACGTACGGGTACACTTCTGCCCATGCTACTTGCGCTGACCTCGCCGTCATCAGCAATGTTGACGCCGAAGTATCCTTCCGCTATCTGTGGTGCCACCGAAGTATCCTTTCGTATCTCTCCGGAAATCGTTACGTCTTTTCAATCGAGGACCACTCCGAAACCCTGGATGAAGCGAAAAAGGACATCTGTTTCGTCTATTCAGGCTACACCCCGATCAGTACTCATCTCGCCCAATACCTCACGCAACTGCAATGAGGCGCCGTGCTATGCAATTCAGTTTGAATATCTACTATGTGTTAGAAATTCCAGACGCACCCTATGGACTGCTGAACAGCTTTCAAGGACCTCATCTGCACAGGTTTTGGTGAAACCGTCAATCTCGTCTAAAGGCCGGTTCACGACACCTTCTGTGTGCCCGTTGGTGTAGGTGCCTCGCATGCATCATGATTTTCAACATTGCCGACAGCACTGATATCGCTGTTCTAGGTGAAAACAGGATGACAACGGACATGTCTTTCCTAGGTGGGCACAGACCGCGCGCAGCTGCCATAGCTGGCTCGGCAAATGGAGGTGTGTCTTTCTGCCGGTTCCGTCGTGAAATTCCATGCTCACGAGTTCTCCGCAGGCCGTAAAGTTATAGTCGCCACTACAGGTAACGTCAGTGCTTCAAGCCTGACTGATGAGATCGCCGGTATCAGCACGTCGGGAGGATCTAAGGATTCTGGCATATAGCATGTGTCTCAGTGTCTCTATGTCATTCTGGAAGGTCAGGCATGGGATCCTTTGATACTGGGTAGGAGACGATATCACTTCTTTGTCTCAGTGCACATGGCGTCTTGCTACACTTGAGCATGGAACATATTCAGCTATTCATGTCGGGTCCGACTATTCAGTGTTACGCGACGCGTTTTTATGATCGGTTCCACTTGCAGGTCCGGAGAACTCCAGACACGCTCGGATCCAAGTGCAAGGGCTCTGGCAAGGTTTGATGCAACTTTGATATCTGATCCTACGCGCCCAAAAAAGTTCACAGCACGTTTACGGTTCTTTCCTCCTTTTGGCAAACGCTGTTGCCAACTTTGATGTGATCTTCAATGCAGCTGGAATTGCCCGCTGCATACAATTGAAGGAGCACATATTTTCGATTTGCTTCAAACTGGATCTGACAACGATGCTTACCTCTTATCGGCGTTGAGCCTGGCATCGGAACACCCACCTAGAAGGTGCCGTAAAATTTCCGCTCTTGGGAAGACTAATAAATCGAATCCCAAGTTTGCAGTAAACATGCACCTATAAGTGGCTGGGGGGCTGCCGATAATGTTCTGAAAATCAACAATCGAAGCTGTCAGTTGAGCGGTCCTTTTTACCTTAAGTAACGCATCCATGAAAAGATGGTGCCCCTGGTAATTTCGTCTCCTCCCAACTTGCCCCGCGCCATCGTGGTCTCCGCCCGCTCGTCCTCTACGCGATCCTGCTCATCCCTTTCGCGCCCTCTTCGGGCTCTTGTCAGGCACTTCGGCCCTGTGCTAAACGTCGCATCGCGCGCGTTCGGCCGTAATAACCACCAATCATGCCTCCCAAAGCTGCTGCCTCCTCCTCTTCAACAACCGCTAAGCCGAAGAAAAGTGTGCTCTCATTCTGGAATATGGGTCGCCCGCTCATGAATTTTCAGCCAAGTCTTCCGGCTCTCGTGGTGCTAGGAAGAAACTGACACCGTTCAACAAATTCATGGTTGGATATTAATCGTCTTGGTGAAGATCAACTGAGTATCCGTATTCGCAGCAAACGGAAATGGCACGCCTCAAGGAAACAGAGCCCGACATCACGCATCAGGAAAGGTGTGTTGCCTTTTGGATCAACATCTGGGTGCTCAACTGAATGGTCACTAGGTTCAAGAAGGCTACTTCGAACTGGAAGACGGCTCCCGAAAACCCGAAGCCATCTTCATAAGCCTCCGTGCTTTCTCGAGAATGCATCTGCACCTCAGATATCCATTCCTTAGGTTTTTTTTTTCTCTATGTCTATTCTTATATACATAATTATCATCTAATCCATACCACTTCCTGTACCTGGCTTTTCTGTAGTGCTATTCAACCTGCTATCTACCGCTGCGGCGTTCGTTTTCTGGATGGGTTTCTAGCTTTCTGTGCTTGACTGATTATCTACCGGTTTTTTTTCATCTTGCCTTACGCTGTTGTTTTTTTGGTACGCTTTCATCAATGTTTGAACATGTAGGAAGAGCGAAGTAGTGGGCGAAGTCGGCGAAACGATCTGAACTTCTTCAGGCGATGAACTCTGAAAGTTTCTTGCTCATGATCGACTTGAAGCTGAGACTACGTTTAGATGCAGGGTAGGTGTTGACATATTTAGGCACCACCGAGTGACTGTATCTGCATGCTGTCAAGAGCTTCTTGTTATCGAGCTCGCTAGTGACGAACGCAGCTAGCTCGAAGCTGAAGTGCCTCGGATCCTAGCATCAATTCGAAAAAGGCTAATTAGACCCCTGTCAAAATATGATCGATCGGGCCGGCGCGTGCTGCCTACGACCGTTACTTTACCTGAGGCAGCCAAAGCGATAATGTGAATCATTTTCCAGCGTTATCGGTACTCCATCTTTCTCTGCTCTTTCATCCTACCTACGCCTGGCTTTCTTGCTTGTATTTCTACCCAAACCGCCTCTTGCTTTCACCCGTCGCGTTGGTTTCACATCACACTACCTGTTCCGTCATGTCTCTCGATTTACACGATGAGACTCATCCATCCCACCGCCCACTTGGATCCGATAATAATGATAATGTATTTCAGTTTGATTTCTCTGAAGAGCCTACCGTAGAGGCTCTGGCTGGGAGCGTCCATGTTTCCGCCTCGCTGTCACCTGCATCCGGTGATATGTCTCCGAGTAACCCAAGGGCGGACAGTGTCGTGGATACCAAAGGGAAAGGTGTTTCCAACCCCATTGACATACCCTCTGATTCTTCGAGGACGCCCGAGGCTTCGTCTTTGTCCACATCCTCTTCTTTCCATCAGGATTCATCCGGATCTGCATCCTCGAGCCAGAATGCAGCCACATATTCTAGCACCGAGAAGGGTAAAGGCAAGATAGCTGATTCTCCCCCAATACTTCCTCCTTTGGCCTTTACGCATCCCGAATTCAGCTACAGTCATATATCATGGCCGTCGCCTTCATCATTTACGGACTCAGAGGTCGGGACTTCTTCATACGGCTCCCCGCCTATGGAAGGCTCTACTTCTCGGCTCAGTGTACCGGATTCCTTTCCCTTAACAACCTCCCCACCTTCATCTTCACGCGCTCGCACCCAGTCTGACACTTCCACCCGATCCGACACATCTATTGCTACCCTATCGCTTTCACGAGTGAAAGTCAAGTCAGGGTCGGCGAGTAGAGCTCCTGGAAACCTTTCGCGCAAACTTCTCTTCAGAAAGCTTGGTCCTTCTCCTGCCAGTGGCGTCTCTGTAGAAGTAACCGGCTTACAGTCCGAAGTCTTTCAAACGCACCTCGGCTCAGAGAGCGCTCTAAAGGATGTTTCCTACTCTTACCGGTTGTGTGGCCATGACGGTACTCAGAGTATGTCGTGGCCTGCGACGCCCATTCCGAAAGGCAAAGGACGCTCGAATTCCTCACCATTACCTTATTCAGTCCTCGATCTCGCTCTCAATACATCCTCTGATAATTCCTTCCGCCACCGAGGCAGCCCATTTTCCCCAATGAGTTCGATGAGATACCCAAGGAGATCCGCATCCGCATTCTCTCGGCGCTTCTTGATATTCACGAATGTGATCATCATAAGCTCACTTCAAGTCCTTTGTGGTCGACAACTAAAGCTTCTTCGTCGAGGAATAAATGGATTGGTCGAGATAGAGGTGCTCGAGAACTCGTCAAATTCAGTCGTGTGAGGCTACTCTTCCGTAACGGTCTCGTCGATTACTCATTACATCTAGGTCTCCAAAGGCTGGCAGATGCTGGTTTCGGACGGTCAATTATGGAAGAACCTTGATCTGCGCGCCTTTCACAATATTCCAAAGTCGGTCATTCTTCGATTAACCTCAGTCTCTGGACCCTTCATTCAGAGCTTGGATATCTCCGGTCATGTCTTTATGCTTCCGACCACCCTCCTTGAGATTACCAACCGCCTGTGCATTCAACCATCCGCCGCTGTCTTCGGTACTGCGACACACACGCAGTTGACGAAACTCAATGTACGCGGATGTACGATGTTGACGACCCATTCATTGCACCACATCTTGCGCAGCTCCCCGGCTGTGGAGATACTCTGTGTCAAGGGATTGAGCATTGTCACAAACATGACATGCGAAGTCTTAAGCGCGCACTGCCCGAGAATTCGAGTGTTGGATATGAGCCGGTGTCCAAACGTGGATGCTGATGGGATCCGTTCCATCGTCAAGGCGGCCTTGTGGCGCAAACAGACTTTACCATGGAGGATCCTCCGTTTGTCGGGGCTGAAGTATGTCGACGATGCACTGCTATCCGCGCTTGGAAAAGTTACACCTTTACTCGAAGTTCTGGATCTTAGCTACTGCCGTCAACTTCACAATTCTGCATTGGAAGCGTTCGTAGCGTGTGACGACGGTGATACCGAGGAGAAACTAGGTGTCAAGATTATTACTCTCACAGGGCGCCAAGCAGGGCGCGATATTGGCGACTACAACAAATATCGGAGGCGCGTTACACGCCTCCGCCATCTCTGCCTCTCTTTTTGCATTCTTCTCACAGACCATGCCTGCTCTAACATCGCGCACTCGGTTCCACGTTTAGAGTTTTTGGAGATGGCAGGGATCGGCGACGATCTAAAGGACGGCGGGCTTATCAGATTATTCGAGACGACGCCTATGATTAGGCGGGTGGACCTAGAGGATTCTTCGGAGCTTACGGACGCGCTTATTGCCTCGTTGACTCCTGCTCAGGTCGAGGACGATGTGCCTGCGGACTCGCCGCAGGCTGGTCATGCTTTAGAGCAATTGGTCATTTCGTACGCAGGAAATTTAACGGAGAACGCTCTGCTTGCACTCATCCGAAGCTGCGTGAATCTCAAGGTTCTTGAGGCAGATAATACACGCATCGGCCCGAAGGTGTTCAAGGAGTTCATCCGGCTCAGTCGTGCCAGGGGCATGTCTAACAGCAAAATCGTCGCAGTGGATTGTCGGACGATTGGGGAAGCGAGTGTAAGGGATATGGCTTCCTTGACACGTCCGAGGATGGGATGGCGTGCGTATGAAGCGCGGAAGCTGAAGTATCTCGACGCGCGTGACGGGGATCTAGACGATCTCAAGATAGGACAGGATGAGTGTGACGATAAGAGGGTGGTGGTGAAGACATTTTATTCCTGGCAGACCGTGGACTCGGTCAAGGCTGCTCGAGAGAAGAGGAAGAAGTCTACTTCCAGGAGAGCTGCGAATGGGAGTGACAACAGTGTGGAGGGGGCGTCCTCGGGATCGACTAGGTGGTGGTCCCCGGGTGGGCGCAGATCTGGGACAGCATCCCCAGCGGAAATGACGAGCCGCGACAGTTGTACTATAATGTAAGATTGACTGCTTTACTCTACCTGCTCATGACTATCTTGTTGTATATGTACATAACACTTACTGACCCTTTGACGACATTCAGACGAGACGATATGCTGTTTATTTCCCCCTTTGTATATAACGAACTGTATAGACCAGCACAATTTGTGCGCATTCTGTTTTATCATTTATACCATCAAATTTTCCATACATAAATATGCACAGCAGACGTTAAAAGAAAAAAGATATAAACTCAGAGAAACGCGTAATACAGATTGACGGGGTTACGGAGAATTTCTGACGACGCTACGGCACTGTCCTTCAGTGGCATCACGGAAGGAACTTTGTCATTACTTATGACAGTAGCAGGACTAACTGGCAGTGCAAAATGTGTCGGTATAAGGAGCACTAACGTAGTAAGCGGCAGAAAACTATGAAGAGACGCCAGTGCCACTTGAAGACGGTAAAAGACAAAAACGAGCAAAGAAGAGCTTCAGGGTGCCTCAAAAGTTGATATGGCGTTGGAGGAGTGACAATTTAAGGTCAGAAGAACTTCCATATGGTTGTCTTACCTGGGCACAATGGTGTGTAGCAAGTCCATCGCTTTAGAGGTGAGTCCCTTAGAATATGGTGGGTAACTAGACAGTGACGCAAGTCAAGCTGACAGCTAAATACTTAAGATTATCTCAACAGGACCACGAGACCTCTATCGTCGATTCTGGAGTGGGTTTGTCCGATTGTCTTTGGAAGCGTTAGTTCGCCTGGACGGTGTATCAGATACACGTGGTCCCGTTGTATTCAGAGTGACAGCCAGCTTGTCTTTGCCAAGAATAATACCAATTGACAGCTTGACGAAGGGGAATGTGACAAGTCGAGAAGTTCAAGAGTCAACATGCTGAGCGGTGATGCTGAGTTCTGGCCATACGCCGCTCGATCAGGCACGCACCTTTTGCATCCCAACAGTCGATTCAATGTCGAATGAAACGGTGAAGGCGAAAGCAAGGCTTGCTGCTTTGTCCAACTCATTAACGGAACTGGAAACACATTTGGATCCTTTACTATCCCAGACTTTACCGGAGACGCTGTTGCCTTTGGAACCTATACAACAAGCAAAATTACAGACGCTTTTGAGCTATGTTACCTACGATCTCATATTCAGTGCGTTGCAATTCCTTCATGTTGGATATACTCAAAGGGCTATAGTATACCTCAAATCTCGTGGGATTGATCCCAAAACCCACCCAGTTGTTGGCGAGCTCGTGAGTGTGGCCATCCCACCTTGAAAAGACAATAACGCCGCGATAGGATCGAATAAAACAGTATTTTGATAAGATTGACAAGGCAGAGCATTCAGATACGAGTACGTGCATCAGCAGTTCTCGTGTTCCAGCTTTAAACGCGCGTCGATCCAGAACGCCAAGATAGAGTCGATAAAGCTGCGGCAGGACGCTTCATCAAACATGCTATCACACAGCCAAACTCGGGCGGCCTCCAGGCGAGTCTGTGGCAGAGGATGCTGCTGACGCTGGTCCATCGTCGACGCGCGTTCCTATCAAGGTTACGAGTAAAATGCTGGAACGTGAGCAGTATCAAAAAGAGATGAAAGAGCGAGGCGAGGAAGAAAGCGAGGGTGAAGACTTGAAAATAATTATCGACGAGCCTACCTCTTCGTTGGACGTGAAAGGTAAAGGTAAGGCCAAAGGAGATGTGCAGACGCCTGTTGCAGGAACAAACGAAGACGGTTGCCCATGGACCCTTTTGCTGCTAGCGGTAAGTTTCTTAGTTTATTAATCTCTGTCGAGTTGAACGTTGGTTCTAGGTGTTGGAGAGGAGACGGCTACGCCTAGCAATGAGTCCTCGACGGCAAAGACGAGTACGCCGCGCTGTCTATGACTCTGAGGAAAAAGAAACAGAAAACTAAGGAGGATGGGGCACCTCAAAAGAAAACCAAGAAGAAGACATCGTGAGGTTATCGCCCTTGTTATTTACCCAACTGTGTCAATGCATTTCGTCCTTGACACGTCCGTCGAGGTTGTACTACAGACAAGGTACTTGAGGTATCTCTCATTCTGCAGTGACTGCTATAGAATATTGACTACAGGCCAAATATGGTTTCATCGCTTACGAGTTTGGCCATCCACTGAATGAATGTTCCGACCAGATTTATTGCCACACTGTCGTCACTCCCCCTAGGAGCACTCCTCCCCTATAACTCACGCGTTTCAACAACGCGATCGTCCGCTCCTTTTCCCAGGACCGCGTCTCGTGCGCGTGCATCGGTGGAGTGGCGCACTGATTTAGCAAGACCCAAAAAGGTAATCCGCCGCTAGCTCTTGTGGAGTCGTTCTCCTCTTCTTGTCGGAACAGCCGCTCGCATTCGACTCCAATGATTGCCACCATGACATAGTTCACCACTTAGTATTGCCGACAAGAGCGCTGCGATGAATATCAACGTTCAAGACAATGTGGAGAGTCCGCCGCCTACGATCGGACTTTGGGGAAAGAACAGGCCTAGGAGTGCAGACTCGGAAGCGCGTCTCCAGTGGTGTCCTTACGCAAGTGCTGTGCAAGCCAGGAATTCAGTTAATCCTTTCGAGATCTCAAGGTGCCAGTCTATGTTTACCACTTCGCTTAAGATATAAAGGATATGCACTGTCGTCTGCGTGGCCTAGAACCATTCCAATATCGTATGAGTGTCAGCGGTCGCGAGTCCGACATATCTTCCAAGTATAAACAACCTAGGCGGGCTCCCGCTGTAACAATTCCAAAATGAGTGCTTATTGACTGACAATTTGTCGTCGGGGAAAAGTGGCGCTGAGGAATAGTGTCAATCGGCGTTCAGGCCATCCCAAGAGGTGGATGTTCGTCTCAAAGCCGAAACGGAGGTGAGGGCGGGAACCAAATTTGGATACATCCACCCGATCGCGTCAGACTCATAGGGAAACAACAAGTGTACATAAACAGTCGAACTCTCATTAAAACTATGGTGAAGCTGTGTTGTTTCGCATGTAATCTATCCTTACTGATTATTTTGACAGTCTTCGGAGCTACGTTATACAGCGAATACACAGCTAGAGCATCGTGCGTGACAGCGTTTGATTGACATGGCCATGGGTTAGTTGAATGCTGACGCTGTTATAGTACACGCTCGTTATACTGGGACCGGTTCGTGGACGCTTTCCCTTACGAGACTATATTGACCGACTACTTGGCCAATAGGGCATGCGGACCTGACTAAATAGTGAGAGATCTTGACCTTGTTTCCCTCGGGGATACCGAGTAGCTCACATTAGAACTATGAAGTGACTGGCTTACACATCAGCACCGGGATACGCTCGCATCCGTAGTGGGCCACCCTCCGCTAACGTCTTTTCTTGCGATCGCTGACGGCGAGGCCACTGGACGCGTCAAGTTTGAAATGGCCGAGGTGAGTGTAGCTCGTGGAATTCCTTCGGTTGCTCAATGGGGGGGTTCTAGAAAATGCTACAGCCATGCGGACCGCCGCCCCGCAAGGATGACGAGTAGTGGGAAAGTGGACACAGATGATGGATGAGGTGCCAGGTAGATAGATGCTACTGTAACAAGACGCTACAAGTATGGTATTGATGGGAGCGAATATGAGGTCCGGGAGCGGAGACCGTTTAGATTCGAAACCAAATCGGGCAGTTCGCTTCAAGGTTAACCCCACCTGTATTTGATCACGCTCGATCAAGGTCCACATCAATTTGAATCTGCATCCCACCTAATGGGCTCGCTAGACGGCCGTCTCCCACCAGTCCTCCGACGACTTTCACAGCTCTCTCCATCCTTGTCCCAACTGTAGAGGGTGTTCATGTTTTCCTGTTGATACTGTTGATTCCACCCTACACACCATACCCCGTCTCGTCACAGATATCCTGCCACCGATTTCCCGCAGTCTCACGGTTATCCAAGAGCCCATTGTCGTCCATTTCCTGCCTTGTTGTGTGTCGGTGGGTGTCCTGGGCCACATTTGGCGAACAAAGGCGCTGACAAGGCCATTGTCCGTTCATCGCAGACTTGCCCTTTATGGAGACCGGAAGAATGGACAAGGCATACGGCGCGCATCCTGCATCTTCGCTCTTACCATCATCTTCAAAGCCGCTTTCGCCAATCGAGCCTGTTTCTGCTTTCGCCCGTCCCCGCAGCTCTCGTAGTGCTACCACCTCACACTATCGCCCTTTCTCTACAACCTATCCCAGACCGTCGACAGCAGACGGTTCTCATCGCTCCAGCGTGTTCGGCAATATGGTATTTAACAAGACCACCAAGGACTCCGAGTCTACCTCTCCGCGCTCCGACTCTCCCACTCAGCGCTCGCGCAAAGACTCGGACGCCCCATCGCGTTTCAAGCTGCTCAAAAGCAAACGTCCCTCGTCTCGCTCTTCCATTCCGGCACCGCCATAGCCATTCTTCCCCAGGCGACTCTGACATCGACTTTCCCGTCCTCGACATAGTCCCATCAAGTTGGGCAAGACTTCCTCAGAGTCCAGCTCTTCGTCTTCCAGCGGTTCATCATCATCAGCATCATCCCTACCTACAACGCCCACCGACGAGAAATCGCCCATGCGTCTTAAGATTGGGTTTGACCCCAAAGTTGACAGCCACGAAGATGTTAAGCAGGAGCGCGTCTTCATAATAAAGAATACCTGGTTTCAGAACAAATTCAAGGCGAGGCTTCATCCGTATCAAGATGAAGCGCCGTATATGCGTTCCTTTGAGCCTATGGATTTAGAAAAGTACGTTTCATCGCAGTTTTCTACCTGCCTCCCCTCACTCTCTGTAGTGATCGCTACTCAGACCTGTTGTATCGCCGTCTGTATCCCAAAGACTCGCCAACTTTCCGCGAGTTTGAAAAGGCACCTGAAACCGTTCTCGATGTTGGCTGTGGATCTGGTGATTGGATGCAGTACGCGGCCAGAAAGTGGCCCAAGGCATCTTTCACTGGATTCGACATGGTGGATACAATGCTTCCGTCAGTCAAAGAGAGTGGAAGAATAGTCATTTTCCGCGGCAACTTGTGCGTTGCCATTTCGTCGTGTCGTTTTGTCACTAATGAATATGCTAGTGTGCAGTACAAATGGCCATGGCCCAACCGGACATTTGATTTGGTTCGCATCTGCGATATCGCCTTAGCCGTTCCCTACCGATCATGGGGACATATTGTGGAAGAGATGCATCGCGTTCTCAAACCAGACGGTCACATTGAAATACTCGAAGATCAGCTCTTTTTTCCATTCGGAGACGAGCCGTCAATGGCACTTCCCCGTAGTATCACTTGCTCGTCAGCTACCATGGCCCACAGGCGCAAAAAGGGCGAGTCGTTTTTCGACATTGACGAAGAGTCTGAAGAGGAGAGTGATGGAGCCAGTGATGTCTTTGACGACAACAGTGTGGGTAGTCATTCATCGTCGGAGCCATCCACAGCTGGAGAGTCTCCTTCAACTTCTCCCGACCAGCAGAAAGGTATACTCTCAACCGCTGCTCCTCCGCACCGTCGCCCACCGCCGCCAACCCGTCCCATTCCACCCATTCCCGAACAAATTGAACCAGAACCCCCTTCTCTTCCTACTGCCCAAACATCATCATCCTGGCGTGCACGCATGGGCAATGCAAAGGATCTGGAGTCTATGTTCGAAAGGATGCTTGCGGATCAATATGCTCTACATCCGCGACCAGGCCAGTTCCTTCAACAACTTCTCACACAGCATTTCGGACGCGAGAACTGTCAGAGGAGGAGTGTACATCTCAAACTTGCTCCTCCCGGGCTTTCAACGCATGGCGTTGCTTTCCCACAAGCCATCGGAGACAGTAGGGGGGACGAGGACGAAGAATGGCAGACGCAAGCTACCAAACCAGCTGCCACTCCAGCGCCGGCTGCTCCAAAGCGCAAGTGGATGCAGAAGATAAAGGATCGAAGGGAGTCATCCGAGACTGAGCAAAGGTCCAGCACCGAAACTTGCAGCAGCAGCGACAGCATCCTTCCACCCAATACCGCCGCCAAGGCCATCAGGCGGCTAGGTTACGGTGAGCCCGGTCCTAACCAGCGGCCACGCCCACCTCGTCTTCGGTCTACTTCTTCCTCTGCTTCGTCACGCTCGTCTTTGGAACATTCAACGCAGCCTAGCGGGCTTATTCTATGGCCACGGACATTCCTTCCAATGTCCGCAGCTGAACTTGAGATGCATGCTAGCAAGCACATTCACACGCTCATTGGTTGCAAAAACGCTCTGGCAGAGTATGTCACTGGGTTTCGAGATGAGCATGGCAAGCCCTATGTTTCCGACACCGAGTTCATTGATTCTCTGTGGGATTACGAACAGTCAGTGTTTCGCTTTGTCAGGGTTTCTTTTGATTTATCCTTCTTACAGGTTTCGACGCACTCGTTTCAATTGGCCTTCTGAACTGCCCTCGTCGAAGACACCCACAAGCACGGAACCCGTTGTACTTCCTTTCACTCCTAGGACCCCAACATCTATTGGTCGCAAACCAGTACATTCAGAACAGCCTTCTCAGTCCGTTGAAGGTCCCTTTGGCTGGGAGGAGCTGAAGCACGTCCGGACCATTCGCGTCTTCACGATCCGCAAAGCGCCAGACTTCATCCCCACCAAAAGATTGAGACAGGATGTCCCGCTATCCTCTTGAGTATCCATCAGCATCATCAGCATCATAGTTACATCAGCTTTCTTGTTTATAGCATTGCTTTCTTCGTTTGTATATCCTGTTTTCCTTACCATCGGCGTTGTATTCGCCCCACGTTCCTTGGTTCTTTGACTCATCATCGTGGCTCTCATCATTTTTGCTTTTTTGGTTCGGTTGGTCGCACATAGATACTATCCTACATCGCCTTTTCAGGGCTATATGCACATTCCTTTCGTTTTTACATCTACTTTTATTGTCTTGTCTTCTTTCGGATTCCTACATTACCTGGAACACTCGCACATACCAAAGCGGTTACTTCACTGTATATTAGATGTCTGGCCTGAATAAAATTCTTCAACGCCAATTCAAACGTTTCTCCTAAGTATCCTGCGAACTCACGCCAGCAAATGTCGCCACAAATGCATGTCACATCAGGTGAGCCTTCAGTGACGTGACTCTAAAACGCGCTTTATCAGCGGCCATTGAAGACGCGTGTACAGACAAATGCTGCAGCGAATGTTCTCGAATCTGTGTTATAATCTTCTGTGAACAGCCAACTTAGATCTTTCCATTCTGCCTCCATCATGTCTACCGATATCTGGGTCAAGTCTTTCACGCATCTAAAGGGACGTTCCAAAGCGGACGAGGCTCTGTCGATGCTGAAGAAGATTGCTTCGATGGTCAAGCCCATAATGCGGTCTCATAAATGGGTCCTTCCAGCCTTGGCTGAGTTCTTCCCGGACCAGACGAACTTGCTTGGTGAGTTTGACGTTTGCTCCTTCACTAGCCGCGGGTTGCGAGGTTGATTCTGATATTGACAGGCATGAGTGAGTAATGAGAGTATGAATGCAAAAGTACGTCGCTGATAACTTGCAGACGTCAACATGGGCCAAAAGATCTTGCTGCGATTGCGCCCTCACCACACCCCGGATAGCTTCTTGGAAATCGAAGAAGTGGTCCAGACGATGTTACATGAAGTAAGCAACCAAAGTCTATAGGATACTCTTCTTACCATCTTCTTCTTATTCCAGCTCACGCACAATGTCCACGGACCGCACGATGATAAATTCTACAAGTTCCTCTCGGGGTTGCAGGATGAGTATGATAAGCTCGTGCGCTCTGGTATGCGGGGGAAGGGTTCTATTCCAACGGGCATCGGCTGGGCGAGGCTATTTCGCACAATGTCCCGTCCATATGGCGCGCGCGAAGGCTCTCGAGGCAGCGGAGAAGAGAAGACGCATGCAGGCACTGGGCGACGGGGGCGGGCGCAGATTGGCGGCAGCTTTCCTGTGCGGCCGGCATGTCCCCGAGGGAGTTGGCAGCCATGGTATGGTGATTGCTGTCAAAGTGATTATAGCTCATCCGCTTCTTTGTTTGTTAGGCTGCTGAGCGGAGAGCACGGGATGAGAAGATGTGTGGACAGGGTGCGCGAGCGGAAGAGGAGGCGGCTAAGGCGGCCCAGGAGAGCGTTATCGACCTTACGGGTGACAGTGATAGCGACGACGAGGTCATGGTGATTGACGACCCACCTATTGCCAGCGGCCGGTGGAGGCCAAATCCCTGAAATGCGGCGGGATAACGTGAAGAAGGGCCTGTAAGCTCTTTGAAACGCAGGGCCCCCGGAACCACACAGAAAGTCTCCGCTCGCAAGACCGATGAATGGGAATGTTCCGTGTGTACGTTGTTAATAGGGCACCGCGTTACAGTGGACGCTTGCCTCACTCCGCGTCCGGTGGATAGCACTTTTGGATGGACATGCCTGACATGCGGAGAAGGCGGCATGTCCCCGGATTTTGGACCTGTTCGTTTTGTGGGACGATGAAGACGACTTCATGAGATATTATTTAGGCTAGCACTGTACATTAATTAGGTTGTTCTCTTCTCCTTGTAATTTTCAACAATCTGACGCTATCGACGTGGTCTACACTCCAATTGACAATATCACGGAAATCGTTACGCTCTGTAGGAGTTTTGATGTCCTCGATGATCAATCCATGGTCTGGTCGTATGTGAGATTTGATTAGCAGTGCAAAGCAGACAGCACTTACCAAGAGCAGTCGAACGAAACAACGCATGGGTTTCTTCCTTCCGAACATTCAAAGCAATTAGTGCGTAACGTTGCGACCCCGATTCAAAGGCCAAAGATAGCGTTGAGATCAGAGCCGGAATAAGACTAGGATCAAATACCTAAGTTGAATGTGTTAGCCAAGATTCTATCAATTTTCAGTCTAGAAGCCCAGTACAAGGTCAGCACCAAGGATAACGTCTGGATTGATATCAGCTTGTAGGTGCCGTCTCAATGAAGAATGGTCTGGTAGCAAAGCATCCGACCAGTCCAAGGAGCCGAAGTCAATTCGGGTGTTTGAACTAGTTTTATCTAGAAGAGCGATGAGGTGTAAGATAGACATAGTGTATGAAAGACATACTCGATGGTAACCTGACGTTTTTGATGCACCTAGAGACAACATCGCTATTGACATCGGTGAGATGCAAGAACGACTTGTGCTCTGCATCGGGTTCAAGCGACATTTGTAGGCTGCCTACAACGATACCAAGAAAGCCGATACCGGATCCAAGCTCCAGAACGCGTTTATTCACGACGTGCTCTTGGTGAGCAAGTGTCAGAAGCAAGTTATTACGATGGACGGGATTTGCAAACCTGGATGGCAGATCAAATAATGAGCCAGATGAAACGCTGCGAGCCAAGTACGTAGTCCAGTTGTGCCGCTTTCTATCAGTGTACGTGATTCCAAAAGAGTGGCGCTAATGTACTGGGAGAAATCGATAGATGGCGCGTTTGCATCGCACTCGGGATTCAATCGCCAGTAATAGGTTGCATAAGACGGAGCCGGGGGTCGAGAAATAGGGAGGCTCGGAACGGATATGTTGCTAGCATTATGTTTTATCAAGAGGCGTGAGTTTCCTAGTGAGAATACATGCCTGCCGGTGTCGCGTTCAACCAAAACCGCGAAGACTTGAGAATCAATCTCTATATCGGGGTTCTGGTATCATGTATATATCAATGCAAATGGTATGCATAGCAGAGTTACATGCCGGTTCCAAGCGTCGAATCACCCATTTCCAGAAGGATTGACGATACGATAGAGTGGGTGGGTATGATTCAAAGTGAGGATTTGCGATGATGTGTTGGACAAGAAGATCGTGGGTGAGTTGGTTGACATGCGAGTCATCAAGTTTCAGCTGAAATATAGGGACCACTGCAGCATATTGGCGCAGGAGAGTGAAGATCTCTCGTGGTATGGACATGGTCGTTCAAGTTAAGGTCACAGCCACCGGACCCAGGCTCATCACGTGGCACCATAAATTCTTCAAATTGAAAATTTCCCCCCACCATGTTTGCCCGCTCATGTCTCGTTCTCCGGGCGGCGCGTCTGCGCGCGCTGCAGCCACAGCGGGCACCGCGCATGCGCCCTAGCCTCTCGACGACGGCTATATTGCGCGCCACGCCGTCGCTGCCTCTCGACCAGGCCGCTGATGACCTCGAAGGCGAGATGGAGGACGTCGAGGAAGACGACATGGACGAATACGACGAGGAACCAGAGGACAACATGGAAGCCGAGTTTGAAGAGGATGAGGAGTTTGACGAAGAAGATCGTGGTGCCGGTACGTTCGATGTCGACTCGAACGCTGCGCAGGACGGCAGGCAGACGACCTTCCGCACTTTTCTGGAAGAGAATGCAAAGTACAAGCACGCCACCCGCCCACAGTGGCTTGCCGGGCATGGGGTTCGTCGTTCTCTGATTTAGGATTTTGATATTCATCTATTTTGTAGCCATTCCCTCTCAACCGGTCATTCCGACCAGAACCACCATTATCTGATGAGTTCCGCGAGAAATTGTATCGGGCTCACATCAGAAACCCAGCACAAAATTCGGTCCGCGAGCTTTCCCAGAGGTATCACCTCAGTATCGGACGTGTGGATGCTATTCTCCGTTTGAAGGGCATGGAGAAGAACTGGGAAGAGGTCAGTGTCACTCTCCTTGCTCCTTTCCAATGATGCTTTCAACGATTAGTCTTTAAGACACCAACATGGTTACATCTTATTATATTTCACTGATCTCTTCTTTTTCTACTTTTTGGTGTCCTGTATACTCACGTTTTGTGCAGGTACAATTTCCATTATCACTTCGTTCCAAGCTCTGACTACTGCTCTCCTCTTTCTCTCCCTGATAGAACGTAAGTCTCTCCCCTGTACGATTCGTGTCTGTGATGAGACTTCTCATTCATTCGCGACATGGAAGAAATGGTAGTGGTGCCTTACATCGCCCGGTCGTTGGTTAATTCTTTTCAACCCCATCTGAACTCCATTCACACCTCTATTCTTTCCAAATTCTTCATGCTAACAACAACTACCCTTAGGGCAAACAACTTCAAACTGGTTTCACCGCAGGTATGGAAATGCTGCTTCGTGTCGAAGCCTCCAAGGAGGAGCACCTCAAGCGTTTCGATATGAACGAGTCCGACGAAATTGAAGAAGAAGAAGGTCGTCAACAGGCGCGCGACCGATACGAGCGTCACTACTGGGAGTCTGTTGACGAAAAGGGAGAGGTACATTCAATCCTACGATACGCAGAACTGTTGTTAAACTCTCGTAGGAAACGACTGTTCCTCGCGCCGTGCAACATGCTGACGCCTTGGCCCGTCGCGCGGCTGATTCTCGTCGTATACACCCGGGAGACCCCAGACTGCAGCTTCGGGTCAAGGTTCCATCCTATGTCCTCAAGCCATACCCCATACAACGGGTCTCGAAGACTGGACGCCCCGACCTAAAGTTTGTTGATGTCGGTACTCAATTCGTCGACGAGCGGACACTTACGCAGCGGTGGAAGGGAGGAGAGCGACGATCTAAGCGGGCACCTACAAAGCGCGCTCGCAAAGATTCTGAAACTGAGACATCATAGGATATTGTTATTTATTTCATTGCTCTTAATTTCTCGGATTTGCACAATCTTGAAGGATAGCATCGGGGAATGGTCCTTTGATTTCAACGTCTCTTCGCGCATGAGAGTTAAGTCGCTCAGGATGAAGCGCGCGGAATAAAGTGGCGTTCCAAAGTACAGAAGGCCATGTCAGGACTCGTCAACCTCGACGCGTGCTGGGACATCGTAAGAAATTACTTTCCTTTTCTTCATTTGTCGGGGAACCATTATGCCTCACTGCCTTCGATTCTCTGGATCCTCTTCTTAGGACAATTTTAAGCTCATAACAGGCGTGAAGTGGTACACTAATACACAAATCTGAAATCTAATCGGGTATTTCCCTCGTCTTTAGTCGTTTCAATGTATTCGTCTTGTTCCTATATCAATGTTGAGAAACCGAACGCCACAAATTTCAAGAAGCTAACCTTTTTAGTCCACGAGTTCCACTTTTTGTCCCTCTTCTGGTTGATATATCGGTAAAAGACGAATGTCAAGCCGTATAGGACAATGTTCATGGAGCATACGGCGATAAGCGTGCGGTTGCCGCGTTTGTACAGCGGTTTGTCGTCTGCGCGGTAGATGTTGGCCTAGCAGAGACATGAGTGACATGGAGCTTCGGAAGTTGAACACATTCAAACGTACATAGACAATCGCCCCGGCTTGAACAAACATGTTGTAAACGCTAGCAGAGACCGTCCGTGTTCTCACACTGTACGAGTTTCTAGACGCCCAAGCGACCTCTGTTTTGTCCATCAACAACACTCGATGGAGACATTCAAGGAAGATGAACTCACGAATAGGATGCACATACGGGAAACCTGTGATGAGAGTGACGACGGCAAAGTACACCCAGTCTGATGTGGCGCTGTTGAACGAGTACAGCGCGACGAGCAGAGGCAAGGCCCAGAATTGGAGGACCACCGTTGCGATGATGCGGCTGTTGATGATCTCGCTGAGGTAGGCTGTGAAGAGCAGCATGATCATGCCGACAACGGTCGACGGTATGGATAGGAGATTGGCTTCTGTTGTGTCGAAGCCCAGGTTTCGTAGTGAGAGCGTTAAGTACTGCTGAGGCGGGCCAACGGGAACTGTAACGTGGTGTCAGATAACCTGAGGCTGGGTGTGGATGGAAGGAAAGTCACTCATGTGCACGAGTCCAAGACAGTAAATTGGCCACATCCGCCAATCTGCCAATGCGACGAGGATCATTTTCGGGGAGAGACCTTCGCGGTTGTGCATGTCCGACTTTGACGGGTCGTCTCGCAAAACACTGTCAAAGCAGTATGAGCACGCGGAAAGGAGGAGATACAAAAGCATCGGCTACCGGTTGACCATGATGATTTCCTCTCTAATATGGACGCGTCAGTTTCTCGCGAGAGAAAATGCAGAGAAATCATCCATACCGTTCTGTGAACCATCCCTTGGGACGATACCACGCCTTTGTCTGCGTAGGCCCCGCAGGCATCATCATGAATGACACCAATCCGCACGCCAGAGTCAACAGGCCTTCAATCAAGAACAGATATCGCCACCCGGCCCGACCTCCGACACCGCGAAGCTGCAGGATGCCCGTGGCCAAGAACGCGCTCACGATATCGGAGACGTAGTTGGAGATCCAGAAAAACGCCAATCGGATCGGTACTAGAAAGGGAGGTGCTTATGAGCTGGATTGGATGGAGGGAAGGCGAGACCTGACTTACGTTCTCGCTTCGTGTAATAGTAGGAAAGGTAGAGGACGACGTCGGGGATGAATCCGCCTTGTAAGAAGCCGAGGAGGAACCTGAATGAACCGACCGACCATTAGCCGTAGCCGGTGATGGAAGAAGAAGAAGAAGGTCTTGCCTAGTCGTAAGGAAGGAGTTGCGTCCGGAAAGCCAGAATTGGCTGAACGCTACAGTGCTCCAGAGCGTCATCTAATGGTGTATATATTAATAATAAGCTCATGAAGAATATGAAGGATGATGGTGATTCTGACCTGTGTTGGAATCCAAATATCGGGTCCCACGCGCTTCGAGACTAATTGGGAGGGTAGTTCTACATGGGAAGGTCAGGAAAAATGAAGAAGAGACGATAAACGGCCAACGGACCAGCAATGAGGAAAGACAACCTGAAGAGGGTGTTTCCCAAGTTGTAGTCATTCGTCGTTAGATTAAGATCATCGAGAAAGTTGTCAGTGTTGGCTTGGGATATATTCGACCGGTCCAAGTCGAGCGCGAAGAACATGATTGTGGCCCACAACATGATCCGCCAATCGATCTTACGAATGACGCGCTTCGAGTCGAACGGTGAGTTATCAACTTGGGAGTAGTAGAAAGCATACTAGCATACCGACTCTTCCCTCCACGTCCACCGAGCCAGGTGATCAAAGCGATGCGTGTTCTCGTATGGGGTGGGGGCCGATACACCTCAAGCGTCAGTGGATCGTCAAAAACTGACGGCTGCGTCGCCACAGCATCCAAGTCGTACGTCCGCTTCCGCCGCGAAAAAAGCGTCACGGGGGTATCTTCGGGCGCAGCGAGCGGCGCGACATCGCCCACGGAGACCTTTGAGAGGGACGATCGCTCTTCCTTGTCATCGTATACCGGAGGCGCCGCCCCCACGTCCTTTGGCAGTATCGTCGACATTGCTGGAGCCGGGAAGGTTATCAAGACCTGGTGACCTTTCTTATTATATATAGATAGCCCCCACTATGAGGATCACGATATTTTTTGCTTTCGCAGAACGGCATTGCGTGTACGCGGTACAGGATTGCGCGATTCACGAGCTGGGTTGCACGAACGACAAAGCTGCCTTTTTGGGCCAATTTGCGCACGCTGTGATTGGCTGAAGCATGAGCCAAGGGAAAATGTCTACACGGTCTTTTATTTGGGTTGTATACAGTACGCGCTTGAACAGATAAGCGTCACCTAGAGCGTCTAAAATCACCGCCGTCCCATTCCTCGGCCTCGTCCCCTCAGGGCGCGTTGTGCCGTGCCTGGAGGTGCTCTTGGCCCAGCGCTTTGCTGACGAGTTGTTAGCCGCGGTAAGATTGTTGAGGGACGATCTCATACCTGTTCGCTTTGTGGGTTCCTCACAGTCTCGTCGACGCTCAAAATTAAGCAAGCAGCTTCCGTAGCACTGCTTATAGCATTGAGCTTGACGAGACTGGGTTCCCAGACGAACGCATCCATATTGTCGCGTACGCCTTCTGCACCATCAACATCGACACCGAACCATTTTTCGCCCTTGGAGTGCTTCGCCCGAAGCTTGTTCAAGATGTCCGTGGAGTCAAGACCAGCGTTATCGCAGATTTGGCGCGGTATGATTTCCAATGCCTTGGCAAATGCAGAGATTATGAGCTGTTGCTTGCCGGGAATGGTGAGTGCGTGTTCTCGGATGTGCGCAGACAGGTCCATCTGTTCCTGGCTGTCAGTAAAACAGCCGGTGAAGACAATAAGCGGAACAGACCTCGATAGCTCCTCCACCCGCAACTACATCACCGTTCCGAACAGCGCGCTTCACGACCATGATTGCGTCGTGTAAACTCCTCTCAACCTCCTCGATGAACTGCTGGGCACCACCACGAAGTAAAAGAGTACATGTTTTTGCTTTCGGGCACTCCTCGAACATGTTATAGCGTTCACCGCCGATTTGTCGCTCTTCGAACTTGCCGCAAGTGCCAAGGTGCTCACGGGTGATATCAGAGCATGTTGACTGTATTGAACCGCCCACAGCTTGAACGACGCGGCGTAGGTCACCAGCACCAACACGGCCGGCACAGAATATGTCACGATCTGCGAAGTACTGCGTAGCAAGATCACCGATGGGAAGCTTGCTGAGGACAACTTTGGCACCGGTTTTTTCGATAGCGTCTAGTTTTCTGTAAATGATTTCCCATTCGGCGTCGACGATGGCTTGGTAGTCTGAGACAGCTTCCACGCGGACCTCCGCGTTGTCTTTCTCGGCCTTGAGCTCGAGCTCGACATTTAGACACAGAACGAGAGGGTTGGTGAAGGATTTTGGTTGCTGCTCTGCGCCGGCGTAGGTGAAAGTCTTTAAAAATGAAACACCCTTTATGAGCATCGAATCCTGCATGCCTCCCCTGCGATCTTTTTTACACCGATGAGCGATTCGTCAAGTTCGTCTTGATCAAGGCTGAGGACAGCATCAACGACCATGTTGGAGAAGAAGGGTTTCTCTGAATGGATAAGCTTGGATGACATGGAGGTCGCGGCGCATTTTAGTAAGAGGGATCGGAACCGTCTGTGCAAATTCAACAAAAGATGTTGAAGCTGGAAAAAGCGACGCACTCTGGATCACTCTTCTCAATCGTCACTTGTATAGCTTTGATACGGTTGAGGGCCTAAGCAGAAGTAAGAAGTCGATCCAAGAAAAGCAAAGACTGCGTACCAGCTGGCTTGCCGTTCTGAAGCCTTTCATTATGATGTGAGGACTGACACCCTCCTCGATGTAGCCACGAATCTCCTTCAACATCTGCGAAGCCAAAAGCACGACACTCGTTGTTCCGTCTCCAACCTCTGCATCCTGGGCGCGAGCGATGTCCACAAGGGTCCTTGCAGCAGGATGTACAATGTCGAGGAGCTTGAGAATTGTTGCGCCATCGTTGGTGATCTGAGCGTCGCCGCGATCCGACACGATGAGCTTGTCCATTCCGCGAGGGCCGAGCGTGGTAGCCAGCGTTTCTGATATGGCCAGACATGCTGAAATATTCGAAAGCAATTGGGGATTGCCCTGCGATGTGTCTGTGCCCTCCCTCAAGAGGACAACAGTAGGTTGCTGGATACACATTAGAAAACAATTATTATTCCGATATCGACGAGGCGCACCATGGGAAGGCCACGCTGCATTTTTGAAGGGAGATGGAGGGACGGATCGAGTTGTTTAACCTTGTTTTTCTGGTACGCTCTTCGCGTTCTCGTGACGCGTATCCGAGTTTTGACTCAACGACCATGGCCGACTCTCAAATGCACGACGACGACGACGCACCCGCGCTTTTCTTTGCAGGCTCAGACGATTCCGACAGAGAAGAGGATACCGCCATGAACGTCGACTTGGACGATGACGGCGCGTTAATTGAGCGCAAGCAGGGTTCAGAGCCATTGTTTCTAGGTGGCGACTCGGACGATGATGAGCCAGCTCCAATGTCTGCAAAGGCCAAGGGAAAGCGGCCCATGCCAGACGACGTCTGTGAAGTGTCGTCCGACAGCGACATTGAAGTCAGTTCTGTCGCCGCCGGCGATTTACCTCGCGCGTCAAGCGTCAGCTCATTCTCGGATCGCGTCTCCATAGCCTCAGACTCCCCACCGCCACGTAAATCTCCCCAGTCTCGACAGCCGCCCCCCAAAAAGAAGCAACGCCTGTCGTCTCCAGCTGCTCACGCAGACCCACAAGCGGCCCCCTCTACATCTCTTACTCCTACCTATATTGGCGAATTTCTAATACCAAACGCTTGGGCCAACGTATCTGGCAAAGGATATGCCCAGGTCAATGATATTGTTGATATAAAACGCGACGAGAATAAGCCACCGCCGCCCAAGCCCAAAGTCACTGCCAAGTCAAAAACCTCTGGCAAAAAGCAAATCTCCATCGCGACAATGTTCAAACATCAGCCTGCGCAGTCTTCTAGCAAGAAAAAACCAGACACGATCGTCCGTCTAGTCAATAAGAAAGGCTTTGGTACGCGACTCTACCAAATAACGTGTTCTTCACCTCCTGATTTTCCCTCTAGCCTTCGGTCGTCTTCCCGTAGAGACATCATCGTGGATAGCACATCTCCTTGACCTCAGTACGTTTTCCGCTGCCAATCCCAACAGCCACTCATACTTATTCCTCAGACGTTGTCGAGCTTCGTGGCAAAATGACGGACTGCCCCGAAAAGCTGACAACTGGCGCCAGTCTTATCGTCACTGTAGATGTGTATATGCTTCCCACAGCCTTTCAGTCCGTCGCGCCTTCAAAAGAGAAACTCATGTTCAACGAGGGTGCTGAAACTCAGGAAGAAATCAATCTTCGAGACCGAAAGACTGGGTTGCTCAAGCTCTTCGATGTGATCGGTCTCAAACCCCACGCTGGAGTGAATGTCAAGCTCAACAAAGCTGACGAAAAACTTACCAACGGTGCCCCCAAAAAAGGCAAACTCAAGACCGAGATCGTTGGAGATGGGGAAGAGATTGAAGTTGAAGAGGGTGAGGATCTCTCGAAGGGTGACCTCGATATGATTTACCAAAGGTACTGTTTCCTATACTTGTGCTTTCCATCTAATTCTGGGGTAGAGCACAGAAGGGTGACAAAACTATGAAAGAGATGGAGCCAGCCGACACTTTCAATATGACGCTTCGCGGTTACCAGAAGCAAGCGCTTTGGTATTGTCTATGCTCTGGATGCAACACACAAAGTTGACCTCAAGCTTAGTTGGATGCAGTCGTTAGAGTCTGGAAAGATGGATGTTCGTGATGCTGCGTCAATGCATCCTCTTTGGAGCGAGTCGGTCATTCCCTAACCTGTTCTCTGCCCCTACTAAAAGCTGTAAAGATATCTCTTCCCGCAGAAAGCTGATGGCGATATTATAGATCTTACGGAGGATGATCAACCGTTCTACTTCAATCCATATTCAGGCGAACTCAGTTTGAAGTTCCCCAGAGCAGAGCGAAATTGCCGTGGTGGGGTCCTCGCGTACGTAGCCATCCCTTTTGGCTCTTTCCTATCTGATTGATTTTTCAGTGATGGTATGCACACCGTTGAATTTCTCCATCCTTTGTTCTTACCGAATTCTGTTCCCGTTGTTCCCTCACAGAAAGTACGTTCCATAATCCTATCCTCTTCGCATAACTGATTAGTGTTGCTTCAGTGGGCATGGGCAAAACGTATGTCATGTCACTCCCGACTCTCACACACTTGACTCGCTTTCAGGATTATGTTATCCGCCCTCATACACACCAGTCTACCCTCCGACAACGTTATACCTGTTGAAGATGATCCTGCGTCATCAAGAAAACGACAACTCAAGCTCAATGCTGCGTTCAAACCAGTGCGGAAAAGACAGACTAAACCTCCCTCTGCGACGCTTATTGTAGCGCCTACATCATTGCTTGCCCAATGGGCAGAAGAAATGGAGCGTTCAAGTAAGCCTGGAACTGTGAAGGTGCTTGTGTGGCATGGACAGAATCGACTGGACCTTGAAGCGGTTGTAGAAGACGATGACGACGACAAACTCAAGATCATTGTCACATCGTACGGTGTGTTGGTGTCTGAGCATGCTCGGTCGGAAAAGTCGCGGTCAGCTGTGTTTGACTGTAAGCGAATCGAACTTCTTTGTGGGTTTTATCGCTAAAAGGGATCTAGTGGAATGGCTACGAGTCATCTTAGATGAAGCACATGCATGCAAGTCTCGTACAAGTCGAACTGCAAAGGCTGTTTATGCTTTGCGTGCACAGAGGCGCTGGGCTGTAACTGGCACTCCAATTGTCAACAAGCTAGAAGACCTGTTCTCTCTTTTGTGAGTGCTCTCACGAGAAGCTCATAACGGCTTGATGATAGTTTTTGAAGGAAATTCATCAACTTCAAGCCATGGTCGGATTTCACTTTCTTCCGCTCGTATGTTGCTTTGATAGGCAAAGTTGAACGTGTACTGATAGTACACTAGGTTCATCACTGTACCCTTTCTAGATCGGGATCCCAAAGCCATCGAAGTTGTACAGGTTATTCTAGAGTCTGTTCTTTTGAGACGAGAGAAAAACATGCGCGACGCTGATGGGAACAAGATCGTCGACCTGCCTAGTAAAGAGGTGCGTCGCTCCTTTCAACAAATCTACTTGATGAGAACTTTGCAAGGTCGCGATTCGCACCCTTGAGTTCAGTATGCGAGCGGAAGATTTATGATGCCATTTATCAAGGCATTAAAAGAATTTTGAACGCCTGAGTGCCAAGGGACTGATTGGGAAGAATTACACCCACATTCTGGCCATGCTTATGAAGTAGGTGCTGAATTAGAAAGCTCCTATGTAGCTCACTTCTCACAGACTTCGGCGTGCCGTGCTCCATCCTAGCCTTGTTCTCGATGCAGAGAACGGTCGAGGCGCTACTCCGGCCGGCGACGGCTTTGTAGATGTTAATGAGATCCTCAAGTCCATCAAAGCCGACGAGGAGGAAAGGCGGAAGCAACACTTTCGCAAAGGATGTTCTTGCCAACTTGAATGAAAAGGAGACGGGGGAATGTCCGATATGTTTAGATGTCATGGACCGACCTATGATCGTTCCGGAGTGCATGCATCAGTGCTGTAAGGATTGTATCACGATGTTCATAACGACCTGCGAGCAGAAAGGGCAAGAGCCGGGGTGTCCGACTTGTGGTCAGCGCCCTATCAAGGTGCGTTTCCAATCAGAACGGAGAATGCCACTCACAGTTGTATAGGCTACCACATTGATTGAAGTTGTCCGCAGTCCATCGGGAGACTCGGAGCAGGCCAACGATGGGTCATCTGAGATTGTACTGCGTAAAAATGATTTTGAGTCATCAACGAAGATTGACGCGTTGCTTGAGCATTTATGTATGTATTGTTACCATTCTTGCGAACGAAATGTTCTGATGATTTGCAGCACGTCTACGAGACCAGGACCCTTGTTTCCGCGCCGTGGTATTTTCGCAGTTTACGTCCTTTATGGACCTCATTGAGAAAGCGCTTCGGCGAGACCGATTTGAGTCACATAGATATGACGGTTCCATGGATGTGAAGAAGAGAAGCGCGGCTATCAATGCCTTCAAGGAGAACTCTCGGGAGCCAAAGGTTCTGGTTATCAGTTTGAAAGCGGGAGGGTGGTTTGAATGTGAGTAGACATTTCATGCGACAGGTTTCTTGCTTAAAGACGCGCCTAGTTAACAAACGCGAACCATGTATTCATGGTGAGTATAGGATTCCTCGAATGTGGCTTACGCTGACCGTTCTCATGTAGATGGATTGCTGGTGGAACGCAGCTACCGAGAACCAGGGTGTGTTTCTTTCTTGATTGATTGTAAGGGGTACTAAAAAATTCATAGCTATCGACCGTGTCCATCGTCTCGGACAAGATAAGACGGTCTATGTGACACACTTTATCATCTCGAATACGATAGAGGGCCGTATACTCCAGATACAGAAACGCAAGACAGCGATCGTGAGGGAGGCCTTCCGGGGAACCCAGGCGAATGGCAGTGGTGAGAAGGAGAGCGTTGAGAATTTGAAGATCATATTTGGAGACGAAGAGTAGTCATTCTTCTGTACTCAATCTTGCTTGTATTTCTAGCTGCACATGATAGATGTTTAGATGGGGCACACCAGCGCCCATAATGTACGGCCCGCGATATCCGGCGTGACTGCATTCGTGACATGGTCAAAATTTGCACCTTTCCCCGACCAAAATGTCGGCATACTTGGGCCGAGCACTCGACGCGTTGTGGGCAACAGCGTTTGCCGCAACGCCCGCGATATGCTGTTGGGCGTCCAGAAGAGTCAACGGATCCCAAGAAGGAGATCATTCGACGTCGCTGTATCCTTCCAACCTTCGCAACACCCCTTCCCCGACCGGCGGTTGGCGCCACGACGCAGTGCGCGCTCTCCAATACGCGATCCCCTCCGTAGAGGCACACGATACCATTGACAGGGCATTCCTGCTGTATAGGCGCCATGTCCGGAAGGCACGAGAGGCCGAGCTCCAGCGGAAATTCAACTGTATGAATCAGGCTATGGAGGAGCTGGCTGAGCTTGAGCCGCACTTGTACTTTGAGGCGAACAAGAAGGAGGACCTGAGGGAGCGGACGCCCGCGGAGCAGGCGGTGGGTAGCAAGATGAAGCTGACGGAGCAGCGCGCGCTGGATGCGCGTATTCGGGGGCTGTTCCCGCGCGAGATGCGCGTGCCGACGGATACGCCGTCGAAGAATGGGTGGAATTACAATTGGAATCCGTTCCCGAGGCCGCTGTAGTATGCTATAGGTGTGTTGACTGGTCTTTTGAAGGCTTTTTTTCTAACTTGAACAGTTTAGTTGTGCTTCAATATCACTGTTTTCCAAAAGGTTGAGGCTAAGAAGGACACGATACGCTGTTATATTAAGTATATTAAGTTCCAGGTTCAGTTTCTACATAACGGTGCACTTGATCGAGAACCGGCGATCGCTCGGGCTTGTTCCTCGACCACCATCATCTAACAGGTCCTGGTTTCTCCCCCAAAACATACTGGTTTGCCTTGACCTTCCAATAGACTATATGGCGCCCCAACTCCCTCAAGAACTCATCGAGCAGATTATCGACCTACTTCATAACTGTCCACACGTCCTGCGAGCGTGTTGTCTCGTATCGCGGTCCTTCCTTCCCAGATGTCGTTCATACCTCTTCCAAAATCTAGAGTTGACAGACTCAGACCAAGCTCTACGCTTGCATGCTGCTCTGTCGCCTGACGCCCGCACAATCATCAGGTCACTCGCCCTCTCCACTAACTCCGACTCCTTCTTGAGCTCCTCGACTCACCAAACCTGGCCGGAGGGCTTGAATTCCTTGTACCCCCTTCTCCAGACCCTCGAGCAGCTCACGCGCCTGAAGATCCGTCTCAAGATGATGGCTTGCCCCAAGGGCATTCCCCCGAACATTGTGAACACCCTGACTCATCTTGAAACGGCTTTTGGCCGGTACTCGACGTACCACGAGCTCTGCAGTTTCATCACGGGCTTCCCCAACCTCGCCACCCTCCTCGTTATCCTCCCCATCATTGATCCTAGGAATAGCCCTCCCGTGATACGACCCCCATATCCGCGTTGTGCACCTTCGACCCTGGTATCGACGGACTCTAGGCTTCTGTCGCCAGACACGAGTCCCCTTGACATAGCTAGCGTCCACACGCTTAAAGCAACGCTATTCGTGGTCACTGATGTCCATGTCTTGTTGAACGCGGTACAGACGACGCGAATGTGTTTGCGGCATCTATCTCTCAGTTTGAACAGCTCTGCTGTTATACCAGCGATGATCTCGGGCACTGAGCCCGTCGTCGTGGAATGCCTCCAGACGTATTCGCTCGCGTTCACGATAGAGTTTCAGAGACACTTGCATCTTCCCGCGCCAAAGTGGACGGAGCTGCTGACAGGGTCAGTCAGCCTTTTGGAGAGGAACTCTCCACACCTAGCCAAGACGATGAAACGAGTAAACTATCGTCACTATGTCTTTGAGGACGCGCCGAGCTATGTGTTGTCGCAGGCGACGAGGTGGCGATGTCTTGACAGGTTGGTGGAGGTCCTGCCGGAGCTGGAACGCGTGCACATCATGTTCTCGTTCGTTTTGCCGATGAAGAAGAGGGCGCGGTTGGATTCGACGAGGCCTGGGGTCGTTGAGACCTCGCTCGAGGTGAAAAATATGATCAAGGTTGTGGCGAGTATGATGCCCGTCTTGGCGGCGCGCGGTTTGCTTTTGGTGGAGGCTTGTGAATTTCGAACGCTGGACGAGGAAGCCCGTATGTAACACTCGATAAAGCTGAGTATTGCTCGCTGTTCGTGACGATGTCGACATCTCAGGTTCGTCGGAGGAAATCATCTGGTCAATAGAACGGGGATCAGACTAACTCGACTGTCAAGGAAATCAGGAGCACGGTAGCCGTTTAGCCTCCTCTGCTTTGTTGCATCTGTCTCTAAGAGCATGCATGTCATTCGCTGAGACTTTAAGCGTCAGTATACATCTAGCATAGATGTCTTATAGTAATACAAGTTTGGTTACACTACTATTTAGTAGTTACTCTTCTATTTATGCTTTCAAGCTCTCTTGGCGTTGACGATGTCGACGAACTCGGGCTTCAACGATGCGCCACCAACAAGGAAACCATCAACGTCGGGTTGAGTGGCTACCAGACCAACGTAAGGACGTGAATAATCAGACGTGAAGGAAAACATACCAAGCTCCTTGCAGTTAGCAGCCGTGACACTTCCTCCATAGATAATCCTGATGGAGGAGGCAACGGAGGGAGAGACGGCCTTTTTCAAGAAAGCACGAACTTCGGCTTGAGTTTCTTGCGCCTGTGCGGATGTGGCGACCTTTCCGGTGCCGATAGCCCAGACTGGTTCGTAGGCAATGACAATGTTGCTACAAAGATTGCATGAATAGAGTAATAATGGGGATCAAAAGTGATGGATCCAGACCTCCAGTCGGCTTCTTTAAGGACATCGACGACAGCCTGGAGCTGGGCAGCGCAGACGGCGGTAGTCTTGCCGGATTCCCGCTCCTCAAGAGTCTCGCCGATGCACAGAATGACCTTGAGCGACGCGTCGAGCGCTGCGCGAGTCTTGGTCGCGACCAACTCGGATGTCTCGTGGAATAACGTTCGGCGCTCCGAGTGACCTAGTAAGAGCGTGAGGAGGGGGCCGGTGATCCAGTGCAGATAAGGATCGTACCGAGGAGCACGTAGGGGATCTCAGCATCTACGAGTTGGGCGGGGCTGGGGATCTGTCAATCGGGAGTGGTGTGGGATCCTGGGGTGAATCGCTAACCTGATTTCGCCGGTGAACGCTCCGGAGGGTTTGAAGTAGCAGTTCTGGGCAGAGACTTTGACGTCCTTGCGGAGAATGTCCTTCAAGGAAAGCAGGTAGATCGTAGGCGGAGCAACCACGACCTCTTTGAGCAGTAAGTCCGTAGTATTTTCTTTCAGGAGACGGTACAGACCAGTGTTCGGGTCAAGATCAGCCTTGTTGAGGGTCTCGACGAGCGCGACCTTTGCCTGCTTTGAAGCAGGGTTCATTTTGAAGTTGCCGCCGACGAAGAATTGACGAGACATGGTGGTAGGAGGTAGAGCAACGGGAACCACTAATTCCGCACAAACGTTACGGAACCCGGTATCGATCGCGCTGGTACCCCAAAAGATTCGCGTCGCACTTGTAAATAGCGATACAGTATTCGAGTACACTACATCTCATGCGCACGCCTCGATCTCCCATGATTCGAACTCGCACGCATCCACCACAAGAGCCCCCCGTGCCGCGAGCTTTGGAAGCGCTTTCGTGACCGTGTCTATCATATTATCCACCGACGACACGTCCGCCAATAATCCAGCAGTCACAGAGTTCATCGACATCCCGCCTCCCATGATGAAAACAAATGCAATATGCACCTTCTGCACCATAGGGAACAAATCAGCCAGCGCGTCCAAAACCTTCCATGCCTGTACATTCGCTAGCACAACATTCGTCGCCGTGATGCCGTAGAGGCAATGGCGAAACGTGACGATGTGGAGGCTCTCTGCCAGACTGAGAGCATTCACTTTGAGGATATCGATGCCCCACCCCAGTGCCCACTGCATGACCAGCCAATTCGAGTCCCCGTGGAACTTGAATGTGAACGTTTCCAGGGGACCCAAAGCAATGATTTCCGGTGTTGTGAGCATTGCACCTTCAGCTGGATCGCTTGATATCTCTATCGATAAATGCCGAAGCGAGAAATGCAACGCTTGAATAATGCCTGCAAATCGCTGGACGTCCTCTCCAGATAACAATGATATGTTTAATCCACGGAGCTCCTTGAGGTTGGCGAGATACAATGGAGAAAGCAAGGCACTGTCCGTCGTAGTAAGACTCGACAGACTGGATTTATGCGACGGCGAATCATCATCCTGATCAACGGGTGCAATGAGATCGTCAAAGAAAGGAAAGAAGACTATCAGTGTAGTCAAACTGGGTAAGCTCCAGAGCATACTCCGGAGCTCGCTGAACGAGGTGGATTTGCAATACTGAGTCTCCAAGTAGGTGATGTGAGGGCCGGAGAAAGATGTCTTCAAGAGACGCAAGTCTATCCTCCTCAATACAAGGTTCTTCAAATTGAGAGACTGCAAAATCAGAGGTATATGCGAAAACTGAGAAAGTGTGCTGGAGTCAGGTCCGGAGAGCGTCAGGGACCTGATTATGGCGCGCGTCTCGGGTGACAGATGGGTGAGGAAACGCTGTGCAGCCTCTATGGTGTGTACTTCTACGTGTTCGAAGAAATTGGAACAACTCGGGGAATGGAATGAACGCGATACGAGACTGCACGCCTTCAGGGCTCCTGGGGAATCGTGTAAAAGGTCGATGATCTTGTCAATGAGCTCCTGAGGAAGTCGAGACGGAGTCACGTCCTGGTTAGTTTCCATGGTGGCTTCTGAAGAAAGACGAACGATATTTGATATATCGAATCGAGGAACAAACAAGAAATAGTCAGTACCTTCGCGAATTGCGTGAATGGTGAGACATCGCCGGCGCCGGCATTGCCACCAGGAGTCTCACACGTGCGAAGCGAGCTGGTCACGAGCCTACTTCCTCCAGTTCCCAATTCGGACGACGGACGTTGGACAACCACTCGCTCTTCATGTCACCATCGCCAGAGCATTTACGCTCACAGATATACGTCCTTACCGCAGTCCTTTCGCAGGTACAGGACAAAGAACAGGCTACAGGACAAGGATCCATATCTGTTCCAGACTACTGTGTTCTCAACACGTCCCAGTCAACGGCTGGCAAAACCTTCCAGCACATTGCGACGCTTCTGACTCGAGGGACAGCGGATGAGAAGGACCGCATTGTGGCGGTGACCGCAGGACCTGTGGGTGACAATCCACTACAACTAATTCTCTCCACTAGGTCCGTAGTCCTTTATTTCCTTGCTATTAGTATCCGCCCAACCCAATTCCATTGCAGTCCGAGGGGGTCGCCGACAGTATCCCCGTCAACGTCACAGGAAAACAATAGCAAAGAGTTAGTATTTCCCTATACATCGCAGAATCTAGCCTCATTCTATACAAAAGCGATGGAATTGCTGCCTTAACAGCGCACAAACATCCGATATTAGTCGCAAGGAATTCCAGCCATCTGAACGATAACGTTTTGGTGCGCGAGGATATCCTGCCCACGGATGTGTCGGATGAAGTGAGGAAGATGCTGCAAGTTGCTTTATACTGGCAACATGTCGCGGACACTGACCCTCCACCATAGGTCCGAGCAGGAACAAACGCCGGCATTTGCTTCTGTCTACCCAGACTTCTTCCAGTATCTTCCCATAGTTTTCCAGGTTTTGAAATATGCCGCCCAAGGTACTCGGGACGATCGGCTCCGCGCTGAACTCTTCTTCGTAACCCAATGCAGAGCCAAGATATCACAACGCATCCGTGCGCTCTTCAAAGGATACGATATGACGCATCTCAGGACTTGGAAACCCCTCTCATATGAAGCTGTGTTGCCTCAAAACCTCGCCATCGACGACAGAGTTCTGGCACAGGCCCTCAATGGGACTTTGGTTCCTGGGACAACAAACGAGTTTATCTTCAACTCCGAACATGCAGTTAAATGGCTGCATACCCTTCTGAATCTGCTGGATATTCTTAAGGAGCTCGTCGACGCTCCGATTCCCTTGCTCGACAATCATGTTCAACTGATGCGCCTTCTCACTCGGCTTTCTTTGCTTCTTTTCAAAATTCCCAGGAGACTCTGGTCGCTCAATAGTTTGGCGACTGTTGTGGCTACGTCTCGAAGTATGTTTCACTGCACAGTTCGAAGTATATATTAATACGGTGTATAGACAATGCATCCCAGACAGCGGCAGATTTGAATGGTGACTATCATAGTATCTTTTGACCCTTCTCAGTCTGTTGATGATTTGTAGAATACACAGAGGATAACCACAATCTCAATGAAGATGATAACAATGATTTGGATGACACTCTGACATTGAGAGGTAACAATTTCCTTTGAGTATCTTCTGTTTCTAATGCTCTTGGCTCTACAGCTTCTTGGAACACTCTTCCTCAAGATACGGTTCGTTTTGTACGGGCGCTATACGCAACGTTTGCATGGATTACGGCATGTGACTATATGTCGCATTCCACCATCCTTAAGAATCCCATTACGATATCCTACCGCGCCTTGGATCTTCCCACTGAGAAGCCTTCAGCCCTTCTTGAACCAAGACTATTCAAAGAGTGGTTTCAAGCTATCATCGATGAAGATGAGCGAAAGCACCTTATCCAGATTGCTCATAACCATCACAACAATCTGAAGGACCCGAAGGACCCGAAGGCCGCAAGAGGTGCCTGTCATTGTGAAAGCGGCGTGATGTCCGCATTAGTTGCTCAGAAGGTGGACCAGCCTAACGATCAGCCATTCCTGGACTTTGCTTGCGATGTGAGTATCTATCCAATGTCAATTCATTTCTGATTATTTGCCTTCAATCAGGTCAATCGTCTCCGTGTGGTGAGAAGATTGCCTTCAGATTTGTGGCTACTGAACTCATCTTGAATAGGAATCGGAGGGTCTTGATATCGGTGTTGCAAAGAAATCTTGTGCGAGTTGTTGGCTGCTTGCTGCAGTGATCAAGGAAGAGATGAATATCAATATACGACTGCCAGGAACGCACTCCTTCTACTACCCTTGGTTACCGCCTCCGCACCTCCCCGAAAACATCCTGCTCCTCTTGAAGGACAAGCTTCTCGAACAACTCATATTCATGGTTAATGGAGATAGAACAAATCTTCAAAGTCGAACAAGCTCCCCAGCAAGTGCAATCAGCGAACCACAGGGATTTGAGACTGAAGAACCTGCGCTTGCTCACAGGCTCAGGCCTGAATGATGGATCGAGAGAAGGTGAAAAGATTTTCGACCAGTCTGTACAGCAGAATTACACATTTTGAATGATTTATGTCTTCTCAGCAGCGAAACTCACGAACAGTGTTCCTTGCCGCCTGATTTGCCGGACCCACCGCCTGAGTGGGCTGCCCCTCCAGGTAGAACATTTTTTGTTCCCCGTTATCACACAAGAACTTGAGAATTTCTTTCCTGATCCTCATTCCCCTCGTTGTCCTTCCCAGCTAGGATCGAACGTGCAATTATAGCAGCATAGACGCGACCGTATCGTCAAAGTAGGTCACTCACTTAATGTTGAACGTTAAATGTCACTCCAGGTCGAGCTCGATGGGCTTGTCGGCCGTTCTCGCCTCCATGTTCACATTGGCGCTCCCTTCAGCAGGCGCGTTGGGTAGTGTCAGGTCCATGTCAAGCCTCCCCGACGATTTCGCGATCATCAATGGGCTGACTCTCCTACAAAATACACAGTCGAAAGAGGCTCTCGCTATGCACACATTCATAGAAATGGCTCAGAAACGGAAACGTAGGTTCTCGCTCAGTTAGCAGTACATGAGACGAAACCGCCTGACCCTTGACAGTTGATAAGCAGAAGCGACGAAAATGGTGTTACATGCGAAACAGTACGAACGACAAGTACAATTACATTCAACGGCAAATCACCATCTATCATCACGTATTATTTCGGACGGCAGTACGTCCAACCGACCACCAGAACTTGTCTTGCCAATCACTGCATTGTGAACAGACTCAATAGTCTCCGTCCACTGCTTGAGAGCCGTATACCGCTTCTTCTCCAGGCTTTGTCTACACATCACCGTCAAACCTGCCAGCAGAGTGAAAGGATGGATGACTTACTTCCTGTCCAACTCCAAGCGCATGCCAACCTGGTCTATACGGCCTTCGACCTTGCCCTCAAGTATGAGTCCTATCAAGATCTCTTCGACTTCTTGAATATCAACATTCAATTGCTATAATAATTTCTGTGAGAACATTGGCCGGGTGCATGTAGGCGAATTTACCTTGGCAAGGAAGCCCAGCTCTAAACGAGAATATGGTTTTATGAGGTCGATTAAATACTGTGTTCTTAAGCTGCGCAAAAGCTCCCCAATGTAGGATTTGATGAAGCTGTCGTCCATAATCGTCGCACGGTTATCTAGGGAACGTTAACGTCTTGAAGTACGTTTGGAGGAAGCTCACCTTTCAGAATCTTCTCAGCAGCATGCACCTCGCGTCGTTGGTACGCATCGACCAAGTCAGTCATGGCTTTGATTTCAGGATCATTCTTGTATCTGTTTGTATAATGAATGCACATCTCCAGAACGGAGGAATACATACGGTTTGGTTTCCTGACTGTCGAAAGGATTGACTTCGCTTCCAGTTAACATGTTGGCCAAGACAAGATATTTGAGGACTTGTATTCTCTGCGGCGAACCAGCTTCGTCGTAGTTGCGGAAAGATTCAAAGAAGTCTTCGCTGGCGCGATTCCATTGCCCTGAGAAATTCATTCGACACGTCTCGAAAAAGTGTGGGGGATTCACATACGTTCACCCATCCACATCTTGCCACCACATTCCTTGATGACACCCATAATACGCGGGTGAGGGATGGCCGACCGAACATCGTTGGTAGCGTTGTAGATTTCCTAGCGACAAAAGGCTGTTGATTGTCATATATGCGATGAAATAATACGACTAACCTTCAACTTTTTGAAGTTGCGCGTCTCGTTGTACATCTGAATTTCCAAGGCGTATATTTCGAGAAGTTGGGTGCCCTTCTGAGACTGGTCGTCGCCATCGCCGCCGCTGGTAGCAATGTGGAGATCGCGTATGAGCTGGGGATAGATATCAGTACGTGACATTGATACGGATGAAATAAACGCCACTAACCTTGGACAAGCGGCTGTACTCCTTACGATCCAGCCACAGTTTGGCCAGTTTGAGGTTGGTTTTGGCAGAAAGACGCTATGATACGTTGTGAGGATATGTGTTTGGATACAGATAAGAACCCACTTCGTTCTTTGCATCGACGAGTGCTGTCTTGGTGGCCTGATAGAACTTTTCGAGTACATCCACCTCCACGGGACCGCCCTTTCCACCGCCGACATAGTCTAGTATACCGTTTATGGTCTTTTCAGAGTAGTTGCGGGTGACAGCAGACTTTGTGTATGAGAGCAACTGGGTGTATGTCTCCAAAGCCTCTGCCGGGCGACGTAATGTTAGGAAGAGTAACTTTGTGGACTGCTTGAGCGCTTTGAATCCCCTGTGTCACCGCTGAGTTGGAAGGATGATATCTAGACCAGAGAGTGCGTACCAATCGCCCTTTTCTGTTTCCTGTTCGACTATGGCGCGGAACTCTTTAAGCGCCTGCTCCGGACTCTCTTCCTTTTTGCCTGATAGGGATAAGAGTCTGCGACGGTGAGTAATTTCTCTCTCCAACCTTTAGCCTTGTAGTACATGTTTTCGACATCAGCACTGCCTGCATCGTCGGCCTCATCTCCGTCTGAATAGTCGAAGCCATAGTCCTATCAAGAGAGATGAATGTGTTGATAACGGATGCCATAGCGAGCAGCGTACTTCCTCGTCGCTTCCCTGCATATAATCGGCATCATCGTCGTCCATGGTTAGGGCGTTAGGAGAGGACGCGGTGCAAGATGTGGAGTACACGTGACAGGCATTCTTCTGATTAGGACACCTTGGCACCACCCTAATGATTCCTCCATGATAGCGCGTCGCCATCCTTCCTTCCGACCATGACGAGCCCTCAGACGGCGTCGCCAGTCATCGCCGCCTTTTCCAGCCCCGTATCCCGCTCTAGGAGCAGTACCAAGCTTGCAGACGATGTCACCAGTCTGACCTCTTTCAACTTTCTTGAAGAGGATGAGGATGATCAGTCGTCCTATGCCCTCGTCACCTCTCTGCTCTCCAGGGTCAAGAATTCATTCTCTACACCGCTGTCCGTGACGACAACTGGCTCCAGCAGTGCAGGCGCAGGCGCCGCAAGTAATGCCACCAACAATACGGCGGAACCACGACGGCCATCTTACACGTTAACGAACCAATCCAGCTTCTCCTCTCGCGGCTCGGCATCAGAGCGACCGACGGCCTTTGCCCCCGTCTCCTCCAAATCTGCCCCGCCATTGGTATCCCTAACCCCCGCCCAGTCAGAGGTTCCGACATACAACACCGACTATGACCGCTCTCCGTCCCGCAGTGGCATGTTCTATTCGCCCAGCTACGAGTCGTCCGGCGACGGCGGAATGTTCGGTACCTCAATACCTGGCTTCCCTATACAAGATGACGCAAGAAGTATCAAGACTTCCGGCAGTCTTCACAGGTCTGGCTCCGTTTCTAAAGTGATACGGAGAATACGCGGCGAGGGTGCGTCAAAATCGCAGCTGTTGACGTATTCAGCTTATCTCGGCTAGGCCTTTCCAGGGATTATTGGATGGATGACGAGAATTGCAAGGAATGTTATGATTGCAAGAGTATCTTCACGACATGGCGCCGCAAACATCACTGCCGAATATGTGGTATGTTTATATACAAAATTTCGACACTTCCAGCTCACATCTGACAGGCCAAATCTTCTGCTCGCGTTGTGCTTCAAATATTATCAAGGGTTCACGTTTCGGTCAAGATGGAATGGTTCGCGTCTGCAATCTTTGCCTCGAGAAACTCACCAAGGTTGACGATGACGACGACGACGATCGCCGGTCTATCATCTCGACAGCGACGACGTCCTTCCCCGCGCATCAGCTCGGGGCTGAGATGACTTTGGCCCATCATCCCCAGTCGCCTTTCGCCGCTTCACAGCTTTTCGGCCGCACAGATGAACCGTTCAATCTGTACTCAATTGCGGAGACTAAACGACCCGTGTCAGGCTCAGACGAGAGTGGCTTTGGGTCGCGTCCGATCACGCCTCGCCTGCGGGAGCGTGATGACGGTATTTGGGAAGGAGCAGTGGAGAATGCAGTGCCCTTCCGAAGGGCGGTCTCAGAGGAGGAGAAGGAAAACGCTGGAGTGTTCAACGACGATGGGTTTCCAAACGCCCATACGAACAAGACTCCCATCGAGTTTCCGACAATGGGCGATAACGATGGCACAAGCTCAATACAGTTCCCGATGGGTTCACCTGAGCACGGAGATAGTCCGGGCAGTAGATTACGGTCGCGCTTCAACTCATACGCTGATTTCGATGGTGCCACACCTTTCATACGCAGCCGCGTCCAAAGCAGACTGGATAGTTTTGCAGGTCCCGCTGAGCCAGGTTGGCGTACTAGACGAGAAAGTACGGCGTGAGTACCATTCATTTCATCATGCGTACCACGCCTGACTTCCGTTTATAGTTACGCCCAGGAGCTCAATCTGACCTCCATGCTCCATCTGAAGATTATGCTTCGCCAAATGCTCTCGATTGAGCAGATACCGAATATGAAGGAATGGGAAGAGATTCTACTCAAGTTGGCTCTACGCATTGCCAGAGAGTTAACCTTTACGGCTCTGCCCCACCGACAAGGCGAAGACATGGATGTCCGACGCTATGTAAAAATCAAGAAGATTCCTGGTGGTGCTCCTGCAGACTCGGAGTACGTGGACGGCGCGGTTATCACTAAGAACGTCGCACACAAGCAAATGTCGCGGTCACAACGGAACCCTCGCGTCATGCTCGTGACCTTCCCCCTAGAGTTTTCTCGTGTTGAGGGCCAGTATATGCATTTTGGGCAGATTGTCCGACAAGAAAAGGAGTATCTTGGGAACTTGGCATCACGGATAGCAGCATTGCGACCTCATGTTGTTTTGGTCGAGAAATCGGTGTCCAGACTTGCCCTTGAGGCGTTGGCGGGATATAATATTGCTGTGGCGCGAACGGTAAAGCCATCGGCGATACAAGTTGTTTCCAGAATGACGCAGGGCGACGTGTTCTCATCCATGGACAAACTTGCCTTGGAGCCTCGACTAGGTCACTGCGCACGTTACCGCATACAAACCTTCGATCATCCTCTCATTCCGGGCCGGCGGAAGTCGTATATGCGCTTCGAAGGTTGCAGTCACGATATGGGGTGTACCATCATTCTACGAGGAGATGATATATCAACACTGCGGCGAATTAAGAAGGTTACCAGGTTCCTCATCTTTATCGTCAGGAATTTGAAGTTGGAGACGCACTTGTGGAAGGACTCTGTTATCACTCTTCCCAGTTTCAATTCTGAAGCTATACCACACTCTCCCAGCAGTTCTCGACTCCAAGCCTCCAATTACTTCGTGACCTCCATGTTCACGTTTCCGTCTTCCGTGTCCACTCCTCGCGGTGCGACTCCTACCCCAGATATGTCGTATCTTCGTTTTCCTTCCGAGTCTACCCAGGATGACTTTGAATACGATCTCCCTGACGAAGATGCCGAGCAGCTAAGACTTTCTAGACGTATTGACGCCTCTCTCGAACCGTATATCAAAACTTTTATTTCCGTGTCTGCCACACTGCGATTTCCTCCTCCCTATGCGATCCGACGCATGAAGGAACTAGATGTAGAGCTTGCTGCCGCGAAGAGAGCTTGGGAGGATGAGGTCATCCGGAAGGAGGAGAAACTAGTAATAAAGCACGAGCAGGAGTCGACGGTCTCTACCATCACGCCATCTGACGCCGAGACAACTATCACCGAAGAACAACATGTCGACGACATCAATGAACAGATTGAAGCTCTGCCTTCTATTATGCTTTCTCTTACACCCGGCGCTCTTAGTCCATATTCTCTGATGAAAGAAAGCGAGGGTAGTTACTTCCCGAACAATGCTTCAGCTCTAACGCTTTCGTCCGCAACGAGTATCGTCGAGGAACCGATGGAACCTCTCAAGACTGCTGAGGATATCGAGTTGCAGAGTCGTCACAGCCTGCTCAAGTGCAAGCACGAGGAACATCGGCGGATATGGGAATGGTACTTGCGGAAAAACTACGACGACTTTGTGGTGGAGAAGTATCAGTGCATCAGCCTTCTGGAGTATACCATGCCGACGGCCGACTTTGGACAGCATCGCGCTTGTTTCGCTCCGCGTCTCAACTACGTAACCTTTTACGGTGAAGGGGATTGTACCCTTGGACAGTACATCGAGAAGTCTGTCGCCGACACGCTTGTGCAATTTTTGGATCCCAAAGCGATCTGCACAGGTAAAGGTTGCGACCAGCCTTTGGCACGTCACTGTAAAGTGTACGTGCACAACGAGTCCAAGCTCTATGTCGCGGTGGAACAGTGGGATGGACAAATAATCGGACGCAACTACGCTCCTTCTCCTGATCTCATTACGACATGGAGCGCTTGCCGAGTCTGTGGTTCTGCCACACCCTTCATTCCTGTTTCGGAGGAGATGCAGCGATATTCGTTTGCTAAATTTCTCGAGCTTCATTTCTATCCCTCGGACGTCAAGCTCGTTCAGGGTGCGGGCTGTCAGCACAACATCTACCAGCATCATATTCGTTATTTCGCGGCGAAGAGTATGACTGTGCGCTTCCAGACAGATCCCGTCACTTTGCACGAAGTGGTGTATCCTCCTTTCCGCATTCGCGTACGCCCTGAGACTCAGCTAGAGCTCAAGAACAGTGACTTTCATAGCTTGCATCGGCGCAACATACTCTGGTATACCGGTCTCATCGATGATCTCAAGTTGATCAGTATTGACGCTGCGACTGGCGACGAGGATGGTGATGCTCGTTTGCTGGCTGATATCAACACTCTCATAACACGCGCCGAGATGGAGAAGGAGGATGTTAGTCGTCTGATCAATCGTATCTATAGGGAATCAGGTCCTGTGGACACCCTTGCTCTCAATCAGGTGCGATCCTATCGACAGGACAAGATTGTGGCGTGGCAGCAGGACTTTGACCGGTTGCCCAAGCCTCGTCCTCCTCAGACGGTCGACAGAAGCAGTCGACGGGCCTCTGCTTTTGGTTCCGTCCGAGCTATGTGGCCGAAACGTTACGATCTCTCTGGAGCCTTCGATATTGGTCATCTGCCTTCCTCTAGCGTTTCCGAAGCTGAGGAGGGGCCGCTCAAGATGCGAAGGGTTACAGGGGACTCATTTGCATCTTCGGCGTCGGAAGCGTCGGAACCTGAGCCGGAGACCACGCCAGAGCCAGCCACTGAAGCTACGACTGGCTCAGAGCAGACGACACCCAGCGAGACTGCACCTCCAGAACCGGAGCTGGTACCGCCACCCTCCGCGCCTTCAGATCCGACAACCACGCTCGAACCTCCACGAGATACAGAGCGGCAGTCTATTATCATGGAGGAGGAAAAGGACAAAGATCCTGATTCCGATTCTACCATTGGCGCTGCGCGTGAAGATGCGGGATCACTTGAGCAACCTGTAAGCCTTCGTATACCATGCATTGGACTCTATTAACATGCCTGTCCTTTTAGCAGGAGGAGGATTCTCGTCGACACGCCATTTCGAGGCTTCCTCGCCGTGCTGAGCGTCATCCAACTGTCGCTGAGCTTGTCAGGAAGTATCAAGATTTCTTGCCACCTCAAGGTGTACAGGATTTGGCAAAGACTGCCTTTGCTCCCCGCATCATTGTTTCCGAAAGTGACCAGGAATATTCAGCACCCGTCGTTCCTCGAAATCTGACCCGCGCCAAAAGTCGGCATAGGCCTCTGGCCAGGAAACCTTCAACGTCCGATTTCGAGCAGGGTTATGCTGCAAATATTGCTCCCCGGTATCTCACTCATTCGAGGCGGTCTTTTGGCCAAGGCCCTCAGAGTGGCAGCTCTCGTATACCCACCCTTGTTGGAGCTTCAAATGGTGTTATGGAGTCTCGTGACTCATCGCGTCGGCCATCGCCCGAAAAGCGTAGTGTCAGCGGGATGGCTAGGGAAATGAAGTTTGCCCGTTCAAGCTCTCCGCCCCTTCTTGCGAATGGAAAGATCCTGGCCCCTACGCCTCTGGGACCCAAGGGTGCAAAATCCCGACTTCTTAATCGGCCCAAGGACTCAGCAAAGGTACCTTCTCGGCCGTCCTCGAGCGCGGGCAGCAAATCCGCGTTCAGGCGTCCAGTTGGCACTCCGGGAGGAAAGGTTTCCAACATGGCCAAACATTTCGAGCGCTTGGGACGTGACGTGGATCGGCGAAAGTACAACGTGATTCGTGGGCGACGTGCGCGTCCAGTGGCCACAGCAAGAGCACGCGTCGAGGTTCTCGAGAGTGTCAAGGACGCGATCAATGATGAATCTGAGAGCTCTGACTCCAGTAGTGAAGCCGATGACGAGGGTGATGGTAATGAAGAGCCCACCGTAGCGGATCTTATCAAGCAGTCGGAATCTCCAGCGCAGGAGTCTCCCAAAGACGAGCCTCCGAAGACGGCACCTGCGGTTTCAGAGACAACCTCGGAAGTAAAAGAAGTTCAAGAGTTGCTTGCACCTGTACCACTACCTGGACCTATATCTCTTCCTCCTTCTCCATTCTTATCCTCTATGCGTATGGAGGTGTCCTTGACACCTCCCCAGTCCGACATCGATACAGGAGCCGGAACGGAAAGAAACTCGATTTTGAAAGCCCTTTCTGGTTTCTGGCTGCAGCCGCCACCCGCATCGCGCAGCTCGATCGAGAACGAAGACCTTATGAATGATCCGGAGCACATCTTCCGTGACTCTTCAATGGTTGTGCGAACTGACGAACCGACCTCTATCATCGCATTGGCGTTAAAGTGAGTCTTGTGTTTCCCGCGGTAAAGCCGCTCAGCTCTTAACACGTTTCCTTCTTAGTTCTCCCCAGTATCGTGATATGCTCACAAAGTCGAGGGCTGAAAAACGCACTGCTCGAGAAGCGCGTTTGACTGATGGAGGGGAAGCGTTCATGCCAGACGATCTTTCTGTAGCTGATTCCACATCGACCTGGGGCGTTGTCAATGTTGACCCCGCAGACTTGGCTGACCCCACGGAAGATTTGAGGGTTCCTTCGTCTAAACTCCCATGGGCTATTTGTAAGTCTTTGTGATACTTCTCTGACCTCGAGCCAACCTGTGATCTAGCTTTCGAAAGTGGTGGTCTCACGATCAGCTGCACTGTTCTTTATCCAGAACAGTTTGATGCACTACGACGAACGTATGACTGTGAAAAGAGCATGATCGAATCTTTAGCGCGATGTGTCAAGTGGAATGCGAACGGCGGCAAGTCGGGTTCTGCGTTTTTGAAGACACGCGGTGAGACTTGCTCTCTCGTTGAATTATACACATTTCTAATATATCCAAAGACGACCGCTTCATCGCAAAAGAAATGTCCCGCCCTGAGCTGCAGACCATGGAGACGTTTGCTCCTGCTTATTTCGATTATATGTCCTCAGCGGTTTCAGCTGATGTACGTCGAAATACTTTACACGGTGGGCGATGTCATTGACGAAACGTTTCCAGCGACCTACCCTTCTCGCGAAAGTGTTCGGTATCTACAAGCTCACTTTTAGAAAAACCGATCATGAATCTGGCCATGGGAAAGCAAAGTCGACTCAAATGAACTTGTTGGTCATGGAAAATCTCTTCTATGACCGTCGCTTCTCCAAGGTGCGCGCGCTCTTCCGCGGCGTAGATACTGCCATCTCATTCGCTGCATAGATCTATGACTTGAAGGGTTCTACGCGCAATAGGCATGTTCAATCCACAGGCAGGGAAAATGAAGTACTTCTCGATGAGAATCTTGTCCAGAGTTTGTGCCGTTCATTTGCTATCTGCTTTATCTTCTCACCAAGCAAACCAGCTGCTCATTTGTCGCCGTTCTACCTGCGCGAACATTCCAAACGGATCCTTCGCGGCGCTCTTTTCAACGATAGCAAATTCTTGGCCGACATCAATGTCATGGACTACTCTCTTGTTTGTGGGGTGAGATATATGCGCCGTGCGATCTATAAAACTTCTATTAACCCTTGACGTAGGTTGACAGTCAGAACAACGAACTCGTCGTCGGTATAGTCGATTACATTCGCACGTATACTTGGGACAAGAAGTTGGAGAGCTGGGTGAAAGAATCTGCGTTCCTTGGAGGTGCTGGCAGAGGCGAACCCACCATCGTGACACCCAGGCAGTATCGACAAAGGTTTATCAGCGCAATGGAGCGCTACTTCCCTCTGGTACTGTTTAGCATCGTCTTCTCACGCTTGATATCTGATTCCTCACGTCTAGATACCTGACCGATGGATGAAGCAAAAAGACACACCGGAAGAAGAATCAAACACTCTAGTAGAACTGTGGCCCGACTGGTAGGAGACGAGGCTTTACACATCTCACATCATTTTCTCTTTTACGCATTACTGACACTGTTTTTACCCACTGCATCATCATCCTCATCATACCCTTGGCCAATCACTAATGTAATAATATTTGTACACTTAACGTCAATCTTCGAATAATGATCTAGCAACGGATGCCATTACTGTCATGCCCAGAAAAAAATATGATACGACGACTTCAAAGTTCCAAATCAGACATACTTCGCCTTCTTATTCGGTTGTGGGGTGCCCTTATCAACGTCCTTCCTCTTCTTGTCCTGACTAGACCTCCACTGCTGCATAGCTTCCTGGAACTTCCGACGTAACGCACAGCAACGGCGCCCACTTCCGACTCAAGGCCGTTGAAGGTTATAGCGTTGTCGATCATGAGAGCCATATCCTCTTCAAGCGCCTCTATCGTTTCGTACTTGTCAGCGTCCAGCTTGCCTCTAATCAGCCGAAGATCGCGGGCGCGCTTTTTCGGAATGACATCGAAATACGTGGGAACGCCTAAAAGGACGGGGTCCACGGCCTCCCGGAAAACGAAGGAGCTAATACAACACGTAAGCAAAATAATACTTACGATCAAACGGACGACTACACTGGGTCGTCTCTCAGTTTCGTTAGGATACCCTGCATGCCACGCTTCTCCGCCCACGATAGCTTGCGCTCAACCAGCTTCGGCCACTCCCTCTCGAAAGCGCCCTGCACGACGAGCCCACACGCGTTCGGGGGAGTTCCAATCGGATTGAAAGCGAAACAATTCTGAATAGTGAGGTCAAAGTCCGCCTTGAAGTCCTCCATCGTCGCGTAGTCTCCCCGCCCAAGCTTCGACAGCATCGTGCCAAAGTCCATTGGGTGCTTGATTTCCTTGAGGTAGCTAGAGATTACACTCAGCAAGGAACATTACGCGCTGAGAGATATAGCAACTTACTCTGGACACCCATCGCGAATGGGATCGACAGGCTGCATGAATATACCACATTCCGGTATCTTCTGCAGTGTCTTTATCAGTTCGCGACACTTCTTGACGTTGATCGGAACAGATGAAGCCTGTTTCGCCCTAGACGGAGTGGCTTCACGAGAGTGAAGTACCTCCCTCTCTTTACCCTTCAACGAAGATCGAGGAACCGCAGACGCTGGCCGACTTTCATTCGGCTCGGCCTTGGCTTTCTCTTTCTCCCGCCGTGGCTTGGGAGCTGCAGCCTTGGGAGTCGGTGCATGCAAGACGAGTCTGCTGGAAGATGCGACGGACTGAACAGGAGCGGCGCTAGTACGTTTCTCCTTCTTTGCAGGTGAAGCCAACTCGAGCAATGCGTCATCGCCAATCAAGTCTTTGGCCTTCCTCTTGTGTGAAGAGGCACCATTGGTAAGAGGTTTGTCGTGAGTTACGCGCTGCTTCTGTTCCTGCTCGATCGCGATGACCTCCTCCAGAATGTCCGCAGATCCATCATCAACATACGGTGGGGGAGGAGGATCAAGTTCTGCAGGTTCGGCGATAGTGACTTTCAAATTTCGCGGTTTCGGGATATCCTTCTTCGGCGCATCCTTCTGTTTCGGCGCATCCTTGTGCTTTGGAGTGTCCTTCTGCTTTGGCGCTTCTCTCTGTCTTGGTGCATCCCTCTGCCTCGGCGCGTCCCTTGGCTTGGGCACATCTTTCTGCTTCGCTGTCTCCTTCTGTTTATCCTTCGAGGAACTCATCGTGAGCTTGATAATGGGACGTGGCATCTGAGGAGCGGGCGTTGGTGGTGGAGAAAACTTGGGTATAGGAACAGGAGGAATGATACGGGGAGTAGGCGGGGGCGGTCGAGGAGGAGAAGCTTCTAATGCTGCATGCGATTTGGTCGACGCTTCGAGCGTTTTGTTGATGATCGACCATTCTGCGTTACACCGTGAGTATAGACTTTAGCGTTGAGTCACCGACCTACGTTTATCAAAGGAGACTTCAAGAGAGATAGCCGCATTGTGCACGAGTGTTCCAGGCGAATTGTAGTGTTTCGCGTTCGCAACCATCAACCGGAAATCGGCTTGGAAAGCGAACCGATCCTTGTACATTCCAGCCTCCAAACGAGCAGACATGGTGCCGAGGTCCATAGGATCCTTGATGATATCGAAATAGCTGTAAAGTGATTTAGTATGGCCCACATATAACATCAGACTGTACAAACTTTGGCGCACTGTCCCGAACAGGATCCACAGGCTGCAGGAACCACTTGGCGTGCTTGTTACTCCTGATTTTCTTTATAGCATTCCGCGACGCCTTGAGATCCATGAGGGTCATTCCAGCCGATTGACCTTTCGCAGGCTGCGCGGCCTTGGTGGTAGTAGTGGGCTTCGAGGCGAGAGGCTTGGGCGGTGGTGGCTTGGTGACGACCACTGGACGAGCCTTTAACTTCGCTTTGGGCGCAGGAGCTTCGTGAACCTTCTTTGGTGGCGGTACTGGCGTCGAGAGACGAATCGTAGGCGCCGGAGAAGACCTCGGAGCGGTATCTCGAGTTGAAGCACCATTTAATAGCTTCACTTTCGCCGGAAGAGTCACAGGAATCAAAGGACTCTTGACTGGTGAATTCGATATAACGCTTGGTCTTCGCGGCGGCTTGATAGAAACCTTGGGCAAGATGGGAGGGGTCTCCATGACCGGTGTGGCGGGTGGTAAATGTAACGAGAACTTGGGAGGTTCTTCGTTTAGCGGGCGGATGAGCAAGTCGGCGAGCTTCAAAATCGCCCATCGTACTTGATAGTCAACATCAGGAGCACTAGACGAAATTAATGATTGAAGAACTCCGAAGAAGAAACGTACAGTGCAATAGCCATGATGAATTCTCTCAGAACCTCGTTCTTGCCTACTTCACGCTCCTTCCGTAATGCCCTGATCATGGCATCGAGCTCGTTCTTCTTGGATTCTTTGGACTTCTCGGGTAACGAGCCATCCTCCTCGATCAGCAACGAATCGGAGTCTTTTGAGCTGGCTTTGATTTCTCCCATCTGAACCAGAAGCGCCAAGCTATGGCAGGCATTTCGAGCAACATGACGCCGAACAGCCCGGGAGGGGTCATTGGCAATGACACCCAGAACGTATCGCATGATACTAGGCGCATACCACTTGGTAAGGAACAATCCGTCGAACGCAGCAATTCGTACAGGCGTATAATTGCCATATCTGTAACGCATAAGTCTCATGCAATCTTGAATGTAGGCCTGGAAGAAACAAACCTTGCCGTCGTGAAGAAGATGTTCTGAACATTCGGCATAAGATTAGCCACGCCCATGACGAGGTAGAACTCCAAACAAGCGATCGTCACGATGTTATGCATTGAGGGAATGAGCCTGTCCATGCTGACGTAGCGGTCGACTTCTCCGACAATGTCCTTGACGAGTTTTGCATCTTCTTCAGTATGCTCTAACCGTACTTCGTGCGGAAGGAGTTCTCCGCGTTCTGGCGTAGCCGTTGACACAGTCGCACAAGCTGCAGCCGATATGATTGCGCATATATAAAACGCGTCGGAATACTGAGATGCAGTGTCACTGAAATCCGTCGACAACTACAGTATGTGTGAAGACTCACAGGATTGGCCGTGTTGTCGTTGTACTTCAGCTGGTCAATCAAGAATTGGCGGACCACCGACGGCGACTTTCCATTTTCAAAGCGAATTTTCGAAATGGCATCTATAATGGTCTGAAAGAGTGTCAAAAAAGACTGTCAGAGTGGAGACAGCTTGTTAACCACCTTTCGAACAAAATACTCCGATATATCCGAAAAATCATTTGACTTGGGAACATATGTATGGTTGAACAGGTCTTGATTAGGATCCTCGGGCTCGTAGCAATACCGTAAGAATAATTTGAACAGATGGAAGAGTCCGAGGAAATCCAATTTCCGAATAGCGCACTGAAGCCATCAGTCCATGTTAAAATTAGCGTATACATAACTTACCTGGACCAGGGCATTAGCAGCCTCGCACCGGATGCGATAGTGATAATTCGAGACCAGAACGGTCTTCGTCAGCGTACTAGACACAATGGCGGTCGGCTGCTTCGATAAAGCGTGAATGGCCTGCAACGAGTGTCAGGAGGTGCTAAACGGTACCAAATCAGGAAATACCTCGAGTTGAGCTACCACGTCCCGATCCCGCTGCAACTGCGAAACCCACATGAAATCAGGTTGTTCGAAGTTTATAGCGGCCATCCACTCGAATCGGCGTCCATTCTTATCCACTCATACGTTGCACCGCTCATCGCGCTTTCCTCTTCCTCTGTCCAGTCAGCCACCTTCCAGTTCTCTCGCTCCTTCTCTTTCTCCCAAATCTCCAACCCGAAACCCATGTCAACCATACCCATCGCCTCAGCAGCCTCCGTGTCACCCTCCGCGGCTGCTTGGGCAGCAGCCTGACGAGCTATATAACGCTTGGTGTTCCGCCGCACACGCTTATATTTCGTGTTGAACGGGACTTCGTAACGTTTGAAAGGCGAACGAATGTCCAGTACATGCTCGTAAGGCGTGCCGTCGGCTTCGTGGATCCGTATCGTCATGGTGCCCTATGCATTTTATCAAGTTCACGTTCAGCCAGTGGAAAAGTCCACGCACCTCGAAGAATGGAACGGGCTTGTGCAACAGTCGTGCGACGTCATTATGTTCATGGGCCTTGTATGCCGGACTCTCCTGCCTCATGGTGATTTCCACCGCCATCTTCTTCCTGTTAAATGTGGCGGAAACACCGAAAGCTGGACAACCACTTCCGTATATCCACTGGTCTGCAAAGGTCCGTAAATCCACGCCACTGACTTTCCTACAAGTCCTCAAGAACGAATGCGTTGACAGTACGTTGTTCACCATCTCTCCCGTCAAGGCGGACAAAAACACCTTCGGCAACACTCTACTCAAACCAAGCGACGTCCCGGACTTGCCCAACTTCCTGTCGAGCATATGAAGAACCAACGGCGCTTTGAGGTTGATAAAGGGCAGGATACTCGCGTCAGGCGGCTCGTATAACGTAGGTTGGCAGATCGGTGGCATGGCACCACCGTCTCTTTCCAGGACACGTTGCATGTCTTTCTTGAGACGAAATCGGTATTCGTTGTTGCCGAATAGTTTGCGAAGAAATAGCCCGGTGATGTACAGCGCGAGACCGTTTACCAGCCATATATCTGCCCATGCCTTGGGCTGAATGTTGATGCCGGCCCATTGGCACGCCAATGCATGACTGAGAGTTTGTCGAGACTCCATGGCCTGTTCAATTGCATCCTCGCCGTGTAAAATGTCCACTGTCATGATCGACAGTGTAGAACCGTCGAATCTCTGGACAGGAAGCTCGTCAACAAAGACGACCTTGTACGATGTAAAAGGATATGAGCCGTATTCGGCAGTGAAGAATGTCATAGCCGGACGAAGAGCCGTTGTTGAAGAGGCCAACCATGATTCATGTCCAGGAAGACAAAATGCATATATGGTGGGTTGCGAGGATGCCGATGAAGTGTCGTCCGCCAAGTTGTCAGGCGGAATGGTTAAGATGTGGAATGGACCAGCTGCCCATGCGATATGCTGGACAGATGTGAGAGAAGTCTGTGAGAAAGTGAAGATCGTCTTGTGCGAATTGTATGGATGTGCCACCTGAAGAACGTCAGTCGTGTGCTTGAGATCAACACATTAGAGGCGTACCTGTTCGACAAGGTCTCCACTGCAAACAACGATGGTTGGAGATAAGTCGTTAGGTTCTTCATCTAGCGTCTGGTCTATTTCCTCCAAGTACCGGGGTACAACAAACTCGAATTCCCAGGTGCACTTTTCGTTGACGCTGTCGAAACAGGGAACCCAACACCTCGCAGCGTCTGGAGAAGATGGTGTAGTATACGCATGAGGTACACGCTAGAATACGCGTTAGTGACAAGTAAGCGCCGAGTGACGTAGAGCCGCACATAAGGATGAACATCGTCGGGCAGTACGAATTCGACACCATCGATGGGATTTTTAAGGCTGTATAGAACCCTGACCACCAATGTATTGAACTCTTGTTGAGTCTGAGATTGAGACATGCTCGGCGTCTGCGGTTCAGGAGTCGCAACTGAAGCTGGTCTGGCGTTAACACTGACTCTGCTGAACGTAGTGCGACGTACCATCACCCAATGCAGCCAAGAACGAAGTAGTACTTGCGGTGGATTTGAGCGAGACTTCCTTGGGGACCGCGATTGCCAACTCTCCGTCGTCACCCTCTTGAAAGGCCGAGTACAGCTTTCTCTTCAGTTCTGGATGATAATGCGAGTTTGTGGCATCCTCAGGGGACGATCCAATGGTGATGTTTGCTATCGGATCCGCGCAGACGAAATCTGCTTCATGGCCGGCCACGAGCACTGACTGAACGGCTGTAGGAGCAGGCTGTGAGCAGAGCGCAGAAGCACGAGCGAAACACGCACTGCAATGCCTCGAATTAAGGTATATGGTCCTAAGCTCAGTGCTGGTTGGGATGATGCTGATTTCGGTGTATCCCTGTGGTCGAAATGGTAAGCGGCGTCGAGCAGGGCGGTTTGAGGGTTACTGCACCCAAAGTCTTCCCGAGAAGTCAATTTCCAAGACGACCTTTTGGTGACTAGTAATCACCCAGACTAAATGTCAGTACGGCTGGCGCGGAAATGGGGGGAGAATGGACGTATATGGAGAATCCCCTGCGGGAAAGTTCGCGTTGACGACTGTCCATGAGACCGCTGTTCCGCTATGAGCTGAGCACGACAGCCAGATTGAATAATTGTGTCGTCGTCGTTGTCGACGGCGGCGGCGAAGTGTTTGTAGGCGATTGAGATGGACCGTTTAGAGTCGGTGGTGGACGTGTGGGCGGAAGAGAGGTTGATGACTAAGCAGGCATCAACAAAACTTGTTACCGCCATGCCTCCAAAGTCCATCTTTCGCCAGCCAGGCGCAAAACACTTTCAGCTTGTCCATCGATCTCAAAGGGATCCTCTTATCCACGATCCAGATGCAACTGTACACGTCCTCAAGCCCGTCGTACGAGATAATGACAAAAAGGTTACTGCAATGCATAATTAAATAATCACTTTATTCATGGCTGTAGGGAAAAACGCGCGCAGAGCTGGAGGCCATGCTGGACGTCGCAGAGGAAGCAACTACTGGCGAGGCCGCTCTGTATGGCATCTACTATGATGATACCGAATACGATTACATGCAACATCTCCGTCCTGTCGGTGTCCAGGAAGACGGCGTGGACAGTGTTCTCATTGAAGCCCCATCTATATCAAAAAAATCAAAATCTGTCACTGTTGGTCTTCGCGATCTACCCAAAGGCACTCTCCCGTCTTCTTCAGAGCTTCCGAGAACCTATGAATCTCAGCAAGCCGTGCCCGACAGTATATCGGGCTTCCAACCAGACATGGATCCCCATCTGCGTCAGGTCCTTGAAGCCCTGGAGGACGATGCCTTTGTCCAAGATGATCTCGAGGATGATTTCTTCGGAGAGTTAGTTGGAGAGGGAGAAAGAGCCAGCGATGAAGATGTTGAATTTCCTTTTCACGAGGACGGGATCTTAGATGGAGTACACGCCCAAACCGCCAATGACGAAGAGGCGAACTGGGAGACGCGGTTCGCTCGTTTCAAGCAGACCCATGGCTCAGCACCCAAAAGTGACTCTGGAGAGGACGAATCCGAAGGAGCTGACACCGTCTCCGGTCTCCCAAATATCTCCGTTATTGGTGGCAAGGGAAAGAAGAGGCGCAAAGGATCCAGTGAAGCTTCGGGTTACTCTATGAGCAGCTCGAGCATGTATCGAAATGAAGCATTGCAGACCCTCGATGAACGCTTTGATCAGGTGCGACTCGATGCTTCACTATTCGAAGACACGTCGAGTACTAAATTACATGACGTCTACAGGTAATGCTCAAACAATACAATGAGGACGATGAAGACGACCACCCCTCCGTCCCCGACGATTCCGATTCTGATGAAGATGATGCCCCGGAGCTCATTACCAGTCGCGATGACTTCGAAGCCATGATGGATGAATTCCTCAACGACTACGAGATCCTCGGCCGAAAAATGAAACCCAAACTTCAAGGCGATAGCGGAGCTGAGAAGCTCGAGACCCTGCGGAGTGCTATGGGGCAGGATCAGCGTGTTCGGGAATTTTACAGTGACGAGGACACACCCGAGGAAGACCTCTTCCCAGAATTCGAAGAGGATAAAAAGGACCGATGGGATTGCGAAACTATCCTTTGCAAGTCGTTTTACGCTCGTCGATATTTATGTCCCTGACATTCCCCCTTGCAGCTACCTATTCAAATCTAGAAAACCACCCTCGACTCATCCGCGCTCGCAATCCCAGAGCGGTCCCCCAAATCATCTTGGATCCTAAAACAGGCTTGCCTTCCGTCGTAGCGGTACAGCCCCCCAAACGAGCCAAACCTACCCAAGCGGTTATACCGGAAGAGCCACAAAGTAATTGTATTCAGCTTCCTCCGGTGACTCCCTGATGAACCACACCCCCCCAGATCGCCATCAAGAGACCGTCGCAAGACCTCGGAACGAATCTCCAGAATCTAAAAAGGCACGCAAGGCCGCAGTTAAGCTTGAGCGTGCCACGCGCCGAGCTCAGAAGAAAACGACAAAGGAAGAGTTCGGCAGCGAGTTCAAGGTTCAGGCCAAGATGAAGGACGGTCAAGTCGCCATGAGGAAACTTTGAACCTGTCGTTACGTGTTGTAACTTTATTCGACTACATCGTGTTCATAATCAGACGCCATAATTTCTTGCCAGCGCACGACCCCATCCCACGGCCATCAGTTATCACAACGCTGTCAAATAGCCTACGGCCGTTTCAAAGTTGCGAGGTTCATGAATAAGAACGACACCACAGTTCAAAAGCACACAAAGCCAGATATGGGCAAATGTTTTATCATACAGATTCGTAAACTACAGACATCGTAAACTACACGGTAAGTACATGTACAGATTTACACAATGCAGTCTCATTGACTCGTCAATGAACCAGAGTCAGTCGTCGTCAACGTGGAGGGAGGAGGTGAGTAACATAAGGGTAGGGTAGGAGGAAGCGCTGGCATTGTGGAACAAAGTCCGTCACCGTACACGACTAGGTATACAGGAAGACTTTGGAGGAAATGGTCCCACATATGCACTGTACAGCACGAGGCGCGAACGGGAACATAGAAGCATAAGAGGCGGTTACGGAGAGCGATAGTGATTAAATCGATGCGAGCGTGAAAAAATCCAACGAAGGCGCGAAGAGCTGCTGCTGCACACGCACAAGGCGGCGCTGCATATCGGTTTCTGTCCAGAGACAGGGCAGAGCTGGCTGCCACACATCTCCGTCTTCAACCGCCCATGGACCCCCCTCGACGTCAATCACCGACTAAGCGGGAGACGCACAAAAGGAATCCACAGACAGGAAGAAAGAATCCGATTGGGCTCTGGCACGCTTCGAAAAAGGAAAAAGTCGCGCTCGAGTATCAATCGACCATCACGCGCTCAGATCCGTGTGTCGAACGTGAACTGGCACATCGATCGACCGCCATAATAAGCTATGCTTCCTTCGCACCACCGATCTACGTTGTCAGACCAGCAGAGATGCGAGCTCGTCCAGAGCGAGCTTACAGGCGGGATCGGATGTCATTGAAGCCATACAAGTGCATGAAAAGACGGGTGGAAGGGGGAGAGAGGGCGGTTAAAATGGAATGCGCACAATCCGCGGGGGAGGTGGGGGAAACGTTGATCAGGCGTTTCTCTCGCCAGAGCGAATTGGTGAGCCAATAATGCGGGCGTTGGGACAAGGTGAAAGAGACATAAATCAAGAGATAAATATCGTGCGAGACGGGATCCATGTCGAGGGGAAGCGAGGTAAGGGGTCCAATGCCCGTAGTGAGCGGACACCGTGAATGAGTATGCAGACGATCAAGGTAGAGGTTGGGCGGCGGAAAGGAAAACGGAATTGATGCCAGTGTATCGGCGGTGCGCGAGGCCCGGAACCACAGTTAAGGGCCCGCCTACGAGCGCACTGATGGGGGTGAGATGTGTTGAGATGCAGAGCGGGACGAGTCGACGGAGAAAAAAACAAGAGAGTACGGGAGGACAGGCGAAGCACGCACCCTGCTCGTCACACCGGAGTGGAGAGCAAGGATAAACACCTCAAGCGCTGCCTCGAGTCTTGCGTCGGTGTCGCCGTCCACAGCATCTGCCATCAACACAAAAGTCCATCGTCGTCCAGTAAACCATCGCGTGCCAACATTCTAGCTCCGGGGTGTCGGACCACAGCGCAGCTGCAAGACCATCCGCATAGTCCAGTCATCGGCGAGGAGGGCAGTCAACGCACGTCCTCAACATGGAGAGAGTGAGGGGAGATGGAGATGCGATGCGTATAAAATAAGAGATAATAGAAGATAGTCCGTTCATAATCAAAGCAGTGTCACCGAATATTCGTCTGACAACTGACACTTTTTTGGTGATGGGCGCGAGTCGCCTAGTACTCGCCCAAGTGCAGCGCGGGGTTGGCGAGTGCACGAGCAACCAGCGAGTCGTGCACGCGGCGCATCTTCGCGAGCTCGGCGCTCATCGAGTCGACCAGGTTCTTGGTCTGCCTACCCTCGATTGAAAGCTCCCTGATGTACTCGGTAGCTGAAAAGGCGTATCAATCAGCTTGGACTCAATCTAGATCAATTACGAGAGGCTTACCCTTGGCGAGAATGGCAACCTTGCTGAGACGCACTTGTTGGGCAGGGAGGACTTCGCGGAGGAGGTCGTAGTGCTTGCGAAGCTCGTCCCGTCGCTTCTGCTCAGACTCAATGCGTTGCTGGCGAACGGACTCGCGGCGCCTATATAATCGAGGGTCAGTCAGATCATGAGTCAGTGATAAGGGAAATGAATCGACGTACGTCTCGACGGGGCCACCCGAAGTGTTTGAGCCATGGTATTCCTCATCCTCATCGTACTCGTCAGACTCGTCGCTGTTCCTCCTCCTCCTGGCCCGCTGAGCACGGCGAGAGGTGGTCGAGTTGCGGCGCGCGGAGGCGGGCACAGGGTCGTAGCGGACCGATCTTGGCACGGTCGCAGAATAAGGAAGGGAGGGAGGGGAGCCAGCGGAGCCGTTGGAGTTGCGACTGCGTCTTCCCGACGACCGCTCGCCGTCGCTGAGGTTCGACACCATCGCACGGGGAGAGATGCTCAGCTCGTTCTCGGGCATGTAGGGCTGGGGCTCGGTGTTGCTGAAAGGCGACGCAGTGTACATGTAGTTGTCCATCTGACCAGAGCCCATGATGTCGAAGTCATTCGAGCCTAGACAGATTGGATCGTTAGATCGAGCAGCGGCAGTAGAGAACTTTGACTGACCATTTATGGCACCGTTAAAAGCGGGTGACGGTGAAGGGGGATACGTGAGGTACTCCATGCCGTCGATGGTGGAGGACATGGGCATGAAGGGGCTGTCCGTGACAGAAGTCTGGTCGGCGCCGAAAGACGTAGAGCGCGCAAGCATGGGCTCGAAAGACATGATGAAAAAAAGTGTCTAGTCGTGGAAATAAAGACGAATAAAGAATATAACAACTGTGGCGCAAGGTTAGAGGCAGTAACGGAAGCAAACGACGATGAAAGTGAGCGCACAATTAGTGTGCAACAACGGTGATCAGATGTTGCTGGCAACACTACAGAGAAAATGTAGCGGGGAGGGGAGGGGCGGAGAACGTTGGCTGAGGAGAAGAGGGAGGAAAGAGATGGAGGGTGATTTACTTCCGTTGGCTATTGGTTGGCTACTATAAATACTGGCGCCCTGGCATCTACCGCGCCCCTGGCTTCTCATTTTGGGAAACAAGCGAAACGTGTTCAATTATTTATTTATTTACCCCGCAATATAACAGTTTTATTTACTTATCTTACTGATGCCCGTCAGGTTCGGTCTGTCTTCTATTCGAACCAGCTTGCCCTCTGACCAGCCCGGCGTCACTGGCCCGGGGCTTATGAGCGTAGCACGCTATCTCTTCCTTCCTAGACCCGTCCTGGGGCTCACAATTACAGTGTCAACACCGCTCTTCGGTGAAAGGCATCGTAGCGGAATCCGCAATTGTCGTAGCAGTTACTCCAATTATGCCTTCGCCACTGATCCGACATCGATTTGCCTCCGTAAAATCAATTGCAAGATCCGGGTCTCCGACCCTACACACTCCGTCCTTTCAGTTTTATAGCCCGGAGACTACGCTGTCGAGCAACTGTCGAGATTGATTTGGTTTCCGAATTGCTTGTCACATTGACAACCGGCACTGTCTGGTACTTGTCATTGATGAACCACACTGTCTATCGCCCAGACTTTCTCATTCGAACCTGCAACACCGTTCATTTCACAAGAATGAGCCGTATCAAATTCGCCTTCTCCTTCGGGTTCAGTTCGTTCATTGTTTCGAAATAGTGTTTAGCTTATGTCGAGGCTCTCTAACATTCACTGCGTTCCGCTGAGGAGAACGCTGCAAGTGCTTATTGACCATGAAGGACTACAGAGCTGAAACTGATAGCGATAGACTCATCTATCCATATGGGTGCTCGAACCAGTCGATATTGAGATCACTGTAGAGTAAACTACTGTCAACGACACATGTAGAGCAATGAGAAGGTATACAGCGGATGGTAACGTCGTAAGCGTGAACGGCTATGCCGTCGTCATAATGCATTAGGATATCGTAAGGTTCGTGAGTATAGATACTAGACGTTAATGATAAAGACAATATCCAAGACCAAAAAGTAGAAAAAGCGGCGAACGAGGACACACAAATCAGATGAAGCAGATATTTGGGAACTGCCACGCCTATGCGTTGTAGTAACCTAAGATTGTAACAGCCGACATCAGTTCCTAGTGCCACAGCTAGTAGGTGACGAGATACTTACCTCCCATGAATGGCCCCTTCATATTGGAGTAGTGCTCGAGTCGTTTCGAGAAGCGCCAGTTCAAAAAAAACATGTACATCTAGGATCGCTTTCAGTTACATCTCGATATAGGTCTTCAAGAGCCTAACCTGGCATGCTAGATCGATGAGCAACGATACTATGAACACGGTGCTGATACTTGATGCACCAGCGGAGCAGAATGTTGAAGGAAATGCAGCAGTGGTCTCGTAGCCACTTGCGACGGACTCTGACCAGAGCTGACCGCCATTGTTGCACTCCCAGGTAATCTTGTCCTTTCTACAGACGGAAATGAACATTAGCAACCGGCCATGCGAGCAACGAAAAACAAAATGATTGGAGTGGGGATCCAGGAGGGTGGAGGAAGATGACGCACCCGCGGTTAAGTTCTACGATCATCAGGATAGCTCGTATCGAAGCTATGACAATGATGAACGGCCAAAGGAATTTACAAACCCTCGTCCAAATGTATGATCGCTAGAACAGAAGGGTGGATATTAATGAGGAGCTAAAAAGCGGCGCCGAAGTTTTCCCCATACATTGGACAGCGCGAACATATTTATGACTGCGACAGCGGCCACACCCAAGCCGATACCACCGTAGATGAACCTGGACGCGGGTCAACGAACGTAAAAGTCCCAAGAAAAGAAATTCACCATTCAGGGTATACGAAGAAGAGATATTGACCATCAATCAAAAGAAATACACCTCCTGCGATGCTGTACAACTAGACGTGGGGAAAGGATCGTTGGAAGCTTTTTCCGGTAAAGCGGACGATTATGGACTAACTGTAATAAAGACAGCCCAAGCAATGGCACCACCCCTCTGAAGAAGTATGAGCCAATCCAGTACAGCATGGGTAGACGGGCACTCTCACCAAAGGAAGAACAAGGAGACAATTGTCGCACCTAAGAAGAGAATAATGGCATTATTACCGAGGAAACTTAGCCAGATAGATGGGGGTATCCATGCATACCACATTGCTGCGGGATATTTGTTTCAAACGGAGCGAGGACGGGGTTGCGCACGTAACAGGATGAATAAGGTCAATAGGTCGTTATCCTGGTATCTGGGTATCGTCGAGCCGTGAATGGAGAGCTCGCTGCTGTCGGTCGTAATTGGCAGGCAAAGGCGCAGTCACACATGTCGTCACGATTCTCGGTGCGGGTGGGCGTGGGAACAAAAACAAACGAGCTCCGAGTGACAGGCACGTTCGTTCCGAAGCTATTCGACGTTTTTGGACTGTTTTGGGCAACTACCGCTTATTCGTACTGCCGTCTTGGTTTGCTTTGCTTTGATTCGGGGGGGTCTCACGTACGGTATCGCTGTTCTTCTGCCGGGGCCTTCAAACCACAGTATTGCCTTGGAACGTGTCACTAACTCTTGCGGATTCTGTGATATTATACCACTCTTCCTCGGACTTTACTGGCTCTTCGTGATCTCCAGCTTCTCCGAGCCATCCTCAACGCAAGGGGGGCTGGGAGAACATTTGTGGTTTTTACGGGCGCGTTGGCCAAGAATGGCATCCTCTTCCATCCTTTCACCTCAACGGCATCTGAGGTCTGCTGTTCATATGTTCACTCTTCTTTCCCAACGGGGCTTCCAAACTCCAGAGCCTCCTTCTCGTGACAGATCTCGCGATCGCTCTGGTTAGTGGGCAAATCCTCTGTACATCAGCCTTGTTCGAGGTGCTGCTGTAGCGTTGTCACCCCTCGTAATGACACAATTCCCCTCTGACGCACTTCGCTTCAGACTTACACTGTTCCAACACGGAGAGAAAGGGATTCCCCCATCTGATCTGCGTCTGGGGGGCTTTCCCGGGAATACAGATGGCTCAGATGTGGTTCATGATCGTAGATTGTCCTATGTTCTAAATGGGATAGTCCTTCCCGACTGAATGGGTACTCGGCGTTGGGTCTTATTCTCTAATGACGCATGCTCTTCCTGTCCCTCCGCTCACTCGAATCAATTCGTGCATACATACACATCCCCGATCATTGAACTGCCAAACGTAGCCTCGTTCTACTAGGGCTCCTGGGGACCTCCAACTTTCCTTCTTCCCAACCTGGCTCCGATATTCGCGAGGCGTAATTCCCACGGGAGCTTAAAGCCCTCGTCAAGGGTCGTGCCATAATCTCATATCTCTGCGCTATCTGCAAATGGTCCTATATTCCTTAACTAGGCGGGTCCGGGTTCCCAATATATAGATCTGGAATTGTTCGCCGTTCAGTCTTATGCGACGCTGGGAATGCAGTCAGCCGCCTTCTGGTTCGCTTGCCCCGTTGCTGTCATATCCTTGATCGCCCTGCATCGGACCTTGTCCACAATTGCGCCACCGATGCCTTAAGCAGTAGCGTGACCAAATATCCTCTGTAGATCTAGAACGTGAGTCATGATAGAGGTCAAAATTAATGTCGGCATATTCTCATAACGCTCGCCTTTCCCCAGGACTTCTAGCAGAGGGAAGCAGGCCCGTGACAGTTCGTGAGATATTTCTGTATCCTACCGGTTCCAAAAATGTATTGCGCTTCTCCGGCGCCTAGAAATGTAAGAAGAAATGACCGACTGGAACTGTGCAATGCTTCGTCGTGCCGTGGTAGCAGCCAATCAATTCACAGGGGTCCCAGAAAACCGCCGACTCAGCTGGATTGGACCGGGGAGCCAAGCCAGCAGGGTGAGGATGGATTGTGTCACAACCAGATAGCCGGCAAGAAGGATTGCGTCGGTAGTACCAGCCACCTAGGCGAGCCGCTGGATGAGACCCTCTGTTTGAAGTTATCACCAAGAACGAAACAGTCCATCGGATTGAAACAACACTTAGCACGCACAGGTACTTATTCTGAGCACTCGAGAATAGCGCCGCTGGCTTTTTCAAGTTCAAGGAAGCTGTGGACAATTCAGTTTCTCGTATACATATATCAGTACTCATCGATTGTATGCTCTTCACACTGAGGAGCCACGAAGAACAAGACAGTCGAATCGATGGGAGGTGGTCCCCCGCCGTCTTGAGCTTCATAGACCACAGAAAGAAGAAGATCCGTGTCCGATGTCGCGTACAAGTCCATGTATACACGAAACAAGATTCGTACCCAATGTACCCGGCCCTATGAATCTACGGGTGAATACGTGGAGTCCGTGCGTATGAGTTCTAGCCTCGGCAATGCTGCACCGAAGCGGACGAGTAGGTAGACAGGCAAGAGCATAATTCGAGTCCCGTAAGGACTGCGCTTCGTAAGACCCGGCTTGAGCTCTAGGAGAAACGGATTTGAGGCTCTTGAATCAGGTTTATGGAAACACGCACCCAAGGGATAGGAGAAGAAGAGCCACACCGATGCTCTAAGAAGCAGAAAATCTTCTGCGCCACAGTGTAGTTCCGCTCATTTCGCGACTAGTGCATCGAGAGAAGCTCGTTGACTCACATCGCAATGCATTGGGGTATCGGGTAGAAGCGACTATACTCTTGATCCTAGTCATCTTGGAAAATTCCACGAGCAGAAATTCGGAGGTAACAAGCCAGAGCTTGGCGGATAGCGCCACGGCGACCATGGAGGGGCTGCTGATTGTCTCCGCTAGGGAAGCATACGGCGCAAAAGCAGAACAATAACCCAGTAGAAAAAGCCTCAGCATATATAATAGCCGCATTAAACTTTTGTTCCGTGGGCGAACAGTGAACAAGCAGCGCCAGATTGAGAACAATAGACCTATTGTTGAAGCGCTGAAAATGAAGAGCGGTTGTAGTCGGCGCGCGCAGGCAGCGGCGACATATCCGCACCGTCCGCTCGTGATTTCAACACTGTGCCATCACGGTGCAGGTCGAACCTTGCCTTGAGGTGGTATCCCAAAAAGGAAAAAGATCGGGTCGCCTAATTAAGGTTTCGTCAGGGTTTTTTCGTGGGACTCTGAATACACTGTTCCGGTGGGCGATCACCCATCTCCGAAATCTGATTACAGCGCACTCACTCGCACGCGCGACACAAGGAATGGTTCTAATGAGGAATAACACACTCGCGCGATCTGGATTCTGAGCTGAGCTCGGAAGTTTCTTTGTAGTTTTTCTCTCAATCACAGACGCGCACGCACATTGTGGGTTTGTGAAATCCGGTGTCTATGTCCCTCCCTTCATCTGCACAGATCATCCTGCTACAGGCTGCCCAATGTTCTAAACTCAAACTCCGCATACACGCGAATGTTGTGGAGAGTTAAGAAGTGTCACCCTGAAACTCGTCGAGCAATGTCGCTGAGTCCAAGCCCAAATTGATGGGCGCGATACTCTCCGTTGTGCGGACACGACTTGAAAACGTGCAAGCAGGTCTTGTCGATGCCCACATGAAATCATCGGAGATCCTCTCTGTCGGACGTGGAACCTCACGAAGGTCCATGCTAGTCTGGGATTTCGAAGTTAATCACCACTCTATATGGCGTAGATAATGACTCTGATTAACCGCCTAGATGAACGCGGGAAGACTCCCCACAACAACAACCCCATAAATGCGAAAGCCTCAGAGACACACACCAGTTTGAGTGTCGCGTGTACAGTGAAGCTTGAACCTCATACAAAAATGAAGATGCTGATAAAACCTCATTAACGCGCGTACAGTAATATTGCTCATCTTCGATAAAAGTGTCCATAACGCGGTGATATGCAGGAAGGCGATAAGACCAAGTCGCGAATAGCAATTCAGCAGTTCGTCGAGTACCCCAACCAATCCAGACTCCATAACGCGCTCCAGCTCCCGCCGCCGCCGTGTATCAACCAATGACACGTCCTTCGATACCATCAAGCGAAGGAAAAACGCGGTGGGAGGTCGTCGAATCCAGCTGATCATCATTGGCCCTCGACACAATCTGCCTCCGTCGTAGTCTAGATCCATCCTACAAATCAAATCCCGCGTCCCAGCACATCAAAGTGAGTCAATTCGAACATTCGTCAAGAATCATGACAGAGCGTGTAGGTATTCCTCCCCTACGGAAGAATACTTTTGATGGCGTAGAATAGGTCGTGATATATGGGGTGGCAAATGGGAAGAGTGAGGTCGTCCCCAGGGGGGAGACGTGTGTGCGGCCAAGTGCGCGGCAGCAAGGGAAAGACTGCGAGAACGGAAACATGCGATAGCATTCGATCATCGATCAACGAGATGGGCGGTGCGATTGTAAAATCAAACACGTTGTAACCTCGGTCGAAAAAGAACACCACGCTGCAACATCAAGAGGCAGGAAAGTGTTGTCTCTTACGAGTGGTGGCCGTAGGACGGGAGAACAAGGCACTGCCGTTCCCATCGCGCGCCCATAAGTCTTTTTGTGGTGTCTTTTGTACTTTCTTTCGCAATTAATACACGCGTATGATTTCCTGTTAAAGAGGCTGGAGAAAGAAGGGATGAAATGAAAACAGTGTATGAAATGCCCGTGTGATGAAAATAGATGAGGAAAAGGGAAGATGTGGTCGTGAAGAAAGAAGAAAAAAAGAGATGGTCAATAGTCCTCAGAGGCAGAAGGACTGGAAGACTCGGATGGAGGGTCCTGCCCTCGAACATTGGCGAGTGAGTGTCCTGGTATGGGAGCCTCTGGTGGCGGCGACAGTGGACGCGAGTGATTGAACACACTGGGTGAAGGCGTGCCCGCGTCTGTGCCGAGTGCTATCTTCTCATTGAGCGTTCGCAAATGCTGCATCTCAGCCTCGACCTGTGCGATACGCGCCTGAAGGCCCTGGTTTTCCTTTTCTAGCGTCTGGATGTACTGGGTAGCTACGAGAGTCGGGTCAGGATCGATGAAGCAGCAGATAGGAGAGACTGACCTCGATCAAGCAGAGAAACCTTGCTACTCTTCTGGTTAGAGACTGGCAAGACGTCCTTGAGCTTTGCGTAGCCATCGCGCAATTCATCGCGGCGGCGCTGCTCAGCCTCGATGCGCTGGCGTCTAGTAGCCTCTTTGCGTGAATGGGCTAGGTTCTCGGAGAACAGGACACCCATGTCGTCTTCGTCAGAATCCTGGGAACGACCTCTGCCTCTGCGACCGCCGGAAGAACTTGTTGGGGACGGTGTTGGATTGTAACGGACCGAGCGATGGACTAGACTGTTGGCTCGAGAGGATGATGGAGAATTCTGGCCACTGCTATTGTGGTGGTAGAGACCGTCAGCTGAGGTGTCGGATCCGGAAATGGGAGGAGACAAAGGGTCGTAGAGGTCAGGGGAAGGAGGTGGAGGGGGCGAAGTAGCAATGGGCATGACATGCGGCTGCTCGGAAGGGGCGTACACGGGTTGCGGCTGCTGATATTGATGGGACTGCTGCTGCTGCTGGAACGGGGGCATAGCGTGGTACTGGCCCATCGGCTGCTGCTGCTGCTGCAATTCCCCAAGCCCTGCAAGTAAAGAAACATAATCAGATGGATGGACATGCGGCGGACAATGAGTGGTCACCCACGCGTTTGTGGGCTGTTCTGCACAACCTGATAAGGGCTCATGGACGGCGCATAGGCGATGCTATACCCAGGGTCCTCGCCCGGTGGGTAATAACTAGGATATGGTGCAGCCTCGTTCATGTTGTGGTCCATGACTAGTGTGGGTGGTGGAATTTTTGCGGTGTGAGTGAGCAGGTTAGAAAAAAAGAGTCGTTAGTCGTCCGGGTCGTCAGTGAAGAAAGAAAACAAAAAGAACAATGGCCGGCAACGGAGTCCTCGTAGGGAAAGGACGAGAGCCAACGCGTATTATTTGCACGTCAGTATTTGTTTTCAATCATTCATTCATCCCTATTTGGACGTGTTCTTTGTTTACATCCGCGGGCCTCCTCTTACAATAATAATGTCCGACCTTCAGGCTATCCAACGCCAACTCAAAATAAAATCAGCAGCCGCAAAACGGTTAGCCATTCACTCCCGTCCCTTTCGCTCATCTCAACTCGATTTAGTCTATGCAAAGAGCACAATCTCTATCGCAAGGAGCCGAGGACCAGAAGCGCAAGCTCGACAAGCTCATCGCTGACGGCGTTGCCCCCGATGAGTGGGATGTCAAGAATGCTGTTCGTCTGCCATCTTTCTCAACGTTTATTCGTCCAACCTTGTCTCACAGACGCGCATGCTCGCAGAAGGCGAACGCATGATCGAAGACTCTGCCACCAGAGCTGGTAAAGCTGCAGGAGAGCTCAGAGATCTCATCGTAGGCCATCTCTCTCCATCCATCTCTTTATTAACCTTCCCTCCAAAGGTCTCCATCAAGACCAAAGAGGAATTTCAAGAGGATCCCGAGCTCCTCAACGCCGAATCTGTTCTCGAAGAAGTGTCCGTCTAAATATCAAGAGAATCCCGTTATCGAAGCCACTGTAATAATCAGCATTCATGTAGCCATACACAGAAATTCACTTGCTGTAATCATTCTTCCCTCATTCTTTTTAGAGCATCAAGAATACCCGTCCAAGCATCCCGCTCTACCCTGCTTTCCTGTAGGCCCTTTGTCTCTTTCCCTTCCACAGTCCTGTCCAACGCCACGCCCATACTCGGTGGTACAAATCCAGCTGGCGGTGCATTAATCGCACTAGGCGCAATACGCGCGCGCCGCACCTGCGCTAATGAGGACCGGATGGCTCCTTGAATAGACTGGATATCACTTTAGCTCGTGCCAAACCGGCGACGTGAATACGTACATCCAACTTTTCAAAGTATTCCCCGGCCTCGAGGACGAACTTTTCGATACGTTCCTCGCCTTGCGGTAGCGCGTCGTCGGGACCATCCGTTTGTGGAAGCGTCAATAGGGAGATGGACGACGCTGCGAGTGACAGCAGTTCACTTATTTCCTGTTCATCGCGTAAGGAAATTATTCAACGAAATACCTGATCACCCGCCTTGTCGACAAGTCCCAACGCATATATCTGCCTCGCTGACCGACAGGTCGTCCAGATGGGATCCAAGTCAGTAAACATCGCGTCGGGTTCACCGTGGGCCGACATGGTGGCGGGATGTAAGTGGGTTATTAAGTATCTCCGGCCCGATCGTCCACTTTTTGGATCGTCGCCACCACTTGACTCGCTCGTTCTCCATGTCAATACCACTATCCAGGGCTCTTCGTCTACGCGGTGAACGGATACAAGGGCTCTCGCGGCATCACAGCACCAAAGCCGTTGTACATATTCCCAAAGCCAACATATATCGCTTCGGAGACGCCTCGCGGCCTGTATTTCGCGACGTCAACTGGACTGTCAACGAGAACGAAAACTGGGCGGTCATCTCTTCCGCTTCGCATGAAAAACATGACCTTTTCCAAGTGGGAAACACCATGACCTGATCTTGTAACACTCATCTGACTCGTACCGTAAACAGACCCTGCTTGGCCACCTCCGAATAAGCCCTTACCCTCCTCCTCCGGAAGGTCTCTTCCCTTCATATACCCCCAAGATCCTAGAGACCAAATATCCATCGTGTCCTTTGGAAACAGACGGCGCGCTTCTAGCGGCGCATTCTATGACTACACAGCACGGTATGGCGCCGTTCAAGATGAACACCGTGTCACTCTACGGCAGCACATGTTCCCCGAAACAATAGACCCCTTTGGCGGTATCCCAGAAGAACTCCGTGATCCAGCTTGGAAGGAAAACCAGATGAATGGCGCAGACAGTTTGTCCCCAGAAAGACACGCGTTGTTTGATTCTCTGGTCCAGAAAATGGGTCTTTCCGCATTCCTGGACCTCCCTCTGATTGCACTGAGCAACGGCCAGACGCGTCGGCCAGAATTCTGCGAGCGATATGGAATCAGCCGCAGCTCTTGCTCTTGATGAGCCGTTGAGTAGGTGGGGATTCGCTGTCACTGCTTCCCGTGCTCATTAAATTCCCAGCTGGGCTGGATGTGAAGAACCGCCCGAATCTATTGAACCTCCTGCATAATCTTCACTCTACCCAAAGTCCCCGCGTTATTCTGGGACTCAGACTGCATGACCCCGTCCCCGATTGGATTACGCATGTAGCTCTGTTACGAGGAACATCAGTAAAAACCGGGCTTAAACATCACATTCTCTCGGAAGAAGCCTTGCGAGCCACCTCGGAAATTACCTCGACCCCACCTCTCCAGTCTCGCGTCGGAGACATTGTCGTGGATATGAAGAATATCAAAGTTCAATACCAAGACCGAAAGGCAAGCCAAACCGCGTATTTCCAACTCGTCCTTGCTTATTTTTCACACCCCCTGTTTCGTATGTACATAGGTTATCCAAAACCTGAACTGGCAGATCCGTCAAGGGGAGCGATGGCACCTCCAAGGCGAGAACGGCTCCGGCAAAACCACCCTCCTTTCCCTTCTCACCGGCGACCACCCCCAGTCCTACACGCAGCTCGCGGCAAACTCCGCGCACCTCCACCTCTTTGGGCGTCCGCGCAAAGGATACCGACGCCACACCTGCAGTCCCTCATCGGCGTGCTCTCCCCAGAGATGTTCGACGCCTTCCCACGGCGCGCGGGCATGTCGGTATGGGACGTCGTGGGGACTGGCTTTGACGGCACCTTTGTCCCGCGCGGCAGACACGCGGTGGGCACGGGCGTCATGCGTGAACTGACGGAGGGGGACGTGATATGGCGGCGAGAGCGCTGCGCCGAGGTGATTGCTGCGCTGGGCCCGCCGCGTGGAACCTGGGGCGGATGATGATGCAGCTGACAAGTTTGCGAAGCGCGATTTTGTGGATTGGGCGTTGGGGAGCAGAGGATGGTGCTCCTGATGCGGGCCCTGGTTGGGCGACCGCAGCTGGTGCTTCTGGACGAGGTGTGGAGCGGGATGGATGAGCGGATGGTGACTGTGGCAAAGCGGTATCTGAGAGAGGGTGGTGGGATAGGTGACGATCAAGCGGTGGTTGTTATTACGCATTGGGACGACGAAGTCCCGTGGCGGACTGAAGATGGTGTGAAGAGGATCCGGCTCGAGAAGGGCGAACCAACTTTCTTTTGAAAAACAGAATGATGACATTGACAATGATGGTACTGATCGGATGTACATCGTGAACGCAAAAAATGGTAAGTGACATAACAGAGCTTTTTACCAAGGCTCTTCTTCCTCATCCTCTTCCGGCTCTGCAACTACCTCTTTCTTCCACGGTTGTTGATGGCCCTCGTCCTTCTTTCCACCTCCCAAAATTTCCTCAGCTGGGTCACTTCCGAACGCTTCTTCATCTTCGTATTCGTCCCAGGGTTTCGAAAAAGTTCTTTCATGTTCGGCTTCCATCTGCCGTCTCTCCCCTTCCTCCATTGCTTTCGTCCGAGTCTCCGCCAACTTCTCGAAATCTGCCTTCTCTTTCTCATGTTGCGCCCTCTCCTCCTGCTTCCTCTGCTTCCTCTGCTTTTTCTCCGCATCCGAAATCTTCTTCTGCTGGGCAGCTTCCCTCTCCGCAACCTTGACATTGTACGGACCAGGTTTGAGCGGGGGATCCTCGCCGTTATGCCTCTTCCTGTATTCCTTCTTCCAAGTCCGCATCTGCTTGCTATAAGTATCACAGATGGCAGTCTTGCATATGACTTGGTGCAGTGTACACCTCGGTGGTTCGTCTTCAGGATCAATGACAGGATCAGGGTTCGGGGGTCCCGTCCAAGTATCACCCATCCAGGTATCGCTCATCCAGTGGGATGGCGCCTCAGAGGCCCACACGGTAGATGCCGACATAGTATGGTCGACGAGAGCGACATCCGGTTCGTCGTCCTCTTCCGTAATGATGATTCTGCCGCCTGTCACGGTAGAGCTCGACGCTTGTGGTTTAGCTAGCGACGGATGAACTAGGCCTGGAGGGCCATTCTTCGAATTGACGGGAGGTCCTTTTGCCCAAGCAGATTCTGGCGGTGATGAACAAGTGCGTCATTTGGTTCAGGGAATGAACTTACTTGTAGTCACCAACGGATTGGCACGCACGCTCCCGTCGAGCGTCACGATGGCCGAGGGATTCGGTGGCACGGCCTGATCATCCTCTGTGTTGCGCAGTCGAGATTGCTCCTTCTGAGCTTTGCGACGAGAAGCTGGGGACATGGGTCCTCGCTGGTTGGCGGGAGTGACATGTTTGTCTGCCATCTGCATAGCTATGCCGACTGACGCCGACGCCTCTAGCTGTTCACCGTCTTCGCTGAGCATCGTGATTGTGCTCTGGTTGCTGCCTTTGGGGCAAAAGGTTGTCAATGGAATTGTTCAGTAATGACGATACTGACTGATGGACGATTGAATGTTGGCAGCTTGCTCAAGGTCATCCCACGCCCCAGAGGAAGAGGGCGTACTTGACGTAGCTCGGATATTCTATCGGTAGGGGATGAGTGAGTACAAGTTATATTTGCGGTCTCACCTGTGGTGGAGACGACGTAGTCGTTGGTTGCTTCGCTGTTCGGTTTTCATGAATATCTGGACGGCGTTGATTGTTACCTCCCGATTGTTCAAGAGGCTGGTCCCCTACAAACAAGATTCAGAACTTGTTCCTTTTTAAATCAAAAATACTTTGTGAGACGTACAGGCGCGACCTGGCTTAGTATTTGCATTTCCTCGACCATTACCGCGACTACTGGCACCCCGCCCTCTCGCTCTTGCACGTCCATTGCCGCGAACAGGAGTCCCAGACCTGTCGTTTGCCCATTCAGCCGAACCGGGAACTAAGGTTCATCAATATTTTTAGGGCGAAAAACGCGTCGGTCCCCCACCTGCCGGTTTTGGCGCCACCACAGGAGGTGGTCTAAACGCCTTGGGCAATTTCCTACAGAGAGGAAGTCCAGTTATGTCCTCGTGCGGCGGTTCGCAAAAGTCTGGTGTGGGATATGGGTTGACGTTGAACCTTGCAGACGCGTCAATCGACCCTCGCCACAAATCGGCGAGACACTCACTCCTTTTCCGGGGCCCAGTTCTCGAACCATTCAGGCTTGATTTCGTAGCTTCGCCATCCTGTAGTATAAATGAGGATGATCATTGTCTCGGAGACGCGACCTACCTGATTTCCTGACGTCGGCAGTACTGAGTGCGCACGGGAAGATCTGGGAATTCCATATTCATCCTCCTTTCTCGGATGGGCAAGGATCTTCTTCCACTTGTGTTCCCCAAAATCTTCCTCATCCATTTCCCATCCACACTCTTCTCGATCTCCAGGAGGATAAACGCAGCCTGCCGTCGCGTCGCGTCAAGCCCAATCGAGCGTCAAGTCACGTACCTTGGGTTTAAAGTAGAAATTCCAGAAAGGCGTGTGCGTCCCTAGACACGCCGCAATCCAATGCGCAAACGTGAGCACCTCGCCTGGCTTCTCCCACTCAAAGTTTGGCGGATATGGCTGATTGACGGTAAAGAATTGGCTCTCGTCATGGAAAACGGGGTACGGCTCCCGTTTGACCATGGCGTCTCAGGTTCAAGATGCGGGGATTTGGGGCTCAAGTAGATATAGTTATCCGGCCATCAGCGTCCTCGAAGCTCCATTACATACTACATCGTGCACGTAGAAATGGATGACTTGTTACCTGTGGGTACGAAATGATGAGTTTCGGTAATCCTTGTAATTGTTTCCTATTGTTTCTTACCAAGACAATCGTAAAACGATCGCGCCCAATTTTGAACACCGAGCTATCTCTGAAGCTTGTATTTCGCTCATTCAACGTCCATGGGCAATTCCCACTCTCTCCATTTCCTTTCCGTCTGGACAATATTCTGCGAAGAGATGGATATAAAGATGCGTAAATTGAACATATAATAGAATGGATACGACAACAGGAGACTATAACGCTACACTGACTGGAACTTACAACACTCGAAAGATAGCAAAAGAAAGCATGAAACATAACAGCGTAATGTGCCGACACATCTTCGTTTACCAATCAGGTTCTTGCTCCTCCTCGTCAGCTTGGGCTGCGACGGGAACCGAACTTTGCTTCATCATTCCTCCATTCTGACCCCACGGCGACGTGGCACCACCGCGACCTCCACGACCATTCTTCTTGCCTTTTGCGACAATAAAGCCGTCATCGCCTGATGCAGGCGCGCCTCCCGCCGGAGAGCGGCGCTCCGATCGCTTCTTCTCCGCCTTCTCTCGTTCTCTTTTTTCTTTCTCCTCCCTCTCAGCGACCTTGATGTTGTAAGGTCCCGTATGTGCTTTCTTGATTCCACGAGCGGCATTCTCCTTTTCTATGCGCCGCAAGAGCTCAGCGTACGCGCCGCAGATACCTTTCTTGCAGACACGTTGGTGAACAGGGCATAGTGGTTCCTTCTCGACAGGCTTGGTCGGCTCCTTGGCCCATAGGTTGACGACGGGCTCCTCGTGGTTCCCCGCGACTACGCTTCCCCATGGGGCCCCAAGTCCATTCTCGTCATCGCCCGCGGAGTAAAGAGCTTCCTCTTGACTCTGAGAAATAGAGACGTGATACATTCCATTCGCTAATTGGTCGTAAGGGTCCGGAGGTGGCGATTGGGAGCTCTGACTGGATGCCGTAGATTGACTATCAGATGAACGAATGAGTCCAGGCGGGGCGACGGGGGGTGAACCTAGACCAGGTGGGGCGGCATATGCAGAAACGGCGGGCTTCTTATTCCCTGAAATGTGACGATAAGAGGAAAATCAATGACGAATGACGAGAGTTCATACAAGCCGAAGCAGCAGGAGCCCTGTTTGTTTGTGGATCTAGAGTAGGTAGACGAATGCATTAGAAACGGAACGAAAGCAACAATGACATGCGACGCACCGTTGTTGCTGTTCTGAACAATTGGTTTATTCCCTAAAGAGTGTTAGAAGGTGAATCACGCGCAATGAAGGAAGACTACACTTACAGGCACCCCTCCCCTGGTTAGCACCCACGGCAGCACCGCGACCACGACCGGCAGCCCACGCACCGCGAAGAGCAGCAGGCGATCGCGGATCAGGTGCGGCCTTTGCTTGGGCCCATTGTCCTGAGCCAGGAACTACACAACAGTCAGAGATAGTTGCGACTTTGGACATATGCGCACCGATTCTGGGTTGCCGAGGTGGGGGTGGCTTGATAGCAATTGGGAGAGGCCGGCACAAAGGCCTGTTGGTTTTGTCCTCATGGGGGGCCTATACCACTTGAATATTGGAAACGTTGATTGATGAGAGGCGACTTGCCTCGCAAAAGTGTGTCTCGGGATATGGGTTGACCTTGAACCTAAATGGACGCGTCAGACAAATGATGATCGCGACAAGAGATGACTGACATCGTCGAGGGTACCCAGCCCTTGAACCACTCGTCTTGCACTCCAACGCGAAGCCATCCTGATAATCCGTGGATATGAGTACTATTACGAACACGCTTATGTCGAAAGCGTACCGTCTTTCTGCACTTCGCGGCCATTGGTGTGGCAACACGGGAATATCTGCGATACCCTGCCGCTCTCCTCGGGATTAGGCTTCTTGAGCATGTCCTTCCAGCGATGCTCGCCCAGTAGCCTTTGCTTGTGAGCGTTGTCCTTGCGTTTCTCAATCTCGAGAATGATCTTTGCCGGCGCCTGGAGCCACTATCAGCTTAAAGCAAATCGAGACATGCGAGAAATTGCGCACGCTTGGTTTGTAGTAGAACGCCCATACGGCTGCCGGTGACCCAAGGCATGCAGCGATCCAGCGTACATGATTGATGTTGTCTTCCTCGCGGTCCCACTCAAAGTTCAGAGGGTACGGTTGGCTAACCGTGTAGAACTCGGCGTCCTCCGCCATAGGCGGGGTACGAATTCGTTTCGGCATGTTGATATGGACAGAATGAAGTGGTGGTGGTAAGAGGCCAAGTTCACAGCACTTTATACTCGCCAGTCCAAGCATGTACAAACATCTCTTTGGTAACATAATTAGACCATCACGCGTACCGGCTTTGAAAACGCGTTTTCCCCCTTTGTGCGCGTCAAAGACGTTCTAACGCAGTCCACGTACAAGGGGCTCTAACAATAGTACGGTGATTACCGGGATTATCAACACTACACTTGAATGGTTGGCCTTCACAGCCACTTGCTGAAATGCTCTAGGACTCGATTCATGACATCTTCCGCATGTCTTCTTTCCACGAAACTACGTCTTTGATCAGCTTTTGAATGACATCGCGTACGAGAACAATTTACCCATGAGGCTCACGCGGATAAATGACCATCTCAACGTTGCTATCATTTTTCTTCAGACCGCGGTATAAACCTAAACCCTGTGCAAGAGGAACACGCTCGTCCTTCTCCCCGTGTAGGATCAAAACAGCTGTAGTCACCCCTTTGACTTTGTGCACAGGACTATCCTTTCGCGCCACCCAGGGTCTCACGCCTCCAATCGCCGCCTAATCCATCGTAAGTTCTTCGTGTGCAGCATGAGGACACGATCACATTACCTCTAACTCGGGTGAAGAAGCCTCCATCACCATACTCTCCCAGTTGGAAACACCTGCACCGATTATAGCTGCTGCAAATCTGTTCTTGCTCTCAGTGATACCCCATGCCGCCATAGAACCGCCTTCTTGACTGTCAGTATTGTTACAATGTGGTCGCGCATCGCTTACCATGACTCCAGCCCGCGATTCCAAGTCGGCTGGGATCTGCAATACCACGAGCGATGACTGCATCTACCATACTTTCGCAATCAGACCAATCGAGTGTACCAATGCCCAAATTGGCTGATTGTGCAAATTCATGTCCCCTTCCTTGGCCTAGTAAGTATCCTTTCCGCATCAGACGCCTCCAAGATGCGATGAAGCGTGTTGCACTTACTGCCTCGGTAATTTGGAGAAACAACGACGTAGCCTGCCGACGCCAACATCTCTCGCCAATTACAGAAATACGGCATATAGTCTCGTCGCATGGTTAGCGCATCCTTCCCAACTTTTATTTCAATCATATCTAACCTGGAACATCTCGTCTGAAGATACATCAGATATACAATCAGTATCAGATATTCGACGTACCGATACGGGCCACCGTGAAGAAACATAACAGTCGGCAGCTTATCTCTTGTCGAGTTGTTATATCCAGGTGGGTATCTAATCAACCCACTTAAATCCGTTCCATCTTGCGCTTTCCAGTGGAATACCTCCGTCGGAATATGCGGCGCGTCGACGAGCCATTGGAGGTGTCGCGAAAGACATATCTTCGCGCCAGCCTTGTACATGACGCCGGCATTCCCATTCACCTTCGCGTCGCCGCGTACCGGAACGGTCACGGACCACACGTTCGGCGACTCGTGTCGTATGCCCGAGCTAAGCACCGCGGAACACACGTACATAACGCCACCATCTTCCCTGTGTACCCTTCGCGCGTCCCAAGCCCCAAACCACACCGCTTCATTCTGTGTCTGAAAAAGCGGGATAGTCTCCAACACGTCGTCCTCGTCCCCATTCCTGAACACGACGCCGTCGATGCGCGTATCGGTGTCAGAGCATACTTCCACGGCGATCATACCCGTGCCCGAGTCATCATCGTACATATCCACAATACGCACAGCATCGTCTGTCTCACCATATAATTTACGCACCCACGACTTTCGCGCCCACACACCCTCTTCTCGGTGAACATAGAGCGTCCTAGAATCCAAGATACTCTCCTTCTCGTAACTTTGGAGCGAAACGACGTGTCCTGAGCGCAGCCAGATATTAGGCCCAGAAGGGGAACGCGCGTATAATCCGACTTGGACTGGGGGGCTAGCGCTGTCGATGGATATCCTTTCCAACAGCACCTCTTCTTCCCCCGACTCTGCTGATCTCCCCTTTCGCAGCCGGTAAAGAAGCTGAGTGCTGTCGGGCGACCAGGTGAAGCTCTCTATGTGTCGATCGCTGCTAATGGTCGTAATCGAGGAGGTCTCCCGTGTATCAAAACGGAACAGAAACAATCCCATCGAGTTTATATGGCTTCCAACTATCCTCACATCGTTTGACTCCGATGCTTCAATAGAGGAAGCATACGCGATATACTTCCCGTCAGGCGAAATCTGAAACTGAAGAACACCCTTCTTTATCACCTCCTTGGTCAACAGCACCGGTTCTGGGTTCTCGTCGCGGATGTCGAGCGTATAAATATTGGCGCCCTTCCCCGGATTCCATCGGTCCGAAAGGAACACGACGACGCCTGGCTTCGTAGGATGGAAAACACCTAGTTTGTCGTAGTACTGCCCATCCGTCACCTGTCGCGCACTGTACGCCACATTGGTCTGCGCGACCCACAACTCGGCGACGAAGCGATCGACGGGTTTGTAGAACGCCTGAACTTGGTACAAGATATGTTTTCCATCGGGGCTGATCTTCACGTCTCGGACTTTGACTGTCGACGCGATCAGAGCGGGGGAGTGGGCGGGGTACATGTTGCTGGAGGGAGTTTGGAGAGATTATCCATCACCGTTCAATACTCTGTCCTTATACGCGTGGCTTCGTCCTCATAACACCACCATGGAAAACCTTGGCTCGAGACGCCTGGGAGAGTTCACATCGCTACCAAGTGGAATGCTCACGATCCCTATTAGCTTGTGAGAGTGTAACTGCAAATCATTTCGCACCTACTGAACAGACCTGAACTCACGCATGGAGCCTTGCCCGAGTCGCTCCATTTGTAACACCATTCCTGCGATGATCGCTAATTCAACAAAAATGCAGCATTATTATACATCAGACATGATATAACAGGAAAGAACATGTAAACTACGAATCGCAGATAGCAGAAAATTGAATACAGATACAAAGTGAAGCAGGAGCAAGAGACTGCGAATTGGTTAGTTCGATACGCAATCACATCAGCTGAGTAGACTCACTACAACTATGACGGCAAAGCTATGCGTTCACGAAGGAAATTTGAGAGCACGTCAGTCAAGTCGACCCTCTTCTCTTTCTGATTTAGGACATCATCGCTCTTTTTGATCACAGGCTTCGCCTTATCCAAAAGAGATTTCAGATCAGCGGCCATCTCCCCAGTCATTCCACGGCGTAGGCGATCAGCTACGGTCATAGAGCTTCGCGGACCTCGACGATCTTTGGACATTTCCTGTTGAGCCTCCATATCGTCGGTATCCATGTCGTTGTGCGTGGCATCAAAGTCGGGCTTCAATAACCACATGACGAGCTGAGTGATGGTGTACACCAGAATGGCTTCGAGGTTGCGACGAGTTGTCCTGACACCTTGTTTCACGTTGAGTGTGCTTCCGTATCGTGTCGATAACACCGGTCCCACTACAACGAGACTCTGTCCAGCTGGATGATTCACCAATTCTCGCAAAGTGTCCAGAGTGGAGTTCCCAAGCTCAAGTAATGTCCCCAGCGACGCAGGTTCGTCTAGTACAACCTTGGAATGCTACAGTAACACAATCAGACATGCCTCGACAACGTTTGGGAAATACTCACAGGTATGATAAGAGCCTCTTGAATCGGCCAATCTTCTTCGTCTCCCAACAACACAGTGTAGGCACGACTGATAGTGATCAACGTGGACACGATATTGCTGGCGAGCCGATATAGTCGATGCAGTAAATGGACAACGAGTGGGCGCTTCATTGGATCAGAACTCGTCGCATTGCTGGTGACCAAAAGCTCTTCGTCCTCTGTGACCGGCTCAAACAAACTAGCCAACTGATGAGGATGGGTAATGGCGTAATTCACTTGCTGCAGCAAATGGAGCGCGCGAGGAGTAAAGAAGCGAAGAGTTTTTTCAACCACCGGACTACGATGAGAGGCCACGGAGCTGCTTTCGGCGATAGAGAAGAACAGGTGAACAACTTGCTCAACCTCTTCTAGTAATGGAAGAGAGATGACATCGCCGACTGACCACGACAGTGCGCGATCAATTTGACCGCTGTACAGCTGCGCCAGTCCGCATACATCCACGCCAAAGTAGTTGTGTTGTCGATCTAAAGACGAAATGACGCCACATACTATAGAGATCATAGAGCAATAGACGTAATGAGCTGGACTTCGTTGACGAGATAGCTCTGGTATTGTGATATCGATCATTCCGGCACTGACAGCAGGGCTAATTGCGCTGTTGATGTACGCGGCAAGGAGTCCTTTGCCCGCCAGTACCTCCGCAGCAGAAGGAATGCTGGCTAGGGCGGTGTGGAACAATAGAAGATGCGGCACGTAAAGGGGCATGCGACGATTAACCAGCAAGTTGATGTCAGACAGACCAACAAGATCAATCTGCGAGAACAGCTGCAGACTGGCATCGATCACATCGTGCTGCTGGCATTTGGTTAACCATGACGTGGACGACTTCGATATATCAGTCCTCGTGCACTGTTCGAAGACTGAGACTAAGAGCTCCATATCCAGGTCCAAGTCCAGATCGCGCCGAGTTGGGGCACTTGTGAAAACAACATGAAGCCCGTTGATTACCATTTCCAAAGAAGCGTCAACAGATTCCGTAACCTTCCAACGATGGGCAGGCGACAGATTCGGCGATCGTTGGAAGAGGATTATTGCGTTTTTTACGCAGAAATAAATGATCTGCAGGAGAGCACGATGAAAAGGGACCATGCAAGAGCCCATCAACGAAGCCAACGGACGTTGGAACTCGTTCAAAACAATTCCCCGGACGTTTGCGAGAAGCTGTACAAACGATTCGAGTTCATTGGGTTTGCCAACAGGTGCGAACCATGCCACCTCGAGAACGCCCAACAAAACAGACAAGCGCTTTCCGTGAATGGTAGCCACCATGTCGCCCTGTCGTTTCTCCATCGCCATATCCGACGACAGTGCAGCGGCCAAGGACATGAAGTTATGTCGCACAGATTGATCGGCTCTGAGATACGGAGCAACTTTCTGAAGTAAGAAGTACGCGCTTTCGGTCAAAGACAGCTGGCTGTGCGAAAGCGACTGGTTGAGATTTATGGAGAGTAAGTGCTGCTCCTGTAGATCCACCGGATCTTCCATCGCATTAGGATCATGGCACCCCTTCAAGCGGCTTTGAAGTAATGAAGGAGACAGTGAGAAGCGATCTCCGTACTCGCGAGCATCCAGCGGGTCTTGGGACTGTAGTTGGGCTACCGACAATCCAGGGAACTTCTCAAGGAGTGTCTCCAGCTCATCGAACAGCTCTGGACGGTACGAACTGACAACTGCCTCGGAAAATAGATCCATGAGGTCTTCATCGTGCCGGAAACGGGACGCGATCGATTTGAAACTCTCGGATTGGGCCGGGGAATCCTTAGTGTAGGTTTGACCGATATCGAGGGCAATGATATGCAGTCCGTACGCCTTGAGAGCAGTACGATAACAGTGCATCGAAATGTTCTCGTGCATCGTAGAGTGTCGAGCATTGTCGATCATGATAAACTCTTGAGCATCTGACTCTGGTAAAGGTCCCAAGTCTTTGCATGATAGCGAAGACAAACGGGTCCAAAACGCAGAATCTTTTCGCAGCTCATCCACTACCGCTTTATGCTCCAGGTTGTGCTGCCATGTAACATCAAGGAAACGAATGACAGCGCATAACAATTGAGGATTGAGTTCCCATAACTCTTCCGAATTCTCAAGCGCTTCCTTTGCAACTTCCACAGCTGTTGTTGCGAAACCCTTCCCGTCGACTTTCCCCTTCTCTTTGAGATCTTTTTTCTCGCCTGGCGAAGCGTGGACCTGACCTGAAACGAAAACCTTCGCCAACGCTGGTTCCGAATTCATCGCCAGAGAAATGAAATTCCAAACGGCAAACCGTAGAGTCAAGTCATCGTACGGGTGCTGTATAATGCGAACAAACGTTGCCGCAGTCGCTTCTGGATTGGACAGATGTCCGACTATTGCTGGTGCTGATGAAACGGAGGAAAGAGTCTCACACAACGCAGATAGAATTTGAATGGATTCCAGCGGCACGATAGCACCGACATCTCGCTGTGCCACGTATGCTGCGAGAATGTCGATGGGCTCTGTTCGTGACTGGGATGGGTCAGCGGATCCAGTATCAGAAACCCGGGTGCAAAGCATTTGTTCTAAAAGGCTGAGCTTTACTGATTCGTTTAGCGCTCTCTTGCGATTCAGCAGCAAACGTATAAGCTCAAGTTTGGACTCCAATAACAAGACGACCCTCCTGACGTCCGCTTTGCGTCGAGCGTGGTACAGCAGCTGTACCATATGACGGCCGGCCGCAACGGACGATACTAGCGGACTGATGGTCGAGTTCGATGCCTTGAATAGCAAGAGGTCGAGGACGGCAGTACTGAGATCTGGGAAAGGTCCGTCCTGGACATCATGCGGAGTGTGTTGCAAGACGGTGACAAACACAGATGATAATCTCCGGCCAATGTCGAAGCGATCGCTCACATTTGCGTACCGCCATCCAAGATGTTCAATCCAGATCTCGCCATGAACAAACTTCAACGCGTTCAGTAACACTTCCGACTTCAAGCGCTTCAGATCCGGATTGTCGGGCAAGATCAGTGTTGTCGCATCATTGAAGAGCTGCTGGACAAGATGCAATACGGAATGCGTCATGGTGTAGCGCCCGCGCGCGCGTTCTGCAGCTAATGCCACTGAAGCAGAGCCCGACGTTCTCCCTGTACCGAAAAGAACCGACGTTGATCTCAAGTATATCCACACCCGCGTGGAAAAACGAGGGATAGTTAGGATAGCAGAGAGTACACTCAATGCCGAGGTAATGAGTGCAGTCGGGAGTGACGTCTTGACGGAACGTGGCGTGATGGTTGAGAATGTCTCTTCAAGAATGGTCATGGTGAGTTGGACAAGATCTGGCGAGGAGGAATCTGCGAAGGCTGAGGTCGGCGTCTCGAGGGACTCCATGAGCTGTTCAGCTTGGTCAGGGTTGTCTTGGACAACACTCCGTATGAGGTCAAGGACATCCGTGATCAGACTTTCATCAATACCACCCTCCGTCTCGACACCAGCATCCTCTACAGATAGCATCAGCGGAGAGTGACGGTCTGAAGGAGGCGGTGGGTTTGGTTTTCTGCTGCTGGCATGGTGGTCGCGCCGATTAATGAAGTCGGTAAGGAGCTGCAGCATCAATTTCCAACCCGAGTGCGTGTGGTTCCAACAGATAGCCATGTACTCTCCACCTTCGCTGTTGAGTGCACGCCCTACCGAGCCTGGCGGAAGAAGAGAACCACCAGGGAGCTGAATCGGTCGCACATTGGTATACGACAGACCACCAATACTCGAAGAACCAGATCGATCCGGCACCTTCTCATATGTGGCATGAGCACCAGTACATGCTTGCGATTGAATGACCTGGGCGTAGGTGGGCAGAGAATGGATGAAGTAGAAGACGTGATTGTCACAGATCTTTCGGTCCTCTGTCAGCACATCCCGATGATCGTCAGACAAGCATAATGGATCAGTATCCAGAAAGCCCGATCCAGTCATGGCACGCGTCAAACGAATCAAAGGCTTCACTTGGATGGGGAAACGCGACCTAGCAACATCGAAGATGGCCCGACGGGAAGCAGCATATTGCCAGTCGAACTGCCAATATTGTCGACATATCGCAGCAACGGACTGACTTTCACTACGACCGAAGAGCGCGATCCAAACTTCTATGAACCCGTCAAAGTCTGGTATCGTCTCCACCGAAGTCATGTCCAACAGAGAAAGAACAAGCCCTTGTTAAGTGATAGTGAGCCGAATGCGATCCAGGAAGTAGAAATATGAAAGTACCTTTGAAGACCGAGCGAAATGCGATTACATTGGAATCCGTTATTGACGAATCGGCCTTGAAAGCAAGGACGGATACGAAGAAGGGTGACGCGGTGAGCATGTGGAATAGTATGCTAAAGAGGCCGTTGTCGGGCCTGAGGCATGTCTCAAGTATTGCGTTGTGTATTGGTCTCGATCCTGCAATGAGGGAATCCAAGAAGGACCTGTAGGAGTCGGGAATGTCTGACATCTCGGAAGCGGTAGTCGTTACACGATATAACACGAATGCCCACGCCAGATGTGTGCATACATATTGACTGCCGTCGTTCTTCAGAACGAGGTCATGTATTCGTTTGAGTGAGGCGGGGGAAGAATGGTACAGGTCTGAACGTGAGGGAGTGTCGGATATCTGGAACGAATCTGGATCCACCAAGGTTTCCAGTTCGAAGATTTCGATGGTGATGAGGTTCCACAAAACAGCTATGTCCTGTTCGATCCTCTTAGCCTCGTTGTCGAAGAAGATATTCGCGTCAGCGTGAGTATTACCAAGGTTGGTGGTGAAAGCTGTCGAAAGGATCTTCTCCACTAATGATCCTTCGCACGAAACGGACCCCCACATCGTCCAGAACAAGACTTCAAGAAGAACGAGCTGTTCCTTGAAATCCTGCCTCGCGAATTGATATGCAGACTTTGGATCCTTCGTAAAGTCCTTGCCAATTCCATCCTCTACCTTCCGCGTGTACTCAGCTAATAGCGATTCCACAAATTTGGGACCATCGGAAAGGATTTGCGGTAAAAAGGATGTGGAGACCTCGAACGCAGGATCCGATGGGTCTTCCTTGGCGCGAAAGAGGGGAATGAGGACGCGAAAGACGGAGAGGCGCTCCGAGAGGTAGAAGGGAGTTATGGCTTCGATACACGCTTGAACCAATGAATCGCCTGGTTCGGATGAGGGAAGTCCTTGATTGTACATGAACGACCGCAGGAGGATGAATGCGCTGACTTCGTCGATCTTGAAGGCATCGCTGATGGCGAGAATGAACTCTTTGTCTGCGTCCTCTATGCGAAAAACCACGCCGTCACTCAGAGTGACTGAACCGCTTTGTATACGTTTCCTCGACGCATCTGAGGGTTTCCCAAACGGATCCCGGAGACTTTTGAGTTGATTGACACGCGGCGTGAGGTATTCCACGATCTGTTTTGGCGACGTTCCTTCAAGTTGGCCAGAGAGAAATTCGTGCAGTTGTGAATATGTTCTAAACAAATGTTGGAGTTACTGAAAAGAGAGATGGCAGTAGACGCACATATCAACAAGGTTGGACCGCTCATTGGATTTTCCCGACATTGTCCAACCGTCCACTGCCTGCAAAGCCCACTGGCGCACTTGGTGGCGATTCAGAAAGAGTTACCGCACGTGATGATGTGACACGAGTATGACTGGACGCGATCGAAAAACTCGGACTCTAACCTGCACGATTCTTTGCCATATTGAGTGTAATTAATGAGCACGATTTCTACACGTCCTCAGTCGTACATGGAATGGTACGGAAAGCGTCGTAAGTATGTGCATGATATAAAACCGACATGATATAGAATAAGTTACATGGTATCATCGTCACGAAATCCTCCCCAATATATCTCACCGTTGATCCTCATCGCGGTCCACCGTTGTATACGGGTACGTCAGCGAATTGGTGGCCATTTTCGGTGACACGATTTCAAACTGACTCTCGTCTATGCTGGGCCCTCTGCCCTCGTCTTCCGAATACCGCGAGCCGGCACTTGACACGCTCTTCGACACGCTGATCATGCTCGGCGCAATACTCGATATTGACTTCGTGTTGGCATGTGTGCCTCCCGTTTGCTGTTGCAAAAACTGCTCAGGTATCCGCGGACTCGGCGGCATCTTCTCCACACTAGTCCGTTCGTTGTTGTTGGCACTCAACATGCTCGTACTCCGTGAACGACTACCACTGGAGGAGCTCTTCCACTTCAATATGCTTTTCCGCACACTATTCCGCGGGTTTTCTGGTGGCGGAGTTGGGGATGATTTCCCTGAAGTCGATGGTGTGGGTGAGTCTTTTCCGTTCGCAGAAGTACCAGCCGAAAAAGTAGTGTTGACTGGCGGCCGTGCTCGTCTAGTGGGATTGGGATAAGGAGACTCCTGGTCGAATCTCAACCGATCAAAGCCAATGGTAGTCTTGGGTGGAAACATTGTGGGCACTGGATCGCTCACATCGGGTATATCGAAATTACGCAAGGACGGCGGACGCGTGGAAGGACGCGTGGGTCTGACTGGAGGAGCAGCAGCCATCAGTCCCTGCTGCAGACTATTTCGGTTACTGCTTGTGCTTGAACTCGACCGATGCTGCGCTACGGGTTCTCCGTTCGGAGATAGTCGCCCGGTTGGTAGCGGCATCTGCTGCTGTAGGCTGATGCTTTGCTTGCTACTGCGTCTCCACAGCCGCTTGATACTTTTTACGCTCATTATGGTGGCGCGATTAGGGTTAGACGCTGGTTCGCCTTTAATGGAATCGGCCGAAAACCGACTAGAAGTGGTTTTACTATCATCCACCGCGGTGCTGCTGCTGTCATCCCAGTGAGTTGATCCCCTGGAATCCGGTGGCGGCGTTGTACTGGAAGAGAATCTGCCGAAAGGATCGGGTGATAGAGGTATTACGGATTCGCTACCGTTCATAGGAGTCAAGTGAGGATATTGTCCACGGCCTGCCCATTCATCTTCCTCTAGCTGCTTCCGCCGTTGATCGGTCTCTTTGGATGGATTGGCTGATGTGGTAGGATTGAACGATTTTGGTGCTGATGTTGTGATGCCATTAACGGCGAGTCGGGGAGGTGACGGTGTACTGGGATTGTCGAGAGGAAGTGGGGAATTGAGGGAAGTAAAAGGAACAGCAGGCCAACTGGCGGTGGGATTGATAGGGCTTGGAGGAGGAAGGTCACTTGGCGAAAATAAGTGGGAAGCGATTACAACAGGAAGTGAATTGTGGACTTACGTTGGTAGTGATGGAGTTTTGATCTGTTCCTCTTCTAGGTCGATAGATAGAACCCGAGGTGAGAACTGAGCAAGATTCTACGTGACGTTAAGAAGCACGAAACAATCGCATGAGAAAATGAAAGAAACCTTTTCAATCTGATCCAATTGCGCCTTGAGCAAGTACTGTGTTTCTCGGGTGTCCTCGAACGATTCATCGAAGTCGAGTTCAATGTCATCGAACACACCTCCTCCACGTTTACCGCTAGCCAATGCAACATCCTCCTCAATTTCAGTGTCCTCGTCGGAGGACTCGGGTTGCTGAAGATAAGCAAGGCTGGTGCTAGCGCTAGGAAGGCTACCCGAAGAGTCGGTGCTATTACCAAATGTCTCCAACAGTAGGCGAGGGGGAATATTTTTCCTGTTGATAGTAGGTTTGGGCAAAGCAAAGTCTTCCTCTCCAATCATTGAAGCATGCGCTGACCCGGGTGTACGAGGTAGAGTCAAGTTGATTGGGGAATTATTGCTATCCAGCCGCTTGTTGTAATTAAGATTGCGACTGGTGATCCAAGGATTAAACCATGCAGCGGCTCTAGCGTCTATGTCGAATTCCACTTTTGCGACGATGGGAACATTAGCTCTCTCCGGGGAAGACGATATCACCGACATTGAGGGCACTCGTTCTGACTTTGGCGTACTAAGCGTAAGTGTGGGGAGCTTTTGGGGAGCGTCCGGAGCGAATTCCACCTTCCATACACGCGCCCAAAGGTGTTTCCAAATGTCTTCCGAGATTCGTGGACCGGGGTCGTCGTCCTGGACGAGGTATAGTGTTAGACCAGAGGTTGATGGCAGGGCATACTCGCGTGCAATAGCAGCGAGTTGCAGTTGCAGAGTTGCATGAACAGGTAAAAGAGTGCCGCGACGAAAATGAGCGTGATACCCAGATGCCGAGGGCAGCGGCGGAGAAGTGAGACTGCTATTAAGGTGGGGTAGAATAAGAGGGGGCACAACATGAACCAAGTACGAGCTCGTTGGTGGGGGCGTCCGGGCCGGAGAAGCGGGCACGGGGGTCGCTACGCCGAGCGCATTCGCAATTTTCGCGAGGCGATGAGGCGACAGCGGAGTCTGCGGCGACGACCATGGGCCGCTCGACATTGGGGAGGACAAGGAGGCGACTAGCTCAGCACGTGGCTTACTGCTTACAGAGGTTGAGCCTCGGGTTAAGGTTTTATGTACGGACTTAGCGGAGATGACCCACTATCACTGATCGATACATGAACACCTTCAAGGTTTCTGTACATGTAGCTGCTTTAAAATGCGGATCCTGCCTACCTCGTTCGAGTATAAGTTGGTGACTGAACAGTGACTTGTACTATCCAAGTTATGAACTGTGTAGATCATGACCGACTATTGGAGTGTATTATTATATAGAACATGTACACCAATATTCTTCACACCGACAGCCCGGTAGCTTTCCTGACTGGCGGTTTTGTCCTCGCTGAGGTTTTCCCCAGCAGGTTTTGACGCACCCGTGGCCCGCGTCGCCTTTCTTATTCTTCCATAGTCCTATACTCCTTAGATATCATGGTTCACCGGGGGCTTGCCCTTCGCCTAAGGGCTCAGGTGGATTCTCAATAGTAACATAGTAACATAACCTCATGGAACTTTCGAAGAGAGCGCTCACGCCATTTGCGCTTGGGCGTTGCATGGCTTTATATGTCAGTCATAGTTGTTGAGTCGATTTGCCGTCGTCGCGGCGTGACCCGTCGTCTCGAAGCGAATTGAAATCGACATTCGGAAATGCATACCGCCGATAGCAGCTGTCACGACCCCTCTGATCTGGAGGCATTGAATTTGCAGCAAGACTGGCGCCAGCAGGCCAACGCGTTGACGCTTCAACTCCGGCAAAGTACCTGACGGTGGCGCGTTTTCTTCGGATCCAATCTCATTTCCAGGAATACGGAATGCATACGTAGCGATACCATCCTTTTCTTGAATATGCGGCTCTAGCGAGACGCTCACGAAGTTCAAAGCCGATTTTGAGAGTTATTTGATTCCGCCATCACTCTGATGTCATCGCTTGGCTTAGTCTTCAATGGCGCGTTACCATCGATTTCTCCTCCCAACCACCATGTCCCATACGATCCATATCCTACTAGCCCTGACGATTTTGCTCGTCGCCTTACCCTCTGCCTATGCATTTGGGGCTGGCGATATCCCTGATTTCGCCTATCTCAACGATAAAGCTTTCCGTCACGGTGACATCGAGAATATCCTCGAAACCCTCGTCAAGTACGCCGGGCACGCTTCCGCCGGCGGCGGCCTTCTTGGATTTGCATCTCAAGTGTTAAAAACAGCCTCTGGAGGCTCGAAGTTCAGCAAAAGTGATATCAAGAAAGTCTACTTTGTACGCTCTGCTCCTGTTCGTGTGGTGCCTTTATCTGACATCACCAGGGCAACTGGCTACGCGACTATTCCCAATGCATGGATATTGCTGGCCTCAGCAAACTTAGTGCAGATACTCTAGTACTCGTGGTTTCCGTTCTAGGTTTCATGGTCAGTGCTCTCCATCATGATAGAATCGATATCCTCATCTGCATATAGACGTTTGGATTTGCCACGGAAGAGTTCGAGGTTACTGCTGACCGTCTTGGTGTCTACCTCTGCGTCGTAAGTACCTCGAAGCTATGCACATTTCCGCGCTGATGTGCAATCAGGAACATATCGATAATCCTAAGTGCGAAGCAACAATGCCATAGCCACATACAAACTAACATGTGATTACCAGGGGATACGCCGAGAAGGAAGGTGATGCACGTCAATTCCACCCAAAACTTCGCCCGCCTGTGGATCCACGTGAGCTTGAGATAGATGAGCGGACTGGTATGAAGGTGGAGGATTTACCCCTCGAACCCAATTATCTTCTAATACACCATTATCTCAGAAATACATGGCTACTGAAAACGAAGGCTGGGATACGTCAACCGCCCACATTCGTCGCGTTTTCAGGGCTTGCATCGAACACGGACGCCGCTCTGGCGGACAAGAGGGTGCCGATCTCTTCGAGGCCTACCGCCTCCTCGGTACCGGTCTTCATACTATGGAAGATCTTCTTGCACATAGTAACTGGTGCGAGATTGCTCTTCGTAAATTGGGCCATGAAGAGGTCTTCTGTCACGTCGGCGACAATGTACTCGTTGATGCACCCTCTGGAGACCGCGTCCCTCCTTTGGTGACAGGCACATTCGGCAGCGCAGACTTCCTGCACTCTCTTCTCGGTGAGGCAACCGAGTAAGTCGCGCGCTCAAATCTATCGCTCACATTTCTCATGTCATTGTAGCCACATCAGTCAGGCCAGTGTCACTGCTCTCAGCGACAATTTGAATCAGAGCCAGAACAATGATACCGCCGAAAAACTTTCCGCTCTTAAGAGCATACTTGGAAAGATTGGTGGTGGTGACGACAAGATGTCTCAAGGAGAGGAGTTGCAAGCTCAATCTCAGGCATATAACTTCAACCCAGACGACATTGCTCCCCCGGAGGTTCAAAAGCAACTGTTTGATCTGTTGAAGTGGCGTGATGGCCTTTACCGCGACATTATCAAAAAGATTGAAATGATTCCGGGTCTCAGTGATTTGATGGATGAGATGAGCAATGCTCTCAATGCTTGTAAGTCCGCCAAAACCTTCCAATGTGGCGTAGCCTCATTTGTTCTAGACGTATATACCGTCATTGCGCCTTGGCTCACGGTATGTTGTGTTTGCCTTTCCGCCTACATGTCGCTCAATGTCAGTTCTTTCGTCCAGCCCATTCTCACACAGGCCACCTCTGCCCTGGGTGAGGGAAGCAAAGCCGTCATCGACTCTGATGACCAGTACCAAGTATTTGAGGACGAGAATGCATCTGATCCATCGCACAGTCTTTTGTCGAAGGATCATTTTGGTCTCGTCCTTAACGAACCAGCTGGGAAGATTGCTCAGATTGTTGTTGTTCACACGGTGCAATTGATCGTCTCAGCTTGGACTGACGACAGCGATCCCGACCAAGTTATCAACCAGGTTGGTTGCGCTCTTACTCATATCGGCGGTACTGAAGTGAACTCTCTTAGGCATTGGAGGCTTTCCACCACCCTTACTATGCTTCTGGTCGCTCTGAAATTCAGCGCCAGATGTTCGATGAGATGGAAAAGTGGATTGGCGGGCTGGGCGAAGAGGCTTCAGACATCGTTTCCAAGCTCACAAAACAGAGTGTTCGGGATGGTAAGAACAAGCGCGAAGGAGAGGCTGGTCAAGAGGCCGGTTACGGTGGGTGTGGCCACGGCGGAGGCAGTGCCAGCTATGCAAGGAAACAATCGTCAAACAACCAGCAATCTTCTCAGCAGCATTCTTCTTCCTATGGTGGAGGCGGAGGTCGTACTGAGGATTCTTCCTACGGAGGTCGTAACGAATCATCTTATGGAAGGCAAGACGATTCCTCCTATGGCGCGCGCAATGAGTCTTCGTACGGAGCCGCCGAGTCGTACGGACGTAACGAATCGTCGTATGGCGGTCGCACCACCGATGACTCATCTTACGGCCGCAACGAGTCTTCGTATGGTGGACGTACTGATGAATCGTCTTATGGACGCCACGAGCCCTCTGGTCGCAACGAATCTTCTTACGGCGGGCGCAACGACGACTCTTATGGTCGCAATGAGTCCTCTTATGGTGAGGGTCGTGATCAATCTTCCTACGGGGGAGGGCGTAACGAGTCTCATGGTGGCCGCAATGACGCGCCTTCGTATGGGGGTGGGCGCAATGATTCCTCTTATGGCGGGCGCGAGCCTTCCTATGGTGGAGGTGAAACTTATGGCGGGCGTACTGAAGAAACTCATGGCGGACGCCGCCACGAGTCTAACTATGGTGAAAGCGAAAATTCGTCTTATGGACGCGGAGGTGGTGACGAGTATGGGCGCGGCGGCGGCGATGAGTATGGTCGACCTCCTCCCCGCGAGGAGTACGGTGGCGGACGTCATGGTCATCATGGCGGGGATGATGTCGGAAGTGGTCGAGCTGGTTATAATCCTAGCTATGGTGACAACCAGGAGACCTTCGGAGCTGAAAGAATGAAAATCCGCGACAATAACGAGTATGAGGGAGGAGGCGGTGGAAATGAAGGAGGTGAAGGCTATGGACGCCGTCGTGAATACGACAGTGGGTACTAAAAGGTGAAGAAGAAGGAAACTAAAGACGAGCCTTCAGTCGAATGGACTCTTATCACTGTATAACAAATGTATATTTGTGACAATTGAAAGGTTTGTATATCAAGTTTCAATGTATTTCGAGATTGCCTACCTACCAATCCTTACAATGATGTCTACATCAAACTATCCATGAATCGTCGACGTCTCGCCTCCCGGACTTTATAGTACGCCAGTGCTATTTCTGCTTTCTCGGTGACAGCAGCTAGATTCAAGGGTGGCTACGGCCTGTGTAAGGACTCTCTGTTGCATGCGCCAACTGGAGAGAATCTATTCTATAGCTCATGCCTGACATTACCGCACTTGGCAAGAGAGCGGAACGTGTCAGAAAGTCAAGCAAGTTAGGTTGGGCACTCGGAGGGGCTTCTCGATGCAAGTGGACGTTGACGAGGACAGTCACCTGATCGAGACGTAGAATTTAGTTGCGCCACGTCGGTCTACAGCTGCCGCAAAGCAGAAGCAACTTGTAGGGTAGCGTTGCGCACGACGACGGGCTATGGATTTGTGGGCAGGTTTCAACGTCCTGAATAGTACGTAGACTCAAGCCTTGGGCATGTGGACACCGATCTATGAGTCGAGTTGACTCATTGATTGCAGCCCGGCTCAACGATATGTGCAAGTATAGGAACCTTGAGAAGTAAAAAATTGAATCCCTCGGCGGTCGCAGAGAGACAGGAAAACCGGCGCTGTTATAAATCGCCCTCCGCAGTTGCCCATGCTTCTGAAGAAGGCGATCATGGTTTTATACGCGTCTTCCACGATCGAATCCTTTTCAAGACATACATTATGGACTGTGAGGTGAACGCCTATTCTTGGAATGCAATCTAGTTCTCGGGGAAACATGAGGCTCATGTGCTAAGTCTGTTGTTAATTCAAAGTCGCCGAAGGCGACTTATCACGGCTCGCGAAGCGAGCCAATCTAAGACCTTTAGCTCAGTCGTTAGACGGTGCGCGGCTGCTACGTTTTTCTTTCCTGGATGACCGATCAACTCCCGGTCCTCGCAATTTTCTCTTTCGGCGTGCGACGTGCAAGCGTGCACTCTTTCTTCAGTCGGCGGTACTTAAACACAGCTTTCTCAGTAGTATGGATGTGTTTAGGTATCAAGAATACATATGTAAGTATGTAAGTATGGGTACAAGTTGGAACACTGTCTACTTCTTGCCTCGACTTTTCTTGGAAGCTGGGTGGCCACACGGGCAGTACTGGTATCCTCCTTTGCCCTTGCAATCGAAAAGATGGGCACAGCCAGCATCTTTGCATGAAAGACATGTGCGGACACGAGGACCTGAGCCGCCAATGATTGATGCACCAGAAGCAGGCTGTTGCCATTCGGATGAAGACCCTGGTATTCCACGTAGCTGGGTTGTTGGGAAAGTCAACTCAGATACCGACGAAATAGGAGATGAAGCTGCCGTTAATGTTGTGGATGGGTCAGCGACCATGTTAGATACAGTGGTCGAACTCGGTGTTGATGCCGGTCCGGGTAGATTGGCTGAGCCATGAAGAGTGGGATAGTACAACGATGGGTTTGGATTCCTGGGGTAGAATGGCGAGGATGGACCCTGTTCACGCGCCAACGCAACACGCTGACGCTGAGTGATGAGTGGTCGCGCAGTGGATGACTCAGATGGCGCCTCTTCGGATGCGGATACTGTTTGTTCCAGTTGCACTTCACTCTGTGAATCCATTTGTTTTCGTTTCATCGCAGCTCTCTCTCGTTGACTTGGTGCAGCTAGTATAAAAGTTATGAGTATCTGTTACTCAGCATGAATGAATTGTGTGCCGGCTTACCTGTCGGTGGGTTTGGAAGTGGCCGAGCATCAGGAAGATCTGAGATGCGAGCCGTATCCTTCAATATGGCACTTAAAGCTTTGAAACTCGCCAAGTTGGATGTCATGGTTGCCTTCTCTGCGCGGTAATGTGACCATGTCTTGTAATGTCGTTCGAGCTGTTCCGGTAGTTTATAGAATATTTGATCTTGAATCGCGGATGCTTCCGGGCGAGTATGAACGAGACCATTCCAGTGCCGTGCCATCGCTTCGAAGTTTACGATCTGGCCTGATCCGTTTGCCCTCTTTGACCCGGATTGAGTGAAGAACTTGTTAGATTCCATGAGTTCTGTAAATAGAAGGAATTCTGCGCGTGTATGGATTGGAAGGACAGCATGAAGCATCTTCTGTCGTTCCTTGAGATAGGAGTAGGGGCTGATTGGACGAGTCACAAGATGTGAGAGCAGGTAGACTGGATATCCACGATATGTGGGTGTTCCAACTACTGCTGAGCGATCACTAGGCTTCATCTCATAGAGAGATGCGAGAGACATGGGAACAGGAATGATGCCAAAGCTTTCTGATGTCTCAACTCGTGTTGCAAGCACATCGGGGATTGGGAAAGACGGTGAAATCTCGAGCGAAAGAGCTAATTCCACAATTTCATCAGAAAGCCATGTGTCATAATGCCCAAAGAATTTCTTTCCTGTTCGGTTGAACGAGCCAATCTGAGTGAAAGATTGAGTAACGCCAAATGAGCAAATATCATAAGTTGACAGCTTACCGATGTATTACGACGATGCCTAATGTTTCGCAGAAGTGCATCTGTCAGCTCAGGTGACGCCTGCAATGAGCCAAAGGTCCGTCGAATAGATGTATGCAGACCTCCTTCAATACCACTGGTTCCACGAATAGTGCGATATATATTTAGACCATCACGATCCTTTCCTTGCAGGAAGTACATCTGTACACCCGGTGGGTCGGAAAGAAGCCCCATCTGAGCAACTCGAATGATTGAGTCTGCTTGGCGCTTTGCAGCTTCTGAGAAGAGACGGCCTCGGTGCGGCTCTACAGAGCATACAACATCCGCCCAGGTTTCGAAAAGGAGTCGTAGTCGAGGAACAAGTACATCTGGTGGCGGGACTGCTCGACGAATGCGTTTTCGAAGTTTATCGGGCTGAGAGCGAGCTGCATATGAAAGTGGAATTCCTTTTTTCTGATATGCCTCTTGTACGGCAGCAACGTCGTCCTTATGCAGCATCCAAATGGCACATGCAAATTGCCGAGCGAACTCTTTGAAGGCAGAGTGCTGCTTTGAAAGCAAACGGAGAAGACGATCCTCAACGTGGAAGATGTCATCGAGTACTCGAGTCAGGAGCACTTCATGTCTTTGACCCTCCTCACTTGTATCATCTACCGGTCGTGATTCCTTATCACGATCCTCCTCCTCTTCCTCCTCTTCCTCCTCCTCTGAACGAGCCGTAGAGATTGAAGATAAGGTGAGAAAGAAATTGATGTCTTTGTTGTCGAGTTCAGATGTGAACTCAGAGAAGTCGGTGCTTATGGATGGGGTAGACAGAGGCGCCGGGCCTTCAGATATACGGGTGCGAACGAAGCGTTTTTGAACCATAACGTCGAATGGAGAATTATCAGATGCAAGTTGGGCCAAGGTTTTACCGTGCAGAGGGACGATATAACCAGGAACCAGCACTTTGTCGATAGTGAGAACAATGCGCGCTTTTGTCATCTTCACACGGTATGTGTTCTTCGGGCCATCCATCGTCTCATCGCCATCACTGTCAGACTCTGCATCTTCTGTCGCGGGATTTTGGCACTCGATCGCGTTCTGATGAGATGAAATGCGAGCTTCGGCAACAGGTGTCTTGCCGGAATACAAATGAACGAGGTGACCAGATACAACTTCGTTGATTGGCTGGCCGATAGATGCTCTAGACGATAGTGCGGCCCATAAACGAAGACTCGCAAATGCATCAAGAGCTGCATATGTCTTCTGCTGCTCTGTCAGCTGATCTCGCGACCAGCGAGACAACCGAATTGTATCGTCCTTGTCTAGACTGTGTTTTAGAACAGTTCCGACGAGGAAAGCCAGGCTCGCAGATGCATCAGTCACCGCACCCTTCAACTTTGCGAAGTGACCCAAATCAAGATAGAAGGATGCTGCTGATGACTGTAGGCGCATCTGTAATCGATGAAATGACCAAGCCTCGGAAAGCCGGCGGAGATCTTCACGAACCCCACGCCCGACGAAGATGACCTTGTTCGAAAGGAATAGTGCGCGCAGATTTGACGGAACATGAAGAAATGAATTTAGCTGAGTAACCTACAGCATATTAGATATGCTGGTATTCCTCGGCACAACGAGTACATACCTTGAAAAGATAGATTTGCTCGTCGACTGCAAGTTGAACTAAATCTACATGTCCGGAACGCGGCTTCGGAACCATCCCGGGACCGCCTTGTCCTGTCGTTTCGGTTTCATACTCAATATCAAGCCCGACGACACAACTTGTCTCTTTCATCTCAATCAACTGAAGAAGGGTACAACATGCCGCATCAATAAGATCGGGAGCATCGTAGTATTGTACTTGAAATGATGGGGGTAAGGAGAGGGGACGGAGATGCGAAAACGGATTCAAATTGACGTGCTTCACATTCGTAGCGAGTGACGGTGTCGCGGTTTCGTGGAATGACAGTTCAGCTACATTGCCAAAATGAGGATCATTGCAAGGAGATCTGTATAATTGTTACCTGATGCATTGTCGGTATAGACCATCTGAGTCGGTGAATGACCGTGTTCCTCAAGTCCGTTTCGAAGACCCTCGTACAGTCCTTCGAGATAATTTAGGCGCTTTGTTAGTGTCAGCGCCTGAGCCCGACATTCTTCGAATTCATTAACTGTTGAATACATAGCAACATGTGTCGGTTGCCCAAGGAGACGAGCAAGATACTTGATGATCTATGTTCGGGGAACGTTAGACTACCATCTCCGATACCAAAAGTTGACGCACCTTGAAAGTGTGATCACCGGCAAGACAAGAGCCAGGTAAAGATGCCATAACTCGGTCGAAAAGCTCTAGATGTGCCCGCATCCACTCTGTGAAAACTGCCTTGCAGTAGCGCACAGACGGATGAGTGCCTGCAAAACGCGCACGATCACCGAAAGGTGAAAACTCCGTTGGGGTTGGAAGCGAATACTTGTCCTGATGATGGCTGTAGAAAGAGAGATACGAGAGCTCCCGAGTGCTATGATCAAGATGTCGCATTTCGCACAATAGCTCGGAAAATGGACGAGGACCGAAACGTGTAGCATACAGGGTTCGCATAATAGCTATCGAGCTTTTATCGACTCCCCCGCGGGCAGTGAGATACACTGGTACAAGCATTAGTACGGCTTTGAAGAAGTATGATAGTTTTCAATATTCTTACCCGGAAAATCATTTTGAAGGTATCGAGGCAACTGCGAAAGAATCCAAGCATCTGTTCCTTGGAAACTTTTACCACAGCCGGGGCCAGCCTTGCGTCGCTTGTTACAGAGCAGTCGACGCGTGAAAAGGAAAAATTCGCGGTGAAGACCTTTCACGCGTCGAGCGATTGGATCGTCGTTATAGCCTAAAAGCAGTTGAGGAAATAGATTCAAAAGTAGAATACTGCACGTACTGTGTTGATTCAGATGTCCTCCGCATTCACACCTGAAGATGTCGGGTGCCCCGGGGAGAAGATGTGGAAGCCAAACAAATATATCCAGTAAGTAGAGTGGGTTCGGCGAAACACTTCCCGTCTTAAGAAGTGAGTCTTCAAGAGCGAAGACTGAATCCCGTGGTCGGCGCCAGTAAGTCCCATCGATGTAATTTTGAGGTCGCTTCTTCATGTCGATTTCCTTTAGGATCTTTGCGTGTTCCGTTTTCAGATATTCATATAGAACTCCCGTCTTTGCTTGGTCCTCGTCCGATTCCTTCTCCAGCTCCTCCGACTCGTCAACTTCATCACTCTCATCCACCGCGTCATCGAACAGACTATCGTCGACTACCGTTGACCGAGCATCGGTAGACCTTTCAAGCTCGGAGATATTACGCCCTTCTCGCTGAATGTTGGCCCATTCCATTTCAGATAGGCGCGCCGACGCGGGAAGATCCAAAGTAGCATGAGCCGCGGTAGGAATAGCGTATAGGGAGGTGGAGGGTATGCTGGTTTCTTGAGCCGCGCGCTGTGTAGACGCTGCAGCCCACATTTCTTCGGACGGGTCTGCTCCAAATTGGGCGTCGAAGTCGAGTTCATCTGCTGAGGGTGTTGATTCCGCATCGAGTTGCGCATCGGACACATTAATCATTTGGACGTCCGTGCGCGTACAAGGTGCCGAGGATGTAGAAGGCCCTACATTCAAAAGATGTGACTAGTCAGTAAGGCAATGGAGGCTTGGCATAATGAACACACACCTGCATTTCCAGCCATAGATGAGGCTTCCTCCTTCTGTCTCTCCTTTCCTTTCCCTTTCCCACCAGATCCGGGCAATCCAACGGCGGGCAATGGTTTCAGGTAGGCGAGGATGCTCTTATTATTGTCGCTTTTGCTTGCTGCAAGTTTGGAAGCATTTGATGGGCGTCCAGCATTAGCGCGGGCACCACCGCGGCCGGACATAATGGAGACGAAAAACAGAGAATGAATTTACGCGACGACGAGGCGACGCGAACGTTTGGAGTCAAAAAGCACCGCGTGAGAACTAACTACTGTATCTATCCACGGCAGCGTCGGCTGCTAAGCCCGGATTTGGAGTTAGCTAACCCCAAATCGGGACTTAGCAGACAACAGGCTTGGCACATGAGCCAAACATGAGGATTGCTTCTGCAATACAGTCTGAATCTTGTGGGTAAACCTGTCGGGGAAAGTCGCCCTTCCTTACTTCTCCTTGATACAAATGAGTGGGATTGGTGGAAGTGGTATGGCAACGCCTGAACAACGCCTGGAGTTTGGACTCGCAGAGGCTGCTGCGACGTGTAGAACACTGTCGTCGAGAGCATCTGAGTAGTCTTCAGTAATCTCAGTCCCAGTTGTCATCCGACTGAATAAGGTTTGATGAAAAGATCGCGATAGTCGACTCCTGGTTGAGGACACGTGGGAGGGAAATATTCCCAATCTGTCAAACCACCATCTCCCATCCCGACCACGACCAACTGCACCATTCTTTTTTTGGGTTACACTGCCCGTCCATTCTCTTTATTAAAGCAGAGCAACGCCGAGCGTCTTTGGTTGGGAAATGGCTTATCGACAGCAAAACCACGATCCCTATAACTCGCAGCCAGCACCTAATTACAACGCCGGCCAGACCACCTACAATTCCAATAACCCTCGCTACGACAACACTGGTGTTGTCGACTACCCTCCTACACATGGCTACGACGAATACGATAACCACTCAAACTGGGAGACAAAGTCCGCCAAATCCTTCCAGAGCAGCTACGCCGGCTCACAGGCCCACCTTGCTCCGTACGAAACCCACGACGCCCCTCCCGTCCCCAACATGCCCTTCCAGCAGAACTATCCCCCACCCATGGGTCGCCCCGGCATCTATCATCATCCCAGCAGCGCAGGCTACTCTGTCGCCCGGGAAAAGATGCTCAACCGTCGTTCCGTGCGTCAAGTCGAGCTCTTCCAGGGTAATCTAGTGCTCGATATGGACGTCCCCTCCCACATTGTGCCCTCAACAAGGGCTCATGAAGAGGAGATGACCAAGATGCGCTATACCGCCGCTACATGTGACCCAGACGACTTCATGGCGTCCCGCTACTCCCTCCGCCAATTTCTGTACGGACGGCAGACAGAGCTGTTCATTGTCATGACCATGTACAACGAGGACGAGGTCCTATTCTGCAAGACGATGAACGCGTGAGTCGTTTTGCGGGATGTGCCTGCACCGTGTGCTAATGGTTGGGGCAGTGTTATCAAGAACGTAGCGCACTTGTGCAGCCGGAACAAGTCAAAGATGTGGGGTCCCGAAGGCTGGAAGAAGATTGTTGTTTGCGTCGTGTCTGATGGCCGCAACAAAGTGAACAAGAGAACGCTGCAGGTTCTCAGTTTGGTGGGTTTGTTTCTTCCGCGTAGCTCAACTTATGCTTATAATCATTTAGATGGGCGTCTACCAGGAGGGTATCGCCAAGGATTCCGTGGCAGGCAAGGACGTGACTGCTCATATTTTCGAGTACACGTCCAGTGTTATCGTGACCGATACCGGTGAGGTAGCTCAGGGATCTTGTCCGGTACAAATCCTGTTCTGCCTCAAGGAGCAAAACAAGAAGAAACTCAACAGTCATCGTTGGTTCTTCAACGCCTTCGGTCCCCTGATCAAGCCCAACGTTTGTATCCTCCTTGACGTCGGTACTAAGCCGACAGGGACGTCAATCTACGAATTGTGGAAGTGCTTTGACAAGCACTCCTACGTAGGCGGTGCCTGCGGAGAGTGCGTCGTATTTCTCGTTTATTATTACACCGGGAGCTAATCATTACGCTCTAGAATTTGTGTGGACACGGGACGTAGCTGCGGTCTTCTCCTGACGAGCCCCTTGGCTGCCTCGCAGAACTTCGAATACAAGATTTCCAACATTCTTGACAAGCCTTTGGAAAGTGTCTTTGGCTATATCAGTGTGCTCCCCGGTGCCTTTAGTGCTTACCGATACAAAGCGCTCCAGAATGGACCCGATGGCAAAGGTCCTTTGGCGTCGTATTTCAAGGGCGAGGCGATGCACGGCTCTTCTAGCGATGCAGGTCTGTTCGAGAGGAACATGTACCTTGCGGAAGATCGTATCTTGTGCTTCGAAATCGTGACGAAGAAACGCGAGGGATGGACGCTCAAATATGTCAAGAGCGCCAAGGCGTCAACCGATGTGCCCACAACTCTTGCCGAATTCATTTCCCAGCGTCGGCGATGGTTGAACGGATCTCTATTCGCATCGATACACGCTACCGTCTTCTGGTTCAGAATCTGGACCTCTGGTCAGAATTTCTTCAGGAAATTTGTGCTCATGTTTGAATTTATCTACAACGCCGTGCAACTCATCTTCACATGGACCTCTCTCGCCAATTTCTATCTTGCGTTCTTCTTTGTAAGCCCTTATTTCTTACTAGTCAGCCCAAGTCTCTGATTGTCGACCCAGTTGGTCTCATCTGCAACATCGGACTCCAAAACGGATGCGTTCAATTTCCTCAGTCAGAATGCAGGGAAAACTGTGTTCGAGATCTTCCTCAAGCTCTACATCGCGCTACTTTTCGTCGTCCTGGTTTGCTCGCTTGGTAATCGACCTCAAGGTTCGAAATGGACCTACAGTCTGGCAGTCGTTCTCTTTGGACTGTGTAATGTCATTACCATCTGGTGCGCTGCTTGGACGGTCTATCTTGCGGTACCACATACCTCAGAAGGATGGTCGAATTTTGGACAGTATGTTCTCTCATTCTCTTTTCAACTGCCAATCTCACATATCGCAGACTTCTGAAGGATACACCCGCCCTTCAAGACATCGTCATTTCGTTGGCGGCTACTTACGGTCTTTACTTCATCAGCTCCTTCATGCACTTCGAGCCGTGGCATATGTTCACGAGTTTCATTCAATACATGTTCTTCCTTCCGTCTTGTGAGCCTTGTCTATGCGGTCACGAGTCTATTGCTGATCATCGTTTGTTTGTTTCCGTAGATGTAAACATCCTCAGTACGTCCCAAATTCATAGTTTTAAGTTGCATACTGATGTTCACGTACAGTGATGTACGCGATGTGCAACCTTCACGATGTCACTTGGGGAACGAAAGGAGACAATGGTGATCGCTCTCTCTGGTTTGAACTCTATAATTCAGTACTAAAATGAAGAATCAGGTTCCGCAAAGGATCTTGGAGGTGCTAAGAAGGTCAAGGGCGATGGAGGCAAAGAGTTGATGGAAGTCGAAATTCCTACTGCGCGAGAGGACGTAGACCAGTTATGGTCCGCCGCGAAGAACTCTCTGAGACACAAACCGGCAGAAGAGAAGGAGCACCGCGACGCTGCGACGAAGCAAGCTGATCATGACAGAAATAGCCGAACGAACGTTGTGCTGGCGTGGGTCGGTTCGAACATGTAGGTGTCGTCACTGCGTCCATGATAGCGTGCGCTAAGCATTCTGTAGGGTCATGATTGTTGTTTTCACCTCGACAGCGTTTACCGATTGGGTTTCCGAGCACGTTGAATCAGCCAACGGAGGCGCGTTCAACCCATACCTTTCTTTCTTATTCATTGCACTGTGCGTGACGTGATTTCCGTAATCTTTCTAACCCGCTCACTATTTTTCACAGAGCATGCCTGTCCGCGATTCGATTCGGTGGCTCCCTGATTTACCTCATTTTCCGTCTGTTTGGCCATTAAACAACAGAAGCACGGCGTTCTCTTCCCTTTCAGTGCCGTTGTACTATCACTCTGCGAGTTGTATATGAATTCGTTACGGATGGAACTACTAATAATGTGTTCTTCTACTCTTTCGCTGTGCGCTATGCAGTATTCTTGTTTATTTCGTCTTTGTCCTGCTTCTCTGACGTGTAACATATTCTATACCCGTTCTCAAAGCCGTTATTGCAATGAGGAAGTGAAATGGTTCAAAGAATAAATTGGATTCGGTCGAGGATGCATAGTGAGGGTACTACCAAAACCGATAATCTTCATTGACGCTTGGCAGCTTTTGTGCCCTTCTTACGCTTCGTCGGCTCTTCACACATGTGTGTAGTCGTAAATGCGCAATCCTTTAAATCCCGATGACGAGCAGCAACCGCTGTAACACTATAGGAGAGGAATTGGCCGCTATTAGCTCTCACTACCCTAATCTTGGGCGGTAATCTTTCTTTGCCTGGGTGCTGTTTCTTGTATCGATCGTTATACCACTCCAATCTGCATTTCACGTCAACAAACGATAAAATACAATCGACTAAGATAACCAACTTGGTCTTGAAAAGGTCTTTCCCCTTCGCGAACATGGCCGCCTCCGTTGGATCACCTGGCGGCTTCAGTCCGAGTTCTCCGCATTTCAAGGCGGCCTCCTTGCGAAAGGCGTGGTATAGTAGATCGACCCACCGGTAGGCGCTTCCAGTTGCCGCAGCACTTTGAACATAGCTGTTGGGAAATGAGTAGTACGGCAAGGGAGCCAAGTCTTCCTTGGTGAATTTGAAGAAAGAGATAGCTGTGTGGCGTAAGCATCGAACTTCGTACGAATCCTGATAGCCTCTCACCATCGCTATAATGCATGACGTACATGCCTTGCTGTTGTTGCAATATTTTGCCGTTTGGCTTGAGTGCGTGTTCATTGCACCAAGCCTCCCAGGTTACGGGAAGCGCCGCTGCTTGCCGTCCTACCGTGCCTGTACTATGCCTAGCTAGAGGAGCCGTAGAAGAGGCATTCGTGGCCTGAGGAGCCGGACGAGTGTGTGCCTTCACTTGAACTACCTCTGGCAGATACTCATCATCATCATCATCGTCATCGTCCGAGATGATGAGCGCAGGAATATGGGTATGTTTAGGCTTTTTCCTCAAGGGCGTCGTAGGAAGCGGCAAGTCGTCTGGATGTAAAGCGATTGGGTGAGTAGCCTCTGGTTTCGTGCTTAAAGTTGAAGCCAGAGCCGGGTTTACAAGATTGGCGTCATCTTCAATGTCAACGACCCCATAGTCGATACCAGTAAGCTATGTGTTCATTAGTTTTGAGTCTCTCAAATAACCCATTGGCGTACAGATCTCTTCTTCGGCGTAGAACTCTGAGGGCGAACCCTCGGTGGGGTGCTGGGGGTGAGATAATCGACAATTTCGACGTCGGAGTCCCCGTCAATGGTTGAACTAAAGGGGCGTTTCTTGGTATGCCTCGAGGCCATGGTGGTTTGTGTAAAGGAGACACCAGCTGATCGAAGGATTGAACCGTTCAAACATAACGTAACTCATCAGTGACTGAATACCTACTTTTACGAAGGACATTCAAAAGCAGAATGCGTCGGTATTGAAGAGGAGACAAAGTCGATTCAGGCAAGCTCTATACTATACATATTCTATGTCTCTAATTTCTACGAGCCAAGTCCTTGAAGATATTACAACAAATAAATTTCCATCTAATCATTGTGCGCGTCGCACATACAGTCTGGAAAGCGACATTCCCGACGAATTCAAATTGGGGGTGAAAACTTCACGGGCCAGGGAAAAGTTGTCGGGCCTTTCCGTTTCTTGCTCTCTCCCGCTTTCAACTTTCCCTCCTGCTCCTTTTTCTCCGTTCGCCTTTGAAACATTTCATCACGGTGCGCCATGCTATAGTCAACGTCAATAGGGAAACACGAGAGAAACAAAAGACTTACGCCAACTTGAACTGTGCCTGGCCTGCCGCCAACATTGCCTTCTCCGTCGTCGCATCTGGTTCTTCCGCCGCGTTAGGAATACCATGCCTGAAGGCTTCCTTGCGATAGGCGAGTTTCAAAAGGTCCTTGTAACGGTATGCGCGACCTGGGCGCGAAGGATTGTGCTCGTTTGGGAAATTGGAATACGGCACGACCTCCAGATCCCCACGTTGGAAGACGAAGTACCTGATCGCTAGAGTATGCGAAGTGAGTTGAAATGGAGAAGAAAACATATTTTGGCACGTACCTTCACTGCTGTGCATGATTGGCGAGCCATAATTTGGCTGGAAAGTCGGATCTGGCTTCCACTTGTGGATCTTGCACCAGTCCTGCCATGCCTTCTTGAATTCGGCATTGCTTGGTTTGGGAGGATTTGGCGTAATCGACGCCTTTTGCTTGTCATTCTCAGTGAATATAGCCTCAGACGAAACTTGAACTTTCCTGCCCTTTTTGGCGGCGGTAGGCTTCGCCTGTGTGAACTCGTTCAGCTGCATATTCAACGGAAAAGGCCGACATCTTACCCGCTTCTCAGTGAAGACCTCTTGCTTCGCAGTCGTCGTAGACCGCTTCTTCGAGGGTATATCAACGGAATCATCGTCGTCTGGTAGTGCGCGCTTGGAGCCCGAGTCCGGATTGAACCTCGAAGAGCGTCTGAGAGGGGGAGTAGAATTCATGATGGTGGCATGAAGGGAAGAGCGATAGAGCGAAATGAATAGACCGTCGAATTATATAGCCATAGAATAAACCCAAATGTCGATATTTGGACAGGCTTTCGCTCCGATATATGTTCGCTCGGTGCGCCTCAGAAGTAGTCTGAACGTCCACTGAAAAGCTTGAAAGTGCGACTCGATATAGATAGAGACGTTTTGCAGCTGCCAATGCTACTCGATAGACACCGTTCTGAGATCTTGACTTTACCAGTCTTGGGAGGCTAGCCTTTGAGTGTTAGACCCAAACGGAGCGGCGTCGCAAGGTACACACATACGATTCCGAGTCGCATTTGATGGTCCAATGACTGTTGTTCCATTGAGTATTGTAAACACGCGAATATCAGCAAAGCGAGTTCCAGCCTAGCTTCTTGGAGATATAGCCAGATCCTATTACTCGTGCGATGTCCTCAAATTCAGTGGACAGCTGTGGACGACTATCGGCGAGCTGGCATGTTGTCCCTCTTGAGTTTCGCAGCCCAGTCCAGCCCTAAGACGAAGATGCTTGGAGGCCTCCATGGTTCAGAATAGAGCAGTATAGGCGAATAGAAGCTTGGAGCATTGGACGCAAAGCGGGGGAAAAGGTTGAGATCATGGTCGTTCAAGATTCAGATGCCGGCGGTGATTGAAACACGTTATTGCATCCCAGTTACATACATGCTAGTGGGAATAATGATTTCTTCATATCAAAGCTCTCAACAAATATGGTTTCTTCGCATTCAACGGTAGTCAACACAAGTATAACTTTTACACGGAATCTTTGTAGGCGCAGGCATCACACATCACATAAAACGGTCAGTGGCATCCACCACGCTCTCCACCTTCGGGAATCGGGGTACAATCTTGCACTCGAAACGTACGGGATGCCTGCACTGTCTGTTAGTCATGCGGGAGATCGCTTCCAAAAAGGCAACATACGAAAGAATGCCATCTTCATACGCGGTTTCGTCGACCTCGATATCTTTCCCATTCTCGTCTTGAGCGCTGCTGATCGTGAACGCCCACAGGAGGCCGGCAATCGCGACATAAGCAGAGTCGATTGCAACGTATCGTCCGGGGCAGATCCGCCGACTGAAGCCAAACGCCCCCATTGTGGAAGGGTCAGGCTCTGGGCGAGGACCCATGAACCGATCCGGATTGAAGGCCTCAGCGTCGTGGTAGACCTTTTCGTCGTGTAGAATGCCCCTACTTGCGGTAAGGGAAACGATCTTAAGATAATGCAACGGAAAGACTACTAACCATGCATTACCTAACACTGTTGTACCTATGCTCTCACATTAAGGCATAGTATTGACGAGCCAAAAAAGCGATCGACTCACCTCCGGGGATAAAGTACCCTTCGAATACGTCGTCTGAAAGACAGGCGTGTGCGACCGCTTCGCAGAAACGTCAGATAACAGCATCGGTAACGGACAGGGAGAATCCTACCAAGTGGCAGGACGGGTCGCCAACGCATCGCCTCCATAGATATGGCGTTGATGAAGGGTAGATTCTCCTTGTCTTCAAAATTCGGGATGCGGTCTCTTCCAACGACGGCATCCAGTTCTCTGTGTGCGCGCATTTGAAGTTCGGGGTTTTTGAGCATCGCAAGGATCACGGTAAGGGTGACCGAAACCGTCTAAACAGAGTCATTAGAAGATGTAAAGACTCAAAGAGAGATGCAAGTACTGTGTCTGCACCACCTGCCGAAGAGGTATCGTCAACACACATCCAAGACGATGATGAGTAGGAGCTTACCAGCAAAAGAAACACCGGCGCAGTTCTTGACAATTTCCATAAAGTCTTCATTGTCATTATTTAGTTGAAGCTTCGCCATGGTCTCGGAGACGAAGCAAGGGACAGATCCAATCTACAGCGATGTGAAGATTATAAACAACGATGCAGTAGAAACACACCACGTACATTTTCATCTTCAGCTAATTCGAAAGGCTGGTTGATCAGTTCGAGAGATGATTTGCCTGCCTTTTCACCCTGGCGCTTGAATGATGCGAATGGGAACCAAGCTAGGGCGATGCTAGGACTTGATCAACAACATTGATAAGGTGACCAGAACTTACATGGAAGAACTTTAAGCATAGGAACATAATCAACAAGATAGTTACCAGGTATCATGCCCCAACCTGCATCCCGTAGAGCGCGATCCGCAAGGTCGACATAAACGTTCCTGGCACCCTGGGAGTCGTATCCGTATATGATACGTAGAATGATAGTGCCAGAGTGACTTGCGTTTTTATCAAGATCATGATGCGCTCAGAGAACGAAAGGACTTACTTGCGAACATGACTGTAAAAATTGTCTGGTGATTTGAGCATGTGCTGCAGGAAGGAGACCGTGGCGTTCATTTGGATCGGGTGAAACGCCGAAACCTTGTTAGTCTGAAAGTACTGGTGGAAGGTTTTACGGTGAATGCTAAGGAAAGATCAAGACGCCGGGAAGGGCCGTGGTCCAAAGCATGGCTTACCGCCACTTGTCGGAATATCGCATAAAGACGATATTCCAGCTCCATTTCATCAAGTCAGCCGCCATGTGGAAAGCTGGTAGTCGAAAAGTCAGCTAGGCGATGTTCGCGAAGGAAAACAGGGGGCTTACGAGGCCGGTCTGAATAAATGTTCGACCGCTTTTCAAAGAGTTCATTGGCTACTCTTCCAGAATTGACGATGACCACTGGTTGACCGAGTACTCTGAACGAAGCGATTTCCCCATAGACGGAGGCCCACTGGGTGTAAGTCAACCAAGGGTGGTCAAGTGGGCGATCGAACAGGTTCCCAACGAGTGGTAAACCCTTGGGACCAGGTGGAAGAGGCAAAAATGAGCGAGAACGACGGGAATAGAGAACGCCTGTGACGATAACACAGAGAACCAAGTAATAGAGGGACTGCATGATGCTTGATTTAGGCTCACTCTGAAGGACGGCAGCCTTTTATTCGTCGAAAGTGGTGTGCCATGACAGATTTAGAGCAACATTCGGCTCCAGCGACTCCACGCATCGCCAAACCTCAAAACACCTCGTTCCTAAAGGAGAGTGAAAAGTTCCTGTTCGATGTCGAGTCAGTAGGCTATCAGGTTCTTCGAGTTGATGAAAACCCTTGAACGCGTAGTTCCTGGTTCCGAGAGTCAAAGGTCGGCACATTGTTGTTTGAGATAGAAAGAGAGAAGCCAATGAGATTACATGAATCGGCGATATCTGCTTTCCATGGGTTCCGTACCATGCGGAAAGCTGGTGCAGTGTGGCCAACAAGTTGTGGATTTTGCATTGTTTCCCGTGGAGACCATACAGAGCTAAGAATAACTGTACACGAGGCTTGAAGCTTGAAGCTTAAAACTCGAGAGGACAATATGCTGGACAATATTCGACGAGATCCTCACGAAAAGAAGTAAAGCTGCCGAGTCGCCACCCAAATTGAATCTCCGATGACCTCGGCACACTGCGGCAGGAGCTGGCAGACAGCCGAGGCCCGACGCTGAGCGCCGAGTGCCGATGTCGGCCCTCCAATTTTCTCATCGGGGCTTACGCGGACAACCGTGTTCCGAAACGACGACCTGTGAATCCGAGCAATCACCACCTGATGTGAACGACCTGCAGTTCGACTTGAAGGATTACTACGCTGCGCCATTCGTTGTATATCAACCACAACCTTGCTCAACCTCGACCCCTTGCGATGGAGGCCAACGACATAGGAAATAGCGCCCACAGCTCCTCGCCATATCGATGCCTTTTAGAAGGCGACTTTTTCCTCATCAAAATAATCCATTTTCTGCTTCCATGTCGTGCCATTGCTGGGATACGCGTCGGCGCGCGCCGACAGCATCGCCGACGCCCGGCGGGCGTCCGAGAAATCGGCGGGCAATCTTGTCGACATCCAACACTTTGGTAGACTCGACACCAGTCCCTTCACCAAGCCGATCAGATCGTTGGCGAAGCGACTGGAACATTTCGGCCCCTGTTTGGCGGGGTCGAGCTTTTTTCCCACGATTTAATGGGACTTCGTCGTTTCCCCACCACCATGAATTTTCAAGTTATTCTCCCAACTCAATTGTAACCTCTACACGATACTATTCATTATTCTGCATCGCGCTACGTTTTTACTTTGTCCAAATTCGTATTTTTACGCGCTATACGACGCGAACAAGATCTGGTGCCCCGCCTAGCATGCCATTTGCACCTGTATTGGAGATAGACCCCCAGAGGGCGGCGAGGGCACGGGAGAAGATGTGTGAGGTGTTTGATGTGCCAGAATTGCGCGATTTTCAGGAGGAGGCAGGCCAGAATATCCTGCTCGGGCACTCGACATTCTTGGATGTCCCAACGGGCGGCTGTTAGCGACTGACTAAGCCACAAGACTCAACCAGGTACCACAGCAAGAACTGAAAGAGAAAGTGTTTGCGTTCGTAAGACTAGGCTAGGCCAGGTGTATAAACGAGATCGGAACTAAAGTACAATGATACTATACTACTGCTTATATACTAGTAAGCCTGTGTTTGGGACTCCTTGTCCATACGTGTTTCCGCTAGGGATAACTCCACGCCCTTGACCCAGTGTTGTATGCTACTAGTCCATGAAACCATTAAATACGAGTGGTAACTGCATGTAAGTAATAATACTGAAACGACCATGTGTGCTACGAGTGTCGGTGGTGTGTATACAATAGGAAGTCCATGAGGTATCAGCATGTATGATGTCATCCATGTGTTGGGTGTGTGTCCGACATGAGTACGGCTTTGGTAATGAAAAGGGGTACGATTGGTGACAAAACAAATGATGAAACGGTCCGTTGGTTGATAAGACAAGCCCCCCGATAAGATATGATAAGATGTGAAAATGTGAAAATATGGCGATTCATAACATCACCCCCTCCTTAAGGCGCAGGTTCCATTCTGCGCCAGAGTTGCTCCATGAGGGCTGCAGAGGGTAACATGACGTCAAGGGGTTCGGTATCAGGCGGTGGCATGGGTCGGAATAGATGTGATGGAAATTGCGACATGGGGACTTCAATGCGAGCAAGCGCGGGTGGCTTTGGCTTGTTCGGATATTGTTGGTGGAAATCGCTGATAGCTTCGTCGGCATTTTTGAGATTGCATGCCGGTTCCCATGTCTGCTCGTGTGTGCCATAACCCTTCCAGTGAACCTTGTATTGAAAACCCCCGCGGTACTTTCGGGAATTAACCACTTTCTCAACCTCCCATTCCGGTTCGGCTCCTTCCAGCACAGGTGGTGGACGCGTGTCTTGGGGTTGTGTCGGAAATTGGGGCTCGTGGTAAGGCGTCAACAGAGCCTCATTGAACACGGGATGGATGCTTTTCCACGTGTGAGGAATCTGGAGCTTGTAAGAGCTTGTCCCAACTTTCTTGATCACTTTGAACGGCCCGAAGCGTTTGTCATTGAGCTTCTTCATTGGTCGGTCCGTGCTGAGATTTGTCCCTTCCAGCCATACTTTGTCGCCCGCCTTGTATTCTACTGCGTCTGTCCGCTTCCTGTCATAAAACCGTTTCATATCCTCCTTTGCCATCTTCAATGCTGACCCCACTTCGTCCCATGTTTTCCTCATGCCATCGGCAAACTCCTGCGCAGTCTCGTTTCTCGATGCCGTTTTCGGAGCGGTGCCTTTGTAGGGATGTCTGCCCATATCTGCAAAGAACGGAGTGACTTTGGTCGCCGAGTGAACTCGATCATTGTAAACGAATTCAGCAGAGGGTAGCCATTTGTGCCAGTCGTTCTGATGGTAGTTGACAAATAACCGTAAGAAATGTTCTATCTCTTGGTTCAGCCGTTCCGTCTGCCCATTTGCCTGTGGATGATACGTCGTTGTAAAGTTTCCTTGTATGCCCAACAACCGGTACAACTCCTTCATGAAACGCGAGTGGTATTGTGGACCGCGATCATGTATCATCTGTCGTGGTATCCCATGTATGGGGAAAATGTGATCACGGTAAATGCGGGCCATGCCTTCCGACGTCAGAGTGGTGTGTGTGGGTATGATGCGTAACCGCTTTGTGAAATGGTCCACAAACGTGCTGATCGCGTTGTATCCTCCTGATTCCGGCAGTTCTCCAATCATGTCCGTCCCTACTATCTCCTATGGCTCGCTTGGCACATCAATAGGATGAAGAGGTGCAGCCGGCTTCGTGCGATGTGACTTTGTGACCTGGCATTTTTGACACCCTTCTACGTATTCACGGACGTCTCGGCTGATTCCTGGCCACCAATAGGTACGTGTAATCAGCTCGAGGGTCTTGTATCGTCTGGGATGCCCTGCAAGCTGTGCGTCATGATGCATTCCGATAACTTTTCCCCGTAATTCCTTGTCCTTCGGTATGTAAATACGATCCTTCCATATAATAAGTCCATTTTCCTTCTCTTCCCATCCTTTTTCTTTGTTTTCTAATGCTTTTTGTACGTATCTGTCTTTGTTTCCTTTTCTTTGTTTGATTTTGTTAAGTAATTCGTCCTCCGGTGTATCTACTGTATGTAAAGAGAATTGAATTTGTGAAATAAAAAACTCCAGCTTGAGCAAAACAACGTTTTCGTTATCTTTTTCCCCCTTCTCAAGGCCTGTCATCCTTGACAAGGCATCAGCTTTCCCCATCGTCTTGCCCGGCTTGTGAATCATCTGTATGTCATACTCCGCTAACTCCGTAACCCATCTCGCCTGCCTCCGATTTAACTTCTGTGGCTTCCGGAAGTACTGGAGGTTTTGATGATCGGTAAACACCTCCACCGTCTCCGTTGCTCCTAGAAGATACTGCCTCCAGTCATCAATTGAGTCCATGATGGCCATCATTTCTTTGTCATAGATCTCGTAGTTGCGTTCACTTCATTTAACGCGCGAGATCGGAAAGCACTGGTCTCCATTTGCCTTCGACGAACTGGGATAGAACAGCCCCGTTGGCATAGTTCGAGGAATCTGCCTCGACTCAAAACTTGCCATTGTTGCGTGGTACGATCAGAACGGGTTCTTCCGTCATCCTCCGTTTCAACTCTTTAAACGCCTCATGCTGCTCCTCTCCCCAAACCCATTCGCCCTTCCCGGTTAGCGATGTCAATGGCTTCGTTACCCCCGCAAATCCCCGGATGAAACATCGGTAGAAGTTGCAGAAGCCCAGGAATGACTGTACTGCCTTCTTCTTCGTCGGCTCCTTCCATTCCTTCACTACGGCCACTTTTGCCGGATCCATCTTCACTTCTCCTCCTCCAACAATAACTCCCAAGTAATCTACAGTATGTGCCTCAAAACTACATTTCTCGGGTTTTAAATACAACTTATTTACTCGCAATATCTCTAGTACTTGTCGTACAATATGCCTATGTTCTTCCAATGTGTTCGTAAAAATAAGTATGTCGTCTAAGTAAACTATAACATGTCCTTTATCGATCAACTCCTTCAGAATGTGATTCATGAACAATTGGAACGTTGCCAGCGAGTTTGTAAGTCCGAAGAACATGACTGAGGGCTTGAACAGGCCTCGGTTTGTTCTAAACGCCGCTTTCCACTCATCACCTTCTTTGATCCGGATGTTATTGTAACCCCATTGGACATCCATCTTTGTGAAAACCTTTGCTCCCTTCAACTTGTCGATAAGCTCCTGAATCAACGGCAAGGGGTATCGGTTCTTGATTGTCATGTCGTTCAACTTCCGATAATCCTGCACTGGCCGAAGGCTTCCGTCCTTCTTTTTGACAAAGAAGAAGGGTGACGCCATAGGTGAAATTGACGGCCGTATACGTCCCGTCTGTATGTTTTCTTCCAGGAACTTGTCTAACGCCTTCTGCTCGGATGGACTAAGGGGATAAACCTTGCAGTCAACCGGTTTGGAACCAGGCGTAAGTTCTATCGCGTGATCCCAGGGTCTTCGCTCCGGTAACTTGTCAAAGTCCGCCTTGCTGAATACATCAGAAAATTCCTCGATGTAAGGTGCAGCAGCGGATGAAGGCTGTTGTGATCTCAGCTTTTCACCGCTTTTGCGATAGTTGTCCCAGTCCATCCAGAATAAACGCTCTCCCTCTTCCAACTTCTCTTCTATGTCTTCTCCTTCATCTTCCGGTGAGTCGTACTCGGGTAGGTATCCGCAACGGTCTGGGCATCGATCAAAAGTCAACGTGGATTCCGTCCAGTTGATCGTGGGGTTGTGATATCATAACCAATCTAGCCCCAAAAAGATGCTTGTTTTGCCAAGATTGGTGACGGCCAACTCGATCTTTTCTGCGTGATCACCAATCTTCATTCGAACCTCCACAAAACCTTCGATTGCTCCTCCCTCATTTAGGGTTCCATCCGCATTGTAGACAGGGAGCTTGACCGGTAACTCCTTGATCGGGAGTCCGTTCTTCTCGACGAATTCTTTATTGACGCAAGAACCCATTGCTCCGCTGTCAAGAAGGGCACTTGTTTCCCATTCAGAGCCTGTGTGCACGCTCTCTATGGTTACTCGAAGTTTCATGTCTTGCCCCTTTGTTCCCCGGATGTACTTCCTCGACTTTTTCAACTCCGTCACAACTTCCACCGCGGCTTCCTTTGTCAACGCTCTGATCACCATCACCTTCTCCTCCGTCGCTTCTCTCTCTCTCCGCTCCGGCATCCATGCTCTCAAAATTCCCACTGCTCTCGGCACGTCATCCTCTCTTAGCCATTGTGCGATCCACTCGGGCGTATTTGGCTCAAATCTTTCTTTCGCAGGTTTTGGTGGTAAAGTCGTCGATGATATTTTAGATGTTTCAGTACCCGTACTGTAAATAGATTCTGCATCTGACGACCCTTTCCTTGATGACTGCTCCGGCAGGACTGCGTCTACTGCGGGAGCTTTGCAAAACCCAGCTCTTCGGCCAACTTCCTCTTCTCTTCGTCATTCATTTCGGTCCATAGGCCCCGAATCGTCTGGGGTCGACCCTTCTTGGGACAGAACCTGCTGACATGGCCGTGTTTGCCACAGCTGAAACAAAGTCCTCTTCGACGTGCGTTGTCAATGTCCATCGGCCTGCCGGCTCCTCTATAGGTAACACCGGTGGCATCTCGTCGCGTGATCGGCGTTGGGTAGAGATGGACACGAGTCCATACTCGAGTATATTCGGACTCATCGTATGAGTAACTCTTACCTCAAACCCAATACTCAAGACTCGAGTCTTCACTCGAGACTCTACTCGAATATCTACTCTACTCGAGAGTACTTCATGAGTCTCGAGTATTCGAGTACTCGAGTACGATCCGAGTATACTCGAGTATACTCACGTATCAGCAAGCAAATTCAAACATAAAGACAGTGAAGATTAAAGTAAGTAGGTCGTAAGTGTATCAAGTTATATCCATATCAGTAGCATCCATATCAGTAGTATCCTGAGGTGAAGAAGCAGGCTTGCGCCGTCGAACCAAAACTACCTGCTCAATCGTTTCATAGAGATCATCGTCATCATCGTCAATCTCAACATCACCATCATGACCCGTGTCAAACTCTGAGACAGGATCCATACCATCGCGGAAATCAGAAAAGTCCATCTCCTCCGACTGTGCAACAGCCTTGCCCTTCCCCTTCCTCTTGGTCCACAAGTTCTCCTCAACATCATCCCCATCCTCGTCAACCACCTCATCCTCGTCAACCACCTCGTCCTCCTCGACAACCTCATCCTCCTCGACAACCTCCTCGACAACCTCCACCTCTGAATCGGAAACATCCATCGGTGCAGCATCCTCCGAGGAATCGTCACCTCCGTCTGCGTCTGCATCCGAATCCGTCCAGTCGGTCGAGAGGTCCTCATTCAAATCCTTCTTCCGTAACTTCCGATTGTGCAAGAACTTCGCAATCTTCTGCTCGGGGACAAGATCCTCAATGGCAAGCCACTGTCCAAGTATCGTGGTCTCTCGAATTGAGTCCGCAGCGAGATTGTGTCGTCGTTTGGAGACGACAAGACCACTGTGCGAGAAGAGTCGTTCGACATCAGTACTAGTGGCGGGACAGCTCAAGAAGTCGAGAGCCATCCGGGCAAGGGCTTGTTGTGGGGTGATAAACTCCGCATTGTGCGGTGCGGACTTCGAAACCCAGTAATCGATTCCATCGTCATCCGTGGCGTCCGCTGAAATAAAAGCATCGAATGGATCTGTCTGAGACACGGCTGGGAAGGAATGAACTGCAGCATAGATATCGTAGGCGTCGTCGTCCGAATCAACCTCGGGCGGAGGTGGGACTGCCTTGATGAGTGGCTTGTAATCCTCTTGCCAGACTTTGCGAGCGGCGCTGACAGCGGTATCGATCCACGCCTGCTCCCACTTCTGATTCGTGAAGTAGTGCCCGCGATGCTTCGGGTGTAGCACTAAACCAAAAATTAACAAGCGGTTGAACCAAAAGAGAGAAAACTCACGCATCGCAGTCTTCCACATCACGGAATCATCCGTTTTGGAGTAATACTTGTCCAGAACGATGAGGCCGCGCTGGACAGCCTTGCGGACCACGACGGGGATGTCCGTTCGAAGCAGCTGCTTCTCGAGACCCTTGGTGAGCAGGTCGAACACGGGAATGACTTCGTGCAGCGTGGAGTACTTGCTCGACGAGAGAAGCACTGTCGCACGTTGGAGACGCTGCAAATGTCATGAGACAATAAAAACCGAACACAATAAAGAACATACCTTGAAAGTGGGGAGCAACGACTCCAAAATGTGCCACTCCGACTCCACCAGGAAGAACCGCTTCATACGCAAAGTGGGGGGTCGAGAGTCGTTCCATTCTGGAGCAGAGCAGAGGGTGTTGAGTGGTTTCTTGAGGAGTATCGCACGATTGATGACGTTGTGCATGGTGTTCCAGCGGGTGGCCACACGCTTCACCATTTTGCGAGCGGTGAGTCCCCGTTTCTTGCAGAGGGCGCCGAGAGCCTTCTGCATCGGACTCTTGCGGGAACACCGATGGCCAATCTTGATAATCTAGGAATGGATTAGACAAGATTCAAAAACAGAACGCAAGATGTCGATGCTCACGGGGTTCATTTTGTTCAAAAAATATATATTAGGAGCTGAATACTCACGAATACTCACGAATATAAGAATACTCATGAGTATTCACGAATATTTATGAGTATGAGTCTATCGAGTATTCGTGGCCCCAAACTGAAACTCTAGACTCACCATAGACTCTAGACTCTACTCTACTCACGTGCGAGTATACTCTTGGCTTGCATGATGAGTATGAGTTTATTCGTGAGTACTTTTTTTATTCTATACTCGCGTCCGACTCTAGCGTTGGGGGTGGGTTCGTAGGATTGGCTCTCAATGTAGCCGCCTGCGGAGCTTGGGGTCGGGACTGCATGCCGGACCTCTTGCTCGCCGCCCGTCTTCTCCACAGCTGATCAATCTGAAGGATCTGTGCCTTCCAATCCTTGTACTTTTCTGGCAACCCGTCTCGGCTACCATAGATCTGATCAATGATCTTCTCGTTGACGTTGGTCTCGAGAAGTCGCACAACAAATGTGTCATCCTTCGAATATCCTGCCTGAGTGAGCAGGACCTCGAACTTCTGGAAGAAATCTTGAGCGGTGTCTTGCCCCTGGTGCAACCGCTCGATCTGGTCTTGCGCGTCTCGCGCAAGGTTGGAATCCACAAATCGCTCCTTCAAGTCTTCCTTGAACTCCGTCCAAGAGACTGTCCATTCCTCTTCTTCCTCGTCGAAGTTCTGGTCCGAGTAGTTCTGGACCCATGCATCTACGTGATCTCCTCGGATGTAGGAGAGAACAACATCGATCCTTTCGGAGTCAGATGTGAGGTTGTTCTTCTTGTCACGGATGTATGTGAACATCGATCGCCACCAGCTCTTGTACTTGGACTTGTCCCCGTCATAGTCGTAAGGCTTGTTGACAAGGGATCGTCCTTTGATTTCGACATCGGCATAATGAGCGGGTGTGTGAGGAGCGGTTTCGGGTGCTTCGTTGGACATGATGAATCGAGGTGATAGGATCGGAGAGTGAAAGGGTGAAAGTGGGGATATGGGTGATGCAGATTTGGATGAAACGGGTGAGGGAATAGAGGTTTGGATGAATAAGGAGGAATCGCCTAGATCTGAGATAGAATCCAGGACTTAGTAGGTTGGGGAATGATGGTGTGTATCGTAATGTAAATAAAGTAGGTAGGTATCGTAACTGTCTACACTATTTTACCGACTACTGACTACGTATCTACGGAGCCCAAGAGCTCGTCACAAGTTCGCAATTGCCCAGCCGACGTCCCTCTGGTGTGAGGTAAGCCGAAGGTTTCCTGGGAACGGGGGTTGACCCGTAAACAGCGCCCACTGAAGTGCAACTGCCAAAAGTTCGTTCTTGTGAGAGCGGCTACTTCCAGCACCCGAGGCAGTTATCTCTAACTGTTAGCCGGCGCTACTGGGACCAATACACACATATGCGGACGTGCGCTGGAATTAGGAATCCGTCAATCTGTAAACAGAAAAGGGGATGGGGAAATGTGTGATGATCAAACAGCGAAGTGCTGATCAACGATCAGGGATGTGTGGTAGGTGGTAGAAAGTAGTTCCGATCTTCTGTTAGCGACTGACTAAGCCACAAGACTCAACCAGGTACCACAGCAAGAACTGAAAGAGAAAGTGTTTGCGTTCGTAAGACTAGGCTAGGCCAGGTGTATAAACGAGATCGGAACTAAAGTACAATGATACTACACTACTGCTTATATACTAGTAAGTCTGTGTTTGAAGCTCCTTGTCCATACGCGTTTCTACTAGGGATGCTCCACGCCCTTGACCCAGTGTTGTATGCTACTAGTCCGTGAAACCATTAAATACGAGTGGTGACTGCATGTAAGTAATAATACTGAAACGACCATGTGTGCTACGAGTGTCGGTGGTGTGTATACAATAGGAAGTCCATGAGGTATCAGCATGTATGATGTCATCCATGTGTTGGGTGTGTGTCCGACATGAGTACGGCTTTGGTAATGAAAAGGGGTACGATCGGTGACAAAACAAATGATGAAACGGTCCGTTGGTTGATAAGACAAGCCCCCCGATAAGATATGATAAGATGTGAAAATGTGAAAATATGGCGATTCATAACAGCGGCGGAAAGACTTTGGCTATCTGGTACGCGTTGTTCTATCACATGGCCACCACCAGCGATGGAAACGAGGGATCAAAGAAGGTTATTGTTGTCCTCAGCCCGTTGACTGCCTTGATGACCAGTCAGGAGCAACACCTAAACGAGAGGGGTGTACCAACGGTGGCTTTCACCTCAAACACAAAGGATATAGACCAGAAGCTCAAGGTGTGTTCTGGAGGACTATTTATGCTTCAACTGCTAAACCTATTCAAGGATTTTGCACAGAACAAATACCGTGTCGTGCTTTTAGGCCCCGAGATGGCCGATGATCGTTGGTGGAAGGAAATCGTCCTGAACTCCCCCACCTTTCAAGACAATATCATTCAGGTTGCCATGGACGAAGGCCACTGCATTACTGAGTGGGGAACCGATGAATTTCGCCCCGAATACGGCCAGCTTATCACCCTCATACGGCGCATGCCTAGTGGGGTCCCCGTTCTCATTGCCTCTGCAACACTCCCTCCCGAGGTTATCGATGACATTCGGTACAAGCTTCAGCTTACCAATAGTCGCCTCATAGCTGTTTCAAACAAAAAGCTCAATGTCTCGTTATCCATCCAAATTCTCCAGTCTCCGAGCAATACCTATGCCAACCTCATCACTCTATTTCCCAAGGAAGGAAACGGGTGTGTCTTCGCGGGCATCAAAGCGAGGTGAGGCTGGTGCACTGCTACTTGGGAGTGGTTCCGGTTCCTCCTGCTTTTGGCTGCCTCCGGTGGCCTTAAACCGCTTCACAGACGCTGAGGCAACATATTCTGGGTCCTCTCAGTGCGTTCGCTTGTAGCCCATTGGTGGTAAATTGTCGGCAAGGAGTTATAGGAGGATGACCTCCACAGCAACACCGATCACCTTATTTAAGCACCATTTCTCAGCATTTCAAAAAAATAAAAACGTAGCTCGATTTGCTTTATCATTTACTATGATCTACATATAACATCTGAGGTGTACGGTGTTATGAATCGCCATATTTTCACATTTCCACATCTTATCATATCTTATCGGGAGCCTTGTCTTATCAACCAACGGACCGTTTCATCATCTGTTTCGTCACCGATCATACCCCTTTTCATTACCGAAGCCGTACTCATGTCGGACACATGCCCAACACATGGATGACATCATACATGCCGATACCTCATGGACTCCCTATTGTATACATAACGCCGACACTCGTAGCACACATGGTCGTTTCAGTATTATTACTTACATGCAGTCACCACTCGTATTTAATGGTTTCACGGACTAGTAGCATACAACACTGGGTCAAGGGCGTGGAGCATCCCTAGTAGAAACGCGTATGGACAAGGAGCTTCAAACACAGACTTACTAGTATATAAGCAGTAGTGTAGTATCATTGTACTTTAGTTCCGATCTCGTTTATACACCTGGCCTAGCCTAGTCTTACGAACGCGAACACTTTCTTCCTTAGTTCTTGCTGTGGTACCTGGTTGAGTCTCGTGGCTTAGTCAGTCGCTAACATACGGAGAGTTTGAAAATTGAGTTTTCTGAAATGCGTTGAAGTCCCATTAAATCGTGGGAAAAAAGCTCGACCCCGCCAAATCGGGGTCGAGATGTTCCAGACGCTGCGCCGGTGACCTCAACCCCTCAAAGAACCGGTGTCGAGCGGCTGGCTCGAGACTAACACTTTGGTACGTTCTCTAGGGTATATAAGCAGGACCACCACCCATATTCTTCCTTCCCTCAGACCCCCACCATGCACCCTACTACACGCAAACACGTTTTCAGTTTGGATACAGATCCAGTTACTAACGCTGGGCTAGTCGACTAAAGTACGACCACTTCGCCCCCCAAGAAACGGTCGAAGACGGCCATGAAGAAGGAAGTTGCCAACGACAAGCAGGTGCGTAGTCTACAAATTGATGGAATCGTCATTGAACAAACTTGACAGGTTCGACTCCCTCTCACATCCAAGCACGACGAGGACGAGGACATTTCTATGCCTTATACCCCCATCAGAGCGGCCAAGAGTTTGCCTGCCTCACACTCCGACGATGAATATAAGGAGCCTTCGCCGTCGCCGAAGCCCAAGTCTGTCAAGAAGGCTAAAAAGGCCGCAGGAACAAAGAACAAGGCGCCGAAGTCCAGAAAGGCAGCTGTACCGAAACCGCGCAAGATGTCTGCAGCTGAGCGCAAGGCACTGTGGGTGGATTGGCCAAAAGTGTTCAATACTCGTTACCTTCCGCCACCTATGGATTCAGATGATGAGAACAAGGATGAAATCGACGAAGAAATCGAGCACGATGATGAATACGATTTGGATTTGTAGGAATACAACATCCTTCTGTACATTCTGAATATCAGCGATAGTCTAGTCGCTAATAGACTCAACATCGCGGTAGCTTTACTACCCCTGGGTAGGTAATACAAAACGGGTAGGCTTTACAAAATCGGGTCTGCACATCTTCCTCGCTACTTTCTGCCCATTATAACCTTCGGGATATTGAATTCTAGCATTGAATTGACTGTGGGTTTTTTTTCGGCGCAGAAAAATGAGCTTGCTACACTGAAATACCTCAAATATTACTCAAAATCACACAAATCAAGGTAGTTCGAGCAATATCAGCCTGCACTGAGCCCTATAAATTACAAGAATTTTTGAGAGTGTGCTATCAAGCTCATAGGTGATCCTCGACTCGTTGCCCTGGTGGTATAGGATGTTGGGGTTGTCATTGTGAAAGAGGGAGCGGGAGCGTGACAGAGGGCGATGTCCCACGATTCCGCACGCCTCGGCAACGACGGCAAATCGTGACTACTTGTGACCAGGGTTTTGTAAATCCTACCTTTCGACCTCGTCGCACCGGTATCGCTTTGCTACTGCAAGAGCAGCTCTTTCTCCCCCAACCAAAGGCTTCACTCAAGAGAATAGAAGGTCTTTAACAACATCCGGTGTATCCGATGATTTTTAGCCTTCAAGATCCACCTCTATTCACGCCCGAGTAGATTTTTTGTATTACCTACCCAGGGATAGTACTACCCTGAGAGACGACCCGCTGCATTTGTCCCATTGGACCTACGCCTCGACTCTCATGTGCACCCCGTTAAAGAATGGTCCCCACTTACGCAGGCAACGGAATATGAATTCCCTCTGTACTTGTGGATCTTCTGAATTTGGGCGGACCTTCGCGCCTCAACTGCCAGTGACGACACACGAATGTGTTCATAGATTCGAGCTATCTCCACGGGAGGGCAATTTGGCACTCGACAGACCCAGGTCGCATTTCTTGAGTTATGATGGAAGGTATGTTTTCCTACAAAATGTGCTATGACACGTATAAAAGCCTCCCGTCTTTTGGTTTCAGTACAGATCAAACATCATGCATTCGCTCTATTATTTGTTTCTCTGTGCTGTGATCTCTGTTGTTCTCTATTCTCGACGTTCTCGCTTGGCGTTGCCTCTCCCGCCTGGACCCAAAGGTCTTCCAATTGTTGGGAACCTCTTCAACCGCCCACTCTATTATGCTTGGTTGACTTACACTCGCTGGGGCTCTGTCCACGGCGAGATCGTCTCATATACAGTACTTGGTCACCCCGTTGTTGTCGTCAATTCCGCCAGAGTGGCGAACGAGCTCTTCGAAAAGCGCTCAAACATTTATTCTGACCGACCATGTGAGTCAACTTCCTTCGTCTGTGGTCACATCCCTGATGTACCGATTGCACTAGCATTTAACATGGCTGCTGGCCTCATGAAATGGGCCTGGAATCTCGCTCTTATGCCATATTCTGACAAGTGGCGGTAAATCACGTTCTACGACCTGCCACCTCGCGAGATAACATCATCATAGCATACACCGCAAGACCTTCCACCAGTACTTCCAACCCAGCAAAGTTGCCGCATTTCATTCGATTCAGATGAACGCCACAGTCACTCTCCTTCAGCACATGTTGAAGTCCCCAGACCAATTTTTCAACCATGTTCGCAAGTAAGTCCCCACTCTCCGGATTCGGTTGATATGTTGAACAACGCCTGCAAGTCATGCTGGGAGCATCATCTTGCGCATCACGTACGGATACGACTCTCAAGGCGCTAATAATGCCTACATAGACATAGCGGATCGTGCTCTGCGGTATGCATCTTGGGCATTGATTCAAGGAAATTTTATCGTCGACTATGCTCCTATGCTTAAGGCTGTCCCATGTAAGTTCCGACTGGCTTATCAAAGCCGTCAAGCTTGTTCTGATGTTTCATTACTAGCCTGGGTGCCATTCGCCTCATTCAAGTCCACCAGTGACGCAGCGGCGAAACTTTCTCTTGATTTGCTCAACAGACCCTTCGAATTGGCTGAAAATGAAGATGTTCGTATCTTTGTTTAGCGTTGGCGTTCTTCATTTTTGAATCTCAAACGCAGACCATTCCTATGCCGTGCTTTGTCTCTGATAACTTTGCCAAACTCCGACGAAGCGATGGCAATGAGGCCTCCATGGAGGTCATCAAGAACTGTGCCGCTGTTTCGTTCATAGGTATGTGTGAATTCAGCTTTGTTCCATGTGCTCCGATGACACCTATTGGACAGGTGGCGCAGATACAGTAACTACATGCCTTCTTTGGGCTTTGTGTCTTCTCATCCGCTGACTTAGACTGTTTCGGTCACTCTCACCGTGATCCTGGCAATGCTCAAAAACCCGGAGCTCCAAGTGCCGCACACAAAGAACTGGATGCCGTCGTCGGAAGAGACCGCATCCCGAATTTCGAAGACAAAGAGAATCTACCCTTCATGAACGCCATATTTATGGAGGCGATGCGTTGGAGACCGGTCCTTCAACTCGGTAGGATTCACTCTGACCGTTACCAATGCTGCTATCTGACGTTTCTGTGAAGCGGTTGCACACGCCTGTCTTTCAGACGACGTATTTGAAGGGTACTTGATCCCCGGAGGTGAGTTGATCGCCTTTTGGTCTCGTGAATACGCCTCAATGCGAGATCATAGGTGCGACAGTCTTGGGCAATGCTTGGTAAGTCGTTTCGTTGCATTCTTTCGAGATCGTTTCCCTCACCGCAAGTAGGGGTATTCTACACGACGAAAAGGTCTATCACAACGCTGAGGCCTTCAATCCGGATCGGTTCATGGGTCCTCGTCCAGAGCCTGACCCTTCCGCAATGGGGGCGTTTGGCTTTGGTCGGCGAATTTGCCCCGGACGATACGTCGCGGTCAACTCTGCTTATGTGGCGATTTCTAGTCTTCTTTGGGCCTTCACAATCAGTAGCGAGAAAGACGAGAACGGGAACGATGTCGAGGTTGACGATATGGCGTATGGGGGTGGTCTTGTTATGCTGTTCCTCAACGTTTTTACTAGACCTTGGCTGACATTGACTATAGACATCCCTTACCCTTCAAGTGCAAGATTTTACCTCGATTCCCGACGGCTGCGAACATCGTGGATTTTACCGAACGTTTTGAACAGTGAATACTCACTATTTAGCGGGACTGATCCAGAATCTGAAGTTACGTACTTACATCCTCGTTTGTTACATGGTAGACTTGAATTCGTATCGGCATTTCGCCAATGAATGATTTTCAAAACGTGCCGCGGTGCACAGACTAACCTCGAACTGTGTTACTCAAGTGTTACTGTTGAATTTCATTCAATTCGTTGGTCACAGGTCACAGCGACCGGCGAAACGACGAAATGTCACAGTGGTCACTAAAATTTTGGCTCAAAATGCTCTGGCGGGGCCCCCGACAGCTCCCCGACGCAGCTCCGCCGCGTCGGCAATTACCCAATATGGCAATTCGACGAAATCAAAATTTCGTCTTGGTGGTTACAGGTCACACCATGCGACGAATTCATTGAAATTGGACAGTACTGCCCACTCGACGTCGTGCCGGTGAGGTGCCCCTGACTAAGCTCGCTCGCGTGACCTCGTCAGACTCATTGCTTGTTTCGCGACCACGATCAACGACTAGTCAACGACGTCGCGATTTTTCCCCATACACCATCTTTAACAACGAAACGACATTCACCTAAGCTCTCCTACGTGCTTACAGATCAGGGCGGCCACTGGCCAGTTGCACCAGACGCCTTGAAATGATTGCCTGGTGCGTTTGTCTGGCTTCTTTGACTCCATTACTTCTATCGCTCGACAACCGTGTCCTCTTGTACATGCAGCATCTTCCATAAGCTCTTCCAAGGAGCCTCTTGAACCCCTCGAATTCCGGGTGGTCGTGGGTAGAAGGCGGTCCCCACTCGAGTATTCGAACAAACGGATGTCATCTGACCCTCGATTGTAGCCCGCCTTAGAACGCCCTAGCCACTTGAACGGGTGTGCAATCGAGGACTGTTCCTCAGTAAGTGGCTCAAGTCGCGCCCTTTACTCCATCCTCAATCTCTCCTTGAAGTATTCAACACGTCACAGTGTTCTTTCATTAAGAACCCCGCCGCGGGTGCAGATGAAGAACCCCAACAGACTGGTAAGACCTTTAGTAACTCCCAATGATTGACAGCAAATTGACACTGCGAATTTCATGAAGCGAACTAGCTATCGGTCACGACGTTGATGTAGTTTTTCCATGGTAATCCTATTCATACCGGCCCGTGAAAGTCTTCCTTCTTTGTCTGCACGCTTGCTCCTTGCCTCTCATGTGTTCATGACTTCTTGAAGATCTTTTTCACGAGACTCTTCAGGTGAAAACTTCACACCTTTTCTTGACGATGTGGCGCCTATCTCCGCGGTTTATCGGAAATTTGGGTATAACTGAAGACTAAACTTCTTATGCGTACTCTCAGCCGCCCTTATTGGGTTTCCTTCAGAAAAAAATGCGCTGCGAAACTGGAGTACTAGTGCCAATCTTGTCAAGTTGAGCCTCTGTGGTCGGTATTTCGTTCGAGTCCTTCTGCTTAGAGACCCTCTTTGTTCGCTGTCCGCCGCCGCCCTGGCCTCAAATCCAACAAATTCGTGGTATCTCGTTACATTTAGAATTCTCCACGAGAAGCTGGGAGTGAGTACGCCGATGGCACATCTTTCACGACGAACTCATCACCAGGTAATGGGAACACCGCGATTCAGATACTGGTAGACAATATCATTGGTCCCGCTGCCCCTCTCCTTGTGATCATCCAGAAGGATATGCGGTTGGTTCGTCTTGGTACTAACGGATAAATAACAAGGCTGTTCATTGATCTCGCGGACTGATCTGACGCCTAAGAACGTTTGGCTCAATCACTTGATTAAAATGTGGCACGTTGGCTTACGACCGGGTGTGGAGCAGAATTTTGCTGCGAGTTATGATATGGCGTCGTGTAAAGAATAAAAGGCGTCAGCTTTTGGATTCAGCTTCACTCAAACGCTATGCAGTACCTCTCCCTCTCCTACTTGGTTTTCTGTGCTGTAGCCACTGTCGTTATCTATCTTCGATGTTCTCGCTTGGCTTTGCCTCTCCCGCCCGGACCCAAAGGTCTCCCAATCATCGGAAACCTCTTTGACCGCCCGCTCCATCATGCTTGGTCAACTTACACTCACTGGAGCTCTGTCTACGGCGAGATCGTCTCGTACAAAGTACTCGGTCACCCGGTTGTCGTCGTGAACTCCGGGAGAGTGGCTAACGAGCTCTTCGAAAAACGCTCGAACATATATTCGGACCGACCCTGTCAGTCGTCCTCGTCATCTATCATTTGTAATGTATTGACTGCTTCAGCGTTTCATATGGCTATCGGGCTCATGCAATGGGCTTGGGCTTTCGTCTTCATGCGGTATTCCGACAAGTGGCGGTAAGCTATGCTTTATGACCTGCCACCTCGCGAGATAACATTGTCATAGCATTCACCGCAAGATTTTCCACCAGTACTTCCAGCCCAGCAAAGTCGCCGCGTTTCACCCGGTTCAGATGAACGCCACAGTCACTCTTCTTCAGCACATGTTGAAGTCCCCAGACCAATTTTTCAATCATGTTCGCAAGTAAGTCCCCACTCTCCGGATTCGGTTGATATATGTTGAACAACGCCTGCAAGTCATGCTGGGAGCATCATCTTGCGCATCACGTATGGATACGACTCTCAAGGCGCTAATAATGCCTACGTAGATCTGGCGGATCGCGCTCTACGGTATTCATCTTCGGCAATGACTCCTGGGAATTTCATGGTCGACTATGTTCCACTGCTCAAGGCCATACCGTGTGAGCTCTGACTACTTCATCGTCGTGAAGCTTGTCCTTACATTTCATGAGCTTGGTTCCCATTTGCTTCGTTCAAGGCTACCAGTGTCATAGCAGCGAAACTGTCTCTTGATTTAGTCGATCGACCTTTCGACTCACTTGTTGAAGATGAAGATGTTCGTGATTTTCTTTGACTGGCGCCACGTGTGTCATCTTTCAATCTCAAATACAGACTGACCGTCTCTCGTGCTTTGTCTCCGACAATATCGCCAAGCTACAACAAAGCGATGGGAGTGGGGCCTTCAGGGAGGTAATCAAGAACTGCGCAGGTATTTCTTTCTTAGGTAGGCTTACACCTCATTCTCTTGCAAGTGCTCTAATGGTTCCTACTCGACAGCTGGTGCAGACACAGTAAATGACATCCTATTCTTGGGCTTTGAATGTTCCAAACAGTCCACTTAGACGGTTTCGGTCACACTCACCGTGATCCTTGCAATGCTCAAGAACCCCGAGAGCCAAATGCGAGCTCACAAGGAACTGGATGCCGTCGTTGGAAGAGACCGCATCCCGAGTTTTGAAGACAAGGTCAATTTACCCTTCATCAACGCCATATTTATGGAGGCGATGCGCTGGCGACCGGTCCTTCCACTTGGTAGGCATCACTCAGACTGTTACGGATGCTGTTATCTGACTTTGCTGTGAAGCTATCGCTCATGCTTGTGTTTCTAACGACGTATTTGAAGGGTATTTTATCCCCGGAGGCGAGTAAATAGTGTCACGTCTTCTCAATTCTGACTATATTCGAGTTTGTAGGCGCGACAGTGATGGGGAATGTATGGTAAGGCATTTCGCCGTCTTTCTCACGATCAGTGTGCTCAATACGTGTAGGGCTATTCTTCACGACGAAAAGGTCTACCACAACGCTGAGGCCTTCAATCCGGATCGGTTCATGGGTCCTCGCCCAGAGCCTGACCCTTCCACAATGGGGGCGTTTGGCTTCAGTCGGCGGATCTGCCCCGGACGATACGTCGCGGTCAACTCTGCTTATATCGCAATTGCCGGTCTTCTGTGGGCCTTCACGATTAGCACCGCCAAAGACGAGAATGGGAACGATATAGAGGTCGACGACATGGCGTACGAAGACGGTGTTGTCACGTATATTGCTTTTTCTTCTCGCTGTGCTTACTTGTCTGACATGCACTGTAGGCATCCTGTACGTTTCCACTGCAGGATCGAACCTCGATTCCCAACGGTTGCGAACGTAGTGGACACTACTGACCGTTTTAAGTAAATCGTGGGCACAACGAACGTCTGTGACTTCCTTACGATATCACGCGATAGCAAAAGCGCTGTATTCTTTCTCCATATTATCCGTCTATTCTCGCCATACTTAGACTGTAGTTGAATTATGCTAGCGAGAACCTATGTTTCCGTTTCTGACCATTTCAATGAGTGTTTGCACAGCGAGAGCTTCTCTTTCGACTGCGCAGGAGTGTCGGCCCATCGAAATCGTCGGGGTGGGTTGATGTTGACCTGACGCTACCCGACGCGCCTGCTGAAGGGAGCACCGATGTGAACATGGAGGCAAGGATGGGAACGGCCGACAAGCCCATTGGTTCAATCTGCACCATCAACGTTAATGTTCAACATGCCTAAGGCTGACTTTCCGGCAAATCAGACAGCGCTGTCGCCCGGGATGTTGTTCGCGAGTTTTGCTGCTGAAGAACGCGTAATTCATTCAAATGTGTGATTCTGCTCTACAGACTGGTTGAAGGTTGAAAATGTTTTTACCTTCTCTCAAGAACTCGTTTACTCTCAAGCTTTTGAACCACTTGTAAATCTTTGATTTCTTCGTCAAATGCCCGTGGTCCACTTGCTGGAGTGCTTGTTCGACTTTGAATGATCGTGCCATTAACCATAGATACGAGTCGTTCGAGAAGTCTGTCCTTCAAGTGGAGCAGGATGTTTTGGGGGAGGGGCGGAGGCGGTAACCAAGGGTAGTAGAAGGAGTGCGTTCCTGGCAGTCGTATGTCGATATTCATCTCTTCGTTGATCACTTCAGCAAGCAGCCAACAACTCGCACAAGATTTCTTTGCAACGCCAATATCAAAACCATGCGACATCTATCCAATATGAGTTCAGTAGCCACAGACCTGAAGGCGATCTCCTCACCGAAAGAAGTCGATTAATCTGACGAAAGCAAGGAATCAGTAATCAATTGACATCAGAGAGATACTCACATCGCAAGCAAAGTCCAGGAATGTCTGATCACTCTGGTGCTGCTCTCCAGCAAGAAATGCCGATGTCACGCCACTTTCACAATGGCTGGCACCTTTTGCGGGGCCCTTCAGATTATTGTGGTGATTATGAGCTTTCTCGATAAGCGCTTTCCGCTCCTCATTATCGGTAATAGCTTGAAACCACTCAGTGAATAGTCCTGATTCAAGAAGGGGTGACAGCCTCTCAGCGGGAAGATCTAACGCGCGGTAGGATATTGTAATGGGCTGCTTTAGGATGGCAGAATGCGACATGTGGTGACACGCAGTAATGCATGCAAATGTGGCATATACTGTAGCGTTTCGACCGTAACTTCACAGCCTGTGACCCATTATGGTCTGAAGTTACAGCGAACAGCTTCACAGACCCTTAAATTGCCTTTTTTGGACAGTTCCGCTTATAGCGGGACCTGAAATTTCCTTATTTGGAGGCTCGTGCCTGACCAAAGTGGTCCGTGACCCGTTATGATGTATATATAGCTTCACTTCAAAGACCCCCGTGACCCGTTATGTGAATTTGCGGTCGAAACACTACAGTAGCGCCCGTACAAAACGAACGGTAGCTTGAGGGAAATTACTCCATCGAACTAATGCCAAGAGCGTCAGAAACGGAAGATACTAAGAGAAAAATGTTACTCTCAACGGCAGAGTATCCAGATCGTCGTCATCGAGGTTATGGTTATCCTCTGCATCTTCTACAAATCATCACCAGATTGAAAAGGGTCAGAAAGATACTATGATATTCACCGTTCAAATTTACCGCTCTCTGGGACGCCTTGCCTATACACTGTGTGAATATATACGCTTCGAGGCCTGTGCAGTGAAACATACCTCGAGACGTAGCCACGACGAACGACAAACTCTTGAGCGACCAGAGTTGCGTGGGAATTTTGGAAAGAAGGTAAGAAAGCCGCATGAGATGGTGCATCAATGTATCATGATCGGCGGGCAAGGGAATCGGAACATCGACTTGTTCCTTGAGAATAACGAGCAAATTCAAAAGGGTATCCAGCCATATGGCTGCATTCTCGGAGTCAAAGATGAACTTATTCGTCGTTCCGGGAACCAAAGGAACCCTGAGCGCCCGTGCCAGAAGCCTGTCGTCAATGACGAGGTTTTCAGGCTGCAAAGCAGGCTCATACGACACGGCTTCCCAATTCCTAAGATGCTCTATATCGTATCCTGTGAAGAGTGCATGGATGCGCTGTGATATCTTGCTTCTGCATTGCGTCACAAAGAAAAGGGAGCTGATCTTCCTCAGTCCCTTGAGCAGCAAATTTTAAGACCTGGAAAACTATGGGAAGATACTGGAAGAAGTCTGGGTAGACAGAAGCCGATGCCGACGTTTGTTCCTGCTCGGACCTATGGTAGAAGGTCAGTGTCCAAGACGTGTTCCCAGCATAAAACAACTTGCAGCATCTTCTTCACATCCTCCGACACATCCGTAGGCAGAGGCGCCTCGCGCACCAGAGGGATTTCATTGTCGGGATGGCTGGAATTTCTCGTGACTATCGGATGTTCATCAGCTGCTGAGGCAACAATTTCTTCGCTGATATGTATGAGATGAGGCTGAAATCTTCGATTTATAGAGAACTACTGACTCTTTGCTATTGCTTTCATTTGATGTTGACGGGAGTACGAACCTCCCAGTACAAAGAATTAACCTGAGTGGATCCGCACCGACAGGTCCTGCGGTGACTGCCACACTACGGTCCTTCTCATCCGCTGTCCCTCGAGTCAGAAGTGTCGCAATGTGCTGGTAGGTCTTGCCAGCCGTTGTAGGGGACGTGTTGAGGACACCGTCTCTGGATTCTTGTCCCCAGGCAGGTCGTCGGCGCTGTACGTCCGACAGGAGTGCGGTGAGGACGTATATCTGGGTTTATTAACCGATCAGCTGGGTACTTACCTGCCATGCCGTCGATCGGCTTCCCAAATAGGCAGTGGCAGGTAAGTCCCACAGCGCGACATTTGTTCTTTCGAGACGGCGGGCTGCTCCAGCAGCCATTTAGCTACTCAAAATGATTGATCTTGTATAGTACTACCAACTTTGACAGTCATCATGTCGAAGGAGCACTGCCCATGGCCGAATCTGGCGAATGGCAGGTAAGTCTGGCTCGATTAGTCAGCGACTTACCTGCCATCGCCCGCGCGCACTCTCACTACTATACGTACTGTCTGTCTAGCCGTTCCATGGCAGGAGCTTGCAGTACTAGCTGAGGACCTGCTACAGCTTGCTGTAGACCTTTGTGGATATAAAACTTTGTGTTTTTGTAGGCATCACTGGTACAGAACATGCGCCGCGCCGATTCCGCGGCAGCGGAAGATTTTTTTGCTTTTTTACAGTGTTGAGCAGGCTCTCTGAGCTTATTTAAGTCCTTGGTGTACTCTCTCAAACTCCCTCTCTTGAAATTCTTTTTTCCACACATTTTTGGCCGGAATACCCAGTGCATTGGGTCAAAAACCTATATCTGCGAGCGTAGATGTTCTGACGATGGTGACATGAAGAATTAGCCTAGGCCCATTGTCTCGCGGGCTCGACACGCAAAATAGGGACACGGCAAGTTGAGAAAAGAACTCCACGTGATGCGTACTGGAATGTCGTGGCCACTGGTTGAAACGTTGACCGCTCGACGTACTGTGGTTATCATGGACTTTACATATTTGCGTTCTCGTATTCATTATTTGTGGATATCCTTGTTCAAATGCATCGTCGTCATTGTTTCCTGGTCTATCAATTGCTCGAAGACGTCGAGCAATCGCGAGTCTTAAGTATACGCCACGACATTTCCTTCAAGTTGTATCAGCCAATTTATGTATTCATTACAAGCAACATTTGGACGCTGTAAGGCCCAATAAATACCAACTGCGCCTGAGTGAACGGGATGGGAAGGGAGAGAGGGTACCACGACAACTGCGAAAATTTCGTCCTTTTTCCGACTGTAACCCATTAACCTCCTCAACATCAGCTCTTGGTCCCATAACCACCACAGACGCGGCGCCCTCTTTCACTCCGCTCACCCTCCTGTATACGGTGGAGGTGGGGACTGAAAGGACAACAAATTCGGGGAAGCCCAGGGAAGAGAACAGAAGGGAAGGAACGTGTGTATGTATCGTAAACTGGAATGTCCATATGTACGTATACGTAGAATCGATGGGGGATGATTGGGCGTTAAGATCTATGGGCGCAATGGAATGAGGTGGGATGGTGCAGGTAGGTAGATATAAGAATAAATCGGCCAGCCGTTCCACCCATCCCAACGGTGGAGAGGTTCGGTCTGGCGTGAAAAGAAAAAGCGTCCATACGTTATAATAGCACGTCGTCGGGATGGGATAGCACTGCTGACTATCGCCTGAACTGCGGGAATGGATGACGGGAAGGATACGAGCAAAAGGAGTGGAAGCCGCGTGTTCAAGAAAGGACGTGACCGGGCGTGCCCCAACCAGGTTCAGTCCCCCTGCCCACACTCCCCGAACTTCGTCTCCATGTGTGCGGAGTTCGCGACACCAACAACACCAGAAAGCAAACACCTCTGAGCAACACCGTTTCACCTGCCATCCACCCCCAATTTGCTCAGCACCTGACCCGAAGGAACACCACCAACGAGAACTCCAAGGTCATTTACCAGAGATCCTCACGACGGGGAGCGCGCTGTTGGCCGACAGCACCGGGTGCCTGCTGTGCCTGGCGGGTGTGGGAGCGCAACCTGCAGAAATGGTCAGACAAAAGAGTACGGTCGCTAGTGGAACAAGATCATACATTCTGTCGCTCGCACGGTGCTCATCATCTTCCTGGACAACCTTCCTACGACCGCCAGCTTTGGAGGTCCCGGCTGAGTTGTCGTCCTGAGCGCCGCGTTGCACGCTCCAGTCAAAGACGTAGTCGTATTGATAACCCTCGCGAACGAACAGGTCACGGAAAAGCTTGCGTAAATACGAGTAATCTGGCTTGTCGTCGAAGCGTAGAGCGCGTGTGTAGTTCAAGAAAATGCCAAACTCGTTGGGGAAACCGCGGCACAAAAGATCCGTAGGGGTGGTCATCTTTTTCTCCATGATGCGGTCGTACTTTTGCTTCTTGGTGGCAGCCTTGAGACCCTGCCATGGCAGTGCGCCACGGAGGAAGTACATGAGTACGTAGGCAAGGGACTCGAGGTCATCTCGGCGAGCCTGTTCAACACCCAAATGAGTATTGATTGACGTGTAGCGGGCGGTTCCCGTCAGGTTCTTGTTCTCGCGGTAAGGAATATGAAGGTGGGTTTTGGGATCTCTGAACTTCTTGGCGAGACCAAAGTCGATGACGTTGACCTGGTTACCCCGCTTGCCAATGCCCATAAGGAAGTTATCAGGCTTTATGTCACGATGAATGAAGTTGCGTGAGTGAATATACTCGACACGCGAAATCTGATCGTGGCGCCATCAGCAACGGAGGAAGTACATCGGTGAAGAAAGAAGCTTACCAGTTGGTCGGCGAGAAGGAGTACAGTCTTGAGACTAAATTTGCGGTTACAAAAGTTGAACAGATCCTCGAGAGACGGTCCTAGGAGGTCGAGAACCATGGCGTTGTAGTCACATTCGGTGCCGAACCACCGTACAAAGGGAACGCCCACGCCGCCTGCAAGAGTCTTGTAGACTTTGGACTCATATTCGAGCTGCGGGTGCTTCGCCTTGACTGATTCGAGCTTGATGGCGACTTCCTCCCCTGAGATAATGTTGATTCCGAGGTAAATATCCCCTACAAAGTGCCATAGTAAGCAGCTGGAGAGGTCCCATCACCGCCAAACGCACCGAAAGAACCTGAGCCAATCTTTTTGCCCAGTCTATATTTTCCGCCTACTCGCAGGTCGAGCCTGTGTGAACCGGTGTCGGCCATTCGAGGGATGTATCAAAAGCTGAAAGAAAAATGTGAGAAACGGGGATGGTGATGGTAAGAAGGAGAGAGGAGAAAGGGTTCGGCAAAGGGCTGGTGGCGGCGAGGGACTACACGTAACCAAAGGCTGTAGAGCCGAGACAGCGACTATCGGGCGAGCTCCACGCCAGCGCATATACCGCTCCGCTCGTCATCGACGTCGTAGTGCGCTATTCTGCTCATGTTGATGTCTCCCTCTGTACGCAATGGGCCACCACCGGGATGACAAAGATGGGACGATGGCTAGACCCGTCTCACGGTGCAAGGAGACTGGCAACAGCGAGCAGAGACTCACCAGAGAGAAAAAGAAATAAAAAAGGAGACAAGATGGAGGGAGTACAGTGGCAGGGAATAGGACGTTATAGCGGATGGGAGTCGTTAAAGAACAAGGCCGTGCGAATTCGCTAAGCCAATATGCGTTTCAAACTCCGATCAGCGAGTTCTGCTGGTCTTCCTTTTGTCCGACTCGGCTACGCCAGCCCTCTGCACCGGTTTCTGTCATTTTCTGCTGCGCTACTGAGTCTGGCTTTTGTATGCGCTACCAAATTGTCCACAGCATTACCTCCTGTATCGATAACCCTTACTTTGTTCTGCCATCTTGTCTCCGGTTTAATCGTCTCAACTCGCCGGCTTCTTTGATCACTTCCCAATCTGATCCCACACGTTCTCGTGTCTCCCCAGCCAGCGTCCAGCTCGCAATCTACCTGGTCTAGCACTACTGATCTATATCGCCCTATCTCAACCGCCCCAACGCGATAGCCATGATGCAATCTCCCTTGACCAGCTAACTCTGATTTCCTTCTTGGCCACGATGACGTTTCTGGTTGTCTCCTTATCGTTTCGTCATATCCAGCCTTCCACTGCGCCAAAGTCATAATACATGCCACATCACCTGTGTCCATGCCACTGTCCATGCCTCGGCTATCGTGCCTTAGCTCCCTGGTCCAACGCCGTCTCCATAACTTGCGTCCATTCTATACATACTCTCTTACGTTCATCCACCGTTCGGCTACCTTCATGCTACGTGTGCGGTGATTCGTGCTTCCGGCGGGTTCCCTGCTCTTGACAACGAATGATACATTCCGTTGCGCGCGGAATTGTACTTGTGACTCGTCTTGAGTTTTCAACTCCATACTCCCCGTGAAACGTTCAAGCTTTGCATGTTCATGCATTGGTACCGAACGGTAAACCTCAGCATGGCTTGTAGTCCTGCTTTACTCTTTGCTCGACAGCACTAAATCAGAGCACTGTTCCATTGATCATTCCCTTCAACTCGCCTTCTTAACATCACGAGAACCTTTCGCCGAACAGGAATTAGTCGTCCATTTCGGTCTCGTTGACATGATATCGCCGACGCTGCTAGTTGGCAGCTGTACGCCTTGTCTTGGGCTTGTGTACGGCGGCTCGGCGCTTCCAATATCATCAATTTGTGATGAAATTCAATCGATATCGTCGCCGTTAGCAAACACCAGAGCCGTTTGAGAGGCAAAGCACCATCGGACCGAATCTCCGAACTCACCGTCCGAAGATCTCCCGGTAATCACTCATCTTGACTCTTGACAGATACAACTGGTGCCTAACATATCGACTGTGTAACATGTCTGCCAGCACGGTCTCGACTCTCGAACAGTAACATGCGCTCTACACGTGTCCTAAAGCCTCCTGACGCTCAACGAATAAGCGCCTTCCGGTGGTCATGAAACCGATTCTGCCCCGCTGGGTCTTATGGTGTATCAGTACTGAATGTTTTTTCTTTGACCTGACAGTGACAGCTTCCAAACTTCACGTCTTGCTACTCTTGGACTGTAAATCCGGTTTATCTGTCAACCCGTCCTTATCAGGAGGAGGTAATCGTTAACGTTTACTTCCAAGTCGGCTCGCAAGTCGCTTAACGACGTGGAGAAACTCCCGCCCCCACTGTACCACCCAAAGCCTAAGCATTGATCCCAATTCATATCGCTAAAAGGCAGATGACAATAACCTAGCGGATAACGAGATAACAAGCGCGCAAAATATATATATATATATCATCGCAGTTTATGTCTCTCAACTGGGTATGTCCTCAGTCCTGATTTATAAAAGAAAACATGGTTGACGCGTGTACGCCACGAGAACAATAACGTAGCGCCAAGTCTATCCAGCATAACTCCGAAGTTCGGTTGCAAGAACGCGAAATCAGACCGGATCGACTCGGATGTAAGGTGGTAGAGCTTTTTCGTTGGGCTAAACTTGCAGCACCAGGATTAGCACGATTAGAGCAGCTGGTGAATCTAGATCAGCTTGGGACCTTCAGATATAGCAGCTTGTGGTACGCATCCTGCTTAGGCCTTGCTGAATTCACTTAGATCGGAGTTCACGGTCATGAGAAACGTCGCTTTTTAAGCAACAAGCACAAAAGCTGGAACGCGATACAACAAAAGAATCTTACAGGGGGGAGCCAACAGCTGTAGATCAGAGAATATCTGGTACGCCTGACAGTTTCCGCCGCTACTGGTGTTGTCGCTGCGGACCTCTGCAGGTGCATACCCGAGACAGACACAACCCAGATACCTTCCGAATTAACTGCAACACGTTCGATACCCGCCAAGGCGAGAGAGTACCCAAGACCGCACTCAGTTGGGATCGCTAGGAAGATGCGCGCTGATGACGTGAGCTCGCGGACACGCCGTGGTGGCGATGAAGCTGGAAGACGGTAAGGAGGGAGGAGGCTGGCGCGCGTATTGCTACAATATTATACTAATGTCTCAGCACGGTTTATAGGAGAAATGATTCGAACTGCCTGATCAAGACGTGTCGCACCCGCCCATTTGGCGGATTGGTGAAAGACCACAACTGCAGTTCTCTTTGTTCTCTTGCCATCATCACTTCAATCATCTTCCAATGTCTTCTTCTCCTTACAGCATCCATGTTAATGAATACTTCAATTGGCTGATACAACTTGAATGAAATTTCGTGGTGTATCTACCTAAGACTGTGAATGCACTTGCGATTGCTCGACACGAGGTGAGCCATGAGAGAGTACGAATCACGTGGAGCTTCTGACCTTCAGTCTTGCGGTCAACTTGCCGTGTCCCTATTTTGTGTGTCGAGCCCGCGAGACAATGGGCCTAGGCTAATTCTTCATGTCACCATCGTCAGAACATCTACGCTCGCAGATATACGTCCTCACCGCACTCCTGTCGGACGTACAGCGCCGACGACCTGCCTGGGGACAAGAATCCAGAGACGGTGTCCTCAACACGTCCCCTACAACGGCTGGCAAGACCTACCAGCACATTGCGACACTTCTGACTCGAGGGACAGCGGATGAGAAGGACCGTAGTGTGGCAGTAACCGCAGGACCTGTCGGTGCGAATCCACTCAAGTTAAGTCTCTGTACTGGGAGGTTCGTACTCCCGTCAACATCAAATGAAAGCAATAGCAAAGAGTCAGTAGTTCTCTATAGATCAAAGAATTCAGCCTCATTGTATACGTATCAGCGAAGAAATCGTCACCTCAGCAGCTGACGAACATCCGATAGTCACGAGAAATTCCAGCCATCCCGACAATGAAATCCCTCTGGTGCGCGAGGCCACTCTGCCCACGGATGTGTCGGAGGATGTGAAGAAGATGCTGCAAGTTGCTTTATGCTGGCAACACGTCGCGGCCACTGACTCTCCACCATAGGTCCGAGCAGGAACAAACGTCGGCGTCGGCTTCTCTCTACCCAGACTTCTTTCAGTATCTTCCCATAGTTTTCCAGGTCTTAAAGTTTGCTGCTCAAGGGACTGAGGAAGATCAGGACCGCGCTGACCTTTTCTTTGTGACGCAATGTAGAAGCAAGATATCACAGCGCATTGATGCACTCTTCGCAGGATACGATATGAAACATCTTAGAACTTCGGAAGCCTTGTCGTCCGACCCAGTCTTGCAGCCTAAAAACCTCGTCATCGACGACACGCTTCTGGCAGAGGGCCTCCATGAAAAGGTTCCCTTGGTTCCCGGAACGACAGACACGTTCATCTTTGACTCCGAGAATGCAGCCAAATGGCTGAATACCCTTCTGAATCTGCTGTTTGTTCTCAAGGAACAAGCCGACGTTCTGGCTCCCTCGCCCGTCAATCATGATAGATTGATGCACCATCTCATGCGGCTTTCTTACCTTCTTTCCAAAATTCCCACGCAACTCTGGTCGCTCAAGAGTTTGTCGTTCGTCGTGGCTACATCTCGAGGTATGTTTCACTGCACAGGCTTCGAAGCGTATATATTCACACAGCGTATAGACAAGGCGTCCCAGAGAGCAGTAGATCTGAATGGTGAATATCATAGTATCTTTCTGACGTTTCTCGATTTGATGATGATTTGTAGAAAACGTAGAGGATAACCACGATTTCAATGAAGATGATGATAACAATCTGGATGACACTCTGACATCGAGAGGTAACATTTTCCTTTCAGTATCTTTCGTTTCTGATGCTCTTGGCATTACAGCTTCTTGGAACAATCTTCCTCGAGATACAGTTGGGCGCTATACGCAACATTTGCATGGATTACGGCACGTGACTACTTGTCGCATTCTACCATCCTGAGGCAGCCCAATACAATATCCTACAGCGCCTTGGATCTTCCCGCTGAGAGGCCATCAGCCCTTCTTGAACCAGAACTATTCGATGAGTGGTTTCAAGCTATCACCGATGAAGTGGAGCGGGAACGCCTTAACGAGATTGCTCGCAAATCCCACAACAGACTGCAGGCTGGATCTGCAAAAGGTGCCTGTCATTGTGAAAGTGGCGTGATGTCGGCATTGGTTGCTTCAAAGTTGACTCAGAGTGATCAGCCATTCCTGGACTTTGCTCGCAAAGTGAGTATTTATTTGATGTCGCTTCATTTCTGATTCTTTGCCCTCGTCAGGTCAATCGTCTCCTTTCGGTGAGATTGCCTTCAGATTTGTGGCTACTCAATTCAACTTGAATAGGAATCGGAGGGTCTTGATATTGGCGTTGCAAAGAAATCCTGTGCAAGTTGTTGGCTGCTTGCCGCGGTGATTAAGGAAGAGATGAATATCGACATACGACTGCCAGGAACGCACTCCTTCTACTACCCTTGGTTGCCGCCTCCGCACCTCCCCCAAAACATTCTGCTCCACTTGAAGGACAGACTTCTCGAACGACTCGTATCTATGGTTAATGGCTCGATCATTCAAAGTCGAACAAGCACTCCAGCAAGGGCAATCCGCGGCGGAGCACGGCCATATAAACAAAAAGAAATAGATGATCTTCAAGCGCTTCGAGGGCTCAAGGAAGGTGAAACAATTTTCCACCAATCTATAATGGAGTAGAACTACATATTATGAATGAATTATTACGCGTTCCTCAGCTGCAAAACTCGTGAATAGCGTCCCAGGTGACAGCTCGCCGGAAAGTCAGCCTTGGGCTGCTCATGCAAGGCAAGAAAATCCTGGTCCTCCGTTCCCTTGGTGTCCTTCCCCGCGAGATCCGGACGTGCAGATATAGCAAGTGAAACAAATCGTACCCACATACAGCATCCGCATCGTATTGCCACATAGGTCGCTCATGTCAAAGTTGAACGTTAACGTTGATGCACATAGAGCTCAATGGGCTTGTCAGCCGTGCCTGCATGTTCAGATTGGTGCTGTCAGTGCAGATCGTGATCATCCTCGAGGTTATGAGCACTGAAAAAAAATTGCACTGCCAATCAAAGTACTACATATGGTGGATCAGTACTGAATGTTTTTTCTTTGACCTAGCTTCCAAACTCCACGTCTTGCTTCTGAAATGTCGCTTTTTGAGAAAGAAGAACAAACGCTGGAACGCGATATGTACAACAAAAGAATCTAACAGGCGGAAGAATACCTGGTACGCCCACAGTTTCCGCCGTTGTCGCTGCGGAACTCTGCAAGCGGTGCATCCCGAGACAGACGCGCAACCAGATACCGCGAGCGCTTGGTTGTCATCGCTAAGGAAGATGCGCGCTGATGGCGTGAGCTCGCGGACACGTCGTGGTGGTGATGGAGCTAGAAGACGCCGGAAGTTATGAGAGAGGACGCGGCAGGGACAGCCAACCTGAAGGAGGCCGCCCGCGCGCATATTGCTCGATATAATGTCTCAGATTGGTTTAACAGGACGAACTGCCTGATCAAAGACCTGTCGCACCCGTGGATTGGTAAAATACCCAACCCCCAACTTCAGTTCTCTCACCATCCTCACCTTCCAACGTCTTCTTCTTGCTATGGCTTTCAACGAGAAAACATACATGACCGGCTTCGTGAAGTACCCGAGGCGGGGAAGCGACACCTTCCGCCTCCGATCTTATGAGAGCCACATCCGAAGTTGAACTCCTCACCAGTGTCTACATCAATATCACCAACTCCCCCATCGCAGTCGAACGCATCGACCTCAAGGACTTACAATTACATAGGGCCCTCTGCACCATTATCGTTACAAACTTCTTCCACGAGCTTGTTCACTATATACGCTTGATGACTGGCTCGCAGCCAATGTCAGAGAATCGTCAGCAAGAAGGGGAGACTACTATAGAGGAAGAAGATACGGAAGGTTTCGACGCCGAGATAGAACCTTTCGGTCTTCTCGAAAACTACATCAGAGTCGAAGGTGGTGAGTCTTTCGAAGACCTGGTAGCGCTATCATTCACCCCAAGAGACGGCCACGAGCTCTATTTGCCTTGTAAGTCTTCTAATTATGTCCAATGTGATTTAGCGCGCTGACCGATGTCTAGTGTCACCTGAAGTAGTCCCTTTCCTTTCTCGATTCACGCAAGTCCAACGGGAAGAACGGTATCTCGAGATGTTTGGGACTCGCCAGTGGTCATTTGGGCCGGCGTTTGTTGCACGAAGCGCAATGAGCCCAGAACCTGTTAGATTCCCACCAAGTCTTAGCTGTGGCGTCACATTCCAATTACAGCCCGGCGACACCGAGGCCACTTTTGAGGCACAGGCTTCCCTCGTATGTGGATTCCAGTCAGGATAGTTGATAGAACTTGTGGTTTTGGATGATAGGGTTGGACCTGGATATGTTGAAGGACCTTCTTGTACATGTCCCCTTTTTATCCTTTGTGTTTCGGTGCAATATATTATAACCATACAAACACCATGATATGCTCACCATCAGCTACGACCCCCGGAACGTAAGTACACAATGTCAATGTTCAAGTCAAGGGAATAGCTACCCGACATACAAACAGTAGTACATCAAGAGAGCGGAGATACACAACCTAAACACAACACAAAACTCATAAATACCAACAATACAATATACATGCCTCCATTCCTCTTCTCCTCACTCCGCCTTTGTACTAGGCCCAGCAGCAGCATTACTCCCATTAATATCCCCCAAAAACTGATCCATCACTGCATTCGGATCCTCTCCATTCCCAAAGAAATTATAATCGATATTCTCCAAATTGAACTGATTCCCGTTCCCCTCCGCGTTCCCAGCAGTAAAACTCGCAAGCAAAGTCCCAGGCGACGGCGCCGTCTGATTCGCCGGACCCGCCACCTGAGCCTTGGGCTGTTGTCCCTCGAGCGAGAACAATTCTTCGTTCCCCGCATCATCACCCAGGGAATTCAAGAAATCCGCCGTGTCTTCCTTCCCCTTCCCAGCAAGATCCGAATGCGCAAAGGCGTCTCCGCCTGCATCATCATCGCGCCATTCGCGGTGTCCTCGACCGTATCACCAAACAGGTCACTCATGTCAATGTCCATAGAGTCCAAGTCGAGTTCGATGGGCTTGTCGGCTGTTCCCATCGACGCATCAATATTTATCTCGGCGCCAGTGCCTTCTGCGGGCGCATCGGATAGCGTCAAGTCGATGTCGACACGCCCTGACGATGATGATGCTTCAGGCGGAACCGAAGTGAGCGAGGCCATGTCAATGAGATCGTGCGGAAAGTCTGTTGGGCGAGCAGATTTGGGTGCGAGGGTGACCGGCGAATGCAAACCGTCAGGTATGGTAAACGACGTGACTTCGTCGGGGGATATTCGAAGACCTGGCGCAGACAGGTCCAGTTTGAGAGGGAAGGCTGGACGGTGAAGGGAGGATATGGATATAGCAGAAGGTCTACGGCCAGGTATGGCTGAGGTGGGGGACGAACTGGACGGGATGATAGATACAGCTTCGGACGTTGGTGGGGGTATTATTGGTTCGGGATTATCGACTTGCATAGCGGACGCCTTGGCAGCCTCCTCTGCCTCTCTGAGGCGCTGTTCCTCGCGCTTCAGCTCTCTTTCAAGAATAGCAATAGCGCGGAGCTGGATATCAATGAGCTGGCATTCGCCGATAATGGACAATAAATCTAACCAGATGAGATTCCATCGCGTCGCAGAGCTGGTCGTACTTCTCCACCTCGCTCCCGAGCGCCGACGTTAGAGACAGTGGCGGCTTCGGAGCGTGCTTCTGTATCCCCCTGCGCGGCACCAATCAGCACGTTTGAGAACAACGACCAGCGCAGTCACGTACAGTCGTCGAGTATCGGCACTGAACCCGTATATCAATCCAGTCTTCACCATTGCATTCTGTGCTGATATTAGTAGAAATCAAGGCAAGAACAATAGAGTATGCCTTCAAATGGGTGGATAGAGCTACCAACTCTGGCTCGAGTATACGCTTTGGTAGCGGCGGTGGGGGCATAGCTTTCGCATCCTTATCAGCTTGTGTAAGAGTTCCAGGATCCTTTGCAGATGCTGACGCCTTCCGAGGACGGGGCTGAGGTCGAGGAGGCATCGTTGTTCAAGGTAGAAGCCAAGTTGGTATCAGGATCACTTGGCAGTCACGATCGAATGCGGCAATTCAAAACAGACACGGTATGTTATTAACAAGGTCGTCTATGGTATACTATGCAAGGATGGAGGGATGACGGTGGGTGGGTGATCGTGATACTCGTAACAACTCGTTAATTTAAGTATACTTAAAAAGCCAAGAGGAAACCAAAACAACATACTGCACCATCTCTTGCACCTTTACCAGCATATACACCGAAGGTCCGCAATGAGATGAGGTAAGTATTCAACGGAAGAAAAGAACTATACACGACTAGAAGGGCCACCAAGATAAGAGGTACCATCGAGCATATTGAAGTCCGGTTAACGAAGAGAATTCCTGTAAAGAGGACTGCACACTGGCTTGATCAAGGTGTTCAGGGGGAGGTGCGAAGTAAAAGCCTGCAGTGAGAACGAGATAACTATGTGCTTGTCAGTCGGGCCTCGAAATGTGTGTTGCCTGGTGCTTACCTGAGAACGAGGATGCTGCCACGATGATAGTTACTCTTCGCCTCGATGTAGGTATATGTCATTAAGAACATCGACAAGATGATAGCTACAACGTCCCATCTCGGGAAGATGAGTCTGTCACCATATTAGTTCACCGTTTAATCCATGAGACAACTTGACATACGTGAACGTCTTGGCAACTTCCCCCATCTTGTCCGGGGCCCACCAAGCGGAGAAGGCAACCATGGCGGGTATCTGCAGCAGGCAGACCTGAAGGGCATAGGCGGAACCGATTTCCATACTACAGACGTTTGGTCAGATCTGTACGCATCTCCCCACATGTACTCACCTGAGCGCAATGTTCCCATTTAAAGCGAAAGATATAGCGTTCATAAACTCAGTGTGTTGGGCACAAGCGCAAATAGGGTGACCCCAAGGAACTTCTCATCGATACCCGATCCTTCGAGAATGACATCGACAACGTCGACAAGAATCTCTGGCAATATCGTTTCAGTTTATGTTCAACGTTCTTCGAATGACATCTTACCAGCAATGATAGCATATAGCAACGTACAGGCCATCAATACACTTGCACTAGTCTTCCTACTCCAAGAAGGTGCATCGTGGCCGCCGTGCCCACCACCCTCAGCTTCGGCACCGGATACCCTATGCGGTGCAGGGGAGTGAGGATGTGCTTGTTGGTGGCGTAGAGCGCTGACAGTAGCAACTGCTACCGCGCGAGTGAAGTCATCTGTCGTCATTGCCGCTGGAAGCTGCATGGGCTGCAGACCAGGAGTCTTCATTGCGTGGTCGACACTCTCCATAACAGGTGTGTATCCCACCGGAGGCTGACATTGATTTGCGTACGATACACGACGAGGCATGACGGGAGAGGAAGGTCGGCGGGAGATCGAAGGAATTGGTTGTTGATCCGCACGGCCGTCAAGATTGCTTTCCTTGCGATTTAGTGAATGAGCTGGGGTAAAACGATGATAAATCGATTGACGCGGGTGGACTGGCAGGTCGTGCTGCATCAGTTGTTGGGGATTTTGCCAGATCTGTGTGGCGTGCGTTCTAAGAGAGAACCACAAGCCGATGAGATAAGACTAGAAAAGGACCTTTAGAGAGCATTCATTGTACATCAATGTAACTCTTACAAAGACCAAGATGACAGCACAGAAGTACATTAGACTTTTAACCGTGGACTGGTAGAAGGGATCATCGACCGGATCAGGATGCTGATAGTAACATTGGTCGCAAATCCAAGGCATATTGGGTTTACCAGGTCCCGGTGCCGAAGGGCAATCTTTACAGATTAGTTGGAACTGCAAGCACGTTAACAAGACCGCGAAACCCAAGAGGGGAAATAACTCACATTTCCATAGGTCTGATAGAAAAGAGTGGGCGCCAAAGTACCGATGATGGCCATAATCAACATCATGCTAGTCACTCCCGCACTCTTAGCGTTGAACTTTTGCTCTTTTCTCCGCAGGGCACCGCTAACCATACTCAGTCCGGGCATGAGTAGGACACCGGCCAGCAAGCTTCCGACTATGGAACCCTCGACGAGATGTCCTTTACTCTGAACCAATGCCATCGAATAGAGGATGATTTCGATGATGGAACCGAATGTGGCATTAATGACAGCACCCATACCAATAGATGACTGAGCTGAGATGGAGGCAACCGCCATACCAATGAAGTACGAGAGCGGGATTACGCTGAGCAAGCTGAGTACGAAGACGAGACCTTGGGAGGCAAGTGCGGCGAGGAACGCGGGAACATGTTCATGGCGTTCCTCCTTACCCTCGACCATCGGTAATAGAACGAGGCCATCAAAGATGACGAAGAACACGACAGGCATGAGATTGACAAAAAGAATGTTGACGCCACCGACCGTATATTTGTAATATTGCAGACCGACAGCACGGTACGTGCAGAGAAGGACTTTGGAGGAACCTGAAGGAGCAGTCTGACCGGCAGATATCCTAGGATGTTTGAAGGAAAAGTGGGGTACGCCTGATTCGTCTGCGGACGCACCATCCGGCGAGTCGGCATGTTCTGCTACGACTACGGCGGGAGGAGCAGCACAGAAACGGATAGATTCAGGTTGGGAGAAGAGATGTTTGATCAGCGCCCAATTGAGCTTCGCCATCGGGATGGTGACGACCAGACCCCAGCAAATAAGGCAAACGACGAGCATCAACGGCGTGATTAAGCACACGATGAAGAGCCAGAAGCATACTTTTCCAAGTACGTCGGCAGTGTGGACTTTTGTGACCCCGATCGAAGTGTTCGCTGACCGCGAGGACGGCGTTGCACCATATGATTTAGATGGGGAAGGCGAATGAATTTCCGAAACCGTCTGGAGCAGTGAAGTGTGCTCGGTAGGAATATTGACTGTGTTCCACGAAAGCGTCTGAACATGGCGAGGTGTAGGGGTGATCGTCGCACTTTCTGGGAGGGGGACGCCGCGAATTGTACTGGAGCCATCATCGGTTCCTCGCACGGTATGACTGGAGTCACCGCTCATAGAGCGTTCATGGGCGCCTGTATCATCTTCATCGTCTTCAGGATACTCCTCCGTAGGATCGCCTTCCACATACTTGCCAAAGGGCCAAGCAAGGTACCATCCTAGCCCAAATAGAAGAGAAGAAAAGCGCCGGCCTCCCTGCGGTACGATGTACAGCACTGCAGATGCAAAGAAGCAGGTAAGGGAAAGCCACCATCCAAAGACGAGTACCCAGAAGATGTTTCCAGGCAAAAGATGGCGCTCTGCCTGGGCAGAAGGAACCGAGTGAAGCGCCGCGTCGGCATAACGAGTGACCGAGCGGGATTTCTTGTAGAGAGCTGGTTTCCAGATGGGCAATCCAAAAGGATGCTCAACGTTAATGAGGCTTTGCCTATCCTTCAGCGTGATGGGATCCTCTTCGCCATCGGATGCTTCGTCCTCAGCATCGTCGTCGTCTTCGGCATCGTCGTCGTCGACTTCTTCGACGGCCGGCGTCTTGCCGACACGTCGATCGGCGCGTTCTGTAGAACTTTCCTCATCCTCCTCGCTTAACAGGTCGTCATCACGAAAACCTCTAGCAGCACTGCTAACACTAGTGCTTCGTGTGCCACGGCGCATGGAATGGGACGACGAGCTGCGGCGAGATTGGGTGGCCTGGACTGGAAGTAAGAGGTCCCCTGGTTGTGGTGGGCCGGGGCATCTGATGCTGAACGAGAGCCGTGACTGAAAGACCGATGGAGGTGACTGCGAGGCGTCGGCGTCGACGACACGGGGTCGTCTACGTCGCTGGGCGACGGCAGTGAGTAGTTGGACATGGGGAGCAAGCAAAGAGAGACGCCGAGCGGCACTGGGCCATTATTTACCACGCCCCTATCTTTTCTACATCATCGACGACTTGTTCGGGAATTTCATCAAAGCGGCGCGACTGGAACACAGGCCGACATATATAGACTCGTTACAAAGTATCCGACGTCTTTTTACAATTCTTCATGTTTTTACAGGGCAGCTGGCGTCTATGGCGTGTGCAAATGGTACGCTTGTTCATTTACTGAATATCGATCCGGTGAACGAGGCCTAGTACTATCTTAAAGCGTGTCTTTTGGTATAAGACTCCGTCATAGACGCTCCCGACGCAGTTGGATCAAAAAAAAATCAACGTCTATCGTTCAGAATGACTACCTTGACCCCAGCGTTATCCATCATGACCGTATGGACAAGCAGAATGAAGAACAGTAACACAAGGTCGTGTCAGATATGATTAGATCCACGGACAGAGGTCAATGTACTTGGATTGATGCAGAGAAGCATGGCGACCATGTATACGGCAGCAGCTGAGATGCAGAAGTACACGTGTGGAAAAGAGATCAGGGAACCAGACGGTTTCATCCAGGCGCCATAATTGAGGATCTGCAAGTCACTGTTGACTGGCAAGCGGGTACAAGGATGATCGTAGCCTTGCGCCAAAGAACCGAAGAACAACTTGTTAGCAGAGCGACGAGAAGATGAAATCCTGAGAGCTGATCAATATTGCGTGTGAGTATGAGCCGCACACGTCTGTGAAATCCTATAGTTGCGAGGCAGAAAAGTACGCCAGGAAAGAAAGGCGCGAGACATTATTGACAAGCGCGTCAAGCTTGATGGTATTGATTCAAGTCAGGGCCGTCCACATCTGGTCCACTGCCACATATAACGGCCTGTACAGGTCCCGAACGTTGCCATCGACAGATGAGCATCAGATCCGTCCACAACCATGTGGACTATGAGACGCTTCTACTCTCTTATAAAACCTTCCAATCAGCCTCACACATGTGGTCAACCGGATTTCCTCGCGCTTTTTCTTTTCCGCTAGGCCGGATAATTATCGTGACTGCGGCCAACGGATCCAGTGACTGGATTTCAGCACACTCTCTAGCTTTACCACTCCTTCGACGACGAAGGGTTCGTGCTAGCCACGAATCTGACCCCTGCTGCATACACCCCCGCGCCAGACCCAGTTTGTCGTTATAGTCGGTGCCTTAAAAATATCGTGATCGGGCGTGGTCCACAGCGATTGTTGGACTCTTAATTTAAACGCGACCTCTCCTGGCAGAAAAGCTCTCTTACGATCCACCACCACCATGAACGCCGTGTTCGACCCCAATCATGCCTACATCACCTCGCCTTTCGTGTCGCCCCTCGTCCTGGCAATAGTGCGGCTGCTGTTCGCGTTCTATTCACTCTTCACGCTCATCTATACCCTGGCTTATCAAGGCTCAAATGGGTGAGCATCCTATATCATGTTTCACTGATTGTTCTGACTGACTGTGTTCTCGTCGCAGGTTCTTCTCTTATTTCACTCACCTCACCTACATCGGAATGACTTCCTATTTCTGGGCTGCGGGCGTGCAGGGGATCGTCTGGGCGTACACAAAGAAACAAGGAGCTGGTCGTTATCTGCTCAGGTCGTGGCCGCGTCCTTTTCAACTCGCCCATGAATGGCTTTGGAGCACCATCATGTCGTATCGTATGTGTTCTCGTATACTCCATTTAGCCTCCTCTGACAAGTTTGCGTAGCTATCGTCGTGACAGTCGTCTATTGGACGCTCCTTGCCTCCTCATTCTCCTCTCTGGACCGCGTCGACACGTGGTCATCCATTTCTATGCACGCAATCAACTCCCTTTTCTGCCTGTCAGAGGTTCTCCTTACGCATAACCCTGCCCCTCGCTGGATTTGGTTAATCGTCGATATCATCGTCCTTGCCATGTATCTCGGATTGGCTTATCTTAGTAAATATACACTAGGTTTCTATGGTGCGTCTGTTCAAGCTCGTGGTCCAACCCAAGTGTCTGACAAGCTTTTGTAACAGTATATTCGTTCCTCGATCCGAAGAAAGAAGGTGCCTTCCTCGCCGCCTACATCGCCGGTATCGGTATTGGAGAGGCCATTGTTTTTGCTATCATGTATGGCATCGTACGGCTTCGTATGCGTCTCATTCCGGCGCCCCACAGCGCCGACGTGGAGAAAGGCGATGTGATGGACTTGGATCAGGCGTCCATGTCCACCAATCGAGAGAAAGCTACGGTCGGATCTGCATCTCCCTAGGACATTGAGTCAGGGATACCTATTTTTATTCAGGTCTTCGTTCTGCTGTCTATAATACTTGTGACTCTTACCTACACTTTCTCAATATCCTTGGAATATAATGAACAGGTCGAGATAATTCAACTTCCCCCAAGAGTCACGCTCGTGCATATTGATGTAGAAACTCATAGCGCTCTTCTGGAAATGTAACCTGTCCACGTACAGAAGGAGGAAACGGTGGCAATGCGCCTCAACAATGCTGCGGTGGTGCTGTGTAAGTATGCTATCAAAATCTTGCCTAAACAGTGACTGTCGGTCAAAGGCGGAATGAAGAGAACCGCGCACAATAGGGTGGTGACGTAAATAAACCCTAGGTTTTGATACACCTCGGGTTTACTGCAGTAAATAACAGTATCGATACAGTATTGAAACCTTCGGGGGTCGGGAGGTAGGTTTGATTACCGGCACGTGACTAACACACGTGCTGGCGCTCAGAGAGCCTGGAGGTGGCGGGACTAAGGCGGGATGAAGGCGGCAAGGCGCGGCGCCACATCACGTGCCAGAGATACGTACCGGTATTTATGAAACCGTTACTAACGGTTTCAAATCCTGAGCCTCCTGGGGGGTCGGTTTCATTGGGCAAAAACATAACCATTCTTCGTACTTGTCGGTAACTGGAATCGAACCAGTGGCTCCTCGGATGCACGACCACAACGGGGTGATTTAACCCCTAATCGATACCGACTTCCTCAGTTGACTCAAGAGAATCTTCATTACAAAAAACCTGCAATAATCTTCATCCCAATGAACTTCTCTTTCCAGAGCTTGTCGTGAGGCCATGTCCTTGCCTCACAAACATGCAAGTTTTATCGATGACCTCATGATAATGTCAGAATCAACAATTCCCACTGGGAGTCAGGACAAACACTGGACAAACCCGAAACCGCGAGTCGAGATACGGACACGTGAGTATCACTGATCGTCGGGCGTACGGAGGTTGGGCGGAACCGAAACGATAATGACCAAGAAATAGCATACGCACGATAAGATACAAACATTATAGCAAGATAAACTACTCAACAGACGGACGTCGCACCACCTATATGCACTTCGCGACAAGCCTGAACGTCTCTGGGCTTTGCCTCTCAATCGTCTCCCCAGGCATCAAGCCTCCTTCCCTCAATTTCTTTTGCTGCACCTTCCTATATCTATCGGCGAGATACTCCTGACTGCGATTCATGATCAACTTGGGGCATGAAAGGGATGCAACTACTAAACCCACCTAGCATTGTATAGAGGCCGACCAGCATCGATCACTGCTTCCTCTGTCTCGTCGCCTGGGGGTGCCAAAGCATGCGGGACACCGCGCAAGGCAGCTTCCTTGCGACAGGCAAGGCGTTCCAAGTCCTCCCAGCGATACGCGCGCCAGGGCATAGTGGGATTGCACGGATTCTCCATGGCGTAGAACGGCAACGATAGCAGGTCGACGCTGTCGAAGGAGAAATACTCCATAGCTAGAAACGATGAGTGGATACCTAGATGAGTAAATGAAAGAATACGGACCATCTGCACCAAGCATGACGCGCCAACCAAGCTGCTGTTGGAAGCTGTAGTCCGGAGTCCAAGTGTAGTGGGAGCTCCAGTTTTGCCATTGCGCGGCACGCTGGGCTGAGATCTTGTCAATGGATGGACTGGGCGTCCTGGGAAGAATGGGAATTCGAGGCTGGGACGCTTCCCCATGGTTGGTGGTCTGAGAGACCGGAGATGGTGGCGGGGAATCCAGCTCGAAGTCATCGTACTCGTCGTCGTCGTTAGGAACAACTGTGGGACGCGGTCCCCACCTCCTGATAGGAATGTGGGGCATACGGATGAATTCGTCGTCGGGCGTCAAAGGGCGCCTAACCATAATTTCGAACGAGGCCATGTTCCGCTCGATGTTGGCCGTGTTGGTAGGGGGAAAGCAAGAAATGGGGTTTCCGTCCCTTTTTGCTCAACACCAGAGCCCACCCCAGCGTCGTCGTAGACCAAAATTGCGCGCCGAGCGCGTACGCGCTGACTTTGAACCCACGTGAGACGTTGTACTACGAGACTGGGTACGAGACTCACCAATAACCTTCGTACAACGCCCAATCCGCCTATCTAAGAGCCAAGATATCCTGTAGGAACATTGCTGAATTCCCGCATACCGCGGTTGGTGGCGCATCCCACATTCGTGAAAACCGAGCATCGAGCGTTGGCATGGGCGGGAGTCGCGATGCAGCGGACGCCAGACTCTTCAGCTGATAAGAGGCGAAATTGCTTCCAACCTCGATCTCGTCGTCCTTGAAGCTTGAAGCTGAGTAAGTACTGAGTGGTGGTCAAGGGTGGACATCAAGACATCTGTCCATCGCCTCCCCTGAGCACGACGTCTACTCTAGACCAGTACACCCAGTCGCCGTGCCAGACGCCGAGCGGAGTTCAAACTTGGACCAACCCAAATTGGGCAATACCTTCGCGGAGCAGACACTATTCGAGCACGACAAAGCTAGACAGACAAATGCAAATCTATCAATCTATTCTATTCACAACGTTAAATATCTATAAGTACCACGAAAGCAGCAAACGAATTATATTGTAAAGGTCCATCAACACGCCTCGTCGTTTAGTAAAGGTAACAGGTAGGTAGGTAGGTGTGTAAGAGTAGAGAGATCTATCCAGTGATACATTGAATATAGATCGGGGAAGGGGGAGAGGGCGACATGTACACAAAAAGGTAGGTAAACATTACATTGTTGTCTTGTCTTCTTTTCTATGTCCAATTCCAAGTCCGCAGAGGCCCTATTGTTTTGCGTAGCCCTGCGGGTTCTTGGACTGCCAGTTCCAGAGGTCGCGGCACATGGCGTCGAGATCTGCCTCCGCTTTGAATCCGAGCTCCTTCTGAGCCAGCGTTGGGTCCGCGATAAGGGCGGGAACATCGCCGCGCCTGGAGGAAATTGACCGTTAACATCGTAGTGAGGAGATAGAGATAAAGACGCACCTTCGGCCCACCATCTCAATCTTATAATCGAACCCAGACGCCTTCCTCATCGCCTCGGTGATTTGAAGGACACTCTGGCCCTGCCCAGTTCCAAGGTTGTACGCCTTGTACCGTACTTCAGTGTCATCAAAGATCTTCGTCTTCACCTCCTCGTCAAACTGGTTGAGTGCAAGGACATGTCCAGACGCGAGATCCATAACGTGTAGGTAATCGCGAACACAGGTGCCGTCACTGTCAATCCATCAATCACCAGTAGTATTGAGATCGACAAAAGGCACATACACGGTCCCGGGATAGTCGTTGCCAAATACTTTGAGAGTAGATTCTGGTATCCTTCCCACAGCCATATGCGCGAGAATGGGTAAAAGGTTGAGGGCTCGGCCCTTGGGATCTTCACCAATAAGCCCAGAAGGATGCGCGCCGGCAGGGCTAGTGATAAAATTAGAAAGTTGACATAGTGATATCAGGCGGAACTTTACTTGAAGTATCTGAGAGAGAGGGCTTGCCAGGCCTCGGGAGCAGCTGGACAAGGCGCATTAGGTCCGAAGATGAAGAAAGATGGGAGGGAGAAGGCGCACCATGGCATAGATCGTCAATAATCGTCTCGCACATCACTTTGGTTTTGCCGTACGGGCTGTGCGCCTGGAGTGGGCTCGTTTCAGGAATGGGGACCTTTGGCGGAGTTCCGTAAACGGTAGCGGAAGAAGAATACACGAATCTCCGGCAGTTAAACTCGTCCATAATTTGGAGAAGGGAAACCGTAGCGGCGACATTATTTTGGTAATATGTTAGAGGGATTTCGGTGGATTCGCCGACAGCTTTGTAGGCCTGGGATCGCGTGTGATGAGTGCTATGGACGCGGAGAAAGGAGCTAGGAGGACTCACCGCGATGTGAATGACACCCCAGATTCCGCCCTTGCCGTATTCCTCGAAGACGGCGCGCACTTGTGCGGCATTGGTGAGGTCGGCCTGCTTTGATACGATCTCTGCGGAATCGAGCAGTTCTTCTTGGGAAAGGCCTTCAGGCTTGGTCTCGGTTGCTAGTTCATCCTTGGAGAGTTTGGATACCCGAACGAGCGCCTCAGGCAGTGAATTATGGCCGTTGTCTATTGAGATGACCTTGTACTTGCGAGTCTTGGATAGACAGTAGGCGACATGCGATCCTGGACGAGTACTCGGTCGATAAACACGGTTTATGAAAAGGAGGACACTATACCAATATAGCCTGCGCCACCAGTCACCAATACTTTCTAAGTTCAAAGCGGTAAGGACGAGTAGGAAACGGTAAGAAAAGTGTTGCCAACTTTAAGCTTTGAGTCAGTCGGCATGGGTGTGAAATGAGAAATTGGAAAGCGTGTGGTATAGAGCAAGAGTCTTTTTATCTGATCAGCACACGCTCAATTTGGTTGCAAAGGGGCCGGTCGGGACAGCATCGATCACTCGTTGTTCGGAGCTTTCACTGCTGTTTCATTGCCCAGGAGCCTCTCGGTCGCTCTCTTGCCCATCTCGGCATTCTTCCTGCTGATTAGTCTGCCGACGCTGTTCTATGCTTTGTACTCTTGCTCTGGGTCTATCATCATTGCGGTGTCGTACCGTATGGAACGCTACCTATCCCCGTCTACTCACTGACAGATGACGCTCACGGTCCGCTCGGGAAGGAATTCTAGCTGATGTTCTCCCCGAGAGCCTCATGCTACCTCTTAGTATCATTATCCATCATCCCCCAGAAACGCCCTTCCGTAATTATCACAAGAATCAGCAGGTGTAGCGCACGTTTGATATACTCAACAATTCCAGTTTACTGCGAATACCCGTGCCTCCATGTGTAATAGACCACACCTAGAAGTCTATGCATGAAGTTGATCCTTCACCGTCATACTCCAACACGAATGCTGCGATGATGACAAGAACACGCATTCGCCTGGAACTGTCCCAGAAGCTTTGACTACACAAACAATACACATACAGGTACATAGAATAATGATACAACAGTGACCCATCAATCTGCAAAACGCACAGCAGACTTCTTTTTCTTCGGCGGAGACTCGCTCTTTTGCACCACTGGATCCAGCACTCTAACTCTCTTCCGAGGCGATGGTGCCGGAACATCGACCGTCATAGATATCTCCTCCTCTTCCTCTTCTTCCTCTTCCTGCTGGATACGCTGTGAAATGTTGAAAAGCTGAAAATCAACTTGCGGTAAGATTTGCGGAGGCTCGCGAATGAACCGGGGATGCTGAAAACGAGGACAAGTATGAGTACCGAGGCTAGAATAATGTAGTGAAGATACTTGCTTCGATATAATGTCTCATCCCAGCTTCGTCTAATAGCCGTGGCAGCTTCTGCTGGGTATCTGACCGAAGTAGTTTCCGCCGATGAAGCATATTCTCCTCAGCGGTACCACGAATGGCTAATGTTTTCACTGTAACTACATAAGCGCCTGGCGGAAAAAAAACCTTTTTAAGAGACACACCTGACACCGGCTTACTTTGGCCAATCCGATGTACCCGCTTTATAGCCTGACTCTCAACATCAGCTTGCCAAACAGGCTCACAAAAGATAACTCTCGATGCCGAAACGAGGTTTCTTGCGAAAAAGTGAGCCGACTTGTCAGAACAGCATGTCATGACTTACAAGCCTCGCGCACCATGCTTCAGCTCCATCAAGAAGATGCGGTAATTCTCCGACGTCTCGAACGTCAACACCGTTTGTTCACGAACATGAACGGGGACGACTGTTGTAAACCGCAAAAACTTGATCCCAAGTAGCTCTAACGCTTCTCCCACTAGCGCAAGAGTCAAGACAGAAGATGAAAAGATAAGGAATTTCTCGGTCGCAGCATATTTCAAGACCTAAACAGTATGGTCAGAGAAGGCCACCAAAACGAGAAAGCGACCACAAACCTCATTAATTATGTAATTAAGCTTGCTCGACGGGGAAGAGCCAACATGGATATTCCGATGGGGAGAAACAGTCACCAACGTCCCAGAAGCAAGCTCCGTACGAAGGCTCCCGAACGATGTAGGATCCGACGGTATCTCCTCCTCATGCGTCTCCAGATGCTCCAGGCGCTTGAGCGCAGCATCCAGCTCCTTCTTCATATCCTGAATCATCTCCGGCGAAGCCGTCTTCTTAGCACTCGCCGTCACTTGAGTCTGCCTCCGCTTTTTAGCATCCTGCTTCTTCGTTATTTCGTCAAAGACCTTTCGCTGAGCCCCGTCTCTCTCCGTCAGAGCAGAAGCAATCTCAAGAAGGCGGGAGGCGGGAGACAGAGGATACCGAACGATGGAGTCTCTGAAAGCGATAAGCCGATCTCCGTGAATGAACCGGTCCTTTGTCTCTGTGTCGGGGAAAGTCGTCCGTGACCATGCGTTGAATATGATGTCAGACATTTTGGTAACTCGATAGGGAACGTCGCCTTCGTGCGCGTGAATGCTGCGCCACAGGGGATCGGTATAAGCAGTACGCCTAAATAAATGTGAGACTAGCAGTTACACAGAGAGATCAAGCATTGACGAACAAGTGAGCAATTGCTTCCTCTAAGAGATGATGGTCTTCCTGCGAGGCGCCGCGGTCTTTCGCCCTTTGTACATGCTCATGCGAGGTTCGAAGAATTTCCTGAGAATTGTAGAGTCCCTCATCAGTTGCCCAAAACAAGGCCCTACAAGAAACAATGAGACTGCATATAAGCTTCGGTGAAATGGAATGTACTGTGTCATGTTTTCGACTGTGCCTTGTAGAGAAACTGCGTTCTGTATGGTACGAAAAGTCAAAGAAAGCTACATGTTTATCATCGCAATAAAACTTACAGCAGGATGGAACAGATAATCCTGTGCACGGTCAGACAATCGGCGATACAGCAAAAAGAGAAAGACCCACTTGATCTTTTCTCTCCGAATCAACGGCGTTGATGACGATGCCAGCTTGTAGTGCGTTGTACGATTTAATCGCCAGCGGATCCAGGTCCAGAAAGACCGACTCTTGAGTTATAGACGGCAGTACAATGTCTTTTTCGACATCTTCGACTCTGTACAGAGTATGAGCTTTCTACGCTAAGCCAACAAGACGAACCCTCTTACCGGTGTCGAATCATGACAAAGCTCATCACCTGCTTCAACACCTCTTTTGAACCAGGAAGAGGTCCAACACCCTTGACATTCAGTAACGCATCAACGACGTGTGAATTAAAAAGATTAGGGTTGGCAGCAAAGTGTCGAACACCAATGAAGTTTGAAATCATGCTGCCGAGTTTGCGAAGGTCCTCTCGATCGTAGTTGGTCCATTTCCGTACTTTTCCGCCGCTTTCGTCCTCGGCGCTTTCGAAGGGTGTCTGCAACTGCTCCTCAAGCTCCTCGGTACTGCTCGCTCCGAATCCAAGCCCGAGTAGATTAGTGGTAGGCGTTCCAGTGACGATCCATCGATGCTCAACACTGAGCGTTTTGACGAACGGCGTCAAAAGCGTATTTGTGAATGCTGAGACGTGACCTTCGTCGACGACTAAACGCTTCCATCGAATCTCCGTAAGCGGGGAGACACCACGTTCTACACAACTGCAGTCTGGTATTCCCGTCTCGAGGAAGGTACGACAATGACATTGTTTTCGCTTTCGAGAAGGGCGGACAATAGTTGCTACGCTGTGTTCAGCAGTAAATCCTACATTGTAGGGTCAGGTCGTCTTCATCAAGTCTAAAAGATACACACGAGGAATGGTCATCAAAACTATCTGAACAAAAAATGAGTAAGACCATCGAGAATACAGAAGATATCTGCCTACATCATAATCCGAGGCTAAGGCTCTGGTGGCAGGAAGCTTGGTCTTGGATCGCACGACAAGAACCCTCAGTGGATATTCGCAATGTTTGTGAATTTCTCGTTCCCATTGACTGAGTAAATTGACCGGTACGACAATCAATGTCGCCACCGTGAGATACATCCGAGTCATTCGTAATGGGTCCTTCCCGCGGCGCTGTAGACGTTCAAAGTCACTGGGCTCGTCATCTGGATAGTGATAATAGAACGGAGGATTTTCTTTTAGGCGGCTATTGAGATGAGTGCTTTGCACTCTATCCAAGAGTTCCTGGTGACGTTCATAGGTACTACAGTTCGTGGCCATAGTATTCGGTAGAGTGCGGTGTGGAAATGTTACCAGACGGTGAAGTAGAACATCTTTAAAGGACGGTACGACAGGTATTTTAGACTCGGCCCTGCCGCGCAGAAGGCGCGCGCGGTCTTCGACATAACACGGGAATGAAGTGAATGATATCGGCGTTAATACCGAACGTTGCGGATTCGCGATTGATTCCTCGGGTGTCGATAACGTCTGTCTGGTGGCCAGAATGAGACCCAATGTCATGACCGTTTTGCCAGTCCCTGCACAAAAGGTCAGACATATGCTTGACCAAGTGGGAAATTATTCACCTAGCTCTTCACAGAGAATACCACCAGAGCATGTTGAAACATATGGCTGTTCCAGCAACACTTCCATCGTGCTAGGCTGAAAGTAGAAGGCGTGTGAATTTAACGCTGTCAATTCAATATACAGTGGATCAGGGAGCAGTTCCTGAGATGTTTCCCTCATCAGCATAGCTGCGATGGACTGGCGCTGATACACGTAAAGTGTGGTCCATAACCCGAGGTCGTCCAGACTATCCTCGAAATCTAGTAGACGGGCTACGGTTGTATGGGCAGGGGGATGCGACGGAATATTGGGCGATGGTAGGTCGCTATATATTTCAGAAAGAGTTCGATTATCCTGAAAGTAGGTCAACCTTATTTGTTCAAGTACCGGTGGTAAGGGCGTACCTTGTCAAATGAAAATACAGGAGTTGCAGGAAGTGGACCTTGCCAATCGCTGGCTTGAACCTTTAGCATAAGGACGGAAAGAGCACGACGAGCACGAGATACAACATGTTTTTTCCTGCATTTCAGCCGGCCTCCCATGCCAGGCAAATCGTAAGGTACCAAGTAGATCCTCAATAACATTCGGGTGTTGGAGGAACGGTATGTCGCTACGATGAATTCGTTCTCCATCAGAAAGCCGATTTCAGCGAGTATAGAGTTGTCATCGTGGCCCAAAGAAGTGAATGAGCGGATCTCATTAACACCAAGTCCGTGCCAGTCGTCTTCTGCATGTGCATGTGAACAAGGTATGGAGAACCCATGGGGGAGTTGGATCGTCAAAGCTCCGATGGGGAGCAAGTTCTTTAGAGAGTTTAGGCCGGTAGAAGTGCTCGCGCGAGCAGCGCCAAGGGCACAGCAAGTATCACAGCACTGGCAGCTGGGGCAGGAGATGGCCATGGGAGTGAAATTTGAGTCTATTTTGAGATTCCCTGCAGTGTGAAGAGCATAATGAATTCAGGCAGAGTGAATGGGCATAGAGATCCCGGTAGACAATCCACTGAACAGTACCAGCGGAAGCGCGAAGAGGATGACTTGGTGGAAGAAGGTCAAGGAGGCATCAGTGGCTGTGCACCGCTGTCTACTTTCGACCACCACCCGAAAAAGTCGACGCGTCGACATGGAGCGCTGTATATCCAGACGGCTCATTTCGTCTGTACGGCGGACATCGTTACCTATAAGGGGAACCGTACGATTCAACTCTACGAATGCTAGCCAGCCTTTACCGTGGTCGGAATACCTTGCAATGCGGAAAAGCAGACATCGCTGGCAGACAGTGTGTGCTCATTTCATCCCTTATGAGCTTTTCCAACAGCCATGTCGCAGGTTGCAACTGTTCCAGGGACTCTACTAGGCTTGTTTGGCGGCGCCGCCTACTTTGGATCCCTCGACACAGACCCGACGAAACCCATCATGGTGCGCAATTTGTCTTTTGTTCGCATTTTATTGACTTTATCCAGGGCATTGACCCTTTTATGTTTTACGGCGCGTCTACCGCCTTGTGCATGCGTGCGTGTCCATCTCCTCGTGTTTTCGTCAAATTCCCTAACGTTCAATAGTCGTCGGTTTCATGGTCGCACCTACTGCAGGCGGAGCCGCGTGGCGCTTGGCGAAGAGCAGTCACATCGAACGCTTCGACTCGCGTGATGCAGAGTTCTTCAAACGGGTGGCAAAGCACCGTGTTGATGCTTCTCTCGCGAGTATGACTCCTCCTCCCGATTATTACGGTAGGCTGAATCCAGGCATACGCGTGTACCATGCATACTTATTACCAATGTGCCTCAGGTGAAAAAATCGGCTCTTTGCATGAGTACCGCCTAGTAAGCGCGTTCCGTCAAACACATTTGTTTCCATCTGATTTCTATACAGTGGCTTCGGGACCAAGGAAAGTACAGACGGAAGGCCATACTGCCTGAGTCTTAATCTTTCTGTATCCCTCTATTTCAAGGAATATGTAAAACACTACTGCTTTTCAAAAAAGATCCCATCTCTGCTTCAAACTTAGAATCAAAGGTTCGGTATCAATCAAGAGGGCGAGATGTGGAAAGAAGGAAGACACAATGATGAGCTGTATTGTCTCCCTGTTAACAAACACCTGCTTCGAGGCAGTTCTGATCTAATCTACAACACAATCTAAGTCTTATCACCACAACATTCAGTGGTTTCTCAAGGAAACAACCCTTCCACTTTCCCCGCCATATAACAAGGTGACCGGCTGTCCGAAGACAGCAGCAGCCTCTTGAAGGTGTTCGCGTTCCGTCTCATTGGCCGGTCGTTTGAAGGTAAGGCCTAAACCTTCCCTCAAGGTGGTTGAAGGTTCAGTAGTATACCTTATAGGCTCAGGGTAACCTGCGCCGCATGCAGCGAATGCTGGCCCAAATGGGCGCTGGCGCGACCCATAAGTCCCTAAATCCTTGCGAATGCCCGCCCATTTGACTGCGATGAAGCGCTGAAGGAAAGACACATCTCCATTTACTTCAAAAATAGTCGTCAGCATGCTGAATAATGATAGCAAGCAGGACTTACAAGAGAAATAATGCACTCCACCATCTCGAATTGTGAAAGACACACCGACCAGATCGTTGAATGTCGTTCCGCTTCCCGAATATATGGGATCAATTCGAACGCCTCAGCTTCTGCATAAAATCCTCCCTGCCCCCTCGACACTGAGTCCGCCACCTTCGGGTCGCAAACTCCATGGCGTATTTCGGGTGTCGGCTCTGAGCCAAGCATTGACCGTGTATAATGAGCAAGCCCACGGAAAAGGGTGATAAGGAGGATGGTGTAGAGGCCGCTAATCACAATGAGCGATACAATTGAATGAAAATACCATACTCACATCGCTTTAGGGTCCTCACGGCTAGATAATGCGACAGTCTCAAGGTAAATCTTGATAATATCGTAGTTAATGAAGAGGGGGGGGGCGCGTCCTCGAGCCGCTCGCTTTTATCCATCGCGAACCAGCCTTGTGGTACGGTCGGTGGGCGGGACGTAGAGGCGAACGTCAGGGGACGTCCGTCATGGTTCGAGATTATTGTTGGGGCGTGGTGAGTCAAGCATTCCAAGACGGCAGGCAGAAAATCGTGGTAGAAGGGACCGTCTGTGTCTGTTGATCCATCAAAGCCTGCCTGAGCGATACCAGTAACAGCGATGTTGGAGGAGATGAGCTGAACGTAGAGGGAGGTAACACTGCATTTCATTGTAAGAATGAATGAATGCGAGAAGATTAACTCTCAGGAAGTATGGCTTTCCGTCGGTACTTGTCTTAGTCCCGGAGCCACTGCATAGGAATCAGTTGGGAACAAGTGTTTGTGGCGGGACGTGACATGAAAGTAAGAGAAATATACAATGAGAGTTTTGTGTATGCAAAGCGTGGGAAGCCTGTAAGTGGCGCAGCGCGCGAGATGATAAACAACATTGATTATCAGGCAAAAAGGCTCAAAGCTCTTATAGACTCAGAGCAAAACTACTGGAATATTAAGGCCTCTTGTCACCCTGCGACCATGAACTCTGCCAACAAATCGTACGCGACCGGATAACGATATGCCTTCAGCGATGAGAAGTGCCTGTGCCTGAAAGAGCTCATTCACGGCACTGAGGTCTACCTCATTGAGATTACACCAGAAGTGGAGCTCCTTACGGTAAGGAGCTCCACTTCTGGTGTAATCTCAATGAGGTAGACCTCAGTGCCGTGAATGAGCTCTTTCAGGCACAGGCACTTCTCATCGCTGAAGGCATATCGTTATCCGGTCGCGTACGATTTGTTGGCAGAGTTCATGGTCGCAGGGTGACAAGAGGCCTTAATATTCCAGTAGTTTTGCTCTGAGTCTATAAGAGCTTTGAGCCTTTTTGCCTGATAATCAATGTTGTTTATCATCTCGCGCGCTGCGCCACTTACAGGCTTCCCACGCTTTGCATACACAAAACTCTCATTGTATATTTCTCTTACTTTCATGTCACGTCCCGCCACAAACACTTGTTCCCAACTGATTCCTATGCAGTGGCTCCGGGACTAAGACAAGTACCGACGGAAAGCCATACTTCCTGAGAGTTAATCTTCTCGCATTCATTCATTCTTACAATGAAATGCACTATGAAAACGCTACTCTTCAATCGGGTGCTAATACAAGGTTGCGGTCAACGCGGTCCAGGTCTGGGACGCATCAACGTCAGCAAACAATCGGGCTTCGAGCCAAGGGTGTTAAGGCAATGTCAAGTCACAAGATGCTTCAAGAGATCCATAAATAAGGAGTGTGAGATGTGAAAGGAGAGGAAGACTGTCATCATATGCAGCCGGCTCGACTGTGCTGTGAGCTGGCCGCTTTCTCCGGGCTAGTGATGCTATGGTGCTCGGATAAACAGAGCCGGGGAACAACGCCCTTTCGCGCGTCTTTACCCCCGACCTCTTGGACGAGACACCACCCATCTGCGAATTCCAACAACAGATGGACGACATCCCCAACTGCAATGGGGAGCTCATCATCATGCGTTGGCGTGAAAATAGTAATGGCTGTCATAAGACGCGGTAAACTGTGTGGCGCGGAATGGCTCCGGATGTCGTCCTGATTCAGTGAAGGATCAGAACGACGAGACGTGGAATTTCGAGCTGGAGAGATATTGAGGACCGACTGCCTTGCCTCTGGAGGCGGGTCAAATAGCGGCGATCCTAAATCCGTGGTGGCATTCGCCACGAAGAACACATAGGACGGAGGCGGGGTCCTGATTTCTGCAATCGTAGACGACGTGAGGCTCCGAGTCGGTGCCCACTTTGTCGTTGACATGGTAGGCTGAGTAGGCACCTGCGGAACCCACCGCCCGCTCCCGCCAACCGTGGCAGAGAGAGAATCGCGCTTCTCATTGAGAGCAGCAAACGACTCAACGTCGTCCCCGTCAATGTACCCAGCCATGACTTGTCTCCTACTCGGGCGCGTCATGGCCCACCACCACAAAAGTCCTATTTTCCCAGCCGTCAGATCCGAGCATTTCAATCCGTGAGAGAGAACGGACACACCTCCGAGAAGGAGCACTCCAATTATGGAAAGAATGATTGCCAGACTCGTCGGAGACAACTGTGTAGCCTCGCCTGTCAAGGCGCGCACATCGTGAAGCGACGGCGACATCCCCAGTAAAACTGCCTGTCAACGGACAACCAGAATGCCCATCTCAACTTCCGATGGCACTTAAGTACCACACCACCATGATCAGCATTCATCATCTCATCGAAGAGGCAGTACGCGTATGATCAACTGTCAAATCAGAGACGATGTCGCTGAAATACTCATACATGCAGGATGCCAGTCAAAACAGGTACACGCATGTCACGAAAGATCTATTGCATCCACCAATAGATTAGATACTGCTCTGTATAAAGATCGTGCGCCCTCCGCCGGAATGAACTCCCGGAGGGCTCCCTCAATAACCGTGTTCAACGCAGCCTTCGAAATGCCACTGGTAAGGTCAGTAGAAATTGACTGTAGAGCTTCCGAAGCGATGACCCTCGTCTCCTCCAGTGTGAACGGAACGAATGGCAGGATGGTAGTGACGCGTGAGAGCACGGAAGCCTAAACGTGATGACTAGTTAGCAAAGCGCGCGCGCAAGTTGACAAAAGCACATACACCCAGACGATCCGAAACGCGAGGTCGGAGTTGAGCCATGAGCTCGACGTATTCCTCGCGGGACATGGTCTGATTCGGATGCTTCAAAGAATCATGATACTCGAAAACCAGATCATGACCAATGTTCGAAGTTCCCAACCAGACAACATTGCGAACATCAACGTTCATGCTGTTGGCTTCGAAAGAACATCGACCTAAAACAAGTTTAATGGAGGATGTGCGGGGGTGGCCGTTCAAACATACCCAGCTCCCACGGAAGTAACAAAGACCATAGTACGCTGTCGTCTTTGGTCTTCTCGATCTCCTGCAGACAAACGTGAACAAATGCAAGACACCGAAAATGACAGACTGACATCAAGCACAACAACACAACGTTTGCCTTCGTTGTTGATAAGGAATTCTATCAAGGTGCACGGGGGCCCAGCGGAGCTCTGTATTGCAACGTCAGCAGCAGCATTGAGGATGTACTGTCAATGCGCCACACCTGATCAGGACTGATTGAATAGGATTGCCACAAATCATGTGCGGTCCTCAGCGTGGTCATATTGACCGTATGGGTTGGTACATCCAGCAATGATCCAACTGAAACCAAACGGTAAGCGTTGTGATGGCGATCAGAAGAAACGGATACTTACACTTATGTGCCAACATACTCTTGCCGTGTCCACTGGGACCTGTGAAGAAAATTGAAGTTTGTGCAGACAAGATGGAGCAACACACGTACCACAGAGCAGCATAACGATGGGAGTCACCGTTATTTTCTGATTGTGCATGCTGAGAACCCTGAACAATTGCTCAAGAGCTCGATCTTGACCAACAATCCCATATCGAATGCGCGCCAATGGTTTGAACGAAGATCTACGCATTAGCGCGGAAGCTCTGCGTGTCAAAGATGTATCTGCTTTCGACAGATAGTACCTAACAGAACAAGAACACCCAATCAACATCGTTTCACTTGAGCAATCACAAAATGTCACTCACTTTGTGGCGTCGTCCATCTCCTCCAATATAGGTTTCAGCTCCCCCTCGGGTGATCCTAGTTCTTTCTGAAGTGTAGTAATATCGGCACCATACTCCAAGAGGACTTTGACGATGTCCAACTTCTGTGACAGTTGATCGTTCGTGAGCGTAAACGCGAGAGCCGATTGCGGACCCATCGCATCATTGGGACCAGCATCCCCACTGGCGAGCACTTGTCGGACCTGTTCAACATCATCACTCGCAATGGCGAACATGAGAGCGGGTTTTGGGGTCGTGGCAAGGCATGACAATGGGCGAGGTGGAAGGACGTCGAGGCTCGGGTGTTTCGGGGGTGAATGTACGGGTATAGATCGTCGAATGGTATAATCGTTAGTAGCAGCATAAAGCTGACCTTCAGCGTCCTCGTCCACTAGGTTCGACAACCGATGCGGATCACTGGACGTCCGAAGCGGCGAGCGCGCCCAGCTATTCGGACGGTCCAAAGGAGCGGACATCGGTGGCTTGAAATGCGATGAGCGGCGCGAAGCACGGTCAGTATCAGTCAGTTCCGGAGTAGCAGTGTGTGGCGGTGTATAATTAAAATGATCTTCTTGTATGTGCGGTAGATGCGAGAGCTGGGCCAAAATTCAGTACCCAGTATGGGGGATACGGATTACATACCAAAGCTTTGTTCGACGAAGTGAATTGTGATGATACATTTGCAGATGATCGATTCCCTGTGAATGTATACGGATGAGAAAAGTAATTGTGCGCCGCTACCGTACCTACCTGAACCTGAATGAGAGATAAAACTAGATCTAGATGGAGATGCTGATGCTGATGCTGATGCGATAGGGTTGGAGGTTAAAATAGTCGACTGTTTGATGCGTTAGAACCTTGAGTGTGACATTCCACCCGCGCTTACTAGTCTTAGCGGCTTGAGGCCCCTTGAGGCTGCCTTGCTGGCCATAGGTGCGGTTGTGGGTGGAGCAGGGTCTTCTTGTGGAGGCGGATGCTCTTCGGTTAAAGAGCGAGGTGCTTGGTTCAGTGTTGATGATGAAGTCCTTGCGCCTCCCTACAAGATTTTGAGAAATGGACCTCACACGGGAGGAAGGTGCTTACAAATACAAACGATTTCCGGAAGCCAAATGGTACCTTCGACGACGGCGGGGTTGCAAGTGCATCCTGACTATCCCGGCTGACTTGGGAGTGGGCAGAAGAAGGCACTGACACTAGGGAAGCCACCGGACTCTGTACTTTTTGACTCTGCCTCTGACGAACAAAAATTGGCGATGCTCGTTCATTAGTCGTCGAAGGACTGGACTGAACGCGGTGGTGTGACGGAGAATCCAAGGATGTTCGATGAGCAGAGAAAGGTGCCGACACAGGAGATTTCGTTCTACTCCCAAATTTCTGGCTTCGACCCGGAGAGTCCGAGGGTGTTCGACGAGCGGAAAAAGGTGCCGCCACAGGAGAATCCGCTGTACTCCCAGATTTCCGGCTTCGACCCGGAGAGTCCAAGGATGTTCGATGAGCGAAGACAGAGGCAGGAGAATCCGCCCGACTCCCGGATTTCTGACTTGGACCATCAGAAACTCGAGATTGCCGGTCGCTCGTCTTCTGAGGCGTGAAAGGCCTGGACCAAACGCGAGAATGAGGTGAGTCGAAGGATGAATGGTGAGCGGAGGAAGGCACAGAAGGCGCCGACTTGGGGGACGCTTTTGGACTCTCTGAAATCTGCCTTCGAGTGAAAGAAACTGGTGAAGACCCTTGGATTGTCTGCTGCGGCGCGAAAGGACTGGACCAAACATGATGCGTAGAAGGGGAGTCTAACGATGAGCGATGAGGAGAGGAAGGTGCTGATGGCGGAGTATCCAGTGGACTCTCTGACTCCGGACTGCGAGTGACAGAGATCGGTGACTGTTGTTCGCTTGCCTTTTGAGACGTGAAAGGACTAGACCAGGCGCGGTAACGAGATGGAGAGCTCAAGGATGGTCGGGATTGAATCGAAGCAATCGACTGACGGGCAGAGTTGGGAGGCGGAGGTGTAAAAACGTTGCTGCGACGAAGAGTAGAATGTGGGGTCATGATAGGTGGCGGCTCAGCAAAGCCAGATTCAGAGCTGACTGAATCCGAGGAAGACTCAATGTCGCTATGAGCGGCCATTTCCGGTGAATCAAGGTCAGAATACGCGTCGTATAGAGAGTTGAGCGTGTCATCCTGACCTGGGAGTGACCTATCGAGATAGGCCAACTGAGCAGTCGGACTTTGATCTGTAAAGCCGTCGTCGTCGTCGACATCATCATCAAAGTCTTCATGCCTGAGGGAAGAGGACAAAGCCTCAGACGCATCAAATTCTTGGGGAGGCGAATCAAGGAAATTGGTTGGATTTTCCCTATGTATAGCCTCCTGGACCTCTTGAGACGTCGTGCCTCCAACATACACAGCGGTGTGTTGGCCAACTGAGTCCCACCGAGACGTGGGACCGGACGCATCCTCCGTGGTTGCCAACGCCTTTTCCAATTCAACTGGCCGCGTATTTGATTTTTGCGAACCAAATACATCATCATCGTTGTCCAGATTACGACTGGCAGGCTGGACCGTATGCGAACTGGTCCGGTAGTTCTCTGGAGAGTCTAAATCATCCAAGCTGAGATCGGGCGGCTCGAACTCTTCGTGTTCGCGGTGCAACGCGCTTGCTGGCGGAGATAATGGATGTATTCGATGAAGAAATGCGGCAAGATGTGGTGACATGATTCGGGAGGATGGTGAACCAAATGGAGAGGAAAGTAGATCGAACGTCGAGGTGAGAGCGGGACTGCGAGGCGGGGAGAGCGCCAAGGGTCCCGGCGTAGCCCATGTAGCATATGAAACCTCGGAACCCGCATCGTCGTCGTTATAGTCGCGTACAAAAGACTTTAGTTGAAGGTCCGGGAGTGTGACTGGGGATAGAAGACCTGACGAGTCGGAATACGAATAGGAATGGAAGCCAGGATGGACGTATACTGCATGTGACTCTGTTGAGTCTTGCACGAATGGCATAGGGGGTGATTGATCAGAATGTGTTGTGGGTGGGTCGTTACTGTCGTGGATGTGGGCATCAGAGATGCTCGTCGGGGAGAGGGTATGGGGAGGGTCTGGCTCGGAAGAAGGATGGAGAGAAGTATGTCTAGATTCAGAGGCTAATCCCGGCGGACCGTGGGTCTCGAGTGCGTCACTCTGTGCTGGCTCTTCGCCAATGACACTCTTGAGCTCGCGAAGGAGGTCGGACATGCGCGTTGTGGGTGCTACCTGCGCACTCCGGTTGAAGGAAGGCTTTGGTTTCTTGGGCAATGGGACCTCTGGCTCTGGCTCGACAAGGGTGGTCTCATCTTCCTCCTGCAGAACGTGTATGAAATTGCAGCGGTTGGAAAAGACACAGTTGCCTTTCGCGTAGAATGGGCACGGTGTCCCTAGCAATGTCAGATAGGGCCCAATATGGCAACAAATATATAGCAACGTACTTTTCACTCGCCATGCTGGTTCCGACAAAGACATGCCCAGGCATGAACTGTCTCAGTGCAATATTTATCAGCGACAGCGCCAAACTCGGTTAGGAGCGCGTCGGTGGGAGATTCACAAAATCTCTGCCTTCCCGATCGGGTTGTTCACAACTTGGTTACATACGTGACAGTTACAATGCGTGTACCGCGTCTTCCACGACTCACTCTCTTCTCAGGTCCAAACTGCTCGCTCTGTGATGTCCGTCTAGCCTCTCTCCTGCGTCCCCACCCGCCTCATACATGACAGATAGCGAAAGCGGAGCTGGCAAAAGTCAAACAGTCCGTAAGCGGTCCTGCCCACCGCTGCGTCCGCTCACTTAATGACCTCTCATCCAGAGAGATTTCAATCTGGATGTGATCAACATCCAGGACCCGGGACAAGAGAAGTGGAAACGCAAATATGTCTATTGGATTCCAGCGCTGCATCTGGAGGGGAAAGAAATTGCCAAGGGCCGTTGGGACGCGAGCATAGTCTCCCAAGCTCTGGAGAAATGGGAGAAGGAAACTTGAACTCCCCATCCGAGGACTCATTCTTTGTCGATGTCCTTCCCGCTACAGAGTCCATTTCGCTGCAAAGCGGCTGGTATCAGCGACATAGCGCCGACATTTTGGGTGAAATCCCCGAACACCGTATCAATGATGCTACTTCCAATAAAAGTCGTTGTTTCAACTGCGGCTCCATCGAACATGTCGTGTCTTCCTGCCCTGAGCCGAGGGATTCTGCTCTTGTCGCGCTTTCGCGTCAAATGTATGAATTCCACAAGGACAGTTCATCTATTTCCTTCGGGGACCGTCTTCATCTGGTTGAGGAGTCGCGCCGTCAGCGTCTGAACTGGCTGGAGACATTCACGCCTGGTCAAATTACTGGAGACCTTTTGCGAGATGCCATCTTTCCAGGAGACGGCGACTGGTTGAAGCATATAGCAATTTGGGGCTATCCCAAAGGCTGGTCAAGCTCTCGTGACCCTCGCATCGAGGTTCGCAAGAGGATTATGAATGAGTGGTCTGATGATGACACTTTCCACAGCGAGTTGTCCATCATTACGGACGAAAATGATGTCGAGGAAGGCTCATCTTTTGCTGGACGCTTTACTCCGGCAATGCCTACGCCGAATGAGATAGATCATGATGATGCCCCAGAGCAGCGATGGGCAGAATATCCAAACACTGAATTCTCGTCTTCGTTGTTACCTTTGTATAAGGGGTTCGCTTTGCCACCTCCTGGCAGTGAGTTCCAAGAAAGGTCTACCGCCGAGTCGACTTATTCATTCGAGCGACGAGCTTTGTGGGATCACTTAACATCCTCTTCTGGCCGGCCCCCTCCACCTGCGTCTGCTCCGCCGCCCCTTCCGCCGCCGCCTCCTCCCCCAACCAGCGAGCCTCCTCCGCTACCTCCGTCACCCGTCATATCACAGCCGTTGTCTTCCTCGCCACCCGTATCCTACAACATACCTATGTATCACTCGTCAATGTCTATACTTACGCACGCCCGAGATGACGAAGATGACATGGATCTTTCCGATTAGTATTTAAATTGACTTGTACTCGTTGTGGCGTAAAAGAACGTCGGGAGCGAGACTAGGCCGGATCCAGCTTTGAGTGCGGTAGGCTTCGATATACTGCCTAGACTACGCATTGCTACGTTTAAAGGACTGGCTGATATTTCTCAGTCAGTCAGTCAGTCAGTCCGTTCAAATGACTTAGGCCAGCCGCAGAATGTTCGAAAAAAGGTCATCAATTGTAAAAAAGTCCAAGCCAAATCTCGATGGAAAACTACTACTATCCGAGCCAACACCATCCTTGCCTTCCAAATTGCGGAAACTATCTACTTGTTGTAGTAGCAGATGTAGTGGTCACCGCAAGGACCGTCACCAGAGTTGGGGTAGTTGAAGCGCCAGCAATGTCTAGTTCACCGCTTGCATAAGGAGAGCTTACCCTTCATCGACCATGTCATCTGGGTTACCCCAGCTCTGGTCACCATGTCGGCTGCCTCCTTTGCCAATGTAGCAAATGTCTAGGAAAGAGTTAAGTTTAACGCGACTTCGCTAGAGCGCGAGTCTTACAGTGTCCGGGGCAGGCATTGCTGTGACCTTCGGTGGAGCCAAAGTTCAGCTTCCACCGGTCACCTTGGTCAACGACAAGGTCGGGATTGCCATACGAAGTCTCGCGCTTCGTAACCACGTCCTGAAGACACAAATCGTGAGGAACTACTACAACATCAGAAAACGATAGCACATACAGACTCGACGATGGGGCTCGGAAGAGCAAGAGCACCGAGAACAAGAGTCGTCAATGCGATGAAAGAAGTGGAGAAATGCATTGCGTTAAGAGGTTGAGAGTGAAGTGATTTAAAAGAATCAAGTGAAGAAAACTGCGAAAGGAGCAGAATGAAGAAGCAGGACATAAACGACGGCCTTTTATAAGAGAACAAAATGCCAAGTCCCGACTGATACGGTACCGCCTCGTGCAAAACGGTGTTCGTTACAAGTTGGCCATCAGCGCTCAGCAGTGTGAAATGGTTGAACAGCCGTAAGTAAATGTCGCCAAGTAAGCTGTATGGGGTATTTTACTGAAACTGGTAAATTCAGCGCGCAAGCGCTCCGCAAAAGGCGTTGAAGCTCAGCTCCGGAAACACAAAATTAGTGATATTGAGACCCTGAAAATGTGAGTAGTTCGTGTAGGCAGTGAAACCCATTATCAGCCAGCAGCTAGTAGTAGAGGAGAGAAGAAGTCGATGAGGCGCCACAGTCAAGATATTTTCCGCAGACTGTACGCATCCAGAATTTTGACAAAGCACAAGGCGAGTCCAGGTAGACGTCCCATAGGAAGCTAGCGGTGTTTCAAGCTCACGGAGACGTGCAGGGAAGACGAAAAGCCTAAAACAAGGTAGAGCTGTATTCAGGGACGAAATAACAACGGCAAATCTTGCGCCAATCCATCCAAACGGCAATCCCCGTGCCATCTTGAACTCTCACTGCCACTGCCACTCCTCCAAACGTTTCATTTTCCCGGAGGCAGTTTCTTGGCTCTGGATCGTATCTGGTCGTCAGTTTCGAGGCGCACGAAGAAGGCTTGCGGCAGTGCTTCAACACTACTACCGACTCGGGTTTCTCGCTCTGCGCAAATGAATAGGCAAAAGGACATCTTCATCCGGGTATCGCGAAGCGACTTATCGGAGATCTTGCAACGTCATCATACGCAGGTTGGCTTTGAAAATACCGCTTTTGTCTGCTCGTTCGAGGAATTTTTCTCTTTCCTTCGCCGTCTGCCGCACGTACGAGATGCGTACCAGTGGTGCCGATCCACGATACTCCAATTAAATGAAATGGTCCGTACTTGTCGCTGTGTATCATCGGACCACCTGGACTCTCTGCAGAATGTCTTGCCGATTATGCAGGCCTCAACCCGTGTTCCGCGATGTTCGTGGACTATAGCGGTACTTATTCCTGTGTATTTGTCTTCTCTTTTTGTTTGAGGGTGCAGGAGGTTGGCCGGAGGCTCCACAATCCTTTTGTATAAAAGGCCATCGTTTTCGTCCTTCTTCCTCATTCTGCTCCTTTCGCAGTTTTCTTCTTGATTTCTTTAATCACTTCACTCTCAACCTCTTAACGCAATGCATTTCTCAACTTCTTTCATCGCATTGTCGACTCTTGTTCTCGGTGCTCTTGCTCTTCCCAGTCCCAACGTCGAATCTGTAGGTGCTCGTTTTCTGATGTTGTATTAGTTCCTCACGATTTGTGTCTCCAGGACGTGGTTACGAAGCGCGAGACTTCGTATGGCAATCCCGACCTTGTAGTTGACCAAGGTGACCGGTGGAAGTTGAACTTTGGCTCCACCGATGGTCACAGCAATGCCTGCCCCGGACACTGTAAGACTCGTGCTCTCGCGAAGTTGCGTTGAACTTGACTCTTTCATAGACATTTGCTACATTGGCAAAGGAGGCAGCCGACATGGCGACCAGAGCTGGGGTAACCCAGATGACATGGTCGATGAAGGGTAAGCTCTCCTTATTCAAGCGGTAAACTAGACATTGACTCGTGTGTATTAGCGACCGGTGGCGCTTCAACTACCCCAACTCTGGCGACGGTCCTTGCGGCGACCACTACATCTGCTACTACAACAAGTAGATGTCATTGCCGCCTGGGTTACATACGAACGCACCATATTTACCGTATCCTCGTAGTGTGCACTCTTATTTGATTGTTTCTTTCTTCAATGACTTCGTCTGAGTAAGAACCCATCGTCTTGCCGAAGTGAACCGTCCCGACAAACATGTCAGCCCAGCGGTGCAGTAGCCTTGAGCCTGTGCGCCCATGAATGATTGAGTTGAGGTCCAACACGGAACGCATCTTGGCCCTCGCCGGTCACCGATCACAGAAAAGCTAACTGTATTTCGCCAGTGCTGAGTTGGCTGTCTGTAATTGTCTCTTAAACCGTGGACGCGGCGAATCTGCGCCTCCGCGCCATGTTGTCGACTTAAAGTCATCCACTCAAGAGTTGATTGAAATCATGCATTCACAAGTGGGTCCTACACGCCCGAGATGAAGACAGCAATAAGGATCTTATATGGATTTTTCTGATTTGGTAGCAAACCTGACTTGCAGATAATGTGGCGTAAATGTACCGACTGCCCAGCATCAATTGAACATTTTAAGCATTGAATCAAAAGTCAATTGGATAAGAGTACACAATGTAATGAGTACAACAACAAGTCATGGTCCTCCAGCTGTCAGTCCTAGGGTTAGGGTTAGGACCCTCTTCCGACCAAAAAAAGAGGCCCACCCAGCCAGAGTGGCCAAAGTGGGACAGGAAAATATTGAGACGGTGCATAAGCCGAAGCCTATACAAGCCGCAGACACCCTCTGTATGGACAGGGTCGCCGTGCTATGAAGGATCTCCACGGCCCATAAATCCGGGACATGAAGGGACTTATGCCATCAAGGTAAGTATGAGTTGTTCACATGTTGGATGGAGGGCTTTATACTGTTGATGGTGCGCACGGACCATGTCGAGTACACTTTCCTTTCGGGGGAGCAATGCCGTCGGCACTTTGCTTGCTTTTCGCCTCTTGAACGCTCTACTCATATAAGTGACGCGCAACTGGTTGCTCTGATGCATATTCTACCTCAAAGGCTTTCTTGTTGAACACGGCCTCGAGAAACGCGTCACGAGACCGCCTGAGTCTTGAGACGTTGGCGCTTTTTACCAGTAGGATCAGTAGTATCCTTTCTGATCCTTATCGCTGTTAGCATTTCATGAGGTCCCATGAGCATTGATTAACTTCTCATCTTCCCCCACATCCGCAATGGGTACCTCCGACCTTCAATTGCGGACTAACGCCGTCCCGTCGCCTTCGAGGTTGCAACGCGCCAAGTACTATACGATCATCTGCCTGTCTTCACTTTGGATAGTACTCTACCTCTTGCAGTCCAAAACCCCAACTAGGGCAACGCGTTCATTCAAGAGTACAACAGAGGACAGTCTCATCTGCCCACAAGTCTCTCCTCTACTGCCGGTCCGGAATGCAGAGCTTTGGGAAACTGCTCGCGCAGCTATATCGACAGACGATTTCAAAGCAGACGCTGCCGCCTCCCTCGGTGGTGCAGTTCAAATTCCGTGCGTTGCTACTAGGCCGTTATTGATCATCGCTTATATTCTGCAGGACTATAACCTATGACATGATGCCTCCGGTCGAGGAGGATCCTCGATTTGAGATCCACGGAAAGCTGCACAAATACCTTTTCAAAACGTTTCCGCTGGTGTACGTGCGAGTTAGTACTCCTGGAAAGACAATCACCTAACGATGCAGTAGTCACGCTTTATTTGGCCTCATCAAAGTCAATACCTATGGACTTTTGTACTCCATGAACGGTACGGATGCAACGTTGAAGCCTCTGCTTCTACTTGCCCATCAAGGTGAGCACATTCTCCTACTAATCCAGGTCGTTAAATCTTCATAGACGTCGTACCTGTCAATCCCGACACCATTGACGAATGGACACACCCACCTTTCTCTGGTTTCTTTGACGTTGAACGCATTTGGGGTCGCGGAACTGCAGATGACAAGAGCGGTCTGATAGGAATCATGTATGTTGTCTTCCTGAACCTCAAAATCATTCTAAATGTTCGCTTCTCAATAGGACCACCTTGGAACTCCTCTTGAAGAATGGATTCAAGCCAACAAGAACCATCGTACTCTCATTTGGGTTTGACGAAGAAGGCGGTGGTCTCAAGGTCAGTCTCCCTCGAAGTCATCGGACACTTCACTGAGATAGTGTCGGCTAGGGCGCCGGAACACTTGCTCCAGAACTCCTAAAACTATACGGCGAGAACTCTATGGCCATGATTGTTGACGAAGGAGGCGGTCCCGGTGGCTTCATTTCACAATTTGGCACGCCATTCGCTACTCCAGCCATTGCTGAGAAGGGAACCATGGATCTTCTTATTGAGGTCGCAACGCCGGGAGGACATAGTAGTGTCCCACCTACTCACACAAGTATCGGAATGCTTTCACGCCTGCTTGTTGAATTTGAGGAGCATCCCTTCGAGATGCATCTCGTGTGTCCTATTTCTTACGACCTGCCGCTATGTCCTGAAGGGTTCAATAGGAAAGACAAACTCCAACTTACGATTTGTTCCAATGCTACGCTGAGCACGTCAGTCGCCTACCCGAAAGCCTACGCGACGAGATCATACGATCGAGGACGTCCGATAAGGCTTTGACTGAACTCGAAGAAACAGTCTTCCAAGACGTTTCTTACAAAAGCCTCATCGTCACCACTTAGGCTATCGACATGATTCACGGTGGTGTAAAGTCGAATGCACTACCCGAGCAAACATGGGCTATAATCAATCATCGAGTATCCGCTCAAAGGTCATTTTTAACATGCCACGCTGTTTCCGACTTATTGACTCCTCGTATACAGCTCGGTAGCTGCTACTAAGGAGCACGACACGAATCTTCTTAGTAGCCTCGCGGATCGCTTTAATCTCTCGTACACTGCGTTTGGTGAATCCTTGACGGAGCCAGATGTACCGAAGAAAGGTAGTTTGACCCTCAGCGCTATCAGGACTTTGGATATTGCACCAGTGACACCATATTTTGGGGAAGGCGTCACTGGATACGACGTGCTATCCGGAACCAAAGTAGTCTAGGGCTAGTTCCTACTTGTACGACCAGAATTTGGTTACATGGTTCAACTAAATTTGATTACCGATCAAGACCAAATAGAGTCTCCTCAAGCAACATGCACTCCCGAATAGATCAAGCATGGTTCACTCAATCCTGGTATGTTGAAACTTTGAGGCTATAGACGAGTATAGTATACGGTGTAAAGTCTGGCTGAAAGGTCAAACTGCAAACAAGAAGGCGAAAGGTTTACTGAGAGTCAAGGGACAGCCTGTAGTATGTCTTACCACGATAAGTTAACCAGATAGAAGATATACGTCTGCGCACTGACATTGAAGGTTATGCCTTATTTCACGCAGTTATGTCCAAATTAAGCCAATCTTGTTTGACACATGGCGAAATTGCAAAATTAACTTTTCTTCCCCGACACGTCCACCTCCTTCAGTGACTGCTGTGTAGCGTCCTCGTTTCGCTATGGCCTCCTTTGCGCTGAGCTTCCGGTCCAAGCGGGACGACGAGAGCGGTCTCAGCGCCTTTTACAACAACAAAACGACAATAATACAGGAAGCGCGCGTCTTCAATGAATCGCCTATCAGCCCTCGCAAGTGCAGAGCACTGCTGACACGCATCGTCTACCTTCTCTACGTCGGGGAGACATTTGGAACACAGGAGGCGACGGAGCTGTTCTTTGGAACGACAAAACTTTTCCAGCACAAGGATGTAAGTGCGGTCCGAATTTCGTCAGGAAACATGTTGAGCCTTCTCACAGAGTGCGCTTCGACAAGCAGTGTATCTGGCCATCAAGGAGCTGGCGACGACGGCCGAGGATGTTATCATGGTCACCAGCAGCATCATGAAGGATATGCAACCAAATTCCGAAGTGATTTACCGCCCAAATGCCATACGCGCCCTCTGCAGGATTATAGATGTGTGTACAGTGTCGTTTCGCGTTATATTGTTCCTTATACAGCGAATAGCCCTCTATGGCCCAAGGCGTGGAACGTTTCTTTAAAGCCGCCATCGTTGACCGCAATCCGTCCATATCTTCTGCAGCTTTGGTCTCGTCATATCATCTCTTCCCCTTCGCCAAAGATGTCGTCAAACGATGGGTCAACGAGGCTCAAGAAGCTGTCAATGCCAAAGCTGCAGCCTCTTTCTTCGGTCCTTCTTCCGGAGGATACCTTGGTTTTGGCGGATCGTCGTCCAATGCTACCAGTGGTCAGCAAACAGTACCTTCCACCAGCTACATCACCCAGTATCACGCGTTGGGCCTTTTGTATCTCATCCGTCAGCACGACAAGATGGCAGTGACAAAGATGATCCAGCAACTCGGCGGTGGAAAAACCACGTCTAGTGCCGTATTGAAAAATCCCATGGCGCTTTGCATGCTCATACGCTATGCGGCCAAAATCATAGAGGAAGACCCAAAGTACGTTCCTGCTTTCCTGTCGATGATGTTCATGACTGACGGTCTACAGCGTACAACGGTACATGCTTGAACTATTGGAGGGTTGGTTACGACACAAGAGTGACATGGTGAACTTTGAGGCTGCTCGAGCAATCTGTGAAATGCGCAATGTCACCTCAGCCCAGCTCGCAAAGCCAATCTCTGGTATACACCCTCTGCTTTGCGCACTTCCTCTATTGAACTCGATCTACAGTATTGCAACTCTTCCTCTCTTCCCCCAAACCCGTGCTCAAGTTTGCTGCCACCCGCACACTCGCTACTGTTGCTCTTACCCATCCAGGCAGCGTTGCCGCTTGCAACGTAGACCTTGAGAGTTTGATCACCGATTCCAACAGGAGTGTCGCGACCTACGCGATCACGACGTTGTTGAAGACTGGTAATGAAGCCTCGGTGGATCGTCTTATCAAACAGATCACTGGCTTCATGACCGAAATCAGCGACGAATTCAAGGTCATCATTGTGGACGCTATTCGCTCTCTCTGTCTCAAATTCCCCTCCAAGCACGCCTCTATGCTCACCTTTCTTTCCGGCGTTTTGCGTGACGAGGGCGGGTATGACTTCAAGCGTGCTGTTGTTGATGCGATCTTTGACATGATCAAGTTTATTGGTGATTGCAAAGAGCAAGCCTTGTCACATCTGTGCGAATTCATCGAGGACTGCGAGTTTACCAAGCTCTCTGTCCGCATCTTACACCTGCTCGGAATGGAGGGACCTAAATCTCCTAGTCCTAAAAAGTTTATTCGGTTCATATACAACCGAGTGGTCTTAGAAAACGCTACTGTGCGCGCTGCTGCCGTCGCTAGTCTTGCGAAGTTCGGTGTTAACACTGACGACAAAGAATTCCAAGATAGCATCAGTGTTCTTCTCAACCGGTCAGTCATCATCCAACTCTGATATTTATGCTCATATTCATTTAGATGCTTGGATGATGTCGACGACGAAGTACGGGACCGTGCTGCACTCTACCTTCGGACATTCCAGGAGAAACAGTTGGCCGATGCCTATGTCAGAGATGGTTAGTTCCACTTACTGCGTACCCGGGAAAGTGATTTACACGTTTTCGCAGATTCGGTCTTCTCCCTGGCAGCGTTAGAGTCAAAACTTGTCGCTTACGTCAAGGATCCACAGGCTGCTGAGCAGCCCCTAGACTTTTCCACTGTTCCTAAAATCAGCAGAGCTCAAGCTGCTGCAGATGCTGCTCGTAGGCTTCCCGTTGTTGAAGAAGATATTATATATTAATGATATTACAGGTCCAAGCTCCTTGGATACGATAGGCGTGCCAACGACCAAAAAGGTTTCTGATGCACCCCCTCCACCATCAGCTGAAGAGACGCGCTCTGCTTATGCGCAGCAGTTGGCTGAAGTCCCCGAATTTGCTGAATATGGATCCGTTCTCAACAGCAGTTCCTCGCCAACGCAGCTCACTGAATCAGAAACGGAATATCAGGTTGCTTGCGTCAAGCATATATTCAAGGAGCACATTGTCTTCCAGGTATTTAGCCATAGCTTCGAGTTCGCGTCGTCGAACTAAAATTTACGCGTTAGTTCAACGTCTCCAATACTCTCCCTGATACCGTCCTGGAACAAGTCTCAATCATCATGCAACCGCAATCCGACGATTCTGGCTTAACCGAAGATTTCATCATGCCCGTTCCCAGTCTGGCGGCTTCCACATCTCCAAGCGTCCTATATGTCTCGTTTACTCGGGACTCCCCCGATGAGTACGCTGTCGCGTCCTTTGGGTGTGTCATGAAATTCGTGAGCAAGGAGGTTGATCCTTCTACTGGCCAGCCTGAGGAGGAAGGCTACGAAGACGAGTATGAATTGGAAGATGTTGAGTTGAGTGCCGGTGGAGACTACATAATCCCGAGCTACACAACATTCGGTGCTGAATGGGACCGGCTTCGTTCAGGCGCCAGTGCAACTGAAACATTCGCCTTGTCTGCAATGGAAAGTTTGAAGGGTGAGACTGTTGCATTTCTTAATTGCCGTCCATTCTAACACGTATGAATTAGCGGCGTGCGACTCTATTATTGAGGTTCTAAACATGGAGCCTCTGGGAGGGTCGGAAACGCCTCAATCAACGTCAGTGCACACGCTAAACCTGTCCGGTATCGTGTCTGGGGGCGGCGGAAAGGTATTGGCTCGTTGTAGAATGACATTTAGCAAAGGAACAGGCGTCACTTTGGAGCTTGGTGTGCGGGCGGAGAAGCAGGAGGCTTGTAACCTGGTCCTTACAGCTGTCGGCGGTTAGAAACATATTTGTGCTGTTACCTACTTATTATATGGATTTTGTGGAATATTGATTGCACCGAAGGACGCTGGAACCGGGTGTAGCGAACTCGGTGTAAATATATGTCTGGGATCGTAAGATAAAGGGCACCGGTTTTAAACCTTGACGGTCGCCGATGCACAGGCCATTTTGTCCTTGACCTTGAACCTCCACGATGCCCAACAACACGCTCTCATCGCCGTCACTGCCATCGGCAAAGGTCATCCACGTCGACACGCGCGGCGCCGTTATTCTTTCTGAAGAGTCCCCGGAGGTAGTCATAACTAATACCTTTGCCCGCTGCTGTGTGCTCACTTACTCTTCTTCAGACGCGGGATAGTCGCGGAATATACCTGCCCAACCATATTGAGCCTGTTTCTCATATAGCAGTCGATGTACGCCGTGCAACCACGCTCTCTTGCTCTTCCCACCGGAACTGACGGAACCTCTTTTCTTCCTCTCTTGGCACGCGAATTTAGGTTGGCGGATCCCTCGCAAAAGTTGTGTATTTCACGCGGTCTCCCGATCCACCATCGTCGCCATCTGTGGTCGCCACAGCGGGCTCGAGCATCCCCAGCACAATTTCCACCCCGCGATCGCTTTCCCCATCCAATGAACCCGCCTCCCCGTCGGGTTCCGGCATAAAGATGAACGGTGCTCTAACGCCGCTTGTGCTGGATACCCCCCATCATGGGCTCAGTAGTCTCTCTGGACTTGACAGCGGTGGACTTTTGCGGGACTCCATGCTCCGTCGCACGTCCCAACATTTCCCGGGAGGCTCTCTCAACTTTGAACGCTTCGAGACGGACAATATCCATGAATGCGTCGACTTTATACAGGAACTAATAGAGCGATCGGCGGAGGTGAACGATGTATCCATCGAGGACATGCGCAAGGGTGTAAAGATCATGGCAACTGGCGGGGGCGCGCATCGATTCTATGAGCTGTTTAAGGATAAACTTCACGTCGAAGTGCGGAGAGAGGATGAGATGGAGTGTCTCATCGAAGGCCTCAAATTCATCACGCTCATTCCAGACGAAGTCTACTACTTTTCGGATGAACTCATCCAGTCCGTATCTCATCCAGCCGCCAAGAACGGCGTAGACGGCGTATTTGAACGCCCGAGTCCTAACCCTCCTACGTACGCGGTCTCTTTTGAACGACATCCGACGCCTCAACTACCGTGTCTACTCGTCAACATTGGATCTGGTGTGTCGATCATTAAAGTTGACGAGGACGGTAAATTCGAACGTGTTAGCGGAACGAGCCTTGGGGGAGGAACCTTATGGGGATTGCTAAGTCTACTAACACCGGCTACGACGTTTGACGGTGCGGTTCCCATTCTTTCCGTCGTCGCTGTCTGCTGACTGTTTCCTTACTAGAGATGTTGACTTTCTCTGATAACGGTGATAACGCGTCAGTGGACATGCTAGTTGGTGACATTTACGGCCAGGATTACTCCAAGCTCGGCTTAAAGTCGACGATGATCGCCAGTTCGTTCGGGAAAGTGTTCAAGAAGGGCGGCGAGAAGACCAAGTTTTCTCCGGAAGACATCAGCAGGAGTCTTCTGTACGCCGTCTCCAATAACATTGGCCAGATTGCGTACATGAACGCAGAAAAGTACAACTTGGAGCGAATCTATTTTGGGGGATGCTTCATTCGGGGACACGCAGCGACTATCACGACGTTATCATATGCCATTCGGTTCTGGAGTAAAGGCACGAAACGGGCTCTGTTTTTGCGGCACGAAGGTTTCCTGTGAGCCGACTAGCTTATCATATTGATCTCCCTTCTTACTTGTATACTAGCGGCTCAATCGGCGCGTGGATCAAGCATATCAACGAGGATGTAGATGATTAAATAATGAACTGTGAGTGTCGACACTCTTGTAGTTCTTCGTTCTAATCACAACATCAGTCTCAGTCTGGTATCTCAGTTATGGAGGACTGCAAGTACTGAGGATGCCTACCATACCTAATCAAAGGAAGTATGTACACCATTAATCGCACATATCATTATTGCCATTGCATGATAATAGCCACACGAAGTTACGATAATTCCCTGCACGCTGACTTGCCAGCTACATCCACTGTCCTGGAGCGAACGATGTAGATCAACTTCTAGGCTGAACACGTCGCGATTAACGAACGAGATTGTGACGGTATCCAAGAGTTGGAACCTCCAGGTGACGGTGCGTGAGATAAGATACAATAACCATACTCCGTGAGAAGGCACTTTACGGTACATGACGTCCTCGAGAACTCTCCCAGCAATCTGACGCGTCCCAGGGCTAGTGTCGCTCTGCGCTAACAAATGGTATGTCTTGTGAGTCCTATCTACTTGCTTCTCATACCTTCATCGCCACCCGAACAGCTGCAATCTTACGCGGACGTTGTAACCTTGGAATGTCCAAAAATGACGGCGGCCTGGTTAATTTTGAATAACTCCATTCACTCGACGGAGGAGCGCTTCAGTGTCAACTCGTCATCCCTTGCACATCGCAACTTCTGACTTGGTTCTGCAATGATGGTGTAACGAAGGGTGGATTTCGCGATGCATGATTTCTCACAACTTTCAAACCTTACCCTTGTCACGCAAACAGAGGAACCGAGGGGCACAAATGGGACAATAGAACGAGTGGCAACGTCAATGTCATTTGGAAAACCAGAAGTAATATGACTTGTTATTCTGCTGTATTCTCGGCTTCTGGACCCGCACGTTCCCATAGGCCGCGGTCAGCAGTCGCGTTCCAGTATCCACGAATCAATCAAGACGGTAGTCGCGCGAAGGTTGTATTCTGCCTCCATCTTAGCTTTTCTTTTGACGAACGTTTTGTCTAGAATACGCTCTAGTACTTGGAAGCATCTTATTTCCGGAAACAGCTTCGGGTATTTACGCGGGACGTATCACTGTGAAGTTGTTACCTGGCGCCATCCCCAGGTCATCCGCATTCGCCAGATTGAGCATTGATGCGTATACGGTACCCACGTATGTTTGAGTGCAAGATGCGATCTAAAAGGACCTCTTGTTGACCGAGACCAGCAACCCTGCACCGATCCGTTACCAAATAAATATACGTGTCAAACGTTGATTGCCATATTCTGCGATACGGTGGGGTTTGCTATCAACAGTGTTGAGAGTGTTTACAGCCGATGATGGCCGCAGGTACATGGAATACCCCCCCCAGCCGACAAGCTTGAGAAAGCGCTTCATCTGCGATTTGTCCCCTCGTTTGCGAGCCACTCGGGGCTGCTGGATCGCATGCGATGTTGCCTTGACGGCAAGTCAGCACGAATGACGAAGAGTATGATTGCTGTTATCCCAGTATAGAGAAATACCGCATGGAAAATTAAGGGCTAATACCGAATACAGAGTATCGTCTGATACAGAATCGCGAGCTGTAGAGTAGAGGAGAGGGTGGAATGGAGTATGATAGGGAGAGTGAGACAGAGAATTGAATCTGGAGAGACGTAAATGGCGGGGATGGATCGATATTTTGAATCCGTGTGAACTTAAATTTCTGGATATCATCTCTGTACATTTGTCATCTTAGACTGCTCTTTCTACAAACGTCCATTTTGCCCATTGCTATTAGCCCGTCGTCGTCGTCCTGTCTGTACTCGCCAATGCCGCCTGTCGCGTCCACCGACAGGCCCAAGAAGCCTCGTAACCGGCACTCACCCCACCAGCTCGCTGCACTGAATGAGCTGTATGAAAGGGATGAGCATCCGGCGCTCGAAGTAAGGACGTCTTTAGCAGACCGGCTGGGAATGTACGCTTTGATTCCAATCATCGTTTCTGCATTGACCTTTGTCTTCGCTGTCCCAGGGAGACAAAGACAGTCAACTCTTGGTTCCAAAACAAACGGGCCAGCACAAAGAAAAGGACTGTTCCGTCAAAGAGCATTGCTCCCCATGCTGCACGTATAAATTCTTCTCGTCCTTCCCATTCATCGTCAACCTCGTCTACGCCTCGTCCCTCTGAATCGGGTGACTATCCCGACGACGACTACCCCGATAGCCACCCGCACCACTTGCCCGACGATAACCACTCTTGGCCATCGTACCAAACTGCCGATCCAGAACACAATTTTCTTTCAGAAAGCGAATCAATGGCCCGCCGTCTCCGCAACAACCGTCTCTCTGCTGAACAGAAAGAGGCGCTCAGAAAAGCATTCGTCGAAAACCCTAATCCATCCAGCGACCAGCGTCAGGCATTGGCAGACTCTGTCGGAATGTGTGTACCATGTCCCGACTTTTCGACGATCGCGCATATTAATTTCCGATTTCCATTTTAGGCGTTATCAAGGAGTCAGCGAGTGGTTCCAGAAGCAGCCGTCTACTCTCAAAAACCCAGTTGAAGAGGAGCCAGAGCCGCTGCTAGTTCAGCCAGATGCAGAGCCACGAAACATTCCTGCTTTCCCTCCTCCAAGTAAACATCCATCGTTAGGTCTGCCTCCGCCCACCCAGCACCCCTCGCTCGCGCTATCAAGGCCACGGCGTTCCCCGAGTGTTCATTCATCGAATCCTGATGAATCGTCTCCTTCAAAACGATCCTCTAGAAGGAGCAACACTCCTTACAGCATGTCATCACGCATGAGACGGGCTCGCCCCGAGCCTCATCAGCTCGATGCCTTAAAGGATCTTTTCATCAAGAACCCCACTCCCACAATCGAACAACGCACTGCTCTTGCTCTTGAAATCGGAATGTATGTTTCACCGCACTGTCCGTCTGATCCCCAATCATTCTCAACGTTTCGTAGGGACCTCGGTAAGGTCACCAACTGGTTCCGCAATCTCCGCCAGACGTCTCGCCGACGTGCTAAGAAAAACGAGGATGGTGACGATGATTATGGGTACTCATATCCTCATCGCACGGAATCTGCGAATGTGTCGCGCTCTACGACGCCATCGACCGACTTCGACGACGATGAGCGTATGGATCAGGACTACGATGAAGATTCTCATATGGCAGGGCCTCATTCGGACGTGGGTAGCGATGATGAGTATCAGGAGGCCGTAACCCCGTCGCCTCCACCATCACCTCTGCCTCCCAAGACTAAAGTCGACGAGAGATCCGAAGCTCCACGACATCGACTCGACCTCACTAGTCTGAGTGCATTAGCACTTGATTATGCAGAGGGCGAGAAGGCTGCCATGAAGTTTTCCAGCGGAATCAAATTCGAAGACGCGCTCCTACTTGTCAGTTTCTCCCAGCAGTACGTTCACTAAATTGTGCGTCATATCTTTCTTCACCAGTAACGACCCATCTGACATCCATCGCAGATATCTGAATTCGCATTCTAACTTTTTAAAACACGGCGCCTTGTCGTCTCGGAGACGAGCGACAATCATGTCTTTATTTTAACTTTGTCTAATCGTCCCTCCGTTTTGCATCACTTACATTTGTGTTTACTACCATCCATGATTCTGCTTGTGTCATAAATCGCATCCCCTCTCCCCAACTCTGTCTGTCCACCCGCTTTCGTTCCGTTTTGTTACGTGGAGTCTGCTTTGCTCGTCGTCCCCCCATTGTAGCATGTTGGAATCAAAATGTGATTTTACACTATGTAAATTTTCGATATACCCGATGTTTAACGTATATTCAGTTTTGAGCCTGAGTGGTCTTCAAGTTGTGAAGGGGTTCGCTTATCGGGTCTCACTAGTCGGAAGGAAAACATGACTATATTTGCCGCCGACTCCCCGCTCGCTGAGCTACGCTGGGTAAAGCGACGTCCAAATGTGGGATGTAAGCATTTGTGCCGATATGCCGGCACAAGTGCGCGCGGAGATCGAATTTGCTCTTCATCTACACCGTCCGACTATACACGGTCCCGCGCTGCAGTGCTTCGTCGAAAACTCCCCAGAACGGACCCCCTTCGCCTGGTCGCATAGCTGCTCCTTGTATGTGTTTGAAGGTTTAGTAGATGCAGTCTTTCACAATTCACGCAGGATGGCCTCCGAAATTCGCTTCACGTCTACCTTGCATCAATGCGACGAGCCGAGCCTGGTCTCTCTCCGTTCCATCCTTCGTGGCGAAATCCCACTTCTCCCATACGACCGTGTCAGGATAGCGGACGTTGCGTCCGCTTGGACGCGCGACATCGCCGTTGCACAGGAACATCTAACTCGTTTACAATCACACTGTAATGCCGCTAGACGGCAACTCGCACTTCACTATTCAGCATTGGCGCCCATTCGCAACCTTCCCCCCGACGTCTTGATATCCATCTTTGAACATACACTCCGTCAGAATTATTCATACATGGACGTAGGAAAACCTCCATGGACTCTCGCCCAAGTGTGCTGCTCGTGGCGCGGTATCATGCTATCTGCGCACAGCTTGTGGGCGAGGATGATCTACAACTCCAGACGTGATCCAGGAGACACCATCGCCACCGCGACGATGACCACCGAGATCACGCAGGAGTACCTGCGCCGGTCTGGGCAACACCCTCTCACAGTCGTGCTCAGAGGGGAATATCATGGCCCGATATACAGTCTTGTGTTGAAGGAATCTCACCGATGGAAGATTCTTTATGTGGAGGCTATCAACTCTACATTCGCTTCACGCTGGGAAGTATGCCGCACTTGGAAGATTTGTCCATTGATTCCAAGAAAGATGGCAACTGTAACATATCCCTCCAAGTCTCACAGTTCAAGCGTGTCTGCCTGTTTTACTGTAGAGGACTTTCACTGTCTGCGATGGAGCACATAACGCACTATGCCGCGCCGCTGGCGCTGTCTGAGTTGAAAACCCTGTCCCTGTTCCCATCCCTCATTTCCTGCCACATCGCACTATCGACCGAACCTCTGACAGCTGTTGAGTCTGCCTCTCCCCTCGTCTACAATCCAAACCTTAAACACCTTGAAGTCTTGTATGATGTTGCTGTGCTTGACAGACTGGTGCTGCCTGCTTTGGCCACATTATGCATAAATGTCAATGAGGACGATCCGCCGGCCGCAGTTTCTATCGTTGAATCCTTTCTCCAAAAATCGTCGTGCAGCCTTTCCACCCTGATTATCAGGCCTATTGGTCTCAGTGGCACTAAATTCCTCTGTCTTCCACACCTGCAAAGTCTCATCACTTTGCACTTCGCTGTGAATTTCTTCATCTAGAATCCCACTTCAAAGAAATCACCTCTTCCGATTTTTCGTCAACCAGCATTCTACCACATCTGTCTACTCTCGTTGTTGACTTGGAGAGCATGAGTCTTCTGAAATTGGCCCCGACAACCATGGATAAAGTCCCTTCTTGGGCTACACTCGTTGACATTCTGGAGAGAAGGCACACAGCGACAGAGCTGCAAACAATCCGCATTCTTCATGGCAATAGCTTGCCTCTCTGGATAGTGCGGGAGTTGACTGCGTTGAGTCAACGATCTGGCGTGCATATCGAATACACGATCAAGAATTTTCTGCCTCCTGGCTCTTTCAAAGAGATGGATTTCTTGACTTCAGAAATCTGGTATCGGCCCTAGAAGAGTCGCCGAGAGTTGGTTCTATAGTCATACCGTCGGCGTCGGAACGTTACTGAGACAAGAACAGTGCTCAACATGATTCGTATGAATACCGAAAACCCGTGTATTTGCTCTACTTTAATTTCACTCAGAATCCTAGGGATCTGTAACTGTACGCAAATACTCGGGTGTACTTGTTTACGACAACTTGAGGACAAGCTGATGTTCAAAGTCGCGCCTCGAGGCTCTTGTTCGCTCGCGGTCACGCTCCTTTCATCCGCCCTTCCATCTCCATCTCTTACACTACCCCTGACGATTCGGTTCTGCCATCCACATCCTTCTGTGGCGCTTCATCTCGTTCGCTTCGCCGGGACCTCCAACCCAAACCATTTAGGATCGCCAGCACGCTTGCTCTTGAGCTCACCGGTGTTCAATCATGCTTGAAATTGTCTCATATCGATTACCTCTCATTGCCTCCGCCTTGAGGCTACTAAGAGCAGCGTTCGCTGTTAAATTCAAGTTGAAGTAGTAGGGTCAATACGTGGGGATCATCCACTAGCATAGGCCGGAGAGAACGAGGATATCTGCCTGATGAGGACGAAGATGCTTGTGCAAACAAAACATGTAGAACAATTATAGAGGTCGCCTAGGACTTGTAAGACGATCTGGACGAGAACGGCTAAATTGGGACATGACGGCTACCCAGCGCGCGCGCCGGTAGGAGGAGAAAGACCCGAATAATGAAACTACTTCGCCTGGTATTGGCGCTGGAGCGAGGACTGTGGCGCACGATCACTTGAATAAGCAATGTTGCGACGTCAACATCCACCGACATGCATATGCTATCCATTTATTGCCTGACTGCTGTCAACAGTGCATATCGTCAGTTTCTTCATCGACTTGGGGAGCTCTTCAACTGTACCATGATATTTGCATATCTTTCTGCATTCTCGATATACGCCAAAGTGTTGTGTAAGCGGAAAACTGTGGACGCTGTGTGTTTCGTAGGCTCTCTTCTAGTACGTGGCCATTTATGTTGGCACTTAAAATCGTAGCGAAGCACTTGCACCAACGCTAAACACATGCACTGCCATCATCCTTGGGAAGCAAGTGTCACAAAGCAGGAGGTTTTGATTCTTATTGATACGCATCAACCGCGATCAACCCAGTCCCAACGGAAAGTTCACTTTTGAGCGTTGGAACGCCACATCAGAATGGGGATGATTGATTGATTGCATTTACTGTCGAGCATCTTCGAAATTCTGAACGCCGGTGGACGTCTGTGACGTGCGCAGAGCGCTTCGTCGTTGCTTGGTCAGTTACCTTGGTGAAGACGACGGAATTCTGGGCTCCCGGCGACATTGGACGATGTTAGATAGATGAGTGGTGAGCGGCGTGCAAAGTTGAAACACCAGGTTCAGTATCTTCTGGCCGCTGTCTGTTCGTCGCTTTCAGTTCGTTCCGAATATCAGAGCTGTGCCAATTGTATTGGGTTCCCTTCTCGCCGCTGTTACCGGCGCGAACTACCTCTAAAGGGAATGAGCGCTGGGACAAGCGTATGGTTTTGAGGGTGCAGATCAATCATTGCGGTTCTAAAGAGGCTCCTTACAATAGGACAATGAGTACGGTCGACTCCGATTCCGGTTCTGCAGGGGTATTAGGTTAAGTAAGATCTGGTCGGAGATAGTGACGCTCAAGCTTGTCCATGACCATCATCACACGGTTCTCGAGGCTCACAGGTCACCGTACTGTGGTTCTGTACATTCTGCGGTACTTTTCTATGCTGTCCTCTGCCACTGACGGGGGTATCTCGATTTCTGATTCCTTCCAAATTCTGGCCTCGGCGTTCCCCATGACTGCGATTCGGAAGCCTGTGCTCTAGTAACCGCTACGGTCACTTGGGAAATGGGAGCATGATTACGTGTGAGTCTGCGTCGACGCTGTTCGCGAGATAACAATGTCTACGGCCGGCAGGGCGCCACAGCGTGTCCGGCGGGCACCGAATGGACTCGCCCCACGGAAACTATCGAGTCGGCGACAGTTCGCAGAACAGTGGAGGGCCGAATCCTTTTGCTTCCAACGTCGCTTAAGCCGCGGAAGGTTCACGTCATGTCATCATTACGGCCTTCGTGTTCTCGCGCCAAATAAGGCGATCCATCTGCCAGTCTTTTCTTCTGCTTCCGGTGGCCATGCTCGTACTCGTATATATACGCCCGCTCACAAAGCCTACCTGTTTGGCTCTCCCCCATTGTCCACGATGGCCTCTTCATCCGTGATCACTTCGCGATCTACCCTCATGCATGCAGCCCTTGCCTATCTCTCCGACGAAATTCGCACCGTCGACCAGGCCATTGTCGCGCGTTCGACCCTCCCCACCATCGTTATATCGCGATCTCAATTTCTTTCATTGCCCCCAGAACTCCTTGCCATAATCCGCTCTCATCTCCTGCTCGCTATCACCGCTCAGCTCATGGACCGTTCAGTATCTGCCCTAAAGCGCTATGAATTGACCCTGCGCGTGCTGCTCTGCCCAGAATGCATAGCGTACAACCAGGACGTCTATGGCAAGGACGTTTGGAGCTGGGAGCAGTTCTCCGGCGCCTGCGGGTGCTTGCAGCGGGGCTGGAGAGTCAAGAACGTCTCCGTGACACAACCTATCTCGTCCACCATAAATCCCAAACAGTTCATCGATCGGTTTCACTGGTTAGAGTACTATCTCTCCCGAAAATCGCTGCGTTTCCTGGGTGGCCGGGCGTCATCGCCCAAGCGGTCGCCCGAGATCATATGGGACGCTGTTTCGGTGGTTCTCGAAGATTTCAACTGCAAACTTGTCCTCGCAAAGGAGCGGCGGCGGCGGTTGCTTTGTCGGGACGTCGTAGTCGTTCCGCGGGACGCTGGCAGCGTTTCTGCGGAGGAGGACGCCGATGAGTGGCTGAATGGGCTCACCTTGGATCGCGTGGATAGAGACCTCGGGCTTTCTGTCCATCACGCTAATTCTATTGAGGAGCCCTTGTACCCTCTATCGCCTTCGCCATCCCGTCCATACTACCCCTCCGACTTTGAAAAGCTCGATGCCGGGAGCTATGAGCTCTCCTTTGTGCAACCCACACTTGATAGCATCGTCTCCCTGATAGCGACTCTTTTCGCCATTCCTATTGCCTGCACAACCCTCTTCCTTACCATCGTGTGTTTGTATTCTCGACCAGGCGCCTTCCGAGTTATGTGAACGGACCCATTTCATAGTTGTCCTTACGTTTGTGACGAACTTTTTTGCCTTGTTGTTATGACCTTTACGTTCTCCTGCTTTCGATGACTCTTCTGCATTTAGTTTATGGAACCGCATTCACATCCCACATTCATTTTCCTCGACATTGGTGTACAAACAAAAACTTGCTTTCAATTACATGCTATACTTAAATATCCCTGTCTTTGTAGCTTGTTACTAGGTAACAAAATACATCGCTGAGTGACACTGCCCGCGCGGATTTTCGGGCTTCTTCTTCAAAGTGATCGGTGGCGCAACATCGACGGGGCCTCGGAGGCGCGGGGCCGCGAGTTAATCTCCGCCTCCCCGACTCGTGCTTTACACGAATCAGAAGGAGCGCCCCCGTGATACGAATACAACGCCTTAACGTAGGGCGTGCCAGTTGACGAATCCCGAGGCGGCGGTTATCCCAATTGATATCTGGGTTCTTCGCTATTGAACCGACACGTAAAGTCGTCGCTTTCTCATACAGCGTTGAACGACGAACTTGGAAGCGACTAGAAAACAAGTGTCAAAAACTCTTTTTGATCCCCGGGGTTAAGCTAACAACACAGTTAAACCTCAAAGAGCCTCTGTGCATTGAGAATAGATCCGATGGTTTAGAGTTTCTAGGTATACATTCTCCGAAATACGCGTGCCCATGTGTGTATGGTAGCACCAATTCTAGTTTCTCAAAATCCAACTCAGCTTGTCGGAGGCGAGATATCCAAGTATCTATTCACGAGACGTCCATTTTTGAATGAGCGCCATTCCGCGGTCGAACTCGTGCAATAAATCGACACCAATACCCTTATGTGCCACATAATTCGCTGTCCACCGATCTGGAACGCTTTGACCATGATAGGTATGTATCGCTGGGTTTTCGCGGCCCCATTGGACGATTCTGGTGATAACCTCAGTTGTTGAGAATGCTCCGGCTAATAATACCACTCACGTCTTCCTTATAGTATCCTGGCGAATCTTGAAGTGCGACGCGATGACATCCTGAAAAGAGATGAGCATATCAGTCTGTATAAAGGAAGCCACTCACCGCCCAAATTCCACGCCGGTGTTCCTCCTTCAACCAATCCACAATCGCCCACCTAGTAGTGTGAGCTGTTAGATCCCGATTATAAGCCGTACTAGCACTTGTTTTCTTGGCGGCGCCTCTTCCAGGTCTACCAAACTAGTTTCAAAAGAACGTTCACACAGAAAAGAGAATATTCTCACTCATTGAAATACGGAAGGTCGATGAGTATCATGCTCTGAATGCTCACGAGCACTTGCAGAAGCGTGGACTTGTACGGTTGCCACTGTTCTTCCGGTCTTTTGGGGGGGGCGCGTGTGAGCAAAAGAACCGTTCTATTTGGCTCGCATACACACACCTTCCCGCCCATGTACCCAGGAGTGACAGACAGACTGTGCCATCATTATACAAATTGGGGTTGAACCCCACGGTCCCCCCACCAGTCGTGCATAGATGTATTTGTGGGGAAACACGCGGGTATTCCAACGGCATGAAGCAGTCGAACTCGAATAGGCCATTAGCATATGGCGTGCCTTCAGGTCCTGCTATCATTATCTTCCTAGTACACGGCGGCGCATCAGCATGTTGTTGTCTAAAAGAGGTGGCTTCTCACGCACAGGATATCATTCCGAACTTCGTCAATTCGCACCCAGATTCCCGGTGGAAGACTGGTGGCCATCACTGCTTCTTCCCGGATAAGGTGGACACGATCCTTGGGGTTTCGCGTTCCATTCTCGGGCTGACTCATAGCCAATGCAGATCTGTACGCTTTATGCCGGCTGGCATTCGCTGCGACTTTATCACTGTTCGTAAGCTCGACGTACTTGAACGCAAGGCGCTCGCATGCTTGGGAGTACTTCTTCTCCATTTCTACAGTGATATCCCGTCCTTTCCCCTTTCCCTTTCTAGGCGAAGTCTCTTGCAGTGAAGCGTCAGAAGAAAGTCCGAGGAGAGAGATGGCGCGTTCCATATCATCGTTCGCTGCAATTATATCGCCACAAAGCGAAGAACCAGAGGCAATGGAATCCAATACGTCCTCATCTCCCGCAACTACATTGGATGCCCCCTTTATGAAGGCCTTGCTTTGAATCGTGAGCTTCCTAAAGTAGTCATAGAGAGGCGGAGCCATTTCGACTTCGCCTTTTCGGGACGTGACCCAAGTCATCTCTTCCTCGCCCCACATCCAGCTTTCCAAGCCTGGCGTGTGTGATCGCACCTTGCGAGGCTCCAGAAGAACCCGGATGGTGAGTTCGCAGTCGCCCATGCGGCGAAGGAGCGCTAACATTGCATGGTACGTAGCACTCCGCGCGGTCCAGTCTGAGATGGAATCATTTCGCAGTAAGCCGGCGAGAAGATCTGGGACTTGGGACATAATGAGAAGCTGGCCAATGGATGCATGAGGCAGTAAGTCGAAGGTCTGTGGTATTTGGGCATATGGTTCTGGTAAGAGTTTCGTGATGAGATGCAGCATGGTCACAACCGTTTCATCCCACTGGGATTCAGTATCGGTCGTCTGACCTTTCCCTTTACGCTTGCTCTCGTTAGTGCCGCCACGGGAGCCATTGTGCGTGTGCACATGGTGTTCCCTGCCCTGGCCATAACCAGTACCACCGGGACCGACTGAAGACACAGGCTTACTGGTCTGTTGCGCAGATTTGATCCTTTTCTTGGCATTCTCTTTCTCAGCAATAAAGATTTTGTCGAATGAGGCCAAAGTTTCGAATAATGCCACTGCTCGTACTTTTGGACAACATAGATGAACGGTACAGGTGGCGTTCTTGGCTATACCTTTACAGGACGACAAGCATTTCAAGGGTGTGAAACAGGCTCTGCAGTGGTTGATTTTACAGACTCGGCATGGCGCGTGGAGTAGAGCTGTAAGAGTAGGGGGCAATGCGTCTAAGTCGGATGATGCGAATAGCACCTACGCCACATTAGTTAATAAAGAGACATTGAGACAACAATAACCTTACAAAGCCTCTTGAAGGAGAGATATTCTTGGCGCACTTACTGCAAGGCCGGCTTCCGGTAAACAGTGATTCAAATTTGCCCAATTCAATGCTAGCTTCCTCTGTCTCTTGGGAAGACGGCGGATCCTCTTTATCCCACTCTGCTGCAAGGTGACGCGCCAGAATTTCGTCGTCATCAATGTGAGTGGCTCGAGTCAAACCTGAAGAACTCGACGCGCCCGCTCTATTCTCCTCTACATCCCATTCAGCAGCAAGGCGACGCGCTAGCGCCTCATCGGACTCTGCTGCCGCGCCACTGCTTTCAGCTTGTTTCTCCATAGCATCGATTTGAAGCAGAATGTCTGAAAGATCCTCGTCATCTTGGGGCCCGGGCCCGTCGCTGGTCAGGTCAATGACCTCCTCATTGTCGTGCGTCTTTGAGCGCTTCGAGGGCGCGTCAGGCGACCTATTGCGCTGTCGACGCGTTGACATACTAGACTGAAGTCGTTTACAACGCGCAAGTAGTAAGAGTCAAAGACTGGAGATCAACTGGAGATGGTTGTGGTCAAGTGGCAAAGGCTGAGTCTGGGCCGAGTGATCGAGGACGTCTCTACGTGGTGATTATCCTTTTTGGGAAACAAAAATGTTCAACTGAGTTACGAGTGGGTAGTAAACAGCGATGTTGCTTTACGCGCTCAGAGGATATTCCAAGCAAGAATTAGAGTGTAACAGTATCACCCGATTCATGATCGCTTGTGGTCCGTGCGCAAAGCACCAGCCCTGCACATGGTCCGTGCGCACCATCAACAGTATAAAGCCCTCCATCCAACATCTCAACAACTCATACTTACCTTGATGGCATAAGTCCCTTCATGTCCCGGATTTATGGGCCGTGGAGATCCTTCATAGCACGGCGACCCTGTCCATACAGAGGGTGTCTGCGGCTTGTATAGGCTTCGGCTTATGCACCGTCTCAATATTTTCCTGTCCCACTTTGGCCACTCTGGCTGGGTGGGCCTCTTTTTTTGGTCGGAAGAGGGTCCCAACCCTAACCCTAGGACTGACAATGGAGATGGAGGACCATGACTGTTTTAGATCTCGTACTATCTACATTATGTACTTGTATCCCGTTGACTCTTGATTCAATAGTGTTGCTTAAAATGTTCAACCAGTGCTGACAAGCTTCACGCCACAGAAAGTACAAGTCAAGTTGTTGATCAATTGGGAAGATCCATACAAGATCCTTCATAGGTCACTTCTGATCGATCTTGATTGGATGACTTTGTTTTAGGACGTTAGAGTGATCCTGCTAGGTAATTGATACATCGTTTTAAGGCAAGTCAAAATGCTCGATACACAGTGTAAGTAAGATTACTGAAAGCCTTTCAGAAGGAGTGCTCCGTCGAATCCTTTCCGATAGAAGATGTGCTCGAGGAACCAGATGAAACCGTCGATAGAATACTATCGATGTAATTGGCGCCACTCCTTCGAGAACATGAGATGAGTGTTAAGCTGGCGAAAGATGAAGGACAAACCATTTCTGGTGCGTCAGGACGTCACAACCAATAGCCTTCTCCTTACGCTGGACGAGTTCTACGTAAGCAAGCATACCGTCTTCCTTATAGCGGGCTGCAAGCTCAGCTAGAAATTGATATGTATCAATACAAATCACCAGAGGAAAGAAGCAACTCGCCAGTCGCCGCTGCGCCACTGTGTAGACCAGCGAGTGATATCAACTGCAACACGAAACTGAGATACTGCATTAGATGTCGGGAGTCCACGATCAACGAGCAACGCACCCTTCCTTCGCCAGGTCCCACACGAAGTTCTTCAAATCAGCATCTAGTTTCAACGTCAAAAACTAAAGCTCATGATATATAAAACGCGACCTACCTGAGAACCCATGTGCGGACCAGTTGAAACTCGGGCTAAGGTTGTACACGAACATCCTGACTCGAGGCTCAACGAGAGGACCACAAAGAGAAACATGCATGAACTCACTTGCCAGGATACGTCTCCCGTATCTTACGAGCAAAGAATCGCGCTTGCTCCAAATCAGGCTTCTTTGTCTCTAACCAAAGCAGATCGGCATAAGGCGCAAAGGCCATAGCTCGCTTTATCGCGGGCTACAATCCGAATATGTGAAAAATGTCTGTATATAGGATGGCGACCAACCTCAATACCGCCAGTACAATGATAGTAACCTTCCTTCGTACGTGCGACTGTCGACGTAGGTGTGAGTTGACAACTCAATGAACGAGAACAGAAGACGTACGGTCGCTATTCCAGAAGACTTTGTGGCCAAGGATATCCTCAGCGACGCTACGAGCGTCATCAGTAGATTTACCGACGACTGCCTTTAGGTACGAATCATAAGCCGCGGTTTTGTCTTCAATAGCAGAGTTATTGAAGGCCTTCTCGACCGCTGAACCCTGTCAGTGATGGTCGGATGGAGGAGTACATCCGCACTCACCCTCATTAAATGTGCACAAGGGGTGCTGCGACGTCCAGATAGCCTCTAATTCTTCGATATCCGCATTGGTGGCACCAGAAGCCTCAGCTTCCGATAAAACCTGCGCAAGAGCTTTGCTGTCTTCCTTTGTCGTCCCAAGTATGAATTCTTGATCCGCGACATCCACATTCGAAGAGAGCAGTTTGCCGGATTCCGAGTCTGTGCGTGCAATGAGAAGCATCGTCGACTTCATCAGGTCTAATTGGAACCGGGAAGCGACCAGGCGAGAAATGTGAGTTGACGTTGGTACGAGAACTTTGCCGCCTAGATGTCCGCACTTCTTCCCACCATGAAGTTGGTCCTCCATATGGATACCAGCTGCACCCTGTCAAGGGCATGAGCGGGAAGTACGAGAAAAGAGAAAGTGCAGTACAGATTCGGCGAAGAGTTTGACAAGTTTCATCACAGCGGATAGACCACCGTGTCTAAACAGCGTAGATGAGCTTCATGCCACGTCGTTCCAGACGAGGCGTACCCGGTATCAGCATCAGCAACAATAGGCCGTAGATAATCGACGTATTCCATCTTCGCTCTGGCTTCGGGAGAGGCGCTCATGCGCTCATCATAATGTTTCTTGTCGTGTAGTTGTTGAGCGCGGAATATCCGTTGGACTTGATTGGGCACGGTCGTGTAAGGATAGTCACTATGCATCCCGTTGAGCTCGCACGAAACTGGCATGTTGAAAGGTGACGCACCCAAGATCGGGTCCAACTTCATTACTTGCGGTCGTCAAAACGCTGGACGCGGCCCATCCGGATATATAGACGATCTCTTGGTGGCGAGCCATTTGCGTCATTTGAACGGGGTCGATAGCGCCCATAGTATGAACAGGTTTCTTTGCTTCCGCGGCACGGTTAAGCACGCCAAAGAGTTTGTCAGCGAGTAATGTTGCGGGGAGGGGGACCACAGGAAGCGAGCCCTGTTTGACCACGACAGACGCGGCTGAGTAGGGCCTCTTGATGTTGGCGAATCGCGGACTCGAGAAGAATGCCTCCATATTTGTAACCCTATCCTGGAAGAGTTGCGCTTCGACATCTGGGGAAGGCGGATCCAGTGGTAATGATTGTGTCGTCGACGACATGGCGCGTAGTGATCGTCCCGAGGAGAACAAGTAGCCGCAAATTGGGCGCGTCCTCAGCATTGCTAGAAAGCGACAGCTAAGATACGGTTACAGACAGCCAACTGGCGACACACGGGTTAGCTTATATGTGATCGGTGACCGGTGAGGGCCAAGATGGTTCCGGTTAAAGCCATCGTGACCTGCCGTTGACGTTCCGAGTTGGACGGCGACTCAATCAATCATTGCCAAGGCTCAAGGCTACTGCACCGCTGGGCAGACATTTAGTGACATATTTGTCCGGACGGTCCAGTTCGGCAAGACGATAGAGCCTTACTCAGACGAAGTCATTTAAAAAAGAAACAATCAAATAAGAGCCCACACTACGAGGATACGTTAAATATGGTGCGTTCGTATGTAACCCAGGCTTCCAAGAACATCTACTTGTTGTAGTAGCAGATGTAGTGGTCGCCGCAAGGACCGTCACCAGAGTTGGGGTAGTTGAAGCGCCAGCGGTCGCTAATACACACGGGTCAATGTCTAGTTTACCGCTTGCATAAGGAGAGCTTACCCTTCATCGACCATGTCATCTGGGTTACCCCAGCTCTGGTCGCCATGTCGGCTGCCTCCTTTGCCAATGTAGCAAATGTCTAGGAAAGAGTTAAGTTTAACGCGACTTCGCTAGAGCGCGAGTCTTACAGTGTCCGGGGCAGGCATTGCTGTGACCATCGGTGGAGCCAAAGTTCAACTTCCACCGGTCACCTTGGTCAACGACAAGGTCGGGATTGCCATGCGAAGTCTCGCGCTTCGTAACCACGTCCTGGATCCACGATGTAAGTAGGTGTACGCCAAGAAGTCAAAGCACATACAGAGTCGACGATGGGGCTGGGAAGAGCAAGAGCACCGAGAACAAGAGTCGTCAATGCGATGAAAGAAGTTGAGAAATGCATTGCGTTAAGAGGTTGAGAGTGAAGTGATTGAAGAAATCAAGTGAAGAAAACTGCGAAAGGAGCAGAATGAGGAAGTAGGACGAAAACGATGGCCTTTTATACGAGAGGATTGTGGAGCCTCCTGCACCCTCAAACAAAAAGAGAAGACAAATACACAGGAAAAAGTACCGCTATAGTCCACGAACATCGCGAAACACGGGTTGAGGCCTGCATTATCGGCAAGACATTCTGCAGAGAGTCCAGGTGGTCAACGTGACACAGCGACAAGTACGGACCATTTCGTCCGAGTAAAGTATCGTGGATCGGCGCCGCTGGTACGCATCTCGTACGTGCGGCAGACGGCGAAGTAAAGAAAAAATTCCTCGAACGAGTAGACAAAAGAGGTATTTTCAAAGCCAACCTGCGTATGATGACGTTGCAAGATCTCCGATAAGTCGCTTCGTAGGATCGCGATACCCGCGGATGAAGGTGTCCTTTCGCGTATTCATTTGCGCAGAGCGAGAAACCCGAGTCGGTAGTAGTGTTGAAGCACTGCCGCAAGCCTTCGTGCGCCTCGAATCTGACGTCCAATTATTCTGTTCAAACACGACTAGATACGACTCAGCGCCAAGAAACTGCCAGTGCCTTCGGGAAAATGGAACGTTTGGAGGAGTGGCAGTGGCAGTGAGAGTTCAAGATAGCACGGGAATTGCCGTTTGTATGGATTGGCGCAAGATTTGCCGTTGTTATTTCGTCCCTGAACACAGCTCTTTCAACCACCACCTTGTTTTAGGCTTTTCGGCTTCCCTGCACATATCTGTGAGCTTGAAACGCCGCTAGCTTCCTTTGGGACGTCTACCTGGACTCGCCTCAATGTGCTTTGTCAAAACTCTGGATGCGTCCGCCCTGCGGAAAAGAGTCTTGACTGTGGCGCCTCATCGACTTGTTCTCTCCTCTACCACTCGCTGCTTAACTGATAATGGGTACCGATGCCTCCACGAACTACTCGCGTTTTCAGGGTCTCAATACTACTCGTTTCGTGTTTCCGGAGCTGGTCATACTCATTTCTCTTCGTCGGAAAGACATCCGCAAGCGCTTGAGCTTCAACGCCTTTTTGGGAACGCTTGCGCGCTTCATTTACCAGTTTCAGTAAAATACCCCATACAGCTTACTTGGCGACATTTACTTACGGCTGTTCAACCATTTCACACTGCTGAGCGCTGATGGCCAACTTGTAACGAACACCGTTTTGCACGAGGCGGTACCGTATCAGTCGGGACTTGGCATTTTGTTCTCTTATAAAAGGCCGTCGTTTATGTCCTGCTTCTTCATTCTGCTTCTTTCGCAGTTTTCTTCACTTGATTTCTTCAATCACTTCAATCTCAACCTCTTAACGCAATGCATTTCTCCACTTCTTTCATCGCATTGACGACTCTTGTTCTCGGTGCTCTTGCTCTTCCCAGCCCCATCGTCGAGTCTGTACGTGCTATCGTTTTCTGATGTTGTAGTAGTTCCTCACGATTTGTGTCTTCAGGACGTGGTTACGAAGCGCGAGACTTCGTATGGCAATCCCGACCTTGTCGTTGACCAAGGTGACCGGTGGAAGTTGAACTTTGGCTCCACCGATGGTCACAACAATGCCTGCCCCGGACACTGTAAGACTCGTGCTCTCGCGAAGTTGCGTTGAACTTGACTCTTTCATAGACATTTGCTACATTGGCAAAGGAGGTAGCCGACATGGCGACCAGAGCTGGGGTAACCCAGACGACATGGTCGATGAAGGGTAAGCTCTCCTCATTCAAGCGGTAAACTATTAGATATTGACTCGTGTACATTAGCGACCGCTGGCGCTTCAACTACCCCAACTCTGGCGACGGTCCTTGCGGTGACCACTACATCTGCTACTACAACAAGTAGATAGTTTCCGCAATTTGGAAGGCAAGGATGGTGTTGGTTTCGGATAGTAGTAGTTTCCATCGAGATTTGGCTTGGACTTTTTTTTACAATTGATGACCTTTTTACGAACATCAGCGACTGGGAACTTTCAAGTCATTTGAGCGGACAAAACTAATTGTTGAAGGAAATGCCAATTTTGAGTACTGATTTGGAGATAGCGATGCGTATTCGAGGCAGGATATCGAAGCTTACTCACTCAAAGCTGGATCCGACCTAGGCCCTATAGACTGTAGCCCGTTTGCGCTTGCGAGTTGTCAATGTCAGTCCGTGTCTCAAAATACAGTCACTCCTTATCAGAAATCAACGGGTCCACATCTTGGTCCATTGTCTTGCGCTTCCGTATCCTCCCAAGTTGGAGAGCGGCGCCGAAGACTGACTTGAGTGGCGCGTCGGTCCCGCAAAAAAAGCATCACGTGTCTGTATAAAAGGCCGGCCCTCAAGCTGATCGATAAGACATATTGGTAACCGCCTTGAAAATACATCATCTCACACTCTCTGCAGTTGTTCCACGGCTGTACGACTGCTGCAGACAACTGAGGTTGTTCTAAAACCTTTCCCTAGCGCCATCTGTAAAATCTAGACACCATGGTGTACGTCCTGCTCTGCTCGCTTATCTGCTCGGTACTGATGGAAATTTTTCGTCTTGTAGTAACTTCACCGTAGGCAAGTCGTACAGAAATCCAATCTATTTCGTCGTTGTAATGCTCGTACTATCGCGCAGATCAGATTCGTGGCCTTATGGACAAGCCTACGAATATTCGTAACATGAGTGTCATCGCTCATGGTGAGTGCTGCAAGTTTTTTCACCGGAATCGCTCTCATGATACATTACAGTCGACCACGGAAAGTCAACACTCACCGACTCTCTGGTGTCGAAAGCCGGTATCATTGCCTCAGCCAAGGCTGGTGACATGCGGTTTACCGACACAAGAGAAGACGAAAAAGAGCGTGGTATTACCATCAAGTCCACCGCAATTTCCATGTATTTCGAGGTGGACAAGGAGGAACTGTCCTCTATCAAGCAAAAGACCGAAGGTTCGATCTTGCTCATGATCCATGAACTTGTTTTTCTGACATATCGCCAGGAAACGAGTTCTTGATCAACTTGATCGATTCTCCCGGACACGTCGATTTCTCATCAGAGGTCACCGCTGCCCTCCGTGTCACTGACGGTGCTCTCGTCGTTGTTGACTGTGTCGAGGGTGTCTGCGTGCAGACAGAAACTGTACTCCGTCAAGCCCTGACCGAGCGTATCAAGCCCGTCGTTGTCATCAACAAAGTCGATCGCGCCCTTCTCGAGTTGCAGGTCGATAAGGAATCCCTCTTCCAGTCCTTCCAGCGTACCGTCGAGTCTGTCAACGTCATCATTTCCACCTACCACGACGAGACTCTCGGTGATGTCCAGGTGTATCCTGAAAAGGGTACCGTCGCCTTCGCTTCGGGTCTTCACGGATGGGGTTTCACTCTCAGGCAGTTCGCCGCTCGCTACGCCAAGAAATTCGGTGTAGACAAGGAGAAGATGATGTTGAAGCTCTGGGGCGACAACTACTTCAACCCTGCCACGAAGAAGTGGACCACCAAAGGCACCGCCGACAACGGCAAGCAGCTCGAACGTGCCTTCAACATGTTCGTTCTCGACCCCATCTTCAAAATCTTCGATGCCGTCATGAACTTCAAGAAGGATGCCATGGGCCCCATGTTGGAGAAGCTTGACGTCAAGCTGACCCAGGAAGAGCGCGACCTCGAAGGCAAGGCCCTCCTCAAAGTCGTTATGCGCAAATTCCTTCCCGCCGGTGACTCCCTCTTGGAGATGATAGTCATCAATCTTCCGTCCCCCGCCACCGCTCAGCGCTACCGTGTAGAGACCCTCTACGAGGGCCCCATGGACGACGAGTCCGCCATCGGTATCAGGGATTGTGATCCCAAGGGTCCTCTTGTCCTCTACGTATCCAAGATGGTGCCGACTTCCGATAAAGGACGTTTCTACGCCTTTGGTCGTGTCTTCTCGGGCACCGTCAAGTCCGGTCCCAAGATCCGTATCCAAGGTCCCAACTACCTTCCCGGAAAGAAGGACGATCTCTTCATCAAGTCCATTCAGCGCACAATCTTGATGATGGGTCGTTACATCGAGCCTATTGAAGATTGCCCGGCTGGTAACATCGTTGGTCTTGTCGGTATCGATCAGTTCTTGTTGAAGAGCGGTACTTTGACGACGTCCGAGACTGCCCACAACATGAAGGTCATGAGGTTCTCCGTCTCCCCCGTCGTCCAGGTCGCTGTTGAGGTCAAGAACGCTGCCGATCTCCCAAAACTCGTCGAAGGTCTGAAGCGTCTCTCCAAGTCAGACCCTTGCGTGCAGGCATGGATCAACGAGACTGGTGAACATATCGTTGCTGGTGCTGGTGAATTGCACTTGGAAATCTGTCTGAAGGTGACGACTTTTTCTCTCGTTATATTATTTTGTATTGACACGCGTTATAGGATCTCCAAGAAGACCACGCCGGTGTTCCCCTCAAGATCTCCGACCCCGTTGTGCCCTACCGCGAGACCGTCCGGGCTGAGTCTTCCATTGTCGCCCTGTCCAAGTCGCAGAACAAGCACAATCGTCTCTACGTCAAGGCGATGCCCATAGACGAGGAGCTCACCAAGGCTATCGAGGACGGCAAGGTTTCTTCCCGTGACGATTTCAAGGCCCGTGCCCGTGTTATGGCTGACGAGTTTGGTTGGGATGTTACCGATGCCAGGAAGATTTGGTGTTTCGGCCCCGATACTACTGGTCCCAACTTGATGGTCGATGTCACCAAAGGAGTACAGTACCTCAACGAAATCAAGGATTCTTGCGTTGCCGCCTTCCAGTGGGCAACAAAAGAAGGTGTCTGCGCTGAAGAGAACATGCGTGGTATCCGATTTAACGTGCTTGATGTTACGGTAAGTCAAGTTGGCAATCGCGTTCATTCTTTGTGCTGACAGTATACAGTTACACGCTGATGCCATTCATCGCGGTGGAGGACAAATCATTCCCACATGTCGTCGTGTCTGCTATGCTGCTTGCTTGTTGGCCACCCCCGGTCTCCAGGAGCCCATATATCAGGGTACGATTTCATTCGTGGTCGAGGAAACAGCAAAACTAACATATACCAAGTCGAAATCCAATGTCCCGAAAACGCTATTGGTGGTATCTACTCTTGCTTGAACAAGCGTCGTGGACAGGTCTTCAGCGAAGAGCAGAGGCCAGGAACGCCCATGTTCACTGTCAAGGCTTTCCTCCCTGTCATGGAGTCGTTTGGCTTCAACGGTGAACTCCGACAACACACCGCCGGCCAGGCCTTCCCGCAGTGTGTGTTCGACCACTGGGAGCTGATGAACGGATGTAAGCGCTCTAACTTCTGTTCTGTGTTTCGTTACTAACTTCATGCCTCAGCTCCTCTCGACAAGGGTTCCAAGCTCGAAGAACTCGTCACCGGCATCCGAACACGCAAGGGTCTCAAGGTAAGCGAGCGGCTGTTCTCAGGTGGCCTCCAGGCTCACAGATCTAATTTAGCCCGATATTCCTTCTCTCGATACATACTACGACAAGCTGTAAATGAGCTAACCTCTTGTGTTGTATTTCTTAACCTTCTTGAACTGTACAATGTGGAGGTCCATGCTACAGTAGTATTCAATATCGCATTTGTTGTCATCAATTCATTCTGTGCATCAACAATCTTAGAACAGAACGACAGCTAGGGAAGACGAGCATCTGCTCGCATCGAAAGGTTCAAAGATGGGAATGCGCAACAATGATTGTCCAGACGTTGATACTGTCTTCCGCCGCAAAAATCTGAGTGTCGGGTAGTCCTCTCGAGTCCGACTTTGCACTCCGTCTTTTTCTTTCAACGCCCGGAATGTGAAGTCGGCCTGCCCACACTCAAGACGTTCATCCGCGGTGCCCCCACATATTTTTGGATGGGCGACGTACTGATGCGCTCCGGGCGCTTATTGATCCCCCGTTGGATCTCTCATCGGGTGGCTTTGCGCTGGTGGGGGGAAGTACAGGCAGCTCTTGTGCTAATGTAAGTTTTCATTGTCATCGCCGCGCCTTCACTGGCGTAGTTCGTGATGGGCGATTTTTGGCCTGGGGATATCCTCGTCGACGTAAGCTCAAGGGACTGCCGGAGGCGCTGCCCTATAGCAATTTTGCGCTGAGGTCCGTTTCGTTCGACCGAGACATCGACGGTTCTTATTGACTTTTTTATCATCGTCCTATCAAATCTAGATTCTCTAACGTCTGATCAAGTGTCCTCTAGGGCACTCGGGTACCCTGGGGCAAAGAATTCAATGAGTTGAATCAGTGTTGTACATATTCTAGGTAAAATGGTGGAACTCTAGTTCAACGGTTGTCCATGATCTTTCCATTCTCGAAACGCATCATGTTCTCCCCGCAACGTCGCAAATGCCTGCTCCCAATCATAACAAACAACGTCCGGACCGACTCTGTCCTCCCGTTCCATCCAGTCGCCTTTTTCCAGCATATCTGACGCGCCGCAGAGCAGCTGCTGCCTCAGGTACTGGAGGCAATGATTGAAGTGATGGCGAGTAGCGACGGGATCGTCTGGGCGGGCAATCGCGGTGCGGATTTGGGAAATACAGTGGAGATTGTGGTACCACGATGTGATGGTCATGCGATGTGGTCCGCCGAGGATGGATAGAGAGGGATAGTGTAGGAGATTGTACCACTCGTCGCGCGTTGCATTATCCATGGAAGACCATTGGTAGTGGACGGATTCTTGGAGCGTCAAGGACGCAAGTGGGAGGGTATCGGACATGGGATGTATGAGGGGAATCGATGTGCCATGATATGTATACGAGGCTAGAGAACAGAAGTTAGATGGAAGTGGTGATGATAATTTGGAGGTTCATACGTTTCTTGTTCGCTTTGAGCTTTTGGTAGACATCGCCGTGCCAGATTGTGATTCCAGCATTGAGCGCGAGCAATACCAGCACGAGATAGTTTGTTGCGCGCTCGTTCTTCATGAGCGTCAGAGGGAGTAACAGATAAGCGCGAGCATCACAACTGGACCGGAAGGATTGAAAGGGCGGGTTTGACAGATCGCCCTGTTCCATTCAATGGACCGCTCAAAAGGCAGGTCTCCAGATTGTTGTATCTGCCATGGCACACCTTGTCCAGGGCACTGTAACATGGATCACAGCGCTGGTGACTATCCTTCTCATTGCCGCCATCTCCCCGCGCCTCCTCCATATCCTAACTTTCCATCCAACCCGTAACAGAAGGGATGAGTCCACGCTTCAGTGGCAACCAGCGTATCGCAATCCCGTAGCGCTGCACTACGAGGGCGAGACGGTGCATTATCCGATAGACGGTCCAGATTCCGATGAGGAGTTCGCAAAGCTCATACCATCGACTGGACACCTTGTCCATCTCCAGACAGACCGCGACAAACCAGAACCGTACACCGTGACGCTTTTTCATCAATTGCAGTGTCTCGACGTGCTGCGTCGGCAGTACAGTGGCGATCATCCGTCGACACCAGAGAGGACGCAGCATTGCTTGACGTATCTGCAGCAGAGTATTCTCTGCCGTCCACACATCGGCTTGGAGGTTGCGAAGAATGCGGCGGCCAATGCGAGGAGGAGCTATGAGATGGTCTGCAATGATTGGGAGGCGGTTTATGCAGAGGCAGCGAGGAATTGGGAGGTTTATTTGGAAAAGGTCAAATTGTAAGAGGACTAAGAAGAAATTAAAATGACCGATGCGAAACTGGGACCAGTATATTTACATTTTAAAGCGAGAGAGGCGTGTAATTGCTTTACTGCGTTAGCAATTTCGCTATGCGCAAAGCCGATGAGTCTACTGTTCTGAGCATCGACGGAGTAGGAGGAAGAGTACTAAATGAAATTGAAGTGACCCTGAAAAGGAGATATTTAATACCCCATGGGGTCCTCCGACACCTTGCTTTCGACCATCATGTATCGACGCGTACTGCTTCGCCGACCTCTGCTTGCCTCTCGCCTTCACACTTCTTCAGTTCTATACAAATCTCTGAGAACGTTCAAGCTCGCCGACATTGGCGAAGGCATCACAGAATGCGAGGTCATCAAATGGTTCGTCAAGCTCCGGCCGTCTCCCAGCTCGATGTGTATTTGATTCCCTAGAATCGTTTACAGGAGTGTAGAAACCAAGTCTAAAGTACAAGCTTTCGACCCGCTATGCGAAGTCCAAAGTGACAAGGCCAGCGTTGAAATAACGAGCCCATTCGACGGAGTAGTCGTTGACTTGCTTGTCAAGGAGGGCGACATTGCTAAAGTCGGCTCCGGGTTATGTATCATAGAGGTCGACGAGGATGACAACGATGCGGCGGATAAAGTCGAGCCTGAACCTTCGACGCCCGTCCAGGCGAAGCAGCCAAAGCCGGAACCTTCACCTCCAAGTGAGCCGGCGCGACGATTGCATCCGTTGGATCCAAATAACTTCTCGCCGTTGAGCAGCAGCAGCTCGGATATCTTGGCGACTCCTTCTGTCCGTCATTACGCTCGGCAGAACAGTGTCGATCTTGTTAAAGTCTTTCCTGGCAGCGGACGCGATGGTCGAGTCGAGAAGAAGGACGTTGATGCGTTTCTAACTGGGAAACTGCCCGGAACGTCTTCCTTCATCCAAATAGAACAGGACGCTATTGTAGAGCTCACTCGGACGCGTTATGGAATGTGGAAAGCCATGGTAAAGGTACGTTTGTGCACTAAGCAAACTCAAACATCAACCTTATTGCTCTTCATGCAGAGTCTTGAAATACCCCATTTCGGATATTCTACGAGCTTGGACATCACATCTCTCTACGAGCTTCTTCCCACCCTTAATGCCCATATCCCAGAACACTTTCGCCCGACTTCCATTGCCCCTCCTCTGCTCGCTGTCGACCCGTCCTCTATATATCCTGCCCCGAATGGTACACGAGTGCCAGAGGAGCAACAATTTACGCGTCTCACCTATCTCCCTATCCTCCTCAAGATGCTCGCCAAATCCATGATTGAATGGCCGCTTTTCCGCTCTTCCGTGACGCCCTCGCAAGCATTGGATACGAAGCCGACCTTGACCGTCCGTCCCCATGCTGATATTAACATCGCATTGTCCACCCCTTCCGGTTTGTACACACCGACGCTACAAGGAGTCGACACGCAAACGATATACGGTCTTGCGTCGTCGCTGAAACACCTATCGCATCTAGGGCGTCAGATACCGTGTGCCCTTACGCCAAAGGAGATGCCCAAGCGTGGTGGTACGCTGACGGTGTCGAATGTTGGGGCCATTGGTGATGGAGACTATGCATCTCCCGTGCTCGTTCCGGGAGGGGGAGTCGCCATTGTTGCCCTTGGGCGAGCCAAGTGGGTTTGGGACGTGAACCGTGGTGATGGGAAGGGCGAGAGGCGGCTGAAGCTTGGCGTGAGCTGGAGTGGGGATCATCGAGTTGTGGAAGGCGCTGAATTGGCCGCGTTTGTGGAGTGTTGGCGCTCGTATGTTGAGAATCCTGCGAGGCTCATAGCGGATAGTGTATAACTTATACCTCGTACGATTGGAACTCGGACGAAGGACTCGGAATTCGTAATGTATAGTATTTCAAAATAGGCTCGTCTAGCAACTGCTCTGAGTTTGTCAATCCATTTGAGCTCAAAGTGTACGCGACTTCATTTCTGCTAATGCCCATTACTAGGTGTAACTCCTGCTTAGTTCAGAATGCAGGGCGAAAGTTAGTTTTATTGTCTAACTAAACTATCGTCGTCTTGTCATCGGGGCTCAATATCAATATTCTCATCTGTAGATTGCCGCGAGCGCGACACGAGAGGTCTTCTGTGTTTGGAGGCTGTGGACCTTGCGCATTTTATGCGTGTTGATTCATCCTCCATTTGTCACGGTCGTACTCGCGCGTAAGACGACCTGGTACTGTATAACATTCAGGACGATGTCGCTGGGACCAAAGCTTCCCAACGCGTCTCGAACATGAGGAAAGTCACCGCGTCGATGCGGTACATATATATAATACATGCTGCTTGTGGTTATCATCTAAATTCAATAATCAAAGTATGGCTGTTTTCATCGAATTTCTTGTCTGACGAGGACGCGAGCCCTCAGATGGCACAACTGCACGAGTCGGATACCCTTTCTTCTTTGCGCTAGAAGGCTTCCGTTTACTCTTCCGACTAGCAACACCGGCCGCGCGGCTATGTTCCTTCTTCTGCGATATAGCTTGCGCTTTCGTACTAGTTGGGTATTCGCGCTCCTTGGTGAAGAGTTTGAATTGATCGACGTTTAGCGTGACGATGGGATGATTGTCATTATCCAGAATATCCGCAGCCTTGAGTGGGCCAACGACTGCTGGGTAGCCGCAAACCACTCGGAGGAGGTGGTATGTGCCGGTTCCCTTCGTCGGTGGCCCCGGGAGCCCATCGTCAAAACCTTGCAGGGTTTTGGAGTGTGGCTCATACTGTGCATTCCATTCTCCATCCTGATAATTGAGTCGATTAGGGCAGGAACGTGTCCGAAAGACTTGACTCACCTTGGTCATGAAAAAGTTCTCTGGAGTCACTGACTTGATTGCACTTCGAACGATGCTTATAGGGACTCGCTTGTCATGACAAAGTGTGGCCTTAACAGCAACCCATAAATATGATACCTCTGATGAATCGACGGGCGAGCGGAGTTTGAGCAGGAAGAGAAGGTCTGGTCCCATATGATGACCAGGAAACAGGATGGGTGCAGGACTAGGAAGAGTATGGTTTTGAAAAAGGTGGGTGCCCCACTTATCTCGCGGTGCCGTACTATCATCCAGAGCACGATATCCAAGAGGACCCGCATATCCAGGACGTTGGCTCGAAAACTGATGTGCACCCTCTACCTCGATCACACTCCCATCCGACGCTGGTATACGCGTAACAGTCACCAACTGAGCAAGATAACAGCCTAAAGCACGATTTCCATCGCACGTGATGTTGAAGACTTCGTTTAATGGTCGTGGTTCCTCAAATGCAGCGGAGAAGTAGTAGGCCAGTAGGTCCGCGAAGCGATCGACTTTGGAGGATGCTTGCTGAACAAGGTGCTCGTGGAGTGGAGTCTGTATTTCGGCCGGTTTGCCCTGGGTTGTCTTTGAAAAGGGTTCGTTTACGAAGGTAAAGAGAGTAAGACAAATCAGCGGCTCGCTGATAATGATCCTGATCTCTCCTCCAAAGCGGTGGACAAGCCCGATACCGGACTGAATTTCCTCTTCGGTCGCATCGTAGATGGCGGCAGGTCTTTGGTTGCGTATAAAGTAGTCGCACATCTCCTTTCGAATGCCAACTTTGAACGAGGGTGCTGTTTGAATCGTAAGCAATGAGCCGATAACACCTGGAGTCATGACCTACGCAATTTATTCAGCTGCGCCAAGATGTCCCAATCCTTAGGTTTAGAAACACCGTCCAAATTCATAGGATATCGGACCGCATCCCATGGTTCGAAGTTACCTGACAGACCAGCAACAAACATATTCAACAAAACGTTGCCATGCAACGCTGCGTGTTGCCAATTCCGAAGGGTATATTCAATGAAAGACGCAGTAAACCTATGCCTGATCGACATAAGAAATCAAGCTCAAACAGTGTATCTGAATGACTCAACTCACCTTCCGCGTAGCCAGCTCCAGGCTCGGTATTGCAGGATCTCTCCATCTTCATGGTCCAGCCAGGCGGAAGGGAAATATTTTCTCAAGTACCTCTGCTGTTTTTCTTGGATCGCAAAAGCACCTGTGTCGGTTACTGTCTCCATCACTTTGGGCGTACCAACGCCAACGTAAGCCGTCGAGGCAACTTCTCGAGAAAGTCCAGAGCCTGTTATGATGACATGAGGTTCGTAGTTTCGCGGAGCACTGTGGTGCTGAATCTCTTCGTGAAAATCATTCTGATCCGCCACCTTGATATTAATAGTGGCGAACGACCAGACGATTTCCCGTAGAATGGGTCTTGTCTGCAATTCGGTGTCCTCATGCCTGATGCTGGCCGAGGAGAGAAACGCGTCTCCAAGAGTTCCCGCTCCCACTTGCGCTTCATCAATGACGATCGGGAGAGAAAGCAAGTTGTCGCGACAACCAAGCATGAAACCTATTTGCTTGCATATCACCGATACAGGATCGACCTGCTTGTCATAGTGTTGGGGAAGAACGTTAACGTGGCGTGCGAATGACGCAAAGACGTCGGGAATATCGTCATCGAGGAAAGGCTGGGCCTGAAGATACATCCAAGCACGCTTCGCGTTCATACTGTGCAACTGATCCTTGGAAAGACAGCCAAGGTATTCGAGGAAGATGATCAGACGCGAGACCAGGACCCTAACCAGATACGGAGCAGCAATTTTGGAATTGAGTTTTCCCGCTGTTATAGGGTCCTGGACACTGGCGTCCCTCAGATTCTGCGTAAACGACTTGTCGTTGATCAAAGTGTCAGTCACAGAGGAGAGGTCACGAGACCCAATCTGAGGTGTAAGATCATCATCTCCGTCTGAGGCGAGCTCTGGCGTCGCGCATGTGAAGTATAGTCCATACTTAAGACATAGACTCTCTAGACAAAGTCTGGTCTTTCCTGAGCCAGAGCAATTGACAAAACATCTGAATGCAAACTTTAGTACAGTTATCATCTGAGTGGAGCAAACGCACTTGTGGTGTACGCTGTCAACGAAGGTAGAGAGCATCTTTGCTAAATTTCCGACTTCCTGGTCGGAACTGGAACCCAAGTCGTGCAGGAGCAGACAAGGTGTTGTAGATCCGCGTAAACGAGGTATCTTTAACGCGGTGAAATGCTCGCGAACATCAGCGGGCATATTTTCCGCATCTTCAGGCATCCACGTCGGGTACTGAAATTCTCCTGTAGCTATCTTTTTCAACGCAGGCCGAATGCGACGCAGAAAAGGGATGCCATCCTTATCCAGTAAAGCAGGAAGCAAAGCGCCGCAAACCTGAGTGAAAACGAGGTTTGTATCGATTTCCGCCGAGGATCTGTCTTCAAGTCGCGCGGTGTTGAAAAGGCGACTTTCCGAGGTAGAGTCATCGTGAGCTGGAAGTTCTTCGTCGACCACCGGACTGGCATCTGGCAAACTCGTGTTGTCCACCTTCATGGGGCTACCGTCTGGTGAGGCGGTACGGCCGTTAGTGGCTACTGAAGGAAAGTGGTTCGGGACTTGGTCCTGGACATCACGTTCTAGGGAATTGATGCCGAAGTCGTTATTCGCGGAGGTTGAAATAAAGGCAGAAGAGGCGTTCATCTCAGCCATGAATAACGCTCTGTCTACAAAGCCGAGTTACATTAGTTTTCCGAATACGTCAAATAAAATCAAGCAAACACCTTCGGGGTTGAGAGCATTATATTGTCCAAGAAGATCTTGGAGAGTGGGTGAGAGACCATCAGTGTTCGTGTTTGATTCAAGATTCAGCATATTTGGGAGGAGGTTGTGAATCGTGAGAAATAGAGGAATGATGAAGGAGGAATGTGCGCTGCGAATCTATACCCTGCCACCATCAGAGGACAAAAAGGGATCTCTTGTAACGCATTACGGTATGAGAAGAATAAGTCTCTTGTTCGGCATCGATGTGCATCACGGCGATCACGAAGAGGGTCCAAGCTCAATTGTTCGTAGTTGTGGTTTCTTGTTCGACAGATGAGGCGTTTAATTACGACCCAATGTGAGGACCACGACGAATCAAGACAAGCCAAGAACAATAACCTGTTGCGCCATGTTCGTCCAACATAATGGGAATACTGAACGTCGAAATGAACTTGCATAGTTCCTGAATTGGACCGGTGCACGCGCACATCGTCAGTCCCAACGCATACAGCGAGCCGCAAGGAATTGAAGAGCCAGGCCAAATAATAAGGATCGTCACAAACCGTCTGTGCACTGTGGGTGTGTTGCGATCGGTAAGTTTGAAGAAGCATCAACTTATCCGCAGTACAGCGGCGGGAAACACACGTTGGTATCCGAGTCGTGAATTCGTGAGTGAAACCATTCGTAATCGTCACGGTCCAAATTATTCGTGGATTGAGGCGCTCCTGATGGCTTAGGACGTCGTTCTTCTACGTTGGGCCGCCGCTTCGAATTCTGGCATTGCACAATCAGTTACGAATGACAAAATGATGTACTTAGAGAGCACGCCTTCTCTCCAGCTCTCCGTGATAGATACGCCACAGCTTCTCAAGCTTCCTACCAGTCAACTCCTTGAAGATTCTATCGGTCCACTCCTGATCGCGCATCGTGGCATTGAGCTCGCGAATAGTGCCAGCACCGTACCTAGACGAATGTTAGAGCGCTTTGAACTTGAGATAATTGGATGCATACCGTTCCTCGAGCCAATCCAAAAAGTAAGCGGTGCTCTGATAACCTGCATCCCATTTGTCCGGTATGTTGTCACGTTTCCAGTGAGGCGGCGCCAGAGAGGCATGTAAGCGAACGAAATCTGTACGAAGTTCAGTTGTGACATTCAGGTTGAGATGATACAAACATTACCTGCGATCCCTTCAATCAGTCCTCCTGGACATGTACCCTTGGCATTGTACTGATAGCAATGCACAACTTCATGGGTCAAGACACCATTTATCTCATGCCTCAGCGCCTCCACGCCGTTCTTGGCCTTGTCCTGAATATACTCTAGGCTAACATGAATCTCTTTGAACGCGTTACCACCCTCCCCGCCGGTCGTATACGCGACACCTGGCATACTTCTTAGCACGAGCATTATAGAGCCAACATGTTGTGGAGTCGCTGGATTGGAGGGAGTGTCGTACAGGAGATTGAAGGAATAGAGAACCGCCGACGTTAGAGCATCGCTGGGGTTCACGGCCGAGAGAAATGCAGATGCGCCAGGATGCGCAAGATCTGGAATTCGAAGAGAGAGAGTAGGCAGAGGCCAGGAAGATGGGGGAGGCAGCGGCTTGAAGGCGGGAGGCATGGAAATGATTGTGGGAAAGTCGACGGTATTTCCACGGCCCGCTCGTCTTGACGTTTCGTCTCACTAGTTGAAGTCAATGATAGTACTTTGTACATGGAGTGGACTCGATTTCTATTGCTGTATAGTATTCTATTGTGTGCATATTGCTACGAATATCCAGACAGTCTTTCGTACAATTCGCTTTTCGATGAAGGTCGAATGCAAGAAGTCATCCAGCGAGTGCCGATTGCCCAAAAAACATCATGTTATGAACCAAGCAGTACATATTTACTGCCTCTCCGACTCCGAATGACTGCTATAACCATTGTCATTCCCAACATCACTCATCGCCATCGCCATCATCGTTCTCCACCTCCTTGTCCACATCGGTACCATTTCCCGGATCCCCCTTGTCCTCCGCCTGGCCATCTTCGTCTACACGACCATACCGTCTCCTATCCCGATACTTCAGGAAACAATGCCCTATGAACCAGACCAATTGCAACCCCAGCCCGACCAGCAGAATGATACACAAGATGAAGTAAAACTGGCTCGGATTGTTGACCAGGATAACGGGGCGGCAAATGGTTGGCGTTGGAATGACAGCCGCAGTAACTAGCTTTCGAGAAACCACGTTCACTGGGACACCTTCAGAATCAGCGAGGCGCGAGTCCTAGACAGTAGACACAGACTCTTCAGTACCACTTGTTGACAAGAATACCAAGAGATTGTATACGAACCAGAGCCACGACACACATTAGAGCAAATTTAAAGAAGATATAAATTGCAACGAGCATCGTGCGTTGAGTTGCAAACTCAAGAAGGTCCCCTCCCAGCGCATTCTTATATAGATTTGTTTCATCGACTGTGGGGACACGTATGCGCCCGACAACACCCCGACCGTCGAACAACATCAAGAACAATGCACATTCACGGCCTTCAACACAGGCAAATTGCTTAGAGATAGTTTGAAGCGCGCGGCGATCAACTAATGAAATGATGTTAGCGGAGAAATGGGTTCCACCCCACGGCGATCATGGAACACGAGACGAAGAGTAGAGCCCATGAAGTCGAGCGCGCATGAATTCAGGAGCACCTCCAGATCCTTGTCCTGGGGGATCTCACTGAGCAGCAACGAAGTAAAAGAGGCGGCCACGCGAAACCTCTCTGCAGCTCTACCCAACTGTTCGTGACAAGGCGCCCTCAGCCGAAGTTATCAACTCCAAGGACAACTTTCAGGCTTAGCGCGAGGTAGGTCAATCATCTTGTACTCTAGACTGCGAAGGTTTAGCACAGTCCTGTGATATTGGTCAAATCCAGGCCAGAAATCATCCCGGTCTGATCAAACACCAATGGTGAGCCAGTGCCATTGATGTACACTTCCACGAACAAGCGACGGCGTAAGATCAAGGCGTGTCCATAAGCGAGGCAGTGATAGCACAATGAGGCGCTATCGACCTCAAACAGGACGCATGATGCCCAAGAAACTAGGAGAGCTCGATCAGATGGAGTGAAGACGGATTTTAACATGGTGAGTGAGCAGAAGTACCGCCTCTGGTCAAGGTGGCGCGCGAAAACCCCATAGTGTAGTATACAATTATGGCTTTGTAGTTGAGAGTTCTTGGAGACGATGGGAGGGTCAGCTGGATAACGTTTTCTCAAGAATAGGACACGCGCTTGGTGGACCAGCTAATTGGCATATAAGCCAAGCAGGAGCAGAGAACGAACGAGCACTGATGGTATCTAACTCGAAGTTAGTCACTAGTGTTGATCAATATCGTGACGGTCTTAGCGTCAGAGTCAGCATTGACTTTACGGAGAAGATCTACTCAGCACACGCGCGACGTAGCCCTCGTGCGACGTGCGGTTTGTTGTCGGAGACGATGACTGCACAAGGCAACGCTTGCCATGGGCATGTGATCAGTAGACGGCGATCATGAGGTGCCACGTTTTCATCTCAACCATCACCGCGTCGCCTTGTCTCTCCTCGCATTGCGCATACTTAACTGACTTCAACGGGCCCATCGGCTGTGCCACTTACGATCAGGAATCCTTCTCACTGAGCCGCCCACCGCTGCTAGGCACGAGAAAGCCAGAAACAATTTAAAATGGCCGGAAAATTCGACCCGCAGAACGCGCAGAACCTCGTTGAAATCGAGAAACAGTGCGTTGATTTCATCTGGTCTTGAGACAGGATAGAGTTGACGGTCTCCCTCGTTTCTCTCCTCTCTCCTTCAATTTACTCTCTGGATCTCGTTCGATTCTGTCTCTGTCAACTCCTGCATTCGACCATCTCTCCATCACAATCTCCCTGACAGATTCGCCGTGAAAGCCGTCGAGCAAGCACAAACTTACTGGAACCTTCTGTCCCTCGTCCCACCACGCACCCTGAAACTGACCGCGCACGATGATGAGATCTACGCGCATGTCCAGGACGCATTCCCCGAGATCAAAACCGAGGGCTGGGGCAAATTGGACGAAGACTGGATGAAGACTGAGGATGGAAAGAAGAGATGGCGGGATTTCTGCATCAAGTGAGCCGCCTAGTCCCTCCCTTATCATAGCGGCTAATGCACGTTTACTAGGTATGAGAACAAAATCAAAGATTACAACTTCGGCTCCCTCATCCGGACGGACGCGGCTGGTGAATACGGCGAGAGGAACACCATCTTCGTTACGCGGATACAGGTCAGTTTCTCGCATCTTCCTGAGATGTCGTCTTTCATCCCTTCCATAGTTTTACGCGATAGAAATTGCCCGGAACCGGCTCGGTTTGAACGACGCGGCCCACGAAATTGCGAAGAAGGAAAAGGCGGAGGAGAAGGCCAAGAAGGAGGCTAGGAAGAAGGAGAAAGAGGCCAAGAAGGCCAAGGAAGCGAAAGAGGCTGAAAATAAGGATGAGCTATCATGACAGTGCGACAATCGAATCTGAGATACAGGTGAGGTTGGCGTCTGTGCTTCCAAACACGCTGGCTAACGTCGATCTCAGTGTGTACATACCAAAATAATTTCCATACGGCAAGGAGAAACGTTGGTACGTTGGGAGACGGAGGGAATCGATTGTCTATGTAGAGTATATGGATACATCATGTTAACGCATTAATGGGGTAGTGGTAACCTGGGTCGTTGCCATCGACCCGCCGGGGGTTCGATTCCCCCTTAATGCAATATTGATAGGATAGGCGACATCCACAAGTGACAACATCACGTGATTGTGACGGTAACGGCGCGAAATTTTTGCTCAACGCCTCGCAAGTGTGGCGCAATAGAATTGGGACCGGGGATCAAGCTTGAAATGAGTTTAAAATATAATACAAGTAATTATTAAGGAGATACATCTGTGTAGTTAGGTAGCTTTGGCATGTCTTTGGCATAATTGGATGGGAGAGTACGGTGACCCCGGAACTTCTTGTTTGTCCATGCAGCCTCAGCAGCGCTGAGCTTCTTGGAGTAAGCATTGACAAACCGAGAGGAACACATCACAAATCTACAGGACAAACTGTCAGACTAAGAATAGGGCAAAATCAGATGGAGAAGCAGACCTTTGGATTGATGCTATCGGAACAGAGTCCAGCGCCTTGAGGACATTCTGATGCAAGACATCTTCTCTAGATGACAGTGGGAACATCCGGTAGATGCGCTTGGCATAACCCCAACACTGCTCAATGCAGTTCAGCTCGGGGTGGTATTTTGGGAATAAGATGACGGTGTAGCCCCGGGGCTTGCAATGCTCCTGTAACCAAGACTTCTGAGACTGGAAATCACTCTCGCAGTACAGAACCTTCCGTTTGCAGCAGGTGGTGGTGGGAAGATGGCGGCATGAGAATTTCTTCGTGTGTTTCTTGCCCTGTTCATCAGTTGTCGAGACAGTGCATTCAGCAAGGAGTGAAGAAGGATCCGGGAGATCATGTCCGTGCCTACGGCGCTCAGAGATGAGTGTCTTCATGCCCTTGAAGACACCCTCTTCATCATAGAGCAACTGCGGAGTCCCATCCTTGAAGGATGCATCGCGCATACAGATCTGCTCTGTTGTATCACCCTTCTTGACTTTATTGAAGTTGGTGGAGGGTCCAGCAGTCATCTTCATTGCACTAAGGGCGTCTGGTGCTCGAGCTGAATGAATGGTGGCATTATCGTACACGAAGACGTGTTGCTCATCTGGATAATTGCGGTCTAGGATATCCATGGCGCGAGTAGCTTGGGCAATGATATGCTCCACAGTTTGATATCCATCTCGTGCTTTCCCAGAATGATGGAGGACACAAGCATCCTCAAATGTCCTGAAAGTGATTGTGTGAGATTAAGACTCAGATCCGATCAATGATAACGCACCCATCTGCCCGAGGCTCTCTTGATCGCAACCATCCATAAGCTGGCGACACAAAATCTCCCGCCATCTTGCTGACACCCTCTCCTTTGGGATTAATCTCTGCTTTCGCATTTTCATGCCGCCAGCCCAGTTTCCGTCGATCATGGGCATAAAATGTCGACTCGTCATGACGCCAGACAACAACAATTTGTCCATCTCCATACTTTGTTGCTCTCTCTTTCACATTGCGTTCAATGGACTCTGCATCCAAACTGTCACCATCCCAGTAACGGCCACACAGCTCAAACCCTTGCCACTGTGGCACGAAGACATCCTGGCGATATGTGCGAACGTCTTCGCATTCATGCCCATCTGAGTATTGCTCTCGCTTCTCCTCCTTCCAACGATATGACATCCGTATCATCCAGTGTTCAGCAGTTCTCTGTGAAATGACTTTTTTCACTCGGAGTCGCGCTTGAAACAAGGGACCTGCAACATATTGAACAACATCGTCGGCCAACACCCATTTCCCAAGCAACTGCAGATGAAGATGGATATCGTTGGCAAGATCTTCGTCCTGGTCAAGTATGAATGCATTGTGAGTTCCCCATTTCGATAACAGGAGGGTTTTCTGATCCCTACAAAAGGCAGTTGTCCATCTGCGAAGACTACGTGCAAGTGCAGGCCCCTTCAACACCACCTCTAGAGACTGCTCAATCCAACCCTTCAATCCAGCTCGCTTGAATAAGTGAAGCAACTGAAGCATTAGACCGAGCCGAGCAAGGACGACACGCCCTAACGGAGGGGGCGGTTTATACCCCCGACCTGTCTTGCAACGCGGACGAAGAATGGCGTCAAGACTAATGATACTGTCATCAACTTGCTTCGCTGTTGGCGTGGATAATGGTGAGGCCTTTCCCGTACCGACCTCTTTTGCTTGGAGATTGAATGACTCGTCAGCATAAACAAACCACTCCTTTGGGCTAGGACGGATAGATGGGCCAGGACCAGCAGACGGGACTGAAGCGGATGCAGATGGGGTCGAGGAAGATGGTGGCTGCTCTGTCTGATGTGACGGTGTATCGTCTTCTTCAAACAAATCAAGGCCAAGCTCGTTGACAAGATCAATACCGAACGCCTCTAGACCCTCTTCTTCCATCTCTTCGTGTGTCATAAGATCCTTTGGTGCGTCGTCAATCAACTGTATTGGCTCCTCTGAGTTGTCGTTCAGTAACGGTGCAATTGGATCGTCCACATTGTCCATATCCGTGTTGTTGTACTCATCGGTGGATATTTCTGAGGCCGGCACAGCTGACCCCGCTGATGATGCAACAGAACTGGCACGAGAGGAGTTGGCTGATAAGGAGTTGGAATGAAGGGGAAAGGGAACAGATGGAACTTCGAGAGATGTGGATGGAATGGGCGGGTCAGCATCATGGTCGTCGTCGCTGAATTCAATGTTCTTCTTGAAGAAGTCTTTGATGGCAGTGGGTTTAAGGTGTAATCTCTGCTCCTCGCGTTGTTCGCGCTTCACCTGTTTTTTATCTTTTGCTCGAATCTCTTGTTGTCGTCTCACTGAGACATCCTGTCCGAGTCGACGAGTATGATAAGGCCCATGTCGTGTTGGTGCACTACTGGAGTGAACATCCGTAGCAGTGGTATTGAGCCATTTGAGTAAATCACCCTCGGCCATGAGTGGTGCATCGTCCTCATCTAAAACGATGAGCTCTTCGTCAGAGTCCTGAGTCGGGACATCTTCCGGCATGGAATAATCCTCGCCATCACTGTCATCGGGAGGTGCTTCTCTCGTCTCCGGCTTCTTATTGATCTGTTCTGTGTCAGTAATGGATACATGGCAGTAAAAATGGCATACCCTCTTCGCGTACTCTCCGAGATTCTTTGCTCTTTTGGTCTTTTTAGACTTGGGCATGTTGCTGAAAGGATGTAAGCATAAACACGAGGCAAGAGTGCTGCTTAGGGCGTACACGAAGTGCCCACGAGGTCCCCACGAGGCCTTACAAATTGCGCCACACTTGCGCGAAATTTTTCGGACCAAAAACTCAAATCGTCTCCCGAGGTCAGAAAAGCTGTTTTACACCTTTCTGAAAAAATCCTCAAAAAACTTTTTATTGAACATAAATATTGACAATCCGCAACCTAAACCCCGAGGAAACATCCAGAAGGGATGTTTCCTCAGTTTCCGTTTCGCGCGCCATCCCGCCCGCCGCCCGCCAAACGAGCGGGAAGGTGCTGTCACACAATGACCACGTGATGTGGTCACTTGTGGATGTCGCCTATCTTAATCCAGGCAACATTTTTATGATCTTTCGTGGTTTTGCCGGGTGTCCACAGGATGGCGCAGCCAACCCCCGACGTTCGTGGGTAATACGAACTAATACGATGGTATTGACTTTGATACAGATCACCCGGAACGTTGACTGTACCCTGAAGTGACGGTTTGGACCGCATCGGCAACCGCCGCGCTGCGCCCATCCCGCCTCTCTCAGCTTCTCCCTGTGCCAGTGGGCCGGCCATGACGTGAAGGATCTCCCTTACGACGGCCAAGGATTTCAATACCGTATCGATACTGGTAGTAACAAGGTAGTACACGCGAGGTGCAACAAAACTTTAAGTTTCGGTGCAAAAGCCCTAAACATATATTTGTTGGTCACTAGCCTCCTTCAAATATGCATCCTCTTGACACTCGAACGCAGCGGAAATTTGACTTGTATCGATAACGTTTACTGCCGGCTTCATTGTCCTAGGTCGAGCGATGTCTGAGCCTTTCCCCGTGCCACATGGATATTTTCATCTCAGCACATTCTCAGCCCGTGATTGTTCGTCAATGCTTCGGGGCCTTTGAATAGCGAGCGCTGTTGCCAACCACCTACATGCGCGTTTTAAACGCATGTGGCAAGTCGGACACCGAACACTAATACTGTCGAGGCGTCGGTCAATACGCCATTCGAAATCGATAAATGTATATGGTTAAGCAGTTGCATCTGCCGACGTCTCGTCCTACGTGGTACCACAAGCTGTCGTAAAGAGCTCATCCAACGGGCGAATGAATGTCGGTGAGCAGGTAGAGACGACAGATCGACGAACACGTAGAGCCCTTCAATCTCAATCGAGGATGGTGGTGGGAACTCGCAAGAGCCAGAAAACACTTTCTATCACGACGGGAAGGTAATAGCTAACCAGCTCTGGCACATTTGAAGTGACGTATCATTTCGCTGTCGAATGCAAATCAGAAATCTTTCCCTCGGGAGGACCTGGGGAGGACATAGCGCACAAGATGGGCATTTCCGGATTTTTCAGAAAGGACAGAACATACGTTGCCAAAGGTGAAGGTAACGATGACCCAGGGTGGGTCGAGTGCCCTTTCGGGAGGGATGACATTGTAGATACAACTGATCTTTCGTGTAGGTCATGTAGACGCGTCATACGTCGTCTGGCGCTAGCGCGCCGTCATTTTACACAACACAAGGGCTTTGTCGGCCCTCGCGTCATCTATGCAATCTGCATCAGATCCTGTAACACGATCAGTCCGCGGCACACACAAATTAAGAGTGAACGGACCGCAAGAGACAGCGAAGCAAACCTCTCAGCCTCGACCGCGCCATTGAGAACGGCATCCCTCCATCGTGAAGTATCCTTATGTCGAAGCGCGACAAAGAGGGTACGAAAGCGGGCTTTGTATTCTGTGGTGGTTGCTTCATCATGTGTCTCAAAAACGGCCGCTTCGATGATAGTGGCGAGCGCGAGTATCTCCTCTGTCGCTAGTCAAGGATAATTAGGATGAAGATAATAATCAGAGGGTATGGAGGGCACCCATGTCCGAATCAAGCGCCAGCCCGTCGTACATCAGCTCAATGCATTTATCGCGGATTGGATCGTCCGTCACCTTGAGAGACGTGAGGTCCCTCTTTGCGGAACGCAGCGGTGGCTTGGCGGGGGGCGGTGGTGGTGGTGATGGCGGTTTCGCTACTGGTCGTGAGAATCACTGTGCAGACGCGTCGATGCTACGCGTACCAGTCTTGGCGTCTTCTATGTCCTGTTTCCATTTCTTGACGAGCTCCTTAGCTGCGTCTGCGACGGTCTGGATGGGGTATGAGCGTAGTCTGCCGACTGCCAATCCCGCGCTCGTTTGCTGATGTGAAATGGTGGGTCCACAAACGACAACGGATGCATTAGGCGGGAACTCACCCTCAGAAGAGATTCTTTCACGACGACACCGTTCCTTAGCGTATCTAATAGCGCGAGTAGGTCCTAACATTTGAATAAATGAGGGTAGAATGGACTTGAAGATAACGCACCGACTCTTCGGTGAGTTTTTGCAACTGTTTGACATGTCCTTTGAGTTCAGCAGTGTCCATTTCGGTTGATGGAGATCTGCAGGACTTGAGGATCAAAATGAGATGCCTTGGAGATGACGATACAGATAAAAACGCGGCCGGCGAAAACTAGGGCATTAATGGGGTAGTGGTAACCTGGGTCGTTGCCATCGACCCGCCGGGGGTTCGATTCCCCCTTAATGCATTCACGCTAACCCGAAATTTTGCCTAGATAGTCTACCGTATCAATGTACGCGGGGCTGATGGCTCAGCTGTCTTGATCTCCTTAGCTGATTGATTCGCAATTTTTGCCACCGCAATGTTTTTCGACCTGAAATCTCCTAGCCGTTACGCACGTTCCATTCCTCGTAGTTGAGAATTGATCTCGTTGTTTTTGGAGTTCACTTAAAAATCTATCATGCTATACGTGGAGTTTCCGCTTCCTCAAATAACGAATCTCACCATCCTGCAGCACATTCCGGTGATGTAAAGCACAGAACCCTTCTCTTTGCGTAGCACCGTGGACTAGCTGCTATGTGTCTGCCTTGCCTTCATGCGTCGTACCATTTTTTTTGTTGCGGAGTTCCACGGAGTGATTGAGCCTTCAATACAATCTGCTGCATCTCTCCATGGCACGAATATTGTATGTAGATCATCTCTCTCACACATTGGTGCAAGGGCCTCAGAGACGAACAGATGATGCTCTCGACTGCCCTATCGTAGACTGATGGTCTAAGTGCTTCAGTCTCCTATTGGTCAATGGCTCTCACTTTTTACATTCTTGTACCGCCAAGTTTTACATTCAACACAAGGCGCAGATTCTTGTCTCTGACGTGGCGCGACACTGGCGCCGTGATCTATCACACTCGCTTTCCGATTGCTGAGTTCCGTGGAGTGAGCTTTTCTTCTGCAACACAAGCTTAATGCACAATGCAGCTCTCCGGGGGACAACGTTGAAGATCTCTGATACAAGGGTGTAGAAGGCCTCGGAGACGAAAAGGTGCGTCACCAAATGCTCTCGAGTGGCCGTCTGATACGTGGACTGATGGTCCAACTGATTCAGCCTCCTCTGTGAGCTAGGACCACACCGAATTTTTGTGAACCAGAACGCTCTCATCCCGCCGAGTAGCCCATGTTCCCGGTCGAGACGTAGCGCCGTGGTTCACACTTTCATAGCCAATTGCTTTTTTGGGGTTTAGACTCGGAAATGTGTATCAGATCGCCGTGTACGACTCTCAGAGCTCTGAATGACGTCTTGAAGTTCAAACGTCGCTCTCCGCTCTTCACTGATGTGGAGGCTAGGATTCTCCTCCTCTACGTAGCCTCGTGGGCGAGTTGCTTCATTGCTACCTAGAGTTTCTAAACATCTCTTTTTCTTGGCTGACAAGTGTGTGCCGGACTAATGTTCTCGTGCCATCTCGCATCCAGCTCATATGCCCCAATTTGTCCATCTCCTTCACGCCGTCAAAGCTCGGATTCCTCCTCTTCTCGTGGCTACGTGTGTACTTGCAGAATCACGATAGAGGGCAATTTTTTTAATGCCACGGCCTCACGCTCGTTGTCAACAAGTTGAACCTACAAGTTTGTCATTCACTCTGTGGACTGGTAGTCCAACTGCTATAGTCTTCTATGTTGTGCTCAGGCATCAGTTTTTTTTGTCAACGAGGACTGTAGAGGACTCATACTTGTACTCTCTAGACATACATGGCGACTACCAATGCACAGCCAGTTCTGTTTTGGTTCAAGAATATGGTGAGGCTTTCCTATTCGTGGATAGGCCCTCTGTGGCTCAACTGCTCTGGGTCTCCTCCGAAGCCAGGGTGAAATGTTTTTCCAATCGACGTCTTTTCGCTCCCATCGAGTTCTCTTGTAAGTCGGCATGCCTCTTGCTTTCAACGCTGGTGATTCTCCTCCTCCAGGTAGCGCGCTACACAGAAGGTAAGTTTCCGAGTTCATTGTGTAGCATTCATGGCAGAGCGCCGCCGCCGCCGTTTTGGTTTGAACAAAGAAAAGAGGGTGTCGTACGTGTTTCAGAGCAGACTTGTACGTAGACCCGTGGCCTAAGTGGTTTGGGTCGCTCATTCATAAAAAATGCTGTTCTTTTCTTTGCCGTTTTGCTCTACTTCAAGCGACTGACTATACTAATACTGCGGCCACGATTCGTTTTAGCGACAGTTGTTCATCTAATGTGTAATTAGCTGCTAGGTGTCTATCTAAGACCCAAGTGGCGTAAAATGTTTTTCCCCAAATCCTCACTGGCATCTCCTCTTGATGCGAGAACCATTCCACTTCACGCTGCTAGTAACTTGCCACCTCTCGTTTCATGCCGCTACACTGCTCTGCTCGTTTGGATGGCAGTTCCTCGTTTAAGCTGTAGCACCATAAATTAGCTGCTATGTGTCTTTATACATGACGTGCTGTGACATTGTTTTGATTCCCTTGCCTCAGGTGCAGGACTTGAGGGTCTCTTCTCATCGCAACAATCAACCATTTCATTTGGCGCTCTCCTTCCCGCGACAATTTCTGCACCTCACTTTCAATGGCGGTACACTGTGACAGTCCCTCGTAGCACCATAGTTTAGCTGCTATGCGTCTACATATGTAGGCAAGTTATTGGCGTCCACCGGTGACTGTTTTTATTCCCTGGTTTGGGAGTTGGGACTCCTCTCAACCATCACATGTGGAGACTACGTTCTTATTGACACTAAAACAACGTAGATGCTACTAGTGTTTACTAATACTGCCAGGGTGCTCTTTTGGGTGACAGTTCCTGTAGCACAATAGTTTAACTGCTATGTGTCTATCTCGATGGTGGGACACGTATTTTAGCAGTGTTTTGATTCTCTGAGCGCCGCCGCTTCACTCATCATGTCGAGTCTCCTCTCAACAATCAAGTTCGCATGCGACAACTAGCACTCTCCTTCACGTGGCGAGCCTTGCACAGGCTCATGTAACGCCGCCACATTACTTCCTCTCGGTTTGACAAACAGCAACAGCTCCTCGTGAAACACATAGCACTCTATAGAGGAGCTGCTATATCAGCATGGATGTTTTAATTCCATCCATCATCTCCTCTAATCTGTGATTAACGACCGAGGCAGGTTTTGTAGGTCGGTATCGATTAGGGGTTAAATCACCTCGTTGTGGTCAGCTCCGAGGAGCCACTGGTTCGATTCCAGTTACCGACACTTTGTCAGCATATCGCTTTTTTTCTTCATGAATGCCACAGCAACGTTTCGGCGGTGAATCTTCTGTGTAAAAGAGGCCGCACATGAACGAACAGGAACTTTGGTGCGTGAATGAACATTGATGTATTATAGCAGTGTGGCCGTTGAGTTCTAACATAGCGACTAATTAGTCTTCGAGCTCTTCTCCACACGCCTCAATCACCTCCTTGCGCCCGGAGGTATCGCTCCCTCTGAGATTGACCCCGACGGATCAACGAGCCGACGACCTCGGTTTGGGGGGGGGGTGCTGATTGCACCACAGGTCCACATCGAGCGCTAATATCCTCGTGCTTGGTGCCTTCATCGCGCGCTACTTGTAATTTGTTCCTCGACGGCAGGTTGCCGTGTGATCTCGCCTCCTCTGCTAATTTGACACGTTACGCGTAGTACCGCGGAACCATTGTTCCTCGACGGCAGGTTGCCGTGTGATCTCGCCTCCTCTGCTAATTTGACACGTTACGCGTAGTACCGCGGAACCATTGTTCCTCGACGGCAGGTTGCCGTGTGATCTCGCCTCCTCTGCTAATTTGACACGTTACGCGTAGTACCGCGGAACCATATGAATTTGACCTCGAAGATAGACTTTTGTCGCAGTGAGTTTGATACGCCACACGTTTCAACTTTGCAAGTGACCGTGTATTAGCGAAGATCAGACGTCAATTGCGCGCCGAAACGGACTAGCATACGAGCGCCGACGATGAAATTCTTCGGGTTGACAAGAGAGATTAGGGTTCGTCGCGTGTGTTTCGAAGCGTGCGCCGCACGTTTGCTACTTGACATTCTTGCAGAGAGAACGTCCGTCGGTCAACGACTTTGGATTTGCCTTCAAGTTTGGGTCAACGGTGTGCATTGACAGACGTGAACACTTGACGCGTCAATGGGACTAGCGTCGCGGAGGTACTCGGTAAGATGCGTCGAGTGTGGGTCACCACCAGGTGGAGAGCAGCGTGGGTAAGATTGCAGCGAGTATAGATGATTAATAGACGTCTGCGTGATGTGGTGATAAGCGTTGCAATGGGATGGCGAAGCACGTCAGCTAGGCGATTGGAAGATAGCAGCATGGTTAGCAGGCTGGGATTTAGTCATGGGTGAGGGTGGGCACGTAGAATAGACCCAGATGGACGCGATGTGTCTCGATGGTTGTGATGATAGAGCGGTCGTGCGCACTGTAGATGCGTTTCAGCGTCATCAAAGTTGTGGTTCTGAGAACCCTCTCACTCCTAGCCATGCTGCTCAACCACGCTGATCAGGCAGCCTAATGGGATCGAGTTTGAAGGTAGCGCAAGGATGTTCAGAGATTCGGACGGACGGACGGAGGACCGGAACAAGTA